>CM060908.1:205290930-206540930 GCA_030737815.1 Allium fistulosum
AATGCGATATCTCACAAACCGTACGTCAAAATTGCATGAAATTTGGGGAGAAAGTACCTAATATCAAGGGGAACCCCTCATAAGTATTGTATCCCATTTGGACACACTAATAGGGATCAGTAACAATCCTTATTGTGGGCCCCATTGGGTTTGGAAATTTTTGGGTGGCCTCGTCTTGGTCTCTCGAACCTGCTGCCGAAATTTCAGCTCGATCCATGCACGTCTTCTCCTATAAATACTACAACATGGTGTCAGAAAAAGGATCTTCTGCATCTTCTTTCTACTTCTCTTTATCTTTAACCTACACTCTGCCAAGTTTATTCTTGAATTTCGGATTATAAATGTAAATAAACTACAGTATAATAAAAAGGATTATTCTATAGTGGACGTAGGTCGGAGTTAGCCGAACCACTATAATGTTGTCTCTTTTTACTTGCTTTCATTTTTAATTTGTTTGTTCTTTGTATTATATTCTCTACATAAGATACGATCTGAGATCTATAACTGGATATTGGTGCTTTGATACAACTGGGTGTTGATGGCCAATTTGGACGCCAACAATATATTGAATTTTTGTTTATACATTAATAAGTTATAATGATATTTACTTTATATATATATATATCATTGAATACTCTTATTAAATCTTTCAAAATCATTTTATAAAGTTTTATAAAGTTATATTTTGATTAAATTATGTATAAACTGTATTTAAATGATTGTATAAATTATCAAACTATTTTACAAAGCAACATATTTTCAAAATAATATTTTTAAAGTGTTTTTCAATTTTGTGAAGAGTATGTCGACATACTCTATAGGCATATGTCGACATACTAGCCATAATTTTCAAAATTCAAATTTGAATGGAAGTGTCTTTTCGTCGTATGTCTTTATGAATGGACACAAACATTGTTTCCCTATATATACCAGACTTCCAAACGAATTTTTACTAACTACTTTCTTATTCTTCTCTACTCTTTTCACTCTCTAGATTTCTAAATCAATTTTTACCCAGACTCAACCAAAATTCAACCAGAATCAAATTCAATCATCACTAAGTTGATTCTCCAACATCTACTCTTGGATTTCTCTCATCTCTCTCACTCAAACCAAGATCAAAGTGATATTCAAGAGTTATAGGATCAATTGTAATCAAGACCGAAGATCCAAGTCTGTAAAACTCTATCAAATCATGTTGCTATACTTGTGGGTGTGATTGTAGCCCGTAAATCAATTGGGTATGCTTAGTAGCCCATAAATCTAGTGGGTATGCTTGTAGCTCGGAAATCAAGTGACTCTACCTAGAGGTTGGGATTTTGGAGGGTGTATCTCGTAGCCTTGAAATCGAGGTTGTATTTGCATTTACTAGTTGAAAAGAAATCCATACAAGGAATTGTGTGGGACTAGATGTAGGGTAACTCCGAACCAGTATAAAATCCTAGTGGGTTCTTTCCTTTTTACTTTTATTGCATTTACTTTTATCTGTACTTTGATTCTGTGATTATTTCTTGTTTGTTAATTAAATCATTCCAAGTAGAACCTTAAAGAATTTGAAAAATATTCATATAATCAATTAAACATTATTCACCATCCCCTTTCCCCCTTTTGTGTTAATTTAGCTTTAAGATCCCTATTCCGCTGACTCACAATGTGACCATCTAGAATTTAAGTTGTTAGATCATACTTTTGCCTTCAGTTTTTTGTGTTTGATTTTGTGTGATTTAGGATTATTTTTTGTATGGGTTGGCTGAGCAAATATGATGCTAGAATATTTTACCACGATAGTTAAATATCATTAAGACACCCTAATAGTAGTGATCGAATTATATACTCAGTTGAGAATTAGAGTTTAGATGTTTGTGCTTTATTAGGTGCAACAGTGATGTAAGATGAGGAGTTGGGTTTTAGTATTAAGAGAATTTGTAGATGTTTTTGAACCAGTTATAGGATTACCATTAAGGAGAGCTATTGAGTTATAATTGATCTTATACCCGGAGCTGAACCTATTAGTAGACCGCCCAGCGTAATGATACCTACTGAGATGAAAGAGTTAAAGGTGCAGCTAGTGGACTTAGAAGGAAAGATTTTTAATAGACCAAGCAATTCATCTTGGAGAGCGGTCGCGATGTTCGTAAAGAAATCGAATGGGTCCTTGAGGTTGTGTATTAATTATCGTAAGCTGAATAAGGAGACGATAAAGAATAAATATCCTTTTATTAACCGGGTTTTTAATCTAATAGAATTCATAGGATTAGAACATAGGGACTATGCTAGAATGACTTGAAACTGGAACAAGGCATCCAAAAGAACAAGCCAAAAGCACTTAAAAATAATTACCCAAGAATCCACTAAGGGGATGGATCGCTAGCGATTCATCACCCATGGATCGCTAGCGATCCATAAGGAAGATTCATGGGTCATTCAAGCCTCTTGCATCATGAATCAATATCTGTTCTAAGTACGTTTGCCAAGTTTCATAAGCTTCCAAGCAACCTAGTTTTAGAAGCAAAGACCCATCTGATTCATGTCATAGTTCAATCCAACTTGTGCATGAATCATCATTAAAACAAGGAAACTAGCTACGAAATTACATGGAGAGCACCTACATAAGACAGAGAGTGTAACCCAAAGGAAAAAGCTCAAAAATCCCCTAATTACACGGATCGCTAGCGATCCATGCCCTATGGATCACTAGCGATCCATCACATTATGTTGGATCATTATGAAATTTTCATAGAACCTTTGTATCATCGAGTGTAGGCTTTTGGCAAAGTGACCTAGCCAAATTGCTCTCATATGCCTATAAATACAATCCTACCTGCAACATAAAGAGGATCTTCTAGACTGGATGCTGGAAATCTGCAGAGATCATTTTTCACTCTCCTCCTCCCACATAATATTCATCTAGGGGTTCAGTGTGATTCTCCAATGAACTCTTGTACTTGTGACTTGATCTAACTTAGAAGGTTCAATCATATTGTAATCCGATTCAAGTTGTAACAGCAGTTAGTTAATAGAAAGTTAGAAAGTAGACGTAAGCTTCATTAACAGCCGAACCACTATAAAAATCTTCTTGTCTTTTGCTATTTCTTCTCTTTTTACATTTATTTTTTATATTATTGCTCTATAAGAATAGGGCTGGTGATTTCACACTCAATTCAGGGCGTTGATCCATTATTTGGGTTAACATTTTGATGCTTTCACTAAGAACCATGAAACTAGGCTCGGATGTAGCTCTCTACTTTGGATCAGATAGGTCCAGAAGTTAGATCATCAAATTATACTTAGAAGATTTGCTATTGAAAGCTAATGGCACCAGGGAGGAAAAGAACTACCTCCAGAAGATCCATAGAAGCTACTATTACTGGTGAAGAAATAACTCCTCAGCAAGTTGAAGTCAATAACCCCAATAACCTGCAACTTGGAGCTAATACTGGAGACCAAGTGATAGGATCCTCCACTCAGCATGAAGTTGTGACTAAGGGAGAATTGAACTAGATGGTTGATGAAATTAACTAGGAAATGGCAAAAAATCAAAAGGCTCTTATGGAAAAGATAGATGCTCTCTTAGTGTTCCAAGCACTAACTACTCCGAGAAAGGCACTTGAAGCTGTGGTTGCAACGAAGTAAGATCTTTCTTCTGTTTCTGGCTTAAGTAGAAGAAACAGAAAACAATAGCAAAAGGAAGTAATGGTGGAGCTCAAGGTGTCACGATAGTGGAAAATGCTAATACTTTGCCCACTGTAAAAGTGTCTACTGCAAACTTGAACTTAAGCAGTGAAAACTCCATTGGAGGACATACTAGTAGCTAATACTAACTCTGAGGAAGGCAGGCAGCTTAAGGAAGGAGAATTGATATCAAATGATCAAACTCCACCCGCAAGACCAACTGCCTGCCAACGGACCTCTACAGGAGTGACTCACCCAAAGATTGGAGAGCCTAGGCTTCAGTAGCCAACCAAGACCGTTTGACAAGTCAAACAATTGGCATAGCTACTAATAACCAACCTACAAATGAACATACAAGTAAGGCATACATTGCAGACATGGTCAGATGCTTGATGGAAGAAAGCAAGGGTAGAAAGGATGATGATTGGGGTTCCGCTCCAAGCCGAACTTCCTTCACCGATAGTATCCTGAGGGTAGAGTACCCCGATAAATTCACCATGCCACCAGCTATGCCCTTCTACAATGGAACTACTGACCATCAACAACACTTGAACAAGTACATTTGGAATATGGATGGTGCAAGGGCAACAGATGCAATTCGTTGCAGATATTTCCCCATCTATCTAGAAGGAGTTGCCTCCATGTGGTTTACCAGACTCCCTCCGCGATCTATCTCAACCTTTGAAGAGCTGGCCAAGAAGTTTTGGATTAATTTGGACTACACACGGCTTAGCCAAAGGAAGTGATGTCTCTATTCGATTACTTCCAAGACCCAGCGAATCACTAAAATCATTCGTGAACCGCTTTAACACAGTCGTCACCAAAGTGAGCAATCCAAATGAGGATGTGATATTCATGGCTTTAGTCCACTCTATCCATCCAGAGACAGATTTTGGGAGATGGATTAAAATGAAGCAACCGACCACCATGAAAGAATTCAATCGAAAGGCTAGTCAGTACTTGAGATTGAAAGAGGAAAATACGTTAGAAGGTAAAAATAATATTGCGACCAAGTGAATTAATTCAGTAATGTGGCGGTCAATCAAAGTAGCAAGAATTCTTAGGTAACTACTAGAAAAGATGGGAAGCACAAAAGGAAGAACCGGGATCAGAACACCGGCAAGGGCAATGAAGGGGGAAAGAAACTCAGAGGTTTGAAATGTGGAGATTACACTCCATTGAACGACACCTTAGAGAATATTTACTTGGTAACTCAGGGAATAGAAGAGTACCCGCCTCGGAAAGAAGAGTCTGAGCAACAAAGGAAGTCGGGGAAGTTCTGTTGCTTTGAGTCAGACATAAAGCCTGGTATGAATAATAGTCTGTCATCTCAAACCAAATAGATATCTAGTGAGACCACGTCGCATAGCGGAACGGGTTTTCCCCTCACTAGTATCCTAAAACCTTTATAAAACCATATACTGTGCTCATGCATCCACAATGGCTAAAACATAGTATTTCAAACATTATGATGGTATGCAAAACAAGCAAATCAAATCTGGATTACCCATCCCCATTCATTCTGACTATCTGTCTCAATTATAGTTTCTAGGATTACTATTAACCTATTAGTTTTCATGGGCTAACTAATAACCGGTAAAACATTTAAGGACTCCCTGTCCAATTACATAGTTTTCGTGGGCTTAGTATGAACCTGTGTATCTGACATCTTCATTTACACATAGTTTTCATGGGCTAACTATGAACATGTCTATTTGACATCCTATTTTATACATAGTTTTCATGGGCTGACTATAAACCTATTGGCCCCTGCCAATATCATACAGTTTTCATGTGCTTATCGAAAACCTATTTCCCCTTGCCAATATCTTTCCTTTATATTTTAGCATCCTATATTCTGATCTTCCTAACCTCCTGGATGCCATTCTACTCATTCAGAAGTTTATTCAATTTATATTCACTCTTGGGTTAACCTAACTGGTTTTCCTACCCTTTTCCCCATAATGCAGTTATGGATCCATTATAAAGTGAATATATTCATATTAGAAGAAGCAATATAACAACATAGCAATACCACTCCCGTGGGTTTAATTTATCAAAGATAGATTCTTCTTAAGCCATTATAAAAACTCCTTTAATATAGCCATAGGTTTTTCCTTTAAAAATAGAGTTTCGGTCATAAAACCTTCGATACCTTTGAAACCTAGCTTTCGACTTCATAGTATAACCTCCTTCGAAATCTCTTAAAAACATTAGGCTCATGCCTTATAATACTTTAAATTATACCTTTTGAAAGTATAAAACTTGTTCAAAAGAAAACAATTTTATAACCCCTTCAAAAGTATCCCCTTCAAAGGCAAAGAAAACCAAGCAAACAAATTCGGAAGCACAGAAATCAACTCCTTTGGAAATATAAAAATTTGTTTTAGCTATAACTTTTTATAGGTGTATAATTAAGGTCTCTAAACTATTCCATTGTGTTCAAATGATGGTTTCCCTTTCCATATAGTGGTAACAATAAATAAACGGGCTTACGGTTAGAGAGTTGTGCCTATTTGAAGTTTGCAAACAAAGCTGGAGAAAAATGCTACGAAAGGGCTTCTGCAACGTTTACAACTGTTGTCAAAAGGTAGCTTTCAACTAAGTCGAAAGGTTACTTAGTCGAAAGGTATATATGTCGATATGTTCTTTCAAAATGCTATAGAAGGGTCCAGAAGTGTTGTAGAATGATCTAAGTCGAAAGGTTAGTTAGTCGAAAGGTATCTAAGTCGAAAGGTTCTTCCAAAATGCTGCAGAAGGGTCCAAAAGTGCTGCAGAATGATCTAAGTCGAAAGGTTACTTAGTCGAAAGGTATCTAAGTCGAAATGTTCTTCCAAAATGTTGTAGAAGGGTCCAGAAGTGCTGCAGAATGATCTAAGTCGAAAGGTTGAATGGCAGAGTTGTAAATTACTTGAAAACTGTTATTTTGCTAATTAAATTATATTCTTTTCACCAACTCCTATTCTTTGTCAAATTTCTATTGGTTAATGACATACTTTAACACTTTCTTTGTAGAAAAACTGCTATAGATCAAATTTTATTATTTCCAAAATTATTTTCAAAATAATTAATTGTATTAATATTTTAATTTAATTATTAAGCCTTTTTAGCTTAGAAAATTCATAATAAATCGAAATCACTTGGGAAAAATCCCAAAAATTCACCAAAAATCTAAAATAACATTTTCTACATCATATAAAAATTTCAAGACAAAATTCATTATTTTATTATTTTTAATAATTAAAACCCAAAATAAATGCCTTTTTCACCTTAGAAAATTCATAAAATATTCCTATTAACTCCGAAAATTGTTATCTCGCCTTTGGGCAAGGCCGTGACACCAAGAACTTGACTGAAAACCTAGGACAATCCGTCCCGAAGATCGGTTATACACAGGTCTACTATGGATACTGGCCAATTTTGTCCGAGTCCGGATCGAGATACAATTAACATGGTACGACAAGTAAAGCTACGAAAGCCAAAGTTCCTAATTTCAGGTCAATCGGAGTTCGTATGCTCAAGGTATGGATCGATCAAAATCAAGGAAGTCAACCTCATTCGGATCCATGGTGTTCGTATCCATCATAGGCCAACCACCTTCATATCCATCAACCCAAAAGCATCTATTTCATATCCATCCCTTGAGTTACTTCAGTTCGTATCCATCAAGCAGAAGTGGCCTGGTTCGTATCGATCACTCGCTTGATCAATACGAAGGAGAGAGTCAACGATCGATAAGAGAGGAGTCAAGGCAGATCGATACGAAAAGTATAATCAAGGATTGTTATGAAGAAATAAGTGTGCATCGATACAAACTGGAATGAAGATCATTGATATGAAGCGGCTATGGATGATCGATACGAATAGACCCTTCATTCATCGATACGAAGAATGATTCCTAGGAACGATACGAAAAAGACATGATAAAGTGAAAGAAGCGGTCATGCGGCATGAAAAGTGGATCGCTCCTATACTATCCCTCCATGTCACCCTAATCGATACGCATAGCATCGATACGAACAACTATTGATATGAATGGGATCGATACGAACAGTTCAGCCTAATGCAAAATCAAACTTGGATCGATCATAACTCAAGATCTACAAGCCCAAATGTCACCAAATAACTCAAGAACGTCTATGATCGATCTCAGCCCAAAAGGAGTTATTTTTTATCGATACAAATGGAGTAGGGATCGATCCCAAATGACTCTGGATCGATCAAGTGGGCCCACCCACGTAGGAGAAGAGGTATCCCGAGATCTAAGTCAGATATTTTCAGCCTACACCTATAAATAGCAGCTCCATGCCTTCAGAAAAGGGTCTTTTGATTCCGCTACGCCGATACTCTGCCGGGAACCCAATGTAACTCGAGTGTTTGAGTATTCTCTGTTGTAATCAGTTAGTAGACATCAATAAAACAACAAACTTTCCAAAGTGGATGTAGGCTACAATGCCAAACCACTATAAATTCCTATGTTTTTACATTTTTGTTTGTCTGTTTTGGCGTGTTGTTAGATTAGCCTCTTTTATATTTATATTCTTCATTCTAATCTCTTCGAATACGTCCGAAGAGTGTTGTTTCCAATTTTCGTACAAACACTTTGGAGCTTTCACTGAGAAAACCCAGTTTTTCTCTTGTTTATTGGATCTACTACCATCGTTGGATTGCAAAATCTAAGGAGGAGACCGGATCTGATATCCAGTAGTTCTTTCCATCCTATTCAGATTGCATCAGATCTAGAAAGGAGCTACGCCAACCATGGTTAACACAAGGACTGCTTCAACTGCTACTAACCCAGAAGGACGGGATAGGTAGAACCCCGCGCATCTGCATGCTACAGGTCAGAATTCGGCTGGACCTCAGATCCACAAGGCCTTATCGCCAAGGAGGAGTTCCATATCCTTATGCATGAGCTTACCCAAAGCCGTCAAGAGCTCACCCAGCAGATCCATGCCAACACGGAGCTAGCCAACCAACTGAACGAGGAGAGATGAAGGAGATCCAGAAGGGATCATGCTTCCTATTCATCCACTGAAAGCTCAACTTCTTCTGATTTCAACCATAGATCTACACATCCACGGCTGGATGGATACTACACGCAAGCCTCCGGGCATCAGCGTGTTCTGAATCTTGGATAAGCTGGAGCTGGTCCCTCTATGGGGCACCAGGTTGGACCCACCCCCCGAGGAGGGGCGCCTCCTTATCACACTACTGATGACCACGTAGCTGCTGCCATAGCAAATATGGAAGCTCGACTTCAGAATCAAACAGACCCAGCCTTTCATCAACACAATCATGCTCCCGAACCCTATGTGCCCGAAGATTTGGAGCCAAGGAGGCAAGGCACGGACCGTCGACCGCGCCCGGACCGTCCTCGCAACGTGGAACCCGACCACGCCTTGGCCCAGAATGTCCAAATGCCATACATTCCAACCATGATCCGTCAAATGATCCACGAAAGTTAAGGCCTCACCAATGATGATTGGGGAATCTCCCGAAGTCATACGCCATTCACTAATGACATCCTTTATGTTGAACCGCCCCGCCGATTCAGAATGCCAACTTTACCAGTTTACAAAGGGAGTTCAGACCCTAACCAATACATCCTAAAGTATGAATGGCTCATGAACGCCACACGAGCTGACGATGCATTCAAGTGTAGAAGCTTTCCTATCTCCCTAGGAGGCATCGCAACCATATGGTTTACTCGTCTGCCACCCCGATCCCTTTCATGCTTTGATCAGTTGGCTACAAAGTTTGTCGAATAGTTTTGTATGCATGCTACGAGACCGAAAGGTGTTAACACCCTATCCAGTGTTACACAAGCTCCGGGAGAGACACTTAGGCGTTATTTGGAAATATTTCATCCCGCTTGTGCGAAAATCAGTAACCCCAATGTCAACTCTATATTGATGGCACTAACTAAAGGAATCGATCCCGATTCCGAGTTTGGCAATTGGTTGGCTGGAAAACCCCTCGCGTTATTGGATCGTTTCTATGCTAAGGCGGCCCGGTTCCTGAGGAGAGAAGACTCTAGACAATCTAGAAAGCAGGATGATGCGGGGCCCAGTGTCGAAAGCATCCAAAGTAACGTTGCTGTGAAACAAGCCGGTGAGAGTTCCGGTAAAGTGCAGTTGAATATACAGAATAAGCAGAGTTAGCAGAAAGGCAATGGAGGTCAGGGTAAGAAGCGAGATCAGAATCGTGGGCCGAGACCTCGAGCTCCCATGTTTGACCGATATACCCCTTTGAATACATCCCTAGAGAATGTTTACTTGCAAACCCGTAATACTGGATAATATAAGAAACCAACTCCGAAACAGTCTTCTGAAAAGAAAATTCAAACTGGAAAATTCTATAAGTTCCACGATTGCTTTGGCCACAATACTAATGAGTGTCGTCATTTGCAAGACATCATTGAGAAACTGATACGAGAAAGGAAGCTGGAACAGTTTGTTAAGGCACCACAAGCTGGAGGTGCGGGCCCATCAACCAGAATCAAGGTCAAAATCAAGCTAGACCGGAGGAACCCATGCGTACTGGTGGGAGATTGGTTATTAATACAGTTAGTTGTGGTCCTCATCCAGCTGATCAGAGTTGGAAGGAAATGTAGTCATATGCTAGCTCTATTAGGCATGCGGACTTCGAATGTTGCAATAATGTTGATGATGGGGGCTTCGGCGAAACAACAAAAGACGATGACAGACGACATCGTTTTCCGGAACAGAGACGCTGATAGAGTCGAAGCCCCCACTATCGATCCACTAGTTATATCGGCTCAAATAGGTCCTGCTTGGATGAAGAGGATCTTGGTAGATAGTGGAAGCTCCGTAAATATTCTTTCCAAATGAGCTTATGACTATATGAAAATGTAAGCAAAGGACTTAAAGCCGTGTCAGTCTCGCATACATGGCTTTAATGGGAGTGCAACGATACCCTCTAGGATGGTGGAGTTGCCAGTTGAGTTGGGAATGGGAGATCACCGGAGAGTCCGGATGTTACAGTTCGTTGTGTTAGACATTAATTCTCCGTATAATGCTTTCTTGGGCCGACCGGCCCTAGCTGAATTCAGGGCAGCCATTGCCCCATGGTGCTTAACCCAAAAGTTCCCCACTAATAACGGGGTTGGACTTGTCCAAGGGGATCAAGCAGCTAGACACGCCTGTTATACTGCTGAGCTACGGGAGATGCAGAGGAAAAAGAAGGGCAAGGATGTGGAGGAATCTCTTTTCTTTCGTTTTACTGAAAATTGACAACTAACGCTTGGGCCTAGGCCCGGGCGCCTCAACCAATTCCTGGAAGATATTGATCCAGGAGATAACGATAATGAAGAGGAAGTCAAAGACAGTCAGGCTTCCCTGGCAGAGTTGACGATCGATGTTTCGATCGATGATGATGATGACTCCAGAATGATAAAGGTCGGATCTCAGCTAAGCCAACAGATGAGAGAGGAATTGGTTGAATTTCTCCAGGCAAACCTCGACGTGTTTGCTTGGACACACTCAGACATGTGTGGGATCTCACCGGACATTGCGAGCCATGCATTGAATATTGACCCGCGGCATATCCCGGTCAAACAGAAAAGGCGCGGTATGGATCCAAAGAGATCTACCGTCCTGAAGGAAGAGGTAAATAAACTCAAGTCGAACGGGTTTATTCGAGACGCATTATATCCAGAGTGGGTATCCAACCCGGTGCTCGTCAGGAAATCCAACATGAAATGGAGAACTTGTGTGGACTACTCAGATTTGAATAAATCATGCCCTAAAGACAGTTTTCCACTTCCCAAAATTGATCAACTTGTAGATTCAATGGTCAGACACGAGCTCTTATCTTTCATGGACACATATTGCGGCTATAATCAAAAACCGATGCACCTACCTGACTAGGAGCATACCAGCTTTGTCACCGATCTGGGACTCTACTACTATAAATGTTAGTCCATGAGATGATGGTTTTGATGACAACAACCTTAGAATAGATTATAAAATATAAATACTAACATTACAAGTTTAGATATATATGTATATGCAGGATCTAACCATGCAGGTATCAAGAATGAAGACTGTACAGTATAGAGATTCAAGATATAGAGATAGAAGACTCATGAGTATCAAGATTATCAAGATTATCAAGATTTCAAGGTTAAGTTTGTTTTATTAGGAATATTTGTTAAAACTCGTAGAAAAGCACTGGCATCTTAATATCCAATTTATTCGTGGAATGGAATCCACTTCGAACCCGTTAAAGGGATGGAACCCTAAGTAGGATGGAACCTACGAAAATCTAGTGGGACATTGTTTTGTATCCACTAAGATTAATTCAAATGGTTTTTCAAAATTATCTTGTTTTCGAAATGATTTCAAAACTTTCCTTTTAAAAAGATTCAAAACCCTCGATTCCGTTTTTAAAATAATTTTAGCCTCAAAACATCTTTATTTTCAGAGTCAAAATTTCTCCTGATTTTAAACTATCTTTTCAAATAATATATTTAACTTTTAAAATATTTATACTTTGATTTAAATTATAGTTAAATAATATATATATATATTGTTCTTTATATTTACTTATGAATTTCAACTATATTCAAGTATATTTATAAAGTTTTAATATAAGATAAATATTATTTTTATAGAAATTCAAAACATCAAATTTGGACGAGGGATGTCGACATGCCCATAGGCACCATGTCGACATGGTGATAGTTTAATTCAAAATTCAAATTTCAAAAGAAGTGTCTATTCGCCATAACTTTTCATGAATGGTCATGGCTGTTGTTCTTCTATAAATAGGGGTTAGTTTCAACGAATTTTTCATCATTTTTTCTCTGATTTAACTTCTCTTCTTCTTCTCCACTTTCTCATTTACTAATTACACCAGTACTCTGCCGAAATCAATATCGAATCTAACTAGATAATTTCTGGTTTTGATTCTCTCCACTATCTCTACAAGATCCAAGTGCTAATCTGAGTTATAGACTTTTTGTAATTAATTGAGCGAGAGAAGGTGTGATTGTAGCCCTGGAAATCAATTGGGTGAACTTATTGCCCCGGAAATCAAGTATCTCTACCCAGAGGATTGTGATTCTGGAGGGTGTACCTCGTAGCCTTGAAACCGAGGGTTGTAATTATTGAATTGATTTTGAAAGGAAATCTGTACTTAGTTGTGCGGACTGGATGTAGGGTAACTCCGAACCAATATAAAATCCGGTGTGTTCTTTCCTTTACTGCTTTTACTTTATATTTGCATCTGTGTTTGATTCTGTGTTCATATCTATGTCTGATTAGTGTATATATTATTAACAAATTAAGATAAACTCAAAAAGATTAACAAATTTCTTAAAACACTATTCACCCCCCTTCAGTGTTAATTCTAGCCTTAAGATCCTTAATCCGCATTTCACACATTTGGTATCAGAGCTTTGTTTTCAAACATTTATAATCTGAATTTTGAAAATTTTGAAAATGGCAATTTTTTTATAAAATTATTAACATTGTTTTCATATGAATATGTCACAGAATCATCATGATATTGTTGTTTAAAATTATATTTAGTTATTTTGAAAAGTCACTTGATTCTTTAAAAAGTTATCTTGTTTTGCAGGAGAAGAGTTATGTCTAATGACTGTTGATTAAAAGATACCAGATAATCATTTATCGATCAAGAAGAACAAATGGATATATAATGGAAATCGACAAAGAAATGGGCACCAGATCAATTCAAAACTTTGGGTTCTCATCTACAACTTGATTTGATACTGTACTTCTCTCAATCTGCTTCGTAATGTCACTGGTTTCGTGTTAATCCGTCAAGAAATGACCAAGTTATGGTCAAATGAAGTTTTGGTGAACAAAGAGAAAAAGAAGGCAAAACTGTCAAAGGTATTCTTCAAAATGCATCCAGAGATTTGAGTATTTTGTTCCCACTCCTTTTCAGATTATAGTTCTTGTTCTCGCGGTCGTTTTGATGGGTGGATCATCAAATTCCGATCAAAATTGAGTGAGATATGACAGTTTGAAGTTGGCTATCCAAAACTGAAAAACTGTGTACGGGATCTTCTACATTTCTTCTACTGTTCGGCCTGTTGCATCACAATACCGTCCAAATTCGACACCAAACTATTACTAGATCGTAGCCCTTGCCTTCCTCTTCGAAGAAGCCGCTGGTTTCATCCAATTTCGTTAAGAAACGAAGGAGATATGCCTTCTAGAAGTTTGATAGTATATAGAAAAACGGGAAGAAGATGAAGAGGAGGAATTTTTATGAAAAGTGGTGACCGTTGGGCCTATTTATAGTGGTTGAAGTGTCCATTCATTCAAAATTCGAATTCAAAGTTTTGGCGCCAAGTTGGTCAATTTACTAAATCATCTGTATCTTTCTCATACGGTCTTCAAATTCAACAAATGAATATACTACGCTGATCAGAAAAACGAGCCCGTCGCAATAGAACATATCTTGTCGTCAAATTCAGAAAGATATAAATGTGTGGTTCACAACAATGGAGGAACAACAAAGTTAGAAAGATGGAATGCAAAAATTGGAAAGATGCTTTATGGGTATTAAGGAATCAATCCACAATGGACAATCTGTGCAGATCAAAAGGAATAAGTGGATACTTGATAGTGGATGCTCTAGACACATGACTGGTAATCCAAATATGCTGAATAATATTATATACAAAGACGAAGGACTGGTTAACTTTGGAGACAACTCGAAAGGATACGTGATTGGCATCGCCAATGTCGGTAACTCTGAAACTACTTTTATTACTAATGTTTTGCTAGTTAAGAATCTGAAACACAATCTTCTAAGTATAAGTCAACTATGTGATAAAGGATATAAAATTATATTTGAAAAAGATAAATGTCATATTGAAGATAATAACTCAACCATAATATTTGAGGGAACTAGGAAAAAGAATATTTATATTCTTAGTATGAAAGTTTCAAATGATAACCTATGTCTTCTGGCAAATACAAGTGACCCTTGGATTTGGTATAAGAGATTTGGACATTTGAATTTCAAACTCTTATCTAGACTGTCAAAACATGATCTAGTAAGAGGTCTCCCTAAAATGAATTTTAAATTAGATAGTTTATGTGATGCATGTCAATTAGGAAAGCTTAGAAAAAGTTCCTTTAAATTAAAAGATATGATTTCAACTTCAAAACCCCTTGAGTTACTTCATCTTGATTTATTTGGTCCATCTCGAATTCAGTCAATAAATCATAGTAAATATGTTTTTGTAATTGTAGATGATTATTCTAGATTTACATGGACAATATTTTTGAAACATAAAAGTGATACTTTTGAATGTTTTAAGAACTTTACAAAAAGGATTCAAAATCAATTATCTTTAAAAATTATAACAATTCGTAGTGATCACGGTGGTGAATTTGAACATGAAAAGTTTGAGGTTCTGCAATAAGAAGGGAATAACTCACAATTTCTCATTTCCAAGAACTCCACAACAAAACGGAGTAGTTGAACGCAAAAATAGAACGATACAAGAGTGTGCGAGAACTATGCTTTCAGATAGTAATTTACCAAAACACTTTTGGGAAGAAGCTGTTGCTACCGCCTGTTATATTTTGAATAGAATTTTAATTAGACCTTTAACTGATAAGACACCTTATGAACTTCTTCATGGAAAGAAACCTAAGGTATCATACTTCAGAATTTTTGGAAGTAAATGCTTTATTTTAAATACAAAAGATAATTTGGATAAATTTGATCCTAAATCCGACGAAGGAATCTTTATCGGATATTCTAATAGAAGTAAAGCTTATAGAGTTTTAAATTTAAGATCTAACACCATTGAAGAAAAAATGCATGTTTCATTTGATGAAAATTTAAAAGATTTTGAAATTACAAATGATGAAGAAGATTTAATTACTCAAAATTAGGAATCAACCGAAATTATTAATGAAATCAATCATCCTAATAAAAGGATTAAACTTTTAAAAGATCATCCTATTGAAAATATAATAGGAGATATGCAATCTATTGTTACAACTAGAAATCAACTAAGTAAAATGAGTAATGTAGCATTTATATCATCTATTGAACCCAAAAATCCTAAAGAAGCATCAACTGATGATTCATGGATTTTGGCTATGCAAGAAGAATTAAATCAATTCACTAGAAATGAAGTTTGGGAACTTGTTCCTAGACCTGAAGATAAAACTATAATTGGAACTAAATGGTCCTATAAAAATAAAATGAATGAACAAGGTGAGGTCGTTAGAAATAAAGCACGATTAGTCGTCCAAGGTTATTGTCAAGAAGAAGGTATAGATTATGACAAAACCTTTGCTCCCATAGCAAGATTAGAAGCCATTAGGATTCTACTTACTTTCGCAAATCATAATAATTTCAAATTATTTCAAATGGATGTTAAAAGTGCATTTTTAAATGGTTTTGTAAAAGAAGAAGTATATGTTGAACAACCACTACTTTTTGAAGATGAAAATTTACCAAACCATGTGTACAAAATTAAGAAAGCTTTATATGGTTTAAAACAAGTTCCTAGAGCCTGGTATGATAGACTAAGATCTTATTTATTACAATCAAATTTTGAAATTGGTAAAATAGATAATACTCTTTTTATTAAAAGAAATAAAAATGATATTCAACTAGTTCAAGTATACGTAGATGATATCATTTTTGGTTCAACTAACTTCGAAATGAAAAAAGAATTTTCTGAAATAATGACAACAGAGTTTGAGATGAGTCATATGGGTGAATTAAACTTCTTTCTAGGATTGCAAATAAAACAGTTAGATAATGGTATTTTTATTAGTCAAGAAAAATATGCTAAAGAACTAGTTAATAAATTTGGTTTGACTACTGCGAGTGGAAAACCTACTCCATGGCAACCAATGAATATCTAAGTAAAGAAGATTTCTCGAAAGATGTAGATCAAAAGTTGTATAGAGGAATGATCGGATCATTGCTCTATATCACTGCTAGTAGACATGATATCATGCATAGTGTATGTCTTTGTGCAAGATATCAATCTCATCCTAAAGAAACTCACTTAAAAGCTGTAAAACGTATCATAAGATATATTAAACACACCTCTGATTATGGCTTATTTTATCCTAAAAATGATTCATTTGATTTAATATCATACTGTGATGCTGACTATGCTGGATGTAAATCAGACCGAAAAAGTACAAGTGGAACTTGTCACTTTTTGGGACATTCTATGGTTTCCTGGTTTAGTAAAAAGCAAAATACAGTTTCTCTATCAACAACTGAAGTAGAGTATATTTCTGCTGCTTTGGCTTGTTCTCAAGTAATATATATGCAACAAACCTTAAGAGATTTTGGATTAAATATCTCAAAATCGCCAATTTATTGTGATAATACTAGTGCAATAAATTTATCTAAAAATCCTACTCATCATGCTCGAACTAAACATATTGATATTTGACATCATTTTCTTAGAGATAATATAACTAAAGAAGTAATTACTCTCGAAAACTCTGAGAATCAATTCGCTGATATCTTAACAAAACTCTTAAATGAATCTATATTTACTAAATTAAGAAGAGAATTAGGTATTTGTTCTATAACAGAAATATAAAATATAAATAACAAGTATAATTAATAATTAATATTAAAATAAATCATAGAGTTAAAATATAAGGACCATGTCGACATCCCCAAGGAAGACATGTCGACATGTAACGTTTTTATTTTTATTTTAAATTTTCCCACCAAAATTCAAAAATTTAGTTATATATTCTTCTCTATTTCGAATTCTTATTCATTCTCTCTGTTTTCTCTTCATTTTCTATTCTGAAATATATAAAATAATGGCATCTTCCTCTAAATCAAACATAAAATCAACTTTCTCATTCCCCTCTCCTACTTCTGGTCCATTCCAATGCACTACTCTCGCACGTGTAACTAAATTGGAGGAGTCTATGAAGGATACTCTTCAGATGTTGACTGAAATTCAAGTGACTCAACTTCGTATGGCGAAAGAGCAAGAGAGGCAAGGCAAGATTCTTAGGAATTTACAAAAATTCCTAATGGTTAACTAGGCCAACCATATCTTGATCGATGAAGACTCTTCACTTAATCAAGAACATGAGGTCAGCGACGAAGAAGAAGAAGAACCAATCTAAGAAGCACACGAGGAGGATGATGACCAGGTAGTATGCGTTGGAGAAGTGTGTTTCGACAAAAATGGGAATCTTGTCGAACAACATGGAAATTTCTGTTTCCACTATCCAAACTGTTCAATTCATAAATCTCCTATGTTCAGAAACACACATTATTTTCTTCTCTTTCTTTCCGTTGTTATTTGTGTTTTTATGTTTTTCAAACGCAAATGTAAATACAACCATACTCGTAATAAATAAACTCGTGTTCTTATATGTGTTAGTATTATTGTTAATTCTTAGTTAGGATAGTTAATAGTTTAGGATTATATTTTAGTATTAGATTTAAGTGTTAATTATTTATGATAACACTATCATTATAATCACACGTCATAGAGTGATAAGTTTTAGGGGGTGTTATATAGTTTGGAGTTATCTAGTAAGTTTTTGTTGATGACAAAGGGGGAGAAGTATAAAATAGGATAGTTAGGCATAGATTAAGGGGGAGTTATTAGAAGTATTAGGATAGAAGTGATATTTTATAAACAAAGGTTGTCATCATCAAAAAAGGGGAGATTGTTAGTCCATGAGATGATGGTTTTGATGACAACAACCTTAGAATAGATTATAAAATATAAATACTAACATTACAAGTTTAGATATATATGTATATGCAGGATCTAACCATGCAGGTATCAAGAATGAAGACTGTACAGTATAGAGATTCAAGATATAGAGATAGAAGACTCATGAGTATCAAGATTATCAAGAATTCAAGGTTAAGTTTGTTTTATTAGGAATATTTGTTAAAACTTGTAGAAAAGCACTGGCATCTTAATATCCAATTTATTCGTGGAATGGAATCCACTTCGAGCCCGTTAAAGGGATGGAACCCTAAGTAGGATGGAACCTACGAAAATCTAGTGGGACATTGTTTTGTATCCACTAAGCTTAATTCAAATGATTTTTCAAAATTATATTGTTTTCGAAATGATTTCAAAACTTTCCTTTTAAAAAGATTCAAAACCCTCGATTCCGTTTTTAAAATAATTTTAGCCTCAAAACATCTTTATTTTCAGAGTCAAAATTTCTTATGCTTTTAAACTATCTTTTCAAATAATATATTTAACTTTTAAATTATTTATACTTTGATTTAAATTATAGTTAAATAATATATATATTGTTCTTTATATTTACTTATGAATTTCAACTATATTCAAGTATATTTATAAAGTTTTAATATAAGATAAATATTATTTTTATAGAAATTCAAAACATTAAATTTGGCTGCGGGATGTCGACATGCCCATAGGCACCATGTCGACATGGTGACAGTTTAATTCAAAATTCAAATTTCAAAAGAAGTGTCTATTCGCCATAACTTTTCCTGAATGCTCATGGCTGTTGTTCTTCTATAAATAGGGGTCAGTTTCAATGAATTTTTCATCATTTTTTCTCTGATTTAACTTCTCCTCTTCTTCTCCACTTTCTTATTTATAAATTCACCATTACTCTGCCAAAATCAATATCGAATCTAACTATATAATTTCTGGTTTTGATTCTCTCCACTATCTCTACAAGATTCAAGTGCTAATCTGAGTTATAGACTTTTTGTAATCAATTGAGCGAGAGAAGGTGTGAATGTAGCCCTGTAAATCAATTGGGTGAACTTGTTGCCCCGGAAATCAAGTATCTATACCCAAAGGATTGTGATTCTGGAGGGTGTACCTCGTAGCCTTAAAACTGAGGGTTGTAATTGTTGAATTGATTTTGAAAGGAAATCCGTACTTAGTTGTGCGGGACTAGATGTAGGGTAACCCTGAACCAGTATAAAATCTGGTGTGTTCTTTCCTTTACTGCTTTTACTTTATATTTGCATCTGTGTTTGATTTTGTATTCATATCTGTGTCTGATTAGTGTATATATTGTTAACAAATTAAGATAAACTCAAAAAGATTAACAAATTTCTTAAAACACTATTCACCCCCTAGTGTTAATTCTAGCCTTAAGATCCTTAATCCGCATTTCTCATAATAAAGTGATGTCGTTCGGACTCAAGAATGCTAGGGCAACTTATCAGAGACTCGTCAACCGAATGTTCGCTAACCAGATTGGAAAAACCATGGAGGTGTACGTGGACGATATGCTCGTCAAGTCGCGACCGTCCATCGATCATGTCAAAGATCTGGAAACAATGTTCAACATCCTCCGAGAGTACCGAATGAAGCTCAATCCGATGAAATGTAACTTTGGAGTCGCATCTGGAAAATTCCTTGGATTCATTGTCAATGCTCGAGGAATTGAAGCCAATCCTGAGAAGATCTGGGCAATTCGGAATCTCAAGACTCCCAGAACTGTAAAGAAAGTACAAAGCCTCAACGGGAAGGTGGTAGCCTTGAGCAGATTTATCTCCAAATCCACGGACAAATGCATTACCTTCTTCGATCTAATAAGGAAAGGAAAGTGGAACTTCAAATGGACTGAGGAATGTGAAGGCGCATTCCAAGCACTGGTTCAACATCTAGCGACGCCATATATTCTGTCAAAGCCAATCGATCATGAGCGACTATATATCTATCTGGCGGTTTCAGTGAACGCAATCAGTGCTGCATTGATTCGGGAGGAGGATCGGATATAGCGACCAGTCTATTATATCAGCAAGCGATTAACTAGGGTGGAAAGAAACTACCCGAAACTAGAAAAGCTGGCTTGTTGCCTCGTCATTGCCTCGAGAAAGCTCCATCCTTACTTCCAGGCTCATCCGATCACAGTCTACACCGACCAGCCATTACGACAGGTCCTTACGCGGCCTGAGACGTCTGGTAGGTTGCTCAAGTGGAACATCGAGCTGAGTCAGTTTAACATCGTTTGTACACCGAGGCGAACCATTCAAGGACAAGTTCTGGCGGACTTCATAGTTGAGTTTACTATACCAGAGGACTTGCCCGAGACCAATGAATCTCCCAAGTACATATGGAAGCCATACACGGATGGTGCATCAAACGATCGTTGCTCAGGCGCCGGAGTAGTACTTGAAACTCCAAAAGGTCGATCCATATGCTACGCCTTGAATTTTGATTTCCGTGCAACTAACAACGAGGCCGAATATGAAGCTTTACTCGCCGAACTCAGACTTGCCAGAGACTTGAAAATTATCGCTGTGGAGATTTACTTCGACTCGCAATTGGTATTATGTCAATTTCAGGGAGAATACCAAGCTAGAGACCAGAGGTTGGCTGCTTATCTTGCTCGGGTTCAGGTGGTGTTGAATCAGTTCAATTACGATGCCATTCTCTGTATACCCCGAGAGCATAATCAGAAGGCCAATTCTTTGGCGAAACTGGTCAACACCGGTGAAGCACAGTAAATGGGACTCGTCCCCATTGAGACATTTACCTCCCTAAGCATTAACCAGATAGAGGCAGACTAGGTGCATGAGGCAACACCCAAAAAAGAGTCATGGATGACCCCATTCAGAAATTATCTCGAACACGGAGCTTTGCTCGAGCGCAGAAGTGAGAAAAGACAAGTTCTTTGGAAAGCTTCGCTATTCATTATCTAGAATGGAGTCATGTATAGGAGAGGATACTTTGTTCCTTTACTCTGGTGTATCGCCCACGATGAAATCAAACGAGTGTTACATGATGTGCACGAAGGAGAATGCGTCGATCACACTAGGGGGCAAGCCCTTGCTAAGAAAATACTCTGATATGGGTATTATTGGCCGACTGTGAATCGAGATGCATCGGACTATGCCAAGAGATGTGACAAATGCCAGAAACATGCTCGAATTCCAAGAGCCCCACCTACCGAAATTACTCAGATGGTTAGTCCATGGTCGTTCGCCACATGGGGCATCGATATAATTAGGTCTTTACCTCTGGCTAAAGGTGGTGCAAAGTATGCCATCGTTGCGGTTGAGTACTTTACCAAATGGGCGGAAGCCGAGCCCCTTGCCATAATCACGACGAAAAAAGTAATCAACTTTGTATTACGCAACATCATCTATCGTTTTGGCCTCCCGCGAACAATTATCACTGACAACAAAGCCCAATTCGATAGTGTCGAGTTCAAGAATTTCTGTCAAAGTTTCCACATCTAGAAGAAGTTCTCGGCGGTTTTTCACCCTCAAGCCAATGGACAGGTCGAAGCTGTTAATAAAGTTATTAAGTACATTCTGAAGAAACGACTGGAGAACGATGGAGGCAAATGGGTCGATGAACTTCCCATGGCCTTATGGGCATATCGAACCACCCACAAGTCTGCGACCGGCCACACTCCATTTTCACTTTCCTACGGCTCTGATGCCGTTATTCTAGTTGAATTAGAAGTACCTTCTTATCGTGTGACATATTATGATCCAAAGACGAAAGCCATATTACTTGCTGAATCTCTGGATTTATTGGATGAGAAGCGTGAGGAGGCTGATTTGAGGGTAGCCGCACACCGAAGTCGAGTCGCCTGATTATACAATGCTAAGGTCCGACCCAGAACCTTTGAACTTGGCAATCTCGTACTCAAGTGAATCTATCCGGTCCCTTCACATATGAAACCAACATGGGAAGGACCATATGTTATCGAGCGGAGACTTGGAGACGGCACATTCAAATTATCAACTATTGATGGTCTCACTTTGCCGAGAGCTTGGAATAGCGAGAGTCTCCGTCGCTATTACACATAACATGCTTTATTTATTCATTTAGTCTGCTTTTCATTTGAATTTTTTTTTATGCATTTCGAAATTTGAACTTGTAATAAGGCAACCGACTTTGCCTTACTTTCTCATTTCAGCAATAAAATGCAAACTCGTTACGCCAGAGTGGCGATACCATGCTGTGACACCCCACCTCTATACCCACGCTAGCCAAGGACACTACGGGGTAATGCTGTCGACTAGCATGGAGAATAAGGCTGTTGAGGAGCGACCATCCGTGTAGTTGCTTTGTGCGAGCACCGATATGTCAGATAAAATAATAACTTTTCATTTCATCTCAAGAGGAAATCTGACATACCGATACAAACTCAAAACAACTACACGGTGGCTATATATATAATATTCGGAAACAAATATAGAAATAAGCATAACATAAATCAGTCATAGACAGTTCATATCACAAAGGCTGAAATAGATATGAATATAACACATGAAAGTGTACATCAGAGTAGTGGTCAAATAAGATCCACAATAACACAAAAGAATAGATACAAGTGCAAGGCAAAAGAATATGTATACATTAAGGAGTTTAAATCTCAAATGTATACAACAAAAACTACTAAACTAGAGTAGTTAGCCAAAAGTCAGATGATGGTTCCAGATAGGAAGTCATGAGGAAGCACCTGTAACAACCCGCATATTTATCGATTTTATATTTAAATATTTTATTTAAATATTTCATCGTTAGTCGGATTTTAGTCCGAAAAGCTACTTTTTGCAAACAGTCGAATTAGGACTCGAGACCACTTCCATTGAGTTCAAAATGTCGTTTGCGACCTTTTTGAGTATAAACTTTGATATGTTTGGAGCTAGCTAAAATTTTGACCAATTTCACTTTTGGTTTGGGTTTGGGTTCAGCCCACTAGTCCACATAACACCCCAAACTGAAACACTTCTCTTCATCCACTCCCATTTCTTTACCTTTTCAGTTCTAAAGAGAATAATGGAGGAAGAGAAAAAGAATTAAAATCCTAAACCCTAGTTTCCATTTGCAAATCAAGTTCTTGCTCCAAATTCAAAGAGAAGCATTGGTAAGTATCATCTCCTTCTTCTCCAACTCATTCTCACTTTGATTTCAGAAAATTCCTAAACCTAATTTAGGAAATGTTTCTCTTTTAAACTTAGATTCAAGCTTCTTGTGTTGAGATTGAAGTGTGGTTGATCTTCCTTTGTCTTCAAGCTTCTCATTCATTGTTTTCGGGTTCAAAGGTGAGATTTTTATCTCACATCTATGTTTATACGCTATCATTGTTGTTAGGTACGAATTCCTAACACTTATTTATATTCATTTTATTTTGATTTGGATTGAACTGATGAATATTCCAATTTTTGGTGTTTTGAAGTTAAAATCTTTAAAAATCCTTTTATGGATGTTTGAACATTTTTCTGGTGATGCATCGAAGTGCCTACAGGGCTGGATTGCCGATTGGCGTAAACCCTTAGTGCTCGTCGCTCGTTCGATCGCATTTCGGTTTGGATTTGTCGTTTTTGAGCTAGGCTGTTTTTTTTTTGCCTAGCAGAAAATTTCAGACGTCTGAAACCAAATCCAGACATCTGGTTGAAAAATTCAGACGTCTGAAACAAAATCCAAAAGTCTAAAATCAAATTTAGACGTCTGGTTGAAATTTTCAGACGTCTGAAATGGCCCAGGAATTAAAAATAGAAGGGAGAAAACACTTAAACTTCCAGAACCTTGGGCCAGATGTCTGGGAACACCTACCAAACGTCTGGAACTGCTGATTTTGCCTAATTTGCCTATTTTCGAGTAAATTTCCAAGGTTTATCGATTTTTGTTGATCCGACTTATTGTTATCAATTATTATCAACTTTGATGACCTTTTCTTCGGGATTTTTGGAACGTCCATTTTGATGGATTTGGTATCGATTTCTTTGGATTTTATTCACGTCTTCGAATGTGAATTTTGATGATTGATTGTTTCTACAATCGTTTTTGTGATTTGTCACTTTAAAAATATAAAGGTTTTCTATACTAGTTGTAAATATCAAAACTCTTTCATCAAAATGATTTCAACACTATTTTATTACAAATCTCGTTTCTTAAACTGTTTTCCAATCTACTAGTGTATACAAACCTTTACCTCATTCGTATGAGAAATCTAATTAAACGTCTTAGTAAGACAAGTGGTATGAAACACTTGCGTTCACTTCATCGGTTAATTCTTGGACTTGTTCGATTGAAACTCTTGTGACAATTTTCTAGTGGAGATCTACAATTTGTTCGTAAATATTTAAGTTAAGCTGGTGATTATGGGACATGAAGCTAAACTCATATATTTACTGGCTTACTGTAATTGACGCTTCTTATTGATCAATGATGATCATTTTATGGTTTAGACTAGCAATGTGCGATGTCTCTTTGTCCATGTGAAGGACTGTACTTCATTTTATTGAGCTTCGTCTCATTTCTTTGTGGGCTAGCAACCCATGTACTTTTAATGTGTTTCGATTCATCTGATGTACCGTTTGTACTACATCGATGTCTCGGCTTTCTGGTTCATTGGACGTACCATTTGCACTGCGTCAATGTTCTGAATTGTATTGTGTTTTGATTCATCTGATGTACCATTTGTACTACATCGATGTCTCGGCTTTCAGGTTCATTGGACGTACCGTTTGCACTGCGTAAATGTTCTGAATTGTATTGTGTTTCGATTCATCTGATGTACCGTTTGTACTACATCTATGTCTCGGCTTTCCGATTCATTGGATGTACCGTTTGCACTGTGTCAATGTTCCGAATTGTTTTGTGTTTCGATTCATCTGATGTACCGTTTGTACTACATCGATGTCTCGGCTTTCCGGTTCATTGGACGTACCGTTTGCACTACGTCAATGTTCCGAATTGTTTGTGATACACGTGTTGGTGAGTTTTCGTGCTCCCGCTTGGGATTGGCCATCCTCTTTCTTGTGATTTCTGGATTTCTAATTATTGATTTCTGGAATTTATGTTTCATCAGCTTTTACCATTGGCATTGATACTTATGTCATTTTTGTGGCTTGGTGAATTAAATAAAGAATATGACGTTCTTTTTGGAGCTATGAGATTCTTGAGATATTGTATGACTTTTGTGGGTTTTCTAATGTATACTTGACGTAGTATGACATTTTTGGTTATCATACGTTTTATTATTATGTCTCTTCTTATATCTCATTTTATCTGATAATTATAGCTAGACTGATCCGTTTATTATTTTCTTCTTAAATAATACTCGGGTCAGACTGAGATATTACAGGTGCTTCCTCATGACTTCCTATCTGGAACCATCATCTGACTTTTGGCTAACTACTCTAGTTTAGTAGTTTTTGTTGTATACATTTGAGATTTAGACTCCTTGATGTATACATATTCTTTTGGCTAGCACTTGTATCTATTCTTTTGTGTTATTGTGGATCTTATTTGACCACTACTCTGATGTACACTTCTTTGTGTAATATTCATATCTATTTCCGCCTTTGTGATATGAATTATCTGTGACTGATTTGTGTTATGTTTATTTCTATATTTGTTTCTGAAGTCCATATAGCCACTGTGTAGTAGCTTTGAGTTTGTATCGGTATGTCGGATTTCCTCTTGAGAAGAAAAGTTATATTTTTATCTGGCATATCGGTACTCGCACAAAGCAATTATACAGATGGTCGCTCCTCAACAGCCTTATTCTCCATAGTTGACGGCATTACCCCGTAGTGTC
The DNA here is from genome assembly GCA_030737815.1 of Allium fistulosum. Lineage (NCBI taxonomy): Eukaryota > Viridiplantae > Streptophyta > Magnoliopsida > Asparagales > Amaryllidaceae > Allium > Allium fistulosum. The sequence goes on from CM060908.1 coordinate 205,317,144, forward strand.
CTTGGCTAGCGTGGGTATAGAGGTGGGGCGTCACAGCTTGGTATCAGAGCCAAAATTCGGAACAATGTAGAATAATCTAGCAAGGATCATCGTCCTAAGTCTTTCTTAGGAATCGTGCCATAGGATTTGATTCGAGTCTTCGTACCGTTCTATCCTATTTTCTTTTTATGATTCCTTGTTTTATCAATCATGATTGTTTAATATACATTCTGAGAATAACTTTTTCTTCTTCTTTCTTTCTTAAAGAAGAGAAATGGTTAGATAAGGCCGTCCCAGCGCCGGTCAATCTAGTGCTACTCCTCAGGATGGAGTATTTATGTCTGCTCAGCAACTTCTAGATCTTGTGAAAAATGCTCAAGCTGTCGGACCCATTCCAGAGCCTACTCATCCTAGATCTGGATTTGCACGCTTGTGCAGAGACTATACTGATTTGGGTGGAAGGCCATTCAGGGGATCCGAAGTGTTATAGAAATCCAAGCTTGGCTTAGATCATGCGATCGCATCTTTTCCTGCATGAATCTTGTTGATCTACATCGAGTCCAAGTGGCTTCTAGTATTCTCTAAGAATGAGCATTAGATTGGTATGAGCTTTTAGTTTCTGAAATCATTGAAGCGGATCTTACTTGGGAGCAATTCCGAGAACGATTCGAATTGATGTTTGTGCCGGAAGCTGAAAAGGTAACTTTGGCCCGGCGTTTATTGACCTTGTTCAAGGTGAATCTTCTATGACGGATTACGTCGCATCTTTCGAATCTCTCTCTAAGTATGGGGTCGAGTATATTAATACCCCATTGAAGAAAAATCAGAGATTTGTTTATGGCTTGAATAAGAATCTTAAAAAGCCTTTACTTCTGAAACTAGAAGTTTCCTTCGATCAACTTGTAGATATCGCTCTTCGACTTGAAGAGGCTGATAGAGAAAGTGTTGTTGAAGTTGTGCATGTCAAACAGAACTTCAACAATAACATGAAGAGGCCTATTAAGTTCAAAGGCCCCAATCCCAACAAAAAGGGGAAGCAAGAAACTTCGATAACAAAGTCTCCTACCTCTAGTCGTGGACGATGCTATAATTGTGGTTCTACGGACCACTATGCAAATGAGTGTCCGAAACCATTTTTTTGTCGTTATTGCAAAGGTTCGGGACATCTTTTATCTTCATGCCCCAAACTTCCAAACAAGAGAGAGGGAAAGCTAAATGTTGTTCAAGCCCCTAGTGACACTTCTCTTGGTCAAGGTATCCATTCTATCCTTGATGACATTTATTTTGTGATCATTTTATTCGAGTTCTTTTTGATATGGGTTTCGTCTCATTATTTTATAACAAAAGAACTTGTTGATTCCTTTTCTTTAGACATTTTTGGGCTTGTTGACTTCTTTGAGGATTGCGAATTCGGTTGGTGGATCCGCAACACTCAATTTGCTTTTATTGATGTCGAAATTATTTTATGTGATTTTTCTTTTCGAGCCGATTTTTACTTAGGCCTCGGAATTGATTTTTTTTGTGAAAGGATTGGCTTAATCATTGTAAAACCATATCCCATATCCCGAGTGGACTATTCATCTTCGACATTTTCAATCTGTTAAGCAGATTTCTATTTTTCTTTGTGATTTTGATTCCAATTGGATGGCATCATTTTATTCTTTAAGCCCTCATGATGAGGAAAGTATTATTTCTCTCATTCATGTAGTTTGAGAATTTCCGGTACTTTTGAGCTTGTCTTAGGATTATCGCCTAAGAAATCTTTTGTAACATCCCGTATTTTTAAGCCATTGAATTTGAACATTTAATTCATTTTAAATGTTAATGTGGATTCTTAATTGATTTTGAAATGAATGGATTTGGGTTCAATCAATGAAAATGAGCTATAATTTTAATTTATAGCAATTCTGGTTGAATTTGATTAATGGAAAAATAATAATTAAATATTCGAAATTGGGATAAAAGGTGAATTTGGAATAGGTGATTATAAAAATGGTGTTTAAATGTATTTTTAAGCTCAATTGGGTATAAATAATATTGTTGGATTTTTAGATGAATTTAAGAGTCAACAAATTAATATTTGGGATTTTATATCAATTTAAAAATGAATTAAATATTATTAAAATGCAATTTAATCAGATTTTGGTTCGGATTGTACCAGAATGATTTTTAATGTGTTTATAAATTTTATATGATTTATTGATAAGTTATTAAAATGCTAAAAGTGAAATTTTAAGCGTTTTCGACGATTTTCAGAAATCGCCTGATTTAACATACGAGTTAAAATAGCCTTCCGAGGCACAGTCTCGGAATTCGACGAAACCAGTTCCATTGGATCCGTAATAGTTAGTTATTATCGGATTTCAATTTTCGTAGCTATCGGAGTTGTCGTTTGACCGTGGCAGCTCGAAACGCATCGAAATCGATTTAACCGATTTAATTTTAAATTGATCGTTTAATTTCGTATATCGCTCATACGATCAAATTAGCTTACGAAACCTATTCCATTGTGTCCGGAACGCGGAAAAACCCTAGAATCGCATGTCGGAACGCGTAGTTTGGAGGTCGTTTGCGTAAACTGTCGATTTGAGAAATTTTATTAATTTAATAATATTAAAAACAATTATATATACGTTTAAAACTAACGAAACCCTAATCTTTCTTTCTCAGCCGCCACGAGTGTTTTAATGGCCGAGAAACAACGTCGTTCATCTCAAAAATTCGATCAATCCATAAGTTTTCGTTAGAAATCTTCAACTAGGAAATGGTTGAGCTCGATAAGCTCTATAGATCTAACGGTGGCGATGCATTTTCGCGAAGTGGTTTGATGGCTATGGGGGTTCGAACGGAGCGCGTTCGTGCGCGAATTTCAGGGAAGGGGTGACGTCGAGCTTGACCGGGCTGAGGACGGTGACGCGTGGCGCGGAGGGCTTCGTGGTGGTGGGTCGTGATCTAGGTCCGGTCGTAGTTTAAGGGTGGTGGCGATCGATTTTTGGAACGAACGATGGGTTCGTTGTCTTCGTGGTTTCCTGGAACGCGAGTGTTCACGCGTGAAGGAAGAAGGAATTGGCGGTCCAGATTTTTCAAATTGAGATGAACGGCAAATGTTGTTCTGGTAAAATAGAAAAGAAAATTGTTTAAATTTAATTCAAATCTTTAAAATCTAATAACTCTTTCATACGACATCAGATTCGAACGAAATTGGCAACGTCGAGATCGCAGCGACGGGAAGCACGCTGTAGCGTAGATCTGGATTTGATTTAAGCGAGTGGAAATTTTAGGTTAAATCGAACGCGGTTCGGTTTAATTTAAAATTTCAAAGCACTCGTCAAAACTCAAGGTGAGTTTTTCTCACTCACATCTGGATGCTAGACATTATTAATAATTGATATTTAAATATCTGTGTGGATGGCTGAATATAATTGTTATTATCAGTCTGGTTGATATTTATATTGCGATGTGCTAACAATTGTGATGCAGGAAGAAACAGGTTGGAGGGATCCAACTGGATTCCTCAAAATGTAGCAATTATTTATAGTTGATAGTCATACCTGTTTATATGTTGTGATTGACAAATCTGGAAGTTTAATTGTACTGTGAAATTGTTGTATAAAGTATAATCACAGAATTTAATTATAAATGGATAAATTGTGTTTTTACGAAATAAAATGAATTGTTAAATTTAGAATTTCAAAGAATAAAATTTGAAATCGGATTTGGAAAGAAAAATGTAAATTGGGATTTTGGATATAATGGGAAGTTTATAAAATGGGTAAATGGGAAGTATAGTTTTCTGGAAATTAAATTTGTGAAATTATAAATTGTTTAAAATAACGGTGTTTATTTTAATAATGACTAATGTTATCCGGAAATTAAAAATATGTTAAAATGGAGTTTCCGACTATAAATTAACAAGTTCAAATGAAAAATAGAATGTGTTTGAAATGCCGTATTTCATTGGAATTTAATTAAGTGAATTGGAAATTTGGCTTCCATTGAAAATTCACCAAAATGTTTAAACTATATTTAAAAATGAATTTCCGGAAATGAAAAATTGTGATTTAACTTCGGAGGAAGTTATAGTTAAATATGGGATTTGGGATTTATGTTGTAAAACATAATTGACTTGAAATAAATCAGTGGATTTATATGAAAGAGTACTTTGGAACGTTTAGAAACGGGAAAGTGTTTCCCTGGGAAAACCAAGTAAATGTTTATAAAAAGATTTTATTTAACTAAGGTTAAGTTTTAAATCGTTTTAAAAGTATTTTTAAGAAATCGTTATTTTTAAAGAAATAAATTAATAATTTTGGATACCGTAATAATTTGGGAGTATATTAGCAATTATTTTTACAAATGGATTTATTTAAAAGTTGGTTTTAGCTTAAGCTGTTAAAATTAGTATTTTTCTTCTTATAACGCTATTTTGAATTTAGTTAAACTAAAACCCTTATCTTTATATCAAAGTTTATGTGTTAATAACTAGTTTCTTCACATATTTTAAATTTATATTTTGAGTAAATAAATAGGAGTAATTTTCATATTTTAAAGTATATTTCAGTATAAAGTATTTTTAACTGTTTTAGAATGCAAATTGTTTTATACTTGGTTATTCCCGATGGGAATAAAGGGTAAAAGATTTACCTTGTAAAGGAAGAGTTTGGAAAAATTGTTTTCAAACGAGTTTTGAAAATGTGAAAATATATCTTTGAAAGATATTAGAGGCAAATAAATAATATGGAGATTTTTTATTGTGTGATGGATGTGTATGGATGTTTGTGAACATTAATTGATAGTTAAATCACCGACTATCAATATTGGCCAAATGCGCTGATCGTTTCGAAGAGACCGGAAATTTTCTGGAGATTAAATTTATGAAATTATAAATTGTTTAAAATAACGGTGTTTATTTTAATAATGACTAATGTTATCCGGAAATTAAAAATATGTTAAAATGGAGTTTCCGAATATAAATTAACAAGTTCAAATGAAAAATAGAATGTTTTGAAATGCCGTATTTCATTGGAATTTAATTAAGTGAATTGGAAATTTGGCTTCCATTGGAAATTCACCAAAAATGTTTAATTTAAAATGTTTTAAACTATGATTTAAAAATGAATTTCCGGAAATGAAAAATTGTGATTTAACTTCGGAGGATCGAAACCTCGCTCTGATACCAAATGTAAAGACCCAAAAGTTGGCCTTCGAAAATCGGCACCCGTAAAATGTAAAGACCCAAAAGTTGGCCTTCGAAAATCGCTCTGATACCAACTGTCACGTCCCGGAATTTTCGATCCCGAAAATTCCAGATAGTTATGAAAAGAAGAAAGAGATAGAAGAAGAAGAAACAGAAACACAATACAGATTCTCACATTCGCAGCGGATAAAATATAATATCAAATAATAGCAGTTTACAAAAGAATACTATATCTGTCAATTTGCTTTATAATACATCAGAGTTACTCTCATACACAACACTGAGTATATACAAATCAAATATATATCTGATAAACAGAAATAATAGTCACACCTATGATAGAGAATATCCAGAACCAATCAAAAATCCATATCCAGGTTCGCCGTCGAAAATCGAGCGAAAAATCCCAACTCGGATCGATAATACTATCTCGAAATTCTATGCTCGAATCTGGACCAAATCACTATGCGAATAGAATAATATACGTACATCCTACGTATTTGTCTTCATTGATTATCAGTTAAATCAATTTCCTTTCTATTCACCCTCACTTTGATTTTATTCACTTATTCACATTTGGCTAAATCCCCACTTGGATTATCACTTCAATTCTTATCTCAGCTGGGTATTTAAACAATAACAGTTTGAACTCCGACCAGTTTATATTTACAAAATAGCTTGAAAATTTTAAAAATAGATAAATAGTTGAAAGATAATTATTAATTTGTAAAATAGCTGTAAAATAGTTAAGTAACTGTAAAATAATTGAAAAATAGTAATTACTTATAAAATAGTTGAAAAACAGTAATCAGTTTATAAAGTAGTAGAAAAATAGTAATTAGTTTATAAAACAGTTGTAAATAGTTAAATAGTTCCAAAGCAATTGTAAGACAAGTTCTTAAACAATTTTTAATTTACAAATTTAATTATTCAAGTTTTTATCTGTGTGATTGGTTGATTATAACTGTTGTTATCAGCCTGGATTGATATTTATATATGTGATGTGCTAATATCTGTGATGCAGGGAGAAACAGGTTGGAGGGATCCAACTGGATTCCTCACAATTGTAGCAATCATTTTATAATTGTTAGTGAATACCTGTTTATATGTTGTGATTGATAAATCTGGAAATTTAATTGTGTTGTGAAATTGTTGTATAAATCATAGTTACAGAATTTAATTTATAAATGGACAAAATTGGGTTTTTACGAAATAAGTAAATTGTTAAATTAAGAATTTTTGAAAAAAATAGAATTTGAAATCTGGTTTGGAATGGGAAATGAAAAATTGGTAAAATTGGGATTTAATATTGTGGGAAAAATTTATCAATCGATAAATATGAAATATAAAATTTTCTGGAGATTAAATTTATGAAATTATAAATTGTTTAAAATAACGGTGTTTATTTTAATAATGACTAATGTTATCCGGAAATTAAAAATATGTTAAAATGGAGTTTCCGAATATAAATTAACAAGTTCAAATGAAAAATAGAATGTTTTGAAATGCCGTATTTCATTGGAATTTAATTAAGTGAATTGGAAATTTCGCTTCCATTGGAAATTCACCAAAAATGTTTAATTTAAAATGTTTTAAACTATATTTTAAAATGAATTTCCAGAATAGAAAATTGAGTTTGAACTTCGGGTGAAGTTATAGATAAGTAGGGAATTGGGAATTTATGTTGTAAACATAAATTGAATTTGAAATAAATCGTTTGGATTTAGATGAAGGATACTTTGGAATGTTTGAACGGGATAGTGTTTCCCTGGGAAAACCAAGTTAAAGTTTTAAAGGTTTTTATTTAATTAAAAGTTAAAGTTTTAAATTGTTAAAGAGTATTTTAAGAAAAGTATTACTTTGGAAGAAGAAATTTCAAGTTGTTTTAAAGTTATATGATTAAGTTATTGGTAAAGGCTAGTATCATTCTTTTAAACTCCACTTTTAAATTTAGTAAACTAAACCTTTATTTAAATCGAATTTATATCTTATATTAAATAATATTATTTAAAATAGTTTTGAAATTTATATTTTTGAGTAAATAGATAGAAGTAATTTACATATTTTAAAGTATATTTCTGTATAAAGTATTCCAACTGTTTTTAAATGCAAAATGTTTTATACTTGGTTATTTCCAGCGGGAATAAAAGGGTAATGGGATTTACCGTGTTAAGGAGAAATATTTGGGAATTCGTTCCAAAATGAGTTTTGAAATGTGAAAATATATCTTTTAAAGATATTAAAGGGAAAGAATAAATAATATGTGATATTATTTATTGTGTGATGGATGTGTATGGATGTTTGTGAACATTAATTGATAGTTAAATCACCGACTATCAATATTGGACAATGCGCTGATCGTTTCGAAGAGACCGGGATCGAGTTTCCGTATACCGGGATTCTAGGTCTGGAGACTCGAAAACCACTTCGATCCGGTTTGTACGTTTCGCGAAAACGATTTCGGAGTCGAAGATGGAGCAGTGAAGTGCAAGGGCTAGTCGCTACTAATCCTGAGGATATTTCCAAAATGGATGTAGTAGGAATAGTGCCTTCGGTTCCGTTCGGACCCGGGACGGACTTATATGGACGAATGCTTTCGTGACATCGTCAGGTGGACGATGGGCATTCAAAGTGAAATGTTCTGTAAAAGTATCGTTTAGCCTCAAGCCTCATCAACCGGGAATGACTGAAAATCAGGGGATATGCAGCAAGGCTTCGTGGGTAGCCCCCACTTGAGAGTAAGGTCATCCCTGTCTAGATGTCCCTTTTATTTCGGCTTAGTGGTGCGGTTGCTGATCCCAACCGTGGGGTGATTTTATTTGGAATTATCCAGTAAGGGATGATTCCGGCCTTGTGTTGCAGGGGAGCGGGCGTACTCCTCGGTACTGTGATCTAGGCCACGTACTGTGACAGGTGGTACCCCAGTGCCTAGTCATTCGTTGGAAATCCATTCTCCCTACGTGCCTGTACGGTTTTGATTGTGCCCAACTATTGTTGAAATGTGAGATGCAAGCATTTCAGCTAGATTCTATTTTACTTTCTGTAGACACTATTATAATATCAGAGGATTTTGATATAAAGTGTTTTAGCTATCGTAAGGTAAAAACCCGACATGTTTATTTGTGGCGTGGTCTTACGAGATGCTTTTGTTTTTCAAAGGATTTTGAAACTCTAATAATAAATTTGAGTGTGATTTTCTCACGCTGGTTTTCCAGACTGACTCGGGTATTGTTTTATATGATGCTCGGGTCAGACCGAGATAAACAGGTTCAGATTGTAGCTGTGGAGCTCAGGAGACGAGCTGGATGGCGATACGTACTTCCGTATTTGTTTATTTTTCCGCTGTGTATTTGGATGTATATCATTGATGTGATGAACTCTGATGATGTATTCTGTAAATGTATTGTATAAACAGATATATCTTTCTGTTTGAGTAAAGATCTGTTTTGTATATATTATATTTTATTCCGCTGCGATGTGAGATTCTGTTGTTGATTTTCTGTTTCTTCTTCTTCTACCTCTTCTTCTTTAACACAAATGGTTCGATTTTCCGGAACTGGAAAGTCGGGTCGTCACAAGTGGTAATTTATTTTTAAAAGTTAATTAATAAATGATTAAAGATTAATTAATTGAAATGGTTTATAATTGATTAAGGTGTGTGGTATTAAACTATTAAGAAGATTTCAAAAGATATTTGTATAAACTAATTTCTAAGCATTTAATTAAATAAGATTTAACTAATGAGATAAAGTCATTAATTAAGATAGTTAATTAAAGGATAATTAATTAATTTATATGATTAATTAAAGGTTAATTGATTTATTAATTAGGGAAAATAAATTAATTAAGTTTAATTAATGATAAGTAATTAAAAAGTAATTAATTACTTAAAGATAATTACTAAATGAAAGTAATTAAGATGAATTAATTAATAACTCAAGTTTAATTTAATAAGTGTCTAAAGGTTAATTAGTTTGAAGAATAATTAATTTATGTGATTAATTTATAAAGGTAATTGAATTGAAAATAAATTATTCATTGAAAGTTAATTAATGTACAAAAGTGATTAAGGGACGATTATTAAATATGAATTAATTAATTATTTATTGTAATTAATTAAAGATAATTACTTTGTGTAATTGAATAAAAGCTAATTACTTAGTGAAATTAATAAAGAATAATTAATCAAAAAGATTTGTAATTTATCAATGTTGATTAACCAGGATTTATAATTCATAAGAAATAAATCTGATTTGAATTAATCAAATATTAACTGATCTTCCTTATGAATATTTGGATTCTGTTGAATGATATGAATTGTTTGATATCCCTGATATATGATGCTGTGTGATATACCCTGATTTATGTTGTGATATGTAATTTATTATCTGTGATATTTATATATCTGTAGTCTGTGCATGAACGATAAGCGTTATAGTTTGTATCGCTTATCAACTATATCCTGTATTTTGATCGGTGATGATTCATCGTGTTGCACTATTGTGTTAAACCCTTGGACTACACTTTTACACACACAAATATGGATTTCACGTGGAAATCAGTTAAGTCACAGATAATTTAAATTTGATGTTTTTGAAATTGAAATTTTAATTTCAATTGATTTTGAAATTGGAAATTTGGGTTTAAAGTGAAAATCTTTTGAAATAGAATTTCAAATATAAAAGTTATTTTGAATAACTTAATCGAGTTTGGAAAATTTAAATAATTTGATTTAAATTTAAATTCAAGTTTGAAATTGAATCATATAATTTGAGAACTAGGGTTTAAAAGGGCTGTTCAACTTATTAATGTGTTTATATGAATTTAAACCATTTTAATGTAAAATTTTGGGAATTTGGATTTAACCTAAGGATTTCAACTAGTATGAATGAATCAGATTTCCAAAGTAAAAACTGTTGTTTTCAAATGATAAAAGCTTTCAGATAAGAAATGAAATTCCAGTTTAATTAAAGGAATTTCAAGATTGAATTGAAAAATGGATTTTCCAAACTATGAATGAATTCTTTTTGAAAACTATGAATTGAATCTGTTTATTTTTAAACAGATTTAAAATGATGATTTGTTTAAACCATTTGAAATGGAATTGTTTTGAAAGCTATTAGTTAAATCTTTGATTTAAAGATTTAACGAATTAATTAAACTGAAATGGAAATCGATTTGGAAAATCTGTGAATGAATCTTTTGTTTCAAAAGATTAAAGTGTGGAAATTGTTTAAAACCATTGAAGGTTGTTAAAATGAATCTTTTTGTTTAAAGATTTGAAAATGGTAATTTGTTAAACCATTTGAAAAGGAAATTTGGGTTTAAGTTGTGACTTAATTGAAATCCCAATATCCATATGTTTTTAAAATATTGCGCACATTATTCGGTTTAGCCGGGAGAGGACCTTAGTGTCATATAACCCATTCCGAATAATGAAACGTCGTATATGGATGGCATTTGAAGGCCGGTGTTGAAGACCGGATATTTTTTCGAAAATGAAAGGACAACCTGTCGAATGTCTCTGCACTGAGTCGCGCCGGTATAGAGATTTATATCACTCTTTTGTGACGGGAAGTCCGGACGTGATTGGAAATTATCCGGAATTGCAAGGGCTTCGTGAGAAGTGCCTTCGGTTCTGTTCGATCCCGGAACAGACTTGTATGGATACATGTCTGACATTACACTTTGAGATATAAAGCCGATCTCTTTCAAATACATTTCTGTTGGTGGCGGAGAATTTATTCTCTTAGCTTAACACCCTTCTCTGAGACGTACGAGCTCAGAGGTGATGTAGTTGAAGTTATTAGCGATATATCCCAATTTGGTAATGTGACATGCTGAGTGTTGCTGTGTGATGATCAGTGTTTGATCATTTGTGATATGATCATTGGTTTGATCATTTATCTTTGTGATCATAGGTTGATCATCTGTTGACCCAAAGCATGGCTTTGTGACAAAGCGTAGCTTTGTGGACGAGACTTCGTCGAGCCTCACAACCCGGAAATGGTCGAAACAGGATCGTTGCGGCAAGGTTATGAGGGTCGCGCCCTTTAGGGTATGTCATTTCCTTCTGGAAAAGGGTGGTATCATGGTATGGAGCCCAGATACTTACTCATGTGGATACACCTTCTTTGTGATGTGTGATGTTGGTTACCGAGGCCTCGGATAAAGGTCCCAAAGGACCGGGTGATGACATATTCGTGAGTTACCTGTTACAGGGGTAACCCGGCCTTGTTTGGCAGAGAACAGTTTGTCTCTCGGGACGTCCCGCCAGAGGCGATCCCATGCGGCGGAAGGAAGTTCCTTAGCCTGACCATTTGTTGGAAATCCATTTCTCCAATACGCGACGTGTACGGTTTTAGTTGTAGAACCTGCCATCTAATATGGTAGCTATAGTAGGCATAGTATAATGGTACCTATGCTGGCTAAGATTAATATTATACTTTCAAATTGTTTTCCACTATGCACTAATAATAATAATCCAATGATTTGTGTAGTAAGCATGTTTGACTATCATAAGAAGAAATCTCCTCCAATTCTGCGTTTGCATTGTGTGTGTGGTGGGAGGTCTTATGGTAGTTTCATTTTCCAAAAGCATTGCGGATTTCAATGTTTAAAACCTTTTGTGTTTGTTTAAAGATAAACTGTTTTTGTTGCTCACACCAGTCCCATGACTGATCCGGAGTTTATTGTTCCCTTCCTAAACTCTGGGTGCTCATAATTTTCCACACGAGCAGTCTAGAGTTGGGTTTTTCAGATATTCAGGTTTAGTAGATTATCTGGAGCTAGTTCAGTTCTTGGAGTTCATGGACTGACGTCACTTATCTTGGAGCATTCTATTGGAGATATTCTATCTGCTGTTGATGTTACCATTTTCTTTTCCGCTGCTATTTCTTGTATCATATCTCTGATGTATATTGATATTCATTGTATCACTCTGTTGTATCAGATATTGTATATCAATGTATTATTCTTTTCTTTCGCTGTGTTGTTTACTTAATTGTGTTATAAAGCTCCGGAGAACCAGATTTGGCATTTGAATCTACGGCATTCGAGTACGATGTAAAATACGGGTGCCGATTTTCGAAGGCCAACTTTTGGGTCTTTACATTTGGTATCAGAGCGAGGTTTCGATCCTCGGACCTGTGGGTCTTTCCGGCATTCGATCGTCGGCATATTATACTGTTGAGTATTTTGTGTCGATTTTCGAGGATCGTGAAGGGCGGGTCGTCACACTTGGTATCAGAGCTTAGATTGGCGACAACCTAGGCTTTGGTGGGAAAATTCTCATGTTAAATAGAGTCGGAAGTACTCTATAATGAGTTGAGTGTAATAATAGCTATGAGAGCGTACTTGTTAGTGGATATAAAATTGTTTTTGTACTGTGTTGACTTATCGGTTGAGTGTTTATGAATTCTGGTCGGTGCGGGAAGTACAACCGTATCGATAGGGGTTTCTAAACTCTTAAACAAGATAAACCGACATAGTATTGTTTTTAAAGTGGGTAAATGAAATAATTTTACCCAAAATTGTATTTTGATATAAAAAGAAATAATTTTCTAAATTATTATATGTATTGGATGCTTGTTTGGTTGTTTCTTCTATAATCAAATAAGAAATTAAAACATGATCTAAAATTTGAAATGATATATATAAGAAAATAAGAAGTTAAAATATTAAAATGGTTTATAACCAAATGGAATTGACTGAATATGTTTTAAATAAGAAAAGTAAAAAATTAAAATTTGATTTAAACTAGAATTTTGACCCCGGAAATTTTGAAAGGGATTTCAAATGGAATTAAACAAAGTTTTGGGAGTTTGACTTTGTGGAAATGTTAGAAATGTTTTCAAAAGCATTTGTAAGAATGGAGTATATTTTGAAAAAAATATTTTTTGAATAGAAATTGTTTTGAGGTGAATTTTGGAAGTGGAAAGCACTGAACTCACTTCAGTCGCTGGAAAATAATCCTGATGATGCTGGCCACATCATCAGAATTCATTTTCGAGTTTCTAAAGTGATGGATTGCTACCAAATAGTTGGTTATGACATTGTTTGGGCTTGTTTGGGAAACAAGTGATTTTGGAATTTTCAAAGGAAAATTGTTTGGTAAAAGCAGTTTGTTTTGGAATTTGGTATTTGATTTGAATATCAAAGAGAAATGTGTTGATTTTTATTTCAAATTGGTTTTGAAATAAATCCGGGTAAATTGAATTCTGGGAATTCTATTTTAAAATAAAAATGTGAAAGTTGAAATGATTCAACTATATAACTTATAAAGGAAAGTTGATTTAAAGAAGAATTGAGTATATATGGAATGTAAATTTACTTTGAATAAATGAAGGTGAATGGAATATATTTGGATTTAACTTATGATAAGTTAAATAAAATTAAGAATTTGAAATTGAATTAAATCTAAATGAATTGGAATTAAAGGGAAGTTGATATAAAGGTGAAGTGTAAATGCTTATGATTGTGCAAATGAATTCATATTCTTAAGTTATTAAGTGTTAAAAATTTGACATTGTGATTATAAAAATGTGGAGTGGTTTAAAATGAGCAATATAAACTTACAAGTAAATAAGTTGGAGAACTTGAGAATGGAAGATTTGATTTTAACTCAAGTAAAATGGAATTATAATCACAAATAAAAATGGTTAAGTGGAATGGTGGATTCGAACTTAGTTTTAAATGGAATGCAAAGTAAGGTGAAACAATTATAAAATATAAAAGAGGTAAGTGAACTGAAGTTAGTAAATAAGTTTGAACTTGGATATGGAGAATTAAGATTTAATTTGAATTTGGTTTAACTTCGACTAAGATAGAATTAAGCTGAATATTAAAATTTCTGTTGTGTTATGAATAAGAATGAATGTAATTAAATTTCTATTTAAGGTAGTAAAGGAAATGGTATAAATTCAAGTTGGCAAAATAAAATTTAGATGAACTTGAATTAATTCTGGAAAGGAATTAAATTGGAAATGCATATATAATCTAGTTAACCTTGAATTAAATTTGGATAAGAATTTAATTAAATGGAAATTTAATTTAGTTGAAGTGATGTTGAATGAAGTAAATGCTTACTCAATTAAATCCAAAATGATTGTTTGGAAATAAATCTTGTGTAAGCTAAATTAAATAGAGTTTGTATTGGCATAGATGAAATTTTGATAGTTGTTAGAATTTGGAAAGTAAGAATAAGACTCAGTTCTGGAATGGAATTTAATTTTGGTAACAAATGTTGGAAGTGAGAATGTATAATGGGATTAGATTATAATGGTGATGGTTTGAATTGTAAGAAAATTCAAATGAGAGAAATAATTTAAATGGTCTCTTTGTTAATAAAATAAATTTGTACATGGATTGGATAAATAAACAAAGAGCATTAAAGTTGTAAAGGAATTGAAATTTGATTTGAATGAGAATCAAATGAAAATAAAATAAAATTGATATAAGAAGATGATGGAAATTTTGTGAAAGAACTTAAGTAACTTGGAAGAAAAACGAAATGAATGTGAATCAGCTTTATTAAGTAATTTTGAATGACATTTCGTTAAATAATAAGATTTAATTTCAAGTGAAATGAGTTTTAAATTAATTAATGTGATGAGTTAAAAATATAAGAGTTGTAAATAACTCAGGAATGAATGATATTAATATAAACTTGAATTTGGTTAATGGAAATAAAGATGTAAGGAAAATGTAATTTAACAATTACATTGGAAAGAGGAAATATTTGGTTTGTGAACCTTGTAATGGAATAAAATTTATATGAATCCAAGTTGAAATTAATTTTGAATGGTGATAAGCTTAAGTGGTAATTATTTTTGCTTGAATGACATGGAAATTTGCATGTATTTGCAATTGAGTGTTTAAAAGCAATTGGAATTGAATTGTGAATAAATTGATATGAATAGGAACCCAATTCAAAGAGTTTTGTATATGAATGCAAGTGAATTGGTTAAGAATAGCAAATGAAATTGATTTTGAATCAATAGGAATGAATTGACCTCTTAATGAGTAATGTTTGCATATGAATGGAAATGGATCATAACTGAAATGCAAATGTTTCAAGTTTAAAATGAAATTTGATTGTAAATTAAATTTGGAATGAAAGTTAAAATTAAAAATGTAAGAAAGGCATATGTTAATCATATTGAGATAGAAATGAATTGGTTATAATTAATATGAATTGTATGTAGTGAACTTGAATTTAAAGCATTCAAGAGAAATAGAATGAAGTTTGGACTTGAATAAGAGATTAAAAGATGATTGAAATCTTTGAATTGTTGATAAAGTATGGTTGACATTGTTAATGATAAAGTTTGCTTGGTTTGGTTATGAAATGGGTATGTTTGGCTTGCGTTTATATTGGAAATGTTGTTAAAATGCTCATATCTTTGAAAACTGATGAGTTTGTTGAGTATAGTACAGGTACGGGAGGCGTTCGAGAGAGTTGGAGCGCGTATATGCGTTATATTAGCCGCTTGCTTTTAAAATTTGCTAAAAGGTACGCCTACGCAAATATAATTGGGAAAATGATATATATATTGTGATATATTTTGGTTTCCGGCCATGTGAGCCGATGTATATATATTTGTGTATTCTGCGATATCGCAGAAGCTCCTCCGTACAAAGGAGACTCCGCCAAAATTTTTCAAAAATTTTGGGAGTTAGAAAATTTTTGAGGGTTTTTGGGAAAATTTATTAATAAGTAAAGTTATTTTGAAAACGAGTGTTAAGATAAAGGCTTTAGACTAAATAAAGCAAATGGTTTTGGAATGGAGTTGAAACTTTTTGGGGCAGTGGATATATGTTTTTAACTAAGCCAATTGGATAAGTAAATGGATTGGAGAGTATTTTCTACCTTAGCAAATTTCGGGGACGAAATTTTTATAAGGGGGAAGGAATGTAACATCCCGTATTTTTAAGCCATTGAATTTGAACATTTAATTCGTTTTAAATGTTAATGTGGATTCTTAATTGATTTTGAAATGAATGGATTTGGGTTCAATCAATGAAAATGAGCTATAATTTTAATTTATAGCAATTCTGGTTGAATTTGATTAATGGAAAAATAATAATTAAATATTCGAAATTGGGATAAAAGGTGAATTTGGAATAGGTGATTATAAAAATGGTGTTTAAATGTATTTTTAAGCTCAATTGGGTATAAATAATATTGTTGGATTTTTAGATGAATTTAAGAGTCAACAAATTAATATTTGGGATTTTATATCAATTTAAAAATGAATTAAATATTATTAAAATGCAATTTAATCAGATTTTGGTTCGGATTGTACCAGAATGATTTTTAATGTGTTTATAAATTTTATATGATTTATTGATAAGTTATTAAAATGCTAAAAGTGAAATTTTAAGCGTTTTCGACGATTTTCAGAAATCGCCTGATTTAACATACGAGTTAAAATAGCCTTCCGAGGCAGAGTCTCGGAATTCGACGAAACCAGTTCCATTGGATCCGTAATAGTTAGTTATTATCGGATTTCAATTTTCGTAGCTATCGGAGTTGTCGTTTGACCGTGGCAGCTCGAAACGCATCGAAATCGATTTAACCGATTTAATTTTAAATTGATCGTTTAATTTCGTATCTCGCTCATACGATCAAATTAGCTTACGAAACCTATTCCATTGTGTCCGGAACGCGGAAAAACCCTAGAATCGCATGTCGGAACGCGTAGTTTGGAGGTCGTTTGCGTAAACTGTCGATTTGAGAAATTTTATTAATTTAATAATATTAAAAACAATTATATATACGTTTAAAACTAACGAAACCCTAATCTTTCTTTCTCAGCCGCCACGAGTGTTTTAATGGCCGAGAAACAACGTCGTTCATCTCAAAAATTCGATCAATCCATAAGTTTTCATTAGAAATCTTCAACTAGGAAATGGTTGAGCTCGATAAGCTCTATAGATCTAACGGTGGCGATGCATTTTCGCGAAGTGGTTTGATGGCTATGGGGGTTCGAACGGAGCGCGTTCGTGCGCGAATTTCAGGGAAGGGGTGACGTCGAGCTTGACCGGGCTGAGGACGGTGACGCGTGGCGCGGAGGGCTTCGTGGTGGTGGGTCGTGATCTAGGTCCGGTCGTAGTTTAAGGGTGGTGGCGATCGATTTTTGGAACGAACGATGGGTTCGTTGTCTTCGTGGTTTCCTGGAACGCGAGTGTTCACGCGTGAAGGAAGAAGGAATTGGCGGTCCAGATTTTTCAAATTGAGATGAACGGCAAATGTTGTTCTGGTAAAATAGAAAAGAAAATTGTTTAAATTTAATTCAAATCTTTAAAATCTAATAACTCTTTCATACGACATCAGATTCGAACGAAATTGGCAACGTCGAGATCGCAGCGACGGAAGCACGCTGTAGCGTAGATCTGGATTTGATTTAAGCGAGTGGAAATTTTAGGTTAAATCGAACACGGTTCGGTTTAATTTAAAATTTCAAAGCACTTGTCAAAACTCAAGGTGAGTTTTTCTCACTCACATCTGGATGCTAGACATTATTAATAATTGATATTTAAATATCTGTGTGGATGGCTGAATATAATTGTTATTATCAGTCTGGTTGATATTTATATTGCGATGTGCTAACATTTGTGATGCAGGAAGAAACAGGTTGGAGGGATCCAACTGGATTCCTCAAAATGTAGCAATTATTTATAGTTGATAGTCATACCTGTTTATATGTTGTGATTGATAAATCTGGAAGTTTAATTGTACTGTGAAATTGTTGTATAAAGTATAATCACAGAATTTAATTATAAATGGATAAATTGTGTTTTTACGAAATAAAATGAATTGTTAAATTTAGAATTTCAAAGAATAAAATTTGAAATCGGATTTGGAAAGAAAAATGTAAATTGGGATTTTGGATATAATGGGAAGTTTATAAAATGGGTAAATGGGAAGTATAGTTTTCTGGAAATTAAATTTGTGAAATTATAAATTGTTTAAAATAACGGTGTTTATTTTAATAATGACTAATGTTATCCGGAAATTAAAAATATGTTAAAATGGAGTTTCCGACTATAAATTAACAAGTTCAAATGAAAAATAGAATGTGTTTGAAATGCCGTATTTCATTGGAATTTAATTAAGTGAATTGGAAATTTGGCTTCCATTGAAAATTCACCAAAATGTTTAAACTATATTTAAAAATGAATTTCCGGAAATGAAAAATTGTGATTTAACTTCGGAGGAAGTTATAGTTAAATATGGGATTTGGGATTTATGTTGTAAAACATAATTGACTTGAAATAAATCAGTGGATTTATATGAAAGAGTACTTTGGAACGTTTAGAAACGGGAAAGTGTTTCCCTGGGAAAACCAAGTAAATGTTTATAAAAAGATTTTATTTAACTAAGGTTAAGTTTTAAATCGTTTTAAAAGTATTTTTAAGAAATCGTTATTTTTAAAGAAATAAATTAATAATTTTGGACACCGTAATAATTTGGGAGTATATTAGCAATTATTTTTACAAATGGATTTATTTAAAAGTTGGTTTTAGCTTAAGCTGTTAAAATTAGTATTTTTCTTCTTATAACGCTATTTTGAATTTAGTTAAACTAAAACCCTTATCTTTATATCAAAGTTTATGTGTTAATAACTAGTTTCTTCACATATTTTAAATTTATATTTTGAGTAAATAAATAGGAGTAATTTTCATATTTTAAAGTATATTTCAGTATAAAGTATTTTTAACTGTTTTAGAATGCAAATTGTTTTATACTTGGTTATTCCCGATGGGAATAAAGGGTAAAAGATTTACCTTGTAAAGGAAGAGTTTGGAAAAATTGTTTTCAAACGAGTTTTGAAAATGTGAAAATATATCTTTGAAAGATATTAGAGGCAAATAAATAATATGGAGATTTTTTATTGTGTGATGGATGTGTATGGATGTTTGTGAACATTAATTGATAGTTAAATCACCGACTATCAATATTGGCCAAATGCGCTGATCGTTTCGAAGAGACCGGGATCGAGTTTCCGTATACCAGGATTCTAGGTCTGGAGACTCGAAAACCACTTCGATCCGGTTTGTACGTTTCGCGAAAACGATTTCGGAGTCGAAGATGGAGCAGTGAAGTGCAAGGGCTAGTCGCTACTAATCCTGAGGATATTTCCAAAATGGATGTAGTAGGAATAGTGCCTTCGGTTCCGTTCGGACCCGGGACGGACTTATATGGACGAATGCTTTCGTGACATCGTCAGGTGGACGATGGGCATTCTAAGGGATATGTGCTATAAAGGTATCGTTTAGCCTCAAGCCTCATCAACCGGGAATGACTGAAAATCAGGGGTTATGCAGCAAGGCTTCGTGGGTAGCCCCCACTTGAGAGTAAAGTCATCCCTGTCTAGATGTCCCTTTATATTCGGCTTAGTGGTGCGGTTGCTGATCCCAACCGTGGGGTGATTTTACTTGGAATTATCCAGTAAGGGATGATTCCGGTCTTGTGTTGCAGGGGAGCGGGCGTACTCCTCGGTACTGTGATCTAGGCCACGTACTGTGACAGGTGGTACCCCAGTGCCTAGTCATTCGTTGGAAATCCATTTTCCCTACGTGCCTGTACGGTTTTGATTGTGCCCAACTATTGTTGAAATGTGAGATGCAAGCATTTCAGCTAGATTCTATTTTACTTTCTATAGACACTATTATAATATCAGAGGATTTAATATAAAAGTGTTTTAGCTATCGTAAGGTAAAAACCCGACATGTTTATTTGTGGCGTGGTCTTACGAGATGCTTTTGTTTCAAGGGATTTTTGAAACTTTAAAAATCAGTTTGGATGTATTTATGATGCGCTGGTATTCCAGACTGACTCGGGTGTTATTTTATTATAATGCTCGGGTCAGACCGAGTATTTTACAGGATAGGTTGCTATGGAGCTCAGGAGAGGAGCTGGAGTCCGAGACGTATTTCTCGTACTTGTATTATTCCGCTGCTGTGATTGTTGTATTGACTGATTGACTGGATATTGATGATGGTATTGATATACTCTGATGATGATGTATTGTATATAAACAGATATAGTTTCATTTTGTGTAAAGATCTGTTCTATATATTATATTTTATCCGCTGCGACTGTGAGGTTCTGATTTTGTTTAGTTCTTTCTTCTTCTATCTACTTTCTTATTCTCCTACAATCTGTCTTTCCGGCATTCGATCGTCGGCATATTATACTGTTGAGTATTTTGTGTCGATTTTCGAGGGTCGTGAAGGGCGGGTCGTCACATCTTTTGAGTGGTGTTAAGGTCTTTTCAGCTCGACCTTGCCACCGGTTTTCATTTGCTACGAGTTGCGGAAGTTAGCCTTCAACTTACCGCATTCCGTACTCGTTATGATTCTTATGAATGACTTATTATGTCATTCAGTTTGTCCAGCTTATTTCATCCATTTTATAAATCAAGTATTCTATGAGTATCTCGATGACTTCATTTTTGTATTTATTGATTTTGGATGGAAATAGCAATTTAAAATTTTGCAAATCTTTTTCATAAGATTTATTAATAAGTATAATTGGATTTTGTTCTTCAATGAGCAAAGAATATTCTTAAAACTTCTAAGAGATATTTTTATTATATGGATTATGATTTTGTGATTGTATTGCCCATTGAGTGCTTTAAGAATTCTGGTCGATGCGCCTGATCAACGTTATCGATAGGAATTTCCTAAACGCTTTGATGAGACAATCAGACACAGTAAATTGACTTGTAAAAATGTAAATTTTTCTAGGAAGATTATTACATAAAGATAAATGTAATTTTGAAAAATTTAGCTTTTCGGGAAAGAAGATTATTTAAAAGAAATTCTTTCTTTTCGATACTCTTATTCTTGTGATTCCCGAAGGGAACCAAGACCTTATCTTTTGTACTAATGCTAATCGTATTGGTTTGGATGTCGTTCTCTTGCAAAAGAGAACGTGCTATCACTTGTGCTTCTAAATCATTAAAGCCGATCGAGACTAGGTATGCCACTCATGATCTAGTGCTCGCGGCTATTGTTTTCGCTTTTAGAGTTTGGCATCATCATTTTGGGGGAGAAATTTGTTCTCCACCTCGATCATAAATCTTTGGAATATTTATTTTCTCATAAAGAACTTCATGTTGACTCGAGTTCCTGGCATCTTATGATCTTGATATTCTTTTTATTCCCAGAAGGGAAATCGTGTTGCCAATGCGCTTAGTCGTAAGCAACAAGTGGTTGATTCTTTGATGATGTCTGAATGGAATTATCTTTTTATCAAGTTCATCGGACATTTTGATATACTTCGTTTTATTGAGTTTTATCTCATTTCTTTTATGGACTAGCGTTTGATGTTCTTTTATGGCCTTCGGTTCATTGGACGTACCGTTTTTGTACTACGTTGGTGTTCCGAATTATTTGGGTTTTCGTTCATTGGACGTACCGTTATTGTACTACGTCGATGTTTGGAGTTATTCGTGTTTCCAGTTTCTCGGGCGTACCGTTTTTGTACTACGCCGTTGCACCGGCTCAATTTTCTGCTATTCTTGACGTTTTCCACGTCTTTTAACTATGGAAATGATTTTAGGTGTAACGACCCGCCATTTTTGACCGTTCAAGTCGACAATAATCCACACATGTCCAACTCAAACCGTTCAAAAAGGTAGATGGTTATTGGGGTTAAATAAGAAAAGGAAAGCAAGAACAGAAGCAAACTCAGAATCTTGCAGCGGAAGGAACAAGATATAATAATAAAATAACAGTTCATGAAGCTGTTAAATAAATAAATTTGATTATTATTATGCATCATAAATCAGAGTTACATACATATCAGAGATAATACAATAATGCAGCGGAAAAATAATATGGTAGTAGAATACAAATGATGTAATACCAAACTCCGTCTTCGTCCTCCAAAATAGATCTTCAACCTTATCTGAAATGCTCAGGCTGACCCGAGCGTAATGAAAAGACAAAACACTCGAGTCAGGACTAAAATATCACATGTAAGTCAAATCGAATAAGAAAATATGAGTGTGACAGCGTCAAAGATGTTTACGGGGTTTGACATCTCCTATCCAGTGTCAACGTGAGTGCAATAACTTAAGAGATGTTACGGGATTTTTCATCTCTCAAGGATCCGTTAAACTATCTACTATGTAGTACAATACGCTATTATAATATGTCTACATTAAAGTAAAAGTATTAAAATAGCGTTAAGCCATGGCCTATTCCACCCTTAACACAGTTTATATTCCCAAGAGCATATACAAGACCGTAGTTTCCCCAAAACCGGAAGTCACCAGAGGGCAATCCATATACTCAAGGTACAAACCAAAACGTAGTGGTCGCGAATAGGATAATCAGTATGACAAGGTACATGAGGCAATACCAACTAGGATGCTAGTAGTTGCCTGATCCGGACTGATGTTGGGCATAGCAGCTACTACCCCAACACCGCGAAACAACACTCCCAAATCGAGGGGTGCACCCAAATCGAATCACAAAAGTAATAGACATGGTAACGAAGGAGTGTGTCCGCTAGAGATGGCGATCCTCAATGGCCCGGCGCGGCTCCTGTTTTAGTCATGTCAGGGGTCATCCAAAATCGTTCTCTTTCTTCAAATCAATACGTTCACCAAAACCATCCACTTCATTCTGGATCAACACTCCGCGTATACTAGTTATTAAAGTGGTTTTCGGTATCGACAGAGAGTATGTCCATATCCGATCCCGGTCTCTTTAATAACTACGTATTATTACACCGGTGGCTCTTTTACATTTCAAATCGATTCATAATTGATATCAAAATATCATATTCGCTTCAAAATCAAATCCATTTCAAAATCATCATATCTACTCAAAGTATACAATTTCATTTCAAAAATCATTTTCGCCTCAATATCTCATTTCGATTTCAAAATCATTTTTCGCCTCAAATTCCACAAAACGATTCACATAAACTCGAATTCCAAAATTTAAAATTTAATCAAATCTCAAATCATCAATTTCAACTCGATTCAGCTTCTCAATAAACCATTTCAAATTATCGATTTCAAATACATATTTGAACCACAAAATAAACAATTTCACTTTTAATATAGTTCGAAACTTTAAATATTTCACATTTCAAAACAGCTCATATATTTATATAAGAATATAAGATTCGCTTTAAAACCATTTCGTATTCAAATTAGAATATACTTCAAATTAAGCATCCATATTAAGTAGTTTACTTAATTTCTGGAACAATTCCCATTTAATAAACTTAGATTAATATTCGGATTTCAAGAATTCATTTAAGTATTACATTCCAAATCAATTTCAGTTCAAATCCTATTCAAATAAATTTTATCTTCAAATTTAATTCAATAGTTTCAATTTAGTTCAATTCACAAATTTATTTAAATTTCAATTTAATTCCAAATTAATTAAATCTCAATTTCAAATTAAGTTTCACTTCCAAACTCAAACTTGAAATATCATTTCATATAAATTTTCTTAGAAATATTTAGAGTTCGATTAAAAGTCCAATCTTTTAAAACAAATCGACTTTCGAAACTTTACGCCATATTTCAAATTTTCTTAAAAATCTAAACTTCGAATAATTAAACCATTTCAATTACCAAGTTTAAATTCCAACATCTCGAGCTTCAATTCAAAATAATTCAATTTCCATAAATTGGATTTTTATTCTTAAATCAATTCATTTAAATAATTTCAAAACAACTTTTAAAATCATTTAATTTAACCAACCCGATGTCCGTATATAATTCTCTAACCTATGGCCAAGTGGTTAGTTATTTCAATTAAATGTCAGGGATGAATATATATTACTTAAACCAATCACAGTGTCATGTGCATGTATAACAGGATATATATAAGGAAATAAACATCCAAACATTTAAATATCAACCAATAACATCCATCGAAATAAATCATCCAATAGTCAATACAATTCACGGCAATTTCATAGTTATCAATACCGTGAAATTTGATTTCAATTAAATCCTAATTTCAATTTACTGTCAATTTAAATTTTCAACGGTGAATTCACACGACAATCTATATGACAATTAAATTTTTATCAAACAACGACAAATAAATTCATATCACTTCATAATGTCAAATTTAACTACCATAAATTATTTTAGTCAATTGTGAGCATATAAACACTCACCTTGAGTTTCGATTTTTAAATCAAATCGAACAACGTTCGATTTAACCTAAAATTTTAACGAGCTCCAAATGTCTTCGGATCTAAACTGCAGCGTAGCTCTCGTCGCTGCGATTCCAACGTCGCCAGATGTTTCGCTCGAAGCGGACCTCGTATGGAAAAGTTACGCTTAAATTAATATAACGATATAATTTAAAACATGATTAGCCATATAATAAAAATTAATTAACCATTTAACCTTCTTCTTCTTCACGCGTAGAAACCCACTCACGCACGCCTCTTTCTTCCATACGCGCGCAACTAGGAGCGACCGGACGATGATCAGGGGATGCCATCGCCTGCGCCTCTCCTTGCTCCACCTCCGTGCCAAGTTTCGCCACCCCATTCGCCACCGTTTGCACGCAAACCAAGAAAATACGCACGACTTCAAAGCCAGATCTGGACCAATCCATGACGAATTAGCACGAATCAACCGTATGGATTTGAAGAGCTCGCCGAGATCTACACTTTTGCTTTTGGAATTTTTCGATTTCGTTGAACAGATTGAGAGATATTAAGGAAAGAAGTTCGAGCAATTTCAGCCATGGAATAGGTGGCGGCCATGGTTTGAAATTAGGGTTTTTGAAATGAAAAATGATAAAACTGTCTCGGTTTTGAGTGCGTATTTATAAAGTTAGATCCAAAATCGTCCGAACTCCAAACGAGACGTGCCGCCAGGCGTTTATAAGGTTTTACCCCCGTTCCGGACGCAATGGAGCTAGTCCCAAGGCCTAATTCAATCGTATATGGAAGATAGCTTTTTGAAGTCGATTATTTTAATTAACAGCGTTAAATTTCTACGTGTTTCAAGCTCGTACGATCAAACGACAAGTCCGATTGCTACGAAAATTGAAACCTTACAATAATTCACTGTTACGGATCCGATGAAACTGGATTCGTCAAAATCCGAGATAGTTGTAAAAATGGCTATTTCTACAGTCTAATTTCAATATAAAATTCCCAATTTTAAATTATTAACTTTTAAATCAAATTTCAATTGATCACAAATTTCATTTTTTTATTTCACAGTAATTAACAATCTTTTACAATGCAGTTTTCCCATTATAAATCCAGTATAAAATATTACATTAGATTCAGCGTTCAATTATATTATAATTCAAATTCAAGTTATTTAATTCCAATTGAATTCTTTTATTTCGATTTACACTTTCATTATTGAATCAACCATTTACTTATACATTATTATCAATAGTTTATAATTCATTTACTTTCATTTTCTTCAACTACCATCTTATTTAAATTCACAGTAATATTAAATTACATTCATTTACGTTGATTTCAATATTATAACTTCAATATTAAATGTAACATTTTATTTATTTCGTTGTTTACAATCAAATTCAATTCAATTCAATTACTTGTTACATTCAAATTTAAATCTTTACTTACGTTCAATTACAAGTTAACATCTTTGTCAAATTACAGTTTCAGTTATTAGCTGATTTCAATCAACTGTACTATTAAGTTACATTTATTTATATGATTTCAATAACATAAACTTCCACTATTAAATCTACCATTTTATTTATTCTTTGTTTACAATCATAACCAATTTGGTTTACAATCAAATTCAATTCATTATTTACATTCAATACAAGTTAACATCCATATTTAATTTACAAATAAGTTATTTCAGAATTCAGTTTTGTATTTTAACTTGAAATTCACATTTAACAACACAAAGTTTTATTTCCTTCGGATTTTTATCCAAAATTTTCATTTTAATTCGTATTTTTAAAGTGTTAAAAATACGGGTCGTTACATTAGGTTTCCGATTTTTATTCTTGAGCCTAGTGTTATAGTAGGGATTGAAGTTTCACCAGATTTGACTTTTGAGCAACATTCTATTCGCATCATTTCTTCGGGGGTTGAGTGCCTTCGGAATAAAGATGTTCTTTTTGTGAAAGTCTGATGGTTCTTAAATCCTAAGGATTTCTCTTGGGAATCCAGAGAATTCATCGAGCGAACACGTTCGGATTTACTCTTTCGTGCTCTTTATGGTGAACTTCTTATTTCAAATTTTCTTTTGTGTTGATATGCCTATATGATTGTTACTATTTATTTTCTTCTTAAGATTGCGAGGACACGATTTCTTTAAGGAGGGGAGTCTGTAACAACCTGCATATTTATCGATTTTATATTTCAATATTTTATTTAAATATTTCATCGTTAGTCGAATTTTAGTCCAAAAAGCTACTTTTTGCAAACAGTCGAATTAGGACTCGAGACCACTTCCATTGAGTTCAAAATGCCGTTTGCGACCTTTTTGAGTATAAACTTTGATATGTTTGGAGCTAGCTAAAATTTTGACATTTTTCACTTTTGGTTTGGGTTTGGGTTCAGCCCACTAGTCCACATAATACCCCAAACTGAAACACTTCTGTTCATCCACTCCCATTTCTTTACCTTTTCAGTACTAAAGAGAATAATGGAGGAAGAGAAAAAGAATTAAAATCCTAAACCCTAGTTTCCATTTGCAAATCAAGTTCTTGCTCCAAATTCAAAGAGAAGCATTGGTAAGGATCATCTCCTTCTTCTCCAACTCATTCTCACTTTGATTTCAGAAAATTCCTAAACCTAATTTAGGAAATGTTTCTCTTTTAAACTTAGATTCAAGCTTCTTGTGTTGAGATTGAAGTGTGGTTGATCTTCCTTTGTCTTCAAGCTTCTCATTCATTGTTTTCGGGTTCAAAGGTAAGATTTTTATCTCACATCTATGTCTATACGCTATCATTGTTGTTAGGTACGAATTCCTAACACTTATTTATATTCATTTGATTTTGATTTGGATTGAATTGATGAATATTCCAATTTTTGGTGTTTTGAAGTTAAAATCTTTAAAAATTCTTTTATGGATGTTTGAACATGTTTTTGGTGATGCATCGAAGTGCCTACAGGGCTGGGTTGCCGATTGGCGTAAACCCTTAGTGCTCGTTGCTCGTTCGATCGCATTTCGGTTTGGATTTCTCGTTTTTGAGCTAGGTTGTTTTTTTTTTGCCTAGCAGAAAATTTCAGACGTCTGAAACCAAATCCAGGCGTCTGGTTAAAAATCCAGACGTCTGGAAAGGGGTCTAGAGAAGGCAGTAACAAAATCTAGACGTCTGAAACAAAATCCAGACGTCTGAAATCAAATTCAGACGTCTGGTTGAAATTTTCAGACATCTGAAATGGCCCAGGAATTAAAAATAGAAGGGAGAAAACACTTAAACTTCCAGAACCTTGGGCTAGACGTCTGGAACTGCTGATTTTGCCTATTTTGCCTATTTTCGAGTAAATTTCCAAGGTTTATCGATTTTTGTTGATCCGACTTATTGTTATCAATTATTATCGACTTTGATGACCTTTTCTTCGGGATTTTTGGAACGTCCATTTTGATGGATTTGGTATCGATTTCTTTGGATTTTATTCACGTCTTCGACTGTGAATTTTGATGATTGATTGTTTCTACAATCGTTTTTGTGATTTGTCACTTAAAAATATAAAGGTTTTCTATACTAGTAGTAAATATCAAAACTCTTTCATCAAAACGATTTCAACACTATTTTATTACAAAGCTCGTTTCTTAAACTGTTTTTCAATCTACTAGTGTATACAAACCTTTACCTCATTCGTATGAGAAATCTAATTAAACGTCTTAGTAAAACAAGTGGTATGAAACGCTTGCGTTCACTTCGTCGGTTAATTCTTGGACTTGTTCGATTGAAATTCTTGTGACAATTTTCTAGTGGAGATCTACAATTTGTTCGTAAATATTTAAATTAAGCCGGTGATTATGGGACATGAAGCTAAACTCATATATTTACTGGCTTACTGTAATTGACGCTTCTTATTGATCAATGATGATCATTTTATGGTTTAGACTAGCAATGTGCGATGTCTCTTTATCCATGTGAAGGACTGTACTTCATTTTATTAAGCTTCGTCTCATTTCTTTGTGGGCTAGCGACCCATGTACTTTTAATGTGTTTCGATTCATCTGATGTACCGTTTGTTCTACATCGATGTCTCGGCTTTCCGGTTCATTGGACGAACCGTTTGCAATGCGTCAATGTTCTGAATTGTATTGTGTTTCGATTCATCTGATGTACCGTTTGTACTACATCGATGTCTCGGCTTTCCGGTTCATTGGACGTACCGTTTGCACTGCGTCAATGTTCTGAATTGTATTGTGTTTCGATTCATCTGATGTACCGGTTGTACTACATCGATGTCTCGGATTTCCGATTCATTGGACGTACCGTTTGCACTGCGTCAATGTTCCGAATTGTTTTGTGTTTCGATTCATCTGATGTACCGTTTGTACTACATCGATGTCTCGGCTTTCCGGTTCATTGGACGTACCGTTTGCACTGCGTCAATGTTCCGAATTGTTTGTGATACACGTGTTGGTGAGTTTTCGTGCTCCCGCTTGGGATTGGTCATCCTCTTTCTTGTGATTTCTGGATTTCTAATTATTGATTTCTGGAATTTATGTTTCACCAGCTTTTACCATTGGCATTGATACTTATGTTATTTTTGTGGCTTGGTGAATTAAATAAAGAATATGACGTTCTTTTTGGAGCTATGAGATTCTTGAGATATTGTATGACTTTTGTGGGTTTTCTAATGTATACTTGACGTAGTATGACATTTTTGGTTATCATACGTTTTATTATTATGTCTCTTCTTATATCTCATTTTATCTGATAATTATAGCTAGACTGATACGTTTATTATTTTCTTCTTAAATAATACTCGGGTCAGACTGAGATATTACAGGTGCTTCCTCATGACTTCCTATCTGGAACCATCATCTGACTTTTGGCTAACTACTCTAGTTTAGTAGTTTTTGTTGTATACATTTGCGATTTAGACTCCTTGATATATACATATTCTTTTGGCTAGCACTTGTATCTATTCTTTTGTGTTATTGTGGATCTTATTTGACCACTACTCTGATGTACACTTCTTTGTGTAATATTCATATCTATTTCCGCCTTTGTGATATGAATTATCTGTGACTGATTTGTGTTATGTTTATTTCTATATTTGTTTCCGAAGTCCATATAGCCACTGTGTAGTAGCTTTGAGTTTGTATCGGTATGTCGGATTTCCTCTTGAGAAGAAAAGTTATATTTTTATCTGGCATATCGGTACTCGCACAAAGCAATTATACAGATGGTCGCTCCTCAACAGCCTTATTCTCCGTGCTAGTTGACGGCATTACCCCGTAGTGTCCTTGGCTAGCATGGGTATAGATGTGGGGCGTCACATGCGTCATGCGACCATCACAATGCACGGAGAGTTAAGTTCCATCCTATAGTGGGACTTATTCAAATAGGGAGTGACTGTGATACGACCGGTCACTCGCTAAGTGAAACCCCAAGCTCGGGGGCAAGTAACCACACTAAAGCCAAAAAGGATTGATACATGACAATCCTCTAATAAACTCTGGTTCCTAGAGTGAGAACCGGAGTATAAACTTCAAATCCGGAACATGGACTCGAGGAGGGTGGATCCGTCCACCCACGACTTCGCCCATGTACAATCTAAACCCGAGGAGGATGGATCCGTTCATCCATGACCTCGCCTTCCACTTTTACAAGCTCGAGGAGGATGGATCCGTCCATCTATGACTTCGCTTGTCTACTCAAGGTGGATGTGATCCGACCATCCACAACCCTGACCAATTCATCGTTCCTCGAGTGCGAACGAGATCCTAATACTTAAACAGATGTGATCGACCGTCTGTTAACTAACTCTAGATTCCCGGAGTGTGAACTGGAGTATAAACATCGATATGGGTGTGAATGACCACCCATCGGCCAACTCTAAGTCCTCGGAGCGGGTGTGAAGACCCAAATTTTTTAGATAAAAATAATTTTAAAAGAAAATTGGAAATCAGTTAACAAAGAATATTTAAAGAATAGAATAGTTTGAAAATAAATATTAAGAGTAAGTGAAATAATTAAATAAGAGGACAACAATTGTTTTTCAATGAATAATAATAAGAAGAAAATGATCAAGTATGAGTGAGTTTTACATTCACATATCTCATATGTATATATATATATATATATATATATATTAAAAATGAGAAGCCAGAGAAATATCAAGTGATAAAATAAATATTTCTAATAATTAAATTGCATAAAACCAGTTTAGTATTATTTAGGCATAAATACATTTTTAAAATAAGTCAAGAGAAAAATAAATAGTTTGAAATAATAACTAGGAATAATAGTAAAAAGGGGTATGAGTGAACTATTCAGGTTTAACAAAAATATACAATGAAGCTAAGTCACACAAATAAATAATGTATAGGTGAATCATGCAAATGGCATGTACACAGAAAAGCAGAGAAGCAACTGCTCTTACCTGAAATAGAAATCAAAAAGAAAATGGCATATTTAGCCATAAACATATATACATGATTCTCTAGATTGTATGAGGATAAAATGGTCTTTTCTCTCTACTAAACCCTAGCTAAATGTTTTAAAATAAGAGGAGAGTAGCAGTTTGTTTCTGAGAGAAAACAGAGAAATAAAAGGAAAAAAAGAAAAGCAAAACTCACATTATCTTCAAGTTTAAGCATTCACGGGGAAAAAGAGCAAGGAAGGTGAGTGATTAATCACTTATGAGATTTGAGGCATTAAGACCCAAGTTAAGGGCATCCAAGATATTTTATATAAATTATATTATGATTTTTCTGTTTGATTTTATTCTCTGGATGAAAATATGCTGATCATGGATGGTATTCTGGTTGAACTTTTGGATGAGATTTTAATTTGTTTTGTTCTGTTGTGATGGTTTCAGTTTTGTTTTAAAATATAAATAATCAAACAAATACTCTAATCACAGAAATA
Source organism: Allium fistulosum (assembly GCA_030737815.1). Lineage (NCBI taxonomy): Eukaryota > Viridiplantae > Streptophyta > Magnoliopsida > Asparagales > Amaryllidaceae > Allium > Allium fistulosum. Next base: position 205,348,387 of record CM060908.1, read on the forward strand.
GATTTTATATTCTAGTTTTTATATGAAAATGAACTAAATGTTTTACTGAGAAATAGGGTATCAATGAAAGAAAAGAAGTAGGCAGTGTGAATAATGAGATTCATGCTTATGCCTAGTTTATATTAAAAATGATATGAACAATGCAATATTACAAATATGTGCTGATTTGTTCAGATCATAAGCCTATATGTTTTTATGGGTTTTTCTCAAAAACCATATCCTATGTTCACAGTAAAAAATAAAAATAGTATTTCACATGACTTCTTCAGATTTATGTAAACAAAGGGGAAAATCTCTAGAAATAAATATACAATCAGGTTTTAAAAAGTGTGATTAAGCAAAAATGACTTTGGAATGAGATGTGCAATTTTGCATGAATGTTTTTTATGTCTGGATATAATCTTTGAGTGAACTTAATAATTTTTGAATTATGAAAAGAAGAGAAGAATATAAGCATTTTTGGAATTAATAAAAGAAATATTCCTCAGAAAATAAATAAGCATGGTCTCTAAATTATAAAATAATTTAGGAGTAGTGCCTTGATCTACTCATCATCAGGTGGATGATGGGTATGTGCATGACTTGCTTAAGTCCTGTAGGCCTCTGTGTAAAGGGTTAACAGAACTGAGCCCCTTTGCAATGCACACATGGTGTTCAATGGCAAGAGTTCAGACCAAATAAATAAAAAGATGAGAGTGAGAAATTATGCTATGGAACTTAGTGAGTTAGTCCATAGGAGCTTGAACATGTACAACTGAATGAAGTGAATGGATGAATACTTGAATGTATGTTTGTTAGTTAAGCTTACATGTATATACAGGTGCTCAGATTTTTACATGAATTTGTATAGCATAACACATATCAGCTCTCTGCCCAGTTATAGGAATTTACAAATTATTTTAATCCTTGATTTCACTCACACCAGAATTTATTTCTGACCCTATTTGTTGCCTTTGCAATATTTGGGACGTCTCATTGTTATTGAGGCAGTTCAAAGTATTGCTGCAGGGAAAGATGTATGAGTGGCTTGCTTGCATGGATATTTGAAGATCTTGATGAATTTAAAATGCTTAAAGAAGTAGCAGTATAATTTGTAATAAATAACCTAGGCAAACTTTCTTTTATCTTATGTATTTTCAGCATTGATGCTTGCTTTGTTCACTTGAAAAGAACATGTAAAAACTTAAGTATTCTATGTGTGTTTATGAGTTACTGATTTAAGCAGCTTATTTTGATGATCTCTGATGGAATATGATGAAGGAAATTATGCCATGTAATATGATATGTGGACATACATTCCTTGGCAATGTTTAAGTGATTTTAATTATAAAGATGAGGCTGTTTTTGAAAGGTATGTAATAAATTTGTTAAATGGATGAGTTGAATCTGGTCTTGGCTAACCAGTAAGGCTTGACCATGGCTTATAATTGATATAAGTCCATGCAAAGGCTTGAAGACATAACTTGTAATCCTGTCTGGGCATTTTATTTTCCAGTAAAAACTTGTATTGCTTGGTGTAATAAGCTCATATGCATTCTTGGTACTTGTAGGCTTCACTGCAACTATACTTAACTAAATCCTATTATTTAGATACTTGATTCAAGTCTGGTTGCATTTGGTCATAGTCAAAACCTGTTGTAATTTGTAGTATCATATGGTCTTGTTTGTAATGAGCATTTCCATCACCCAACAGAATAGTGATCACTATCATTTGTTATTTACTTAGAAAACATCAGTTGTCTTCATTATAGTTCATCTGAAAGTTTTGCATTTGTCTGATTTTGACATTGCCTTAATCATACTGTCTGCACACATATTCTAAGTCTCCATTTGGCATGTTAGTTTGAGTTAGCATTCTGGTTTGATTGTATTGCTTTCCTCTGCTTAGCCTTTAAATTAGTTTGTCATTTCAATATTCACCTGATCATTGCTACTTTATAAACCAAAGCATGAGTATTTTACCTCACATAAAATTGTTTGAATTTGAAATGAGAATCCCGGGCTAAACTAATATGCATGAGTTATTTTAAACACCCTTTATTTAATATAGAACAATAAGTATCAAATTACAAAATCCAAGAATTCAAATGTATGGCTTGTAAATCCAGGAATCAATAATTTGAGAAGTAAAACAAGAAAATAATAAGTGGTAATATTTGATCCTAAAATTAATCAAGCTTGAGTTCAAAGGAAGAAAATTAAAAAAATAGAAATGGCTATGTGACACCAAATCTCTGAAATATGAGAAATAATGTGTGATTGAATTTCCTTGCTAATTCAAATACTCTGATAAGCAAGGAAACATTTATATATCTTCATATATATAAATGACATGATTTGACTTATATACTAATATTTTTATATTGGTAAATTCTGGATCTTGGGAAATTTATTAAGAGAAGTGATCCATTGATTTATATATATATATATATATATATATATATTGTGTAAAAAAACTCAACAGAAAATTCACTAAAAATAAATCCAAAAAAAGTGGGTCACTTCAGTTAGTATCAGAGCTATGTTAACAAGAACATAGCATATGAAACAAAAAAATTTAAAATTTAAAATATAATATTCTCAGTAGGAATAAATTGCTGAAATAATTAAATTAGAAACAAGACTAACTAGCTATGCAATTGAATAGTGAATCATGGTAGGAAGACCACCAAGCACTGGAGCAGGATCCTCTAATGCAACACCATTGGTCAATTTGCAAGATTTGGTGAGGGCATTTAGGGAAGGAGCAGTGCAGAGGGAAGGAAATCCTCATGAGGAGTTACCAAAGCTATTGAAAACATTTTCAAATTTAGGAGGCAAGGATTTTGAAGGCATTGAAGGAGTCATGGGTGTGCAAACATGGCTGAGAACCTTAGAAAGAATATTTGCAGACATGCAAATAAATGATCAAAGGAAGAGGCAAATAGCTTCCAGAAGGCTCAAGGGAGCAGCACTAGATTGGTGGGAGGTAATCATCACAGGAAGACCAAAAAATGAGATAACATGGGATCAATTCAAGGATATGCTTGAAGCTAGATTTGTTCCAGCAATAGCTAAGACAACACTGCTTGAGGAATTTATAAAATTGAGACAAGGGCCAATGAGTGTGACTGAATACACTCAAAAAATTGAGAGCTTATCTAAGTATGGAACCATGCTCATAGGGAATGAGGAGTCAAAGAATTCAAGGTTTATACAAGGATTAAATGCTGGTTTAAGTAGAGCAATGCTACCATACAAAGACAAAACATTTGATCAAGTCATAGATCTCACTCTTTCTTTTGAACAACATGATAATGCCAGAGAGAAATTCAGGAACATGAGGGCTAATAACCAAAAGAAGGGGAAAAATAGAGCATATCCCTATGACAAAAAGAATGCAGATAAGAAGGTTGAAGGAGCAACTAGTGGGGAAGCAAAGAAGAAAGTTACTTGCTACAACTGTGGCAAAGAAGGACACATGAGCAATAGGTGTAAAGCAGCTAAGAAGACCACATTTAGTTGCTATAATTGTAGGAAAGAAGGCCATATCAAAAGGAATTGCCCAAAGTTCAAAAAAGGAGCAAAGGTAGGAGCATTGGAAGGCAAAGCAAAGGCAAGTGCAGTGGGAAATTCTGGACAATTGGAAGGTATACTTCTAATTAAAATTATCCAATCTCAGTTATATATGACACTGGGGCTACCCATTCTCTAATATCACAAGACATAGTGGATAAATTGGCACTCACATGCAATTTAGTTGAAAAAACCCTTGTTCATTCAGAGTCCCCTAGGTAGCTCTTGTCTGTTAGAATTAAAATGTTTGGAAGTAGAATTAAACATAGGAGGAAATATGTTTAAATCTGACTTATTTGTGTTGAAATATCCTGGAATAGGAATTATTCTAGGGGTAGATTGGTTGAGTAAATTCAAAGCAATTTTGAATTTAGAAAATTTTACTATTTCTTTGAAAACAGAAAATGGTAAAAATATTATAGTCATGAGTGAAGTAGCCAAAACAAATTGCCTTAATCAAATATGGAGCCTATTTGAAAAAGAATTGACTTTAGAAGATATAGAAGTGATAAAGGAATACCCAGATGTTTTGGAGAAGTAATAGGAGTTCCAGAAGATAGGCAAGTTGAATTACAAATAAGGTTAATCCCAGGAGCAAGTCCTATCATAAAGAAGCCTACCAGAATGGGTCCAAAAGAATTAGTGGAATTAAAACAACAATTGGAGGAATTGGAGCAGAAAGGCTTCATAAGGCCTAGCAGTTCAAACTGGGGTTCACCAGTGGTATTTGTAAAGAAGCATGATGGTACACTGAGAATGTGTATTGATTACAGAGAACTAAATAAAGTTACCATCAAGAACAAATACCCACTCCCCAGAATTGATGATTTATTTGACCAATTAAATGGAGCAAAAATCTTTTCAAGGCTAGACTTAGCCTCTGGATTCCATCAGATGAAGGTTGAGGAAGAGAGTATTAAATACACTGCATTCAACACAAGGTATGGGCTATATGAATTTTTGGTAATGCCTTTTGGATTGACAAATGCACCATCTTATTTTGTAGATTTAATGAATAGGACATTTAGAGATTTTCTAGACAAATTTGTGGTTGTCTTTATTGATGACATATTGGTGTATTCAAAATCTGAAGAGGAGCACGCAAAGCATTTGCATCTGGTTTTGTCAAGACTAAGAGCACATAATTTAAAAGCAAAATTTACCAAGTGCACATTTTGGCAAAATGAAGTTAAATTTTTGGGACACATTATATCTCAACAGGGGGTTAGTGTAGACCCAAACAAAGTCATGGCAGTGCAATCATGGAGTAGACCCAAATCAGTAACTGAGGTGAGATCATTTTTGGGAATGGCAGGTTACTATAGAAGATTTATAAAAGACTTTGCAAGGATAGCCATTCCACTGACCAAACTAACCAAAAAGGAGCAACCATATGTATGGACAGAAAAGTGCGAACAAGCTTTTGAGTCATCGAAGAAAGCATTGATGGAAGCTCCAGTCTTGCAAGTTCCAGAGGGAAATGAAGGATTAGTGGTATATACAGATGCAGGTGGGTCTGGGTTAGGGGCAGTACTTATGCAACATGGTAGAGTCATAGCATATGCATCAAGGCAACTCAAGCCAAATGAAACAAGATATGCTACACATGACTTAGAGCTTGCTGCTGTTGTTTATGCATTGAAGCTATGGAGACACTACTTGTTGGGTACTAAATTTGAATTGTTCATAGACCATAAATCACTTAAGTATTTGTTTTCCCAAAAAGACTTGAAAATGAGGCAACATAGGTGGGTAGAATTTTTAGCTGCCTATGATCTTGATATATTGTATACTCCAGGAAAGGCTAACAAAGTAGCAGATGCATTGAGTAGGAATCAAGCAAGATTGGCAAGCTTAATGATGATTGAATTCAAGGATTTAACAATCCTTAGTGAAGTAGAAATGAAGGAAGAAATTGGTGCATCAAACAATATACAGGGTGACATGATTGAATATGGAAAATTAAGTCTCATCTCCTTAAGATCAACCCTGGTTGATAAAATAGGACAAATGAAAAATCAAGATACTAATTTAAAGGAAAAGAAGGACATGATATCACAAGGTATATCAGTGGAAAGTTTTGAAGTTGATGATAAAGGCTACTTAAGGAAGAAAGGGAAGCTCTGCATACCCAATGTGGAAGAACTGAAGCAAGAGGTTATGGATGAGCACCACAAGACCAATATACCATACATCCAGGAGGTACAAAAATGTACCATGATCTTAAAAGGAATTATTGGTGGCCAGGAATGAAAGGAGCAGTGGCAAAGTATGTAGCAAAGTGTTTAACCTGCCAACAAGTCAAGGCAGATTACCAAAGACCCTCAGGCCTACTGCAACCTTTAGAAGTGCCTACCTGGAAATGGGAAAGTATCTTAATGGATTTTATGGATGGCTTGCCAAGGACAAGAAGAGGCAATGATAGTATTTTGGTAGTGGTTGATAGGCTCACAAAAACAGCACATTTTATTCCAGTAAATTCAAACAGAAATGCTCACAGGTTAGCTCAATTATTTGTGAAAGAGATAGTAAGATTACATGGCATCCCCAAGACTATCATTAGTGATAGAGACACCTTGTTTACCTCAAGGTTCTAGGGTAGCTTTCAAGAAGCCATGGGGACAGAATTAAGCTTAAGCACAGCCTACCACCCACAAACAGATGGACAAACTGAGATTATTAACAAGATTTTAGAGGATTTACTTAGAGCATGTATACTTGACTTTGGAGGCAGCTGGGAAGATCATCTCTACTTGGCTGAATTTGCTTATAACAATAGCTACCAATCCACTATAGGTATGGCTCCATTTGAGGCCTTGTATGGAAAGCCTTGTTTATCTCCTGCATGTTGGATGGAGGTAGGTGAAAGAGTATTGCTTGGACCGGAACATGTGAAGGAAACTTCTGCAAGAATTGAATTAGTAAGGCAGAGAATGAGAGCAGCACAAGAAAGACAAAAGGCATATGCAGATAAAGGGAGAAGGCCAGTGGAATTTGAGGTAGGAAATTATGTATTCCTAAAATTTTCACCAATGAGAAAAATACTGAGGTTTGGCAAGGCAGGAAAATTAACACCAAGATATATTGGTCCATATGAAATTATTCAAAGAATAGGAACTTTGGCTTATAAGCTAAAATTGCCAGAGGAATTGAGTAATATACATGATGTATTTCATGTATCTCAATTGAGAAAATGGGTGCATGATAAGGAGACCATTCTTGAATCTCCTACACATTTTGAAATTCAAGAAAATTTGATTTATAAGAAAGAACCAGTGGGCATTGTGGCTAGAGAAGAAAAGAAATTGATAGGTAAAGTAATTAAATTGGTTAAAATCCAGTGGAGCTTAGATGAAAATGATTGTACATGGGAGGCTGAAGATAGGATGAAGGATAAATATCCTAATCTATTTTCTGCTTAAAGATATGCCTAAAATTTTAATAAATTTAAATATTACTTATGTGTACTTGATTGGTCTTGAATGCATGAGTTTCTGAAATTTCTGAAATGAAATTATATTATGTAATGAAAAAAATAGTATAATGATAATTGTGGGACACAATTCCATTTAGGAGGGGAGTATGTGAAGACCCAAATTTTTGAGATAAAAATAATTTTAAAAGAAAATTGGAAATCAGTTAACAAAGAATATTTAAAGAATATAATAGTTTGAAAATAAATATTAAGAGTAAGTGAAATAATTAAATAAGAGGATAGTAATTGTTTTTCAATGAATAGTAATAAGAAGAAAATGATCAAGTATGAGTGAGTTTTACATACACATATCTCATATGTATATGTATATGTATATGTATATATTAAAAATGAGAAGCCAGAGAAATATCAAGTGATAAAATAAATCTTTCTGATAATTAAATTACATAAAACCAATTTAGTATTATTTGGGCATAAATACATTATTAAAATAAGCCAAGAGAAAAATTAATAGTTTGAAATAATAACTAGGAATAATAGTAAAAAGGGGTATGAGTGAACTATTCAGGTTTAACAAAAATATACAATGAAGCTAAGTCAAATAAATAATGTATAGGTGAATCATGCAAATGGCATGTACACAGAAAAGCAGAGAAGCAACTGCTCTTACCTGAAATAGAAATCAAAAAGGAAATTGCACATTTAGCCATAAACATATATACATGATTCTCTAGATTGTATGAGGATAAAATGGGCTTTTCTCTCTACTAAACGCTAGCTAAATGTATTAAAATAAGAGGAGAGCAGCAGTTTGTTTCTGAGAGAAAACAGAGAAATAAAAGGAAAAAAAGAAAAGCAAAACTCACATTATCTTCAAGCTTAAGCATTCTCGGGGAAAAAGAGGAAGGAAGGTGAGTGATTAATCACTTATGAGATTTGAGGCATTAAGACCCAAGTTAAGGGCAGCCAAGATATTTTATATAAATTACATTATGATTTTTCTGTTTGATTTTATTCTCTGGATGAAAATATGATGATCATGGATGGTATTCTGGTTGAACTTTTGGATGAGATTTTAATCTGTTTTGTTCTGTTGTGATGGTTTCAGTTTTGTTTTAAAATATAAATAATCAAACAAATACTCTAATCACAGAAATAGATTTTATATTCTAGTTTTTATATGAAAATGAACTAAATGTTTTACTGAGAAATAGGGTATCAATGAAAGAAAAGAAGTAGGCAGTGTGAATAATGAGATTCATGCTTATGCCTAGTTTATATTAAAAATGATATGAACAATGCAATATTACAAATATGTGCTGATTTGTTCAGATCATAAGCCAATATGTTTTTATGGGTTTTTCTCAAAAACCATATCCTATGTTCACAGTAAAAAATAAAAATAGTATTTCACATGACTTCTTCAGATTTATGTAAACAAAGGGGAAAATCTCTAGAAATAAATATACAATCAGGTTTTATAAAGTGTGATTAAGCAGAAATGACTTTGGAATGAGATGTGCAATTTTGCATGAATGTTTTGTATGTCTGGATATAATCTTTGAGTGAACTTAATAATTTTTGAATTATGAAAAGAAGAGAAGAATATAAGCATTTTTGGAATTAATAAAAGAAATATTCCTTAGAAAATAAATAAGCATGGTCTCTAAATTATAAAATAATTTAGGAGTAGTGCCTTGATCTATTCATCATCAGGTGGATGATGGGTATGTGCATGACTTGCTTAAGTCCTGTAGGCCTCTGTGTAAAGGGTTAACAGAACTGAGCCCCTTTGCAATGCATACATGGTGTTCAATGGCAAGAGTTCAGACCAAATAAATAAAAAGATGAGAGTGAGAAATTATGCTATGGAACTTAGTGAGTTAGTCCATAGGAGCTTGTACATATACAACTGAATGAAGTGAATGGATGAATACTTGAATGTATGTTTGTTAGTTAAGCTTACATATATATACAGGTGCTCAGATTTTTACATGAATTTGTATAGCATAACACATATCAGCTCTTTGCCCAGTTATAGAAATTTACAAATTATTTTAATCCCTGATTTCACTCACACCAGAATTTATTTCTGACCTTATTTGTTGCCTTTGCAATATTTGGGCTGTCTCATTTTTATTGAGGTAGTTCAAAGTATTGCTGCAGGGAAAGATGTATGAGTGGCTTGCTTTCATGGATATTTGAAGATCTTGATGAATTTAAAATGCTTAAAGAAGTAGTAGTATAATTTGTAATAAATAATCTAGGCAAACTTTCTTCTATCTTATGTATTCTCAGCATTGATGCTCGCTTTGTTCACTTGAAAAGAACATGTAAAAACTTAAGTATTCTATGTGTGTTTATGAGTTACTGATTTAAGCAGCTTATTTTGATGATCTCTGGTGGAACGTGATGAAGGAAATTATGCCATGTAATATGATATGTGGACATACATTCCTTGGCAATGTTTAAGTGATTTTTTAATATAAAGATGAGGCTGTTTTTGAAAGGTATGTAATAAATTTGTTAAGTGGATGAGTTGAATCTGGTCTTGGCTAACCAGTAAGGCTTGACCATGGCTTATAATTGATATAAGTCCATGCAAAGGCTTGAAGACATAGGCTGTAATCCGTCTGGGCATTTGATTTTCCAGTAAAAACTTGTATTGCTTGGTGTAATAAGCTCATATGCATGCTTGGTACTTGTAGGCTTCGCTGCAACTATACTTAACTAAATCCTATTATCTAGATACTTGATTCAAGTATGGTTGCATTTGGTCATAGTCAAAACCTGTTGTAATTTGTAGTATCATGTGGTCTTGTTTGTAATGAGCATTTCCATCATCCCACAGAATAGTGATCACTATCATTTGTTATTTACTTAGAAAACATCAGTTGTCTTCATTATAGTTCATCTGAAAGTTTTGCATTTGTCTGATTTTGACATTGCCTTAATCATACTGTCTGCACACATATTCTAAGTCTCCATTTGGCATGTTAGTTTGAGTTAGCATTCTGGTTTGATTGTATTGCTTTCCTCTACTTAGCCTTTAAATTAGTTTGTCATTTCAATATTCACCTGATCATTGCTACTTTATAAACCAAAGCATGAGTATTTTACCTGACATAAAATTGTTTGAATTTGAAATGAGAATCCCGGGCTAAACTAATATGCATGAGTTATTTTAAACACCCTTTTTTTAATATAGAACAATAAGTATCAAATTACAAAATCCCAGAATTCAAATGTATGGCTTGTAAATCCAGGAATCAATTAATTTGAGAAGTAAAACAAGAAAATAATAAGTGGTAATATTTGATCCTAAAATTAATCAAGCTTGAGTTCAAAGGAAGAAAATTAAAAAAATAGAAATAGCTATGTGACACCTAATCTCTGAAATATGAGAAATAATGTGTGATTGAATTTCCTTGCTAATTCAAATACTTTGATAAGCAAGGAAACATTTATATATCTTCATATATATAAATGACATGATTTGACTTATATACTAATATTTTTATATTGGTAAATTCTGGATCTTGGGAAATTTATTAAGAGAAGTGATCCATTGATATATATATATATATATATATATTGTGTAAAAAAAACTCAACAGAAAATTCACTAAAAATAAATCCAAAAGAAGTGGGTCACTTCAGTGGGGATCAGAGTATAAACACAAAACGGGTGTGATTGACCACCCGCAAATCAACCTAAGTCCCTGGAGTGCAGACATAATTCTAAGTATTAAACGGGTGTGACCGATCGCCCGTAAAATAACTTAATTCCCCGGAACGTGGACATAACTTCAAACATTAAGCAGGCATGACTGACCGCCAGCATGCAAGTTCAATCCCCAGAGTGTAGATGCAATTACCAGTAAATGAGCGAGTGTGATCCACCCACTCGAACTCGTTTCACCTTAACTTTGTTCCGACTAAGTTAAGTGCAATTTGTTGAAGGCATTTTCTATTTCTCAAGTTTTCTATCGATACAAAAGCAAGATTAAAATGAAGACAGACGAAAAAATTTCTAAGTCCAAAATGCATTTATATGGACTTGAAATCAGAATGAAACGATTCGTCTCCCAGTGCTAAAAGCCGGTAGGAACGGTCACCACATCATCGATACGAAGATCCTTCTTCGTATTCATCCACCCATATTGGTCAGGGGATTAACTATTCGTAACCATTAATTCAGATCGATCATGAGCATGGCTATTCGTATCCATCGGTGACCCATCGATACGAAAGATGCAACAGAGACTTGTTTGAACTATTCAAATCCATCGATACGAAACGTGTTTTCCAACTTCTCAAATCGATCCAGGAGAGGATCGATACGAAAGGAAGACTTAAAACAACCATCAAACGTTGTTACAACTCAAATTTCACATCGATCCAAGAGAGGATCGATACGAAGCTCGATATAAAAAATTAAAAAGACTTGACAACGACCCGTGAGCGTGCAAACGTGAACATGAGTCAAGTTAACATACATGCATGTATGACGGACTAATATTCAATTTTCAAAATCGACAGGAATTGAATGCTCACCTGATGACAATCAAAACAGTGAAAAACAAATTGCTAGCACTCGACACTCAGTTACAACAAAATACTGCATGATCATTGGCAGTCAGCAATTCAGCATTTATATTACTGGAAATCAACCAAAGGTTACATCTTTTGACGAAAAGGCAACAACTATTCAGCGAATCGGATAGGACTTTTTGGAATGAAGATTGTAGCTTTTTAAAGTACGTCATGTTCTCAAAAGACGTACTTTGGAGGGCAAATGTTATCCCGCCTTTTGGCAAGGTCGTGACACCAAGAACTTCACTGGAAACCCAGGACAATTCGTCCCGAAGATCGGTTATACACAGGTCTACTATGGATACTGGCCAATTTTGTCTAAGTCCAGATCAAGCTACAATTAACATGGTACGACAAGCAAAGCTATGAAAGCAAATGTTCTGAATTTCAGGTCAATCGGAGTTCGTATGCTCAAAGTATGGATCAATCAAAATCAAGGAAGTCGACCTCATTCGGATCCATGGTGTTTGTATCCATCATAGAACAACCACTTTCGTATCCACCAACCCAAAAGCATATATTTCGTATCCATCCCTCGAGTTACTTCAGATTGTATCTATCAAGCAGAAGCGGCCTGGTTCGTATCGATCACTCGTTTGATCGATATGAAGGAGAGAGTCAACGATCGATACGAGAGGAGTCATGGCAGATCGATACAAAAAGTATAATCAAGGATCGATACGAAGAAATAAGTGTGCATCAATACAAACTGAAACGAAGATCATCGACAAAAAGCGGCTATAGATGATCGATACAAATAGACCCTCTATTCATCGATACAAAGAATGATTCCTAGGAATGATACGAAGGAGACATGATAAAGTGAAAGAAGCGGTCATGCAGCATGAAAAGTGGATCGCTCCTAGACTATCGCTCCACGTCACCCTGATCGATACGCATAGCATCAATACAAACAACTATCGATATGAATGGGATCAATACAAACAGTTTAGCCTAATGCAAAATCAAACTTGGATCGATCATAACTCAAGATCTACAAGCCCAAATGCCACCAAATTTTCATAGGAGCTTGCTTACCACCTCAAGAATCTATATGAATGATCTCAGCCCAAAAGGAGCTATTTTTGATCGATACGAATGGAGTAGGGATCGATCCCAAATGACCCCGGATCGATCAAGTGGGCCCACCCATGTGGAAGAAGAGGTATTCTGAGATCTAAGTCAGATATTTTCAGCCTACACCTATACATAGCAGCCCTATGCCTTCAGAAAAGCGACTTTTGATTCTACTACGTCGACACTCTGCCGAGAACCCATTGTAACTCGAGTGTTTGTGTATTCTCTGTTGAAATCAGTTAGTAGACATTAATAAAATTGCAAACTTTCCAAAGTGGACGTAGGCTACAACGCTGAACCACTATAAATTCATGTGTTCTTGCATTTCTGTTTGTCTGTTTTGATGTGTTTGTTAGATTAGCCTCATTTTACATTTATATTCTTCATTCTAATCTCTTCAAATATGTCCGAAGAGTGTTGTGCCCAATTTTGGTACAAACAAAAATTATGAAATTAAAAACCCGTCTCCAAAATTACGTCTTACACAACATATCCAAAAATCAAGTCGTTTGGAGGTCGTTTACTAAGGTTTTTACTTTAAAACCCATCATTTTAATTCCATAAAAATTCCAATAAATCACCATAAATCGTTATTCTATCCAAACAATGATTATTAGATCCAAACATGATCAATACAAACAAAATGCATTCGGCTACTATCCATAACCGAACCAAAACAAGGAAAAATGAGATGATTTACACTATTATTCACCTTGAATAAGTTGTTGGAGTTTGAGATTTGTCCTAGCTTTAATCTTTTAGCTTTCTCTCTTGGATCTTCCAAGTTTACTGATCTCCTAAGGTGTTTTAATGGCTGATTATAACTTCTCTTTTATGTGTATTTTGATTACGAAATGGTAGGTGAGAATAAGGGAGGGTTTAAGGGTATATGGGTGTGGTTATTCCCATATTGCCCTCCTCTTATTTTCCTAACTTATAAATTATAAACCATACTGATATATTCATTAGTTTAGTCGTGGCCAAGTTAATTGATAATTAAATCTCAACTCCTTAATTGACCACATTATCCAATTTAATTTATCCAATTAAACGTCCTGAATAACGTTAAAAAAATTAGGGGTGTTACAGGCTCCCCCCTTAACAATTTCGTCCTCGAAATTCAGTAAGGACTACAAACAAGCATAACAACCTTACAAACAAAAGCTAGTATGTCCTACCAACTAATAAGTCTATATAAAACAAATATAGAATATACTCTCAAAGTAGATCAAGATACGCATCTCGGATCTTGTCCTTTATTTCCCAAGTACAGTCCTTCTCGTTGTCGCTCCATTGAATTTTCACCAACTTGACTGTCTTGGTCCTCAATCTTTTCTCATCTCTCACTACAACCCGAACTGGTTGTCTAACAAAAGTCAAATCAGGCTCTACTACCAAGTCCTCCAACTCTGTCTGAGGAAGAGTAGCCTTTGGATCATGCACATACTTGCAAAGATGAGACACATGGAATACATTATGGACACCTGCCATAATACTCGCAACTCTACTCTGTAAGCGAACTTTCCGATCCTTTCTAAAATCTGGAATGGTCTAACATATCTCTTGGCCAACTTTCCCGACTTTCCAAACCGTACCACACCCTTCATTGGTGATACTTTAATGAAAATCCTGTCTCCCACTGAGAACTCTAGGTCTTTACGCCTCTTATCTGCGTAACTCTTCTACCTGGATTGAGCTTCCTTCATCCGTCGTCGGATTAACTCAATCTTTTTTGACGCCTCTCTAACCAAATCTGGACCTAAGACCAATCTGTCTCCGGTCTTTAACCAACATGTTGGCGATTTGCATGGTCTTCCATACAAAGCTTCAAAAGGCGCCATTCCTATACTAGTCTGATAACTATTATTATAGGAAAACTCAACCAAATGTAGGTGGTCCTCCCAAGATCCACCAAAGTCCAATATACAAGCTCTTAACAAGTCCTCAAGTATCTTGTTGACTCTCTGTTTGCTAATCTATCTGTGGGTGATAAGCTGTACTCATCTTGAGCTTGGTACCTAATACCTCTTGTAGACTCCTTCAAAATTCGCTAGTGAATAATGTACCTCTGTCATAGACTATACTACTAGGAATCCCATAAAGTCTAACTATGTTCTTCATGAACAACTTTTTTAAATCAGGTGTCGTTCTGGTCGACTTTACTGAAATGAAATGAGCACTCTTGGTCAACCTGTCCACAATAACCCATATACTCTTATTTCCTCTTCTTGACCTTGGCAACCCATCTATAAAATCCATGGATATCGAATCCCATTTCCAAACTGGAATATCTAGAGGCTGAAGTAACTCACTCGACTTATGATATTCGGCTTTCACTTATTGACAGTTTACACATTGCCTAACCCACAAGCCAACATCCCTCTTCATGCCTTCCCAATAAAAGCTCCTCTTCATATCTTGATACATCTTGGTCCCTCCAGGATGAATCGTAAACTTGGATCGATGACATTCCTCAAGAACTTCTCTTCTCAAGTTCTCCACATCTGGAACACATATATGTCCCTTCTTTCTCAACCATCCTCTCTGGTCAAGACAAAAATCTTTCAAATCATCGACCTCAGTTCCATCCTCAAGCCTTCTGATCCTATCAACTAATAATGGATCCTCCTTCTGTTTAGAAGCAATTCTCTCGATCAACACTGGTTGAACTTCCAATCAGGACAACATGGCAGTACTCTGACTAGAACTAGCAGTAGACCTCAATTGCACACCACAAATGGCTAAAGTTTCTAGATCCTTTCATTTTTCCAACATTGCTAACACCATATTCTTATGTTTTCTACTGAGAGCATCTGCCACCTTATTTCCCTTTCCAGGAGTATATTCTATATCGAAATCATAAGCAGCCAAAAACTCTAGCCACCTCTTCTGCCTCATATTCAATTCCTTCTGAGAGAATAAATACTTTAAGAGCTTATGATCAGTAAATAACTCAAATCTCTCTCCTGTTTGTCCTAAAACTGGGAACAAACCCCAAATTTCGTGAAAGCACAAGTGTATGAATACAAATCAGTAATATGTAATCACAGATCTCAGATCTAAGTAATGTAGAGGATAAAAAGTGAAGAATAATAAACTTAAAATGGAAAGAAATAGACAGAGACACAAGATTTATAGTGGTTCGGCGATCTTGCCTATGTCCACTTTGAAGTAGTTTGCTTTATTGATCATTCTTTGATGATTACAAGTGAATTCAACGAATTATAGCAGATAATTATGATTTGCAGCCGTGGAATTCATTAGTAGCAGCAGCAATGGAGTTTGGATCTGGATCTGGCAGAGTCTGGACCTTGGAGATCTCAAAGGAGAAGAAGAACCCCTTTTCTGTTGGCTTTGGGGGTCTATTTATAGGTGTAGGAGGCTGATATTTCGCTCAGATCTCGGGAGACCCTCTCTGGAATGTGACTAGGCCCGCACGCCCAAGCCCGTGAAGTTACGGTCCGATCCGTGATCGACACGAACAAATTTTGACTCGATCAAGATTTCATCCAATGGAGTCGAAATTTGGCGTGGACATTCTTTAGCATGCACGTAGTCTTCTATGAAAATTTCATAGCATTTGGACTTATAGATTAAGAGATATGACCGATACGAAATGAGGTTCTCGGTAGGCTGTTTCCTTCGACTCGCTCTTGTTCGACTCGCTCTCGTCTGCATCGCTGTTCGACTCGGTCTTGTTCGAGTCGCTGCTCGACTCGATGACGTGGCGTCTGGACCTTGCCTTGTTCGTATCGATTGAAGCTCAACCCTGGCATGGATACAATCAGAAGATCAACGATGGATACGAACTGTATAGGAGACGGAGTCGAAGGTGATCGATACGAACTGTGGTTTCGTATCGATGGAGTCGAACCACTTTTCTCTGAAGGATGGGGAGCGAGTCGAACTAGTGCTTTCTGATGGAGGCGAAGTGGATGGAGTCGAATAATGGTTTTTTGGAGGATGCAGAGCGAGTCAAACAGATGTTCCGAGGTGGAGTTGAAGTGGAGCGAGTCGATGATGGCTTCTGCGAAGCGAGTCGAAGATGGCTTCTGCGAAGCGGGTCGAAGGTTGTGAAACGAGTCGAATCTGAGCGATTCGACCGGTGGTTGGTTTTCATCCAATTTTGCATCGTTCATAACTTGAGCATACGAACTCGGATTGACTTGAAATTTGGAACGTTGACTCTCATAGCTTTTCTTGTCGTGTCATATAAATTTTGGCTCGATCCGGACTCGGACAAAATTCGTCGATATCCAACGTGAACCTACGTATAACCGATTTTCTAGACGAACTGTCTTTGATCTTTAGTCGAGTTCTTGGTGTCACGGCCTTGCCAAAAGGCGGTATAACATCTCCCAAACGATAATGCCTCCAAATCTTCAAGGCAAAGATCACTGCAGCTAACTCCAAGTCATGAGTAAGATATCTAACTTTGTGCGGTCTAAGCTGCCTAGATGCATAAGCAATAAATTTGCCCATCTACATCAACACTGCTCCTAATCTAGTGCCACATGCATCAGTGTATACTACAAACCCTTGGTTACCATCTAGAACTACTAACACTGGAGCATTGGTCAACAAATGCTTTAACTTAAGGAATGCTTCCTCACATTTGTTAGACCAAACAAACTTCACTTCCGTTCTGGTAAGCTTATTCAAAGGCCTGATATCCGCGAGAAATCCTTGATGAATCTCTAGTAATAGCCAGCAAGTCCAAGAAAACTTCTGATCTCGGTCACCGTTTCCAGTCTCTTCCAAGTGTTCACAGCTTCAATCTTATCTGGATCGACTGACAATCCCTTCCCTGAAACCACATGACCAAGAAACTTAACCTCTTTCTTCCAAAACTGACACTTGGAAATTTTCTTCTTTAGTTGATTCTACCTCAGCGTCTCCAATGCCACTCTAAGATGAATCCCATGCTCTCTGTCATCTTTTGAGTATACTAAAATGTCATCTATGAATACCAATACGAACCTATCCAAGTGCTCTCGGAAAACCGGTTCATCAAATCAATGAAGAAAGCAGGTGCATTTGTAAATCCGAATGGCATTACTAACTGTTGGGAGCGTTTTCGCCCCTACCGAGCCAAAAGAAAGGAAGGCACAACCGGACCAACACACCCTCCAAAGCTCCACCGGTCCACTTCCAAGCAACACCAAACCAGAGTATCCACCGAACTAACTTGCCTCCCACCTCGTTGCCGAACCAACTCCAACTCCCGGACCAAGCTTCTCCTACCACTGCCGGACCAAGCTCCTCCTACCACTGCCGGACCAACCTTCTCCTACCACTGCCGGACCAAGCTCCTCCTACCACTGTCGGACCAAGCTCCTCCTACCACTACCGGACCAACCTTCTCCTGCCACTGCCGGACCAAGCTCCTCCTACCACTACCGGACCAACCATCTCCTAGCTGCCATCGAACCAAGCTCCTACCGGACCACCTACTACCGGACCAAGACATTCCGAACCAACACTACCAGGCCAGATCGCGTCAGCCCAGGCCCATCAGCAGCTGTACACATCCAGGACCCCTACCCCCAGCCTCACTCTATAAATAGAGGGGCAGGAGTACAACAATGGGGACAAGTTTTGAGAGCTCAAGCACGGAGAGAACTTTCAAACAACTTTCTTTTACTGGTATCAAAGCTTTGTACTTGTAATCTAAACAAGAGAAGAGAAATAACATATGAAGTGGACGTAGGCACATTCTGGCTGAACCACTATAAATCTGCATGTCTTTTTACAGTTTAGCCCCTGCTTTTCATATATTTGCATAAATCACCCAAATCACTAAGAACAACATAAGACCTACTAAATCATACGACTTTGAGGTGTTTGTCCATTTTTTGTGCAAACATTTTTGGTGCTTTCATTGAGAGTTAGAAGCTCAAAGCTTCAGCTTCATCCACTCAACGTTTTTCCTAACAGCATCGTTCGCCACTTGGAAAACATGCCTCCCAAACCAAGAAAAGATGTTAACAAAGGAAAAAACATCGCATCCAGCAGTCTTCCAGATCCAGCTGTCACGAATCAAGTAAATCGTCCTTCTCCAGCAGCAGTAACAAATGAAGGACAGGCTAATCCTACCACTTCTGCCGTAGAACAGCCCGCAGCAATTACTAGGGCAGATTTAGACAGGATTGTGGTTGAAGTAACTAACCGCTTCACGTCCCAGAAGGAAGCCTTGGTGGACCATCTCATGTCACGCATAAGGGATGCTGAAGAGTCCAATCGCAACACCGAATCATGGGGCGAGTCCCAGTCTGGAGGATCTCAGAGACAACAAAGATCTTCCTTCTTCGAAGGAGCTAACGGCAGAAGTAACCATGGTAGGAGCCGAGATCGAGCACAGCCCGAAGTTAGGCCTGAGGAAGCACTTGGAACCGAACCCAATAGGGGACGTACCGGGCGAAGGTCAACTGTAGCTGAGCCTGTCATACTGCCTAACCATGAAAACGCCAATGAATGGGGCCGAGCTAGAGTCCAGCCCGAAGTTGGACCCGAGGAAGTGCTTAGATCAGAGCCCGGCAGGGGAAGATCAAGGCAAGGGCCAACTGTAGCTGACCCTAGCATGCTCCCAGAAGATCAAAGGCAGCCATTGGAAAATATGAGGGATGATAGACGATACCATCCCTACAGGTCATCTGGATGGAATCAATCCCGCAGAACAGAACCAAACTCATTTCTATCTGCTCCAAATTCTGATGAAAGGATGGCGCGCTTATTCAGAGAGTGTGTCCAACGGGAGCAAAGAGATCGAGGGATAGGCGCTAGGGTAACCAGCCCTTTCGCCCGCAATATCGAAATCGCTATCACTCCCCGAGAATGGAAGATGCCAACAATGGAACCTTACAAAGGAACCTCCGACCCCGTTGTACACTTACAAAGGTACACACAACATATGCTCATGAGTGGAGCAACAGAGGGAGTACTGTGCAAATGCTTTCTGCTCTTCTTAGCAGATCTCGCTACCTCCTGGTTCTGTCATCTACCCCAGGGATCCATCAGCTCGTGGGAAATGTTGAAAGAAAAGTTTATCAGTCAGTTCCGTATCCATGTGAAACAACCTAAGGACGCTTATTCCATATCCAGCGTCAAACAGAAACCTGGAGAGAAACTGCAACAATACCTAACCCGATTCAATGCCGCAGCAGCCGCGGTCCAAGACGCCGATGAGAAGCTTATCCTAATGGCCCTCTGTAGTGGTGTGCATCCGGACACCAAATTTGCTAGAAGATTGACGAAAGAAAAACCAGCTACTTTACCCGATTTCTTCCACGAAGCCGGGAAATATATGAGGCTTGAGGATGCTGCCATTGAGGGGCAGTCAGGACAGCAGAATAAGGCAACTCACAGCAACGCCCCTGCTGTAGCAAGGGACGTTCGAAGAAATGATTCCAGGGACAATACTGGGGGCAGGAAGGGAGAAAAACGCCTATATCGGCCTGGACCGAGATTTGACACTTACACTCCTTTGAATGAGACCGTCGAAAATATCTTCCTTACCACCCAAGGCGAAGTTAGATACAAACGCCCACCATACAAGAAGGAATCAGATAACGCGCAAAAGTCTGGAAAGTTCTGCCGCTTCCACGAATCTCATGGGCATGACACCAATGAATGCCATCATCTCCGGGACTTGATTGAGGAACACATCGGAAGGAATAAACTGGAACGCTATGTAAAAGGTCAGGACAGGACTCCAGCTCCTGCCAATGAGAACCCAAGGCTACCGTCACCGGAGATCGGCAGAGGAAACCGTAACACTAGCAGCTCTAGTCAAGAGAAGATAGTGGTCCATACCATCTCGGGAGGACTGCACATCGCTGACAGAAGCTGGAAAGAAATGGAAAGATATGGAAAGTCGCTTAGAGACAATAAAGACTGTGTCAATTCGGTTATAGAAGAGCGCCACCCGAAGCGGAAAGAAAGTGATGACATCACATTCGGTAAGCGTGACCTAGAAGGAAGGCAATACCCTCACATGGATCCCATGGTTATCTCTGCCCGGCTCGGCCCCGCCGAGGTTTACCGAATCCTAGTAGACACTGGAAGCTCAGTAAACATCCTGTTCAAACATGCATTCGACAAAATGAAGCTATCAATGAAGGATGTATCTCCCTGCGATAAACCACTACACGGTTTCACTGGGGATGCAAAGATGCCCCTCGGGCAACTGGACCTCTTTGTTGAGATTGGAAGCCATCCCCGCTCCGTCATACGGAAACAGACGTTTGTGCTAATAGAAAACCATTCGGCCTACAACGCCTTCTTAGGAAGGCCAGCCTTGTCTGACTTCCAAATTGTCCTAGCCCCATGGTGCCTAAAGATGAAATTCCCAACGGACAATGGAGTAGGGGAAGTAGAAGGAGACCAGGACGTGGCTCGAGACTGCTATGTGACTGAACTTCGCAACAACCACAGGAAGGATAAAGGGAAGGGTGTAGAGGTTGCCCTCTGCACAAAAAGTCTAGAAGCATAGCAACTAAAGAAAGCCCCTCCTCTTCGATATACCAGCGACCCTTTCAATGAATTAGACCCTAGAGACAAAGAGAAGGAGGCCACCGTCGAGCCTGCAGAGACTATGGAGTTTGTATCTGTAGACAAGTACGACTCGAGTAGACTATTGAAAATTGGATCCCAACTAAAGGCAGAGTTGAAGGAACAGCTCATGGATTTTCTCCGCCACAACCTGGATGTATTCGCATGGTCACACGCGGACATGACCGGAATCTCCCCCGACGTAGCATGCCATGCACTAAACATTGATCCTACCAAGGCTCCCGTAAAACAAAGAAAGAGAAGTATGGGAGCAGAGCGATCAGCAGCCCTCGATGAAGAGGTAAAGAATCTGCTCGCCAATGACTTCATACGAGAAGCCATCTACCCGGAATGGATCACTAACCCAGTGCTGGTAAAGAAGGCCAATGGGAAGTGGCGAACATGCATTGACTTTTCCAACCTAAACGACGCCTGCCCAAAGGATTGCTTCCCACTTCCCCAAATTGACCAGCTTGTAGACAGCACAGCCGTACACGAGCTGTTATCTTTTATGGACGCATACTCAGGATATAACCAAATTCCTATGCATGCTCCCGACCAAGACCACACTAGTTTTATCACCGACCGGGGTTTGTACTACTATAAGGTAATGCCTTTCGGACTTAAAAATGCAGGGGCCACCTACCAGCGCCTCGTCAACAAGATGTTTGCAGGGCTAATAGGGCGAACTATGGAAGTATACATGGATGACATGCTGGTGAAGTCAAGAAAAGCCGACGATCACGTAAGCCACCTAGGCGAGATGTTTCAAGTACTTCGCCAGTATGGAATGAAGTTGAATCCTCTAAAATGCTCCTTCGGAGTGTCATCCGGAAAGTTCTTAGGATTCATCGTCCATGGCAGAGGGATTGAAGCAAACCCTGAACAAGTCCCAGCCCTAAAGGATATCAAGATACCTTCCACTCGAAAGGAAATGCAAAGTCTGAATGGAAAAGTGGCCGCCCTAAGCCGATTCATCTCCAAGGCAACGGACAAATGCGTCCCCTTTTTCGAAGCTTTAAAGAAAGACAAAGGAAAGTTCGAATGGACTGACGAATGCTTAACCGCTTTCCTTAACTTAATCGAACACCTCCAGAAACCATTGATACTCTCGACTCCAAGCGAAGGTGAAGAATTATGCCTATACCTTACTGTGTCACCTCACGCCCTGAGCGTCGCCTTGGTAAGAGAAGACAACCGCATGCAGCGGCCAGTTTACTTCGTCAGTAAGAGGTTTACAGGGGCAGAAGTCAGATATCCTAAACTTGAGAAGCTGGCATACTGTTTACTAATCACATCACGGAAACTGCGACACTACTTCCAGTCCCATTCCATCAAAGTTCTGACCGATCAACCACTAAGGCAGGTACTCCATCGTCCCGACACTTCCGGGCGACTACTTAAATGGTGCATTGAACTAAGTCAGTATGATATCACCTATCACCCTCGCACCGCCATCAAGGGACAAGCCATAGCTGATTTCATTGCAGAATTCACTACCAACGAAGATAAGGAGCAATTGGAAATAGCAGAAGATATCAAGTGGAATCTCTTTGTGGACGGTGCATCGAACGAACAAGGCTCGGGGGCAGGTGTGGTAATAATCACTCCCAGGGGAAACAAACTGCACTATGCTATAAGGTTGGAGTTCGCTGCCACCAACAACGATGCAGAATATGAAGCAGTGATAGCCGGACTAGAACTTGCCATAGAAATCGGAGCCAATTCTTTATGTCTTCACAGCGATTCTCAACTTATCGTTAATCAAATACTAGGAGAATTCCAAGCTCGAGAAGAACGACTCATAGAATATTTAAAGAAGACCAAGTTACTTCTCAGCCGATTGGACCACACTTAGTCAAACACATCCCTAGGGAAGAAAACCAAGAGGCCGACGAATTGGCAAAACAAGCAAGTATGAGAGACATCGCCATCTTCGGGGCAGTAACCATCTCAAAGCAAATGGCCCCAAGTTTTGAGCAAGTGAATCTGATAGCTGCAATCGAAGAAGCAACTTGGCTGACTCCCATCCGAGACTACCTACAAAGCGGCACACTGCCCAACGGACGTAACGAAGTCAAGAAAATCTTAAGGAAAGCTTCCCGCTACACAATTCAAGAAGACATCCTCTATCGGCGCGGATTCTCTAACCCGTTATTAAGGTGTGTCGCTGGGAGGGAAGCCAAGGAAATCTTATCCAACATCCATCAAGGAGGCTGCGGAGACCACACCGGAGGACAAACATTAGCAAAAAAGATACTCCGATATGGATATTTCTGGCCCACCTTAAGCAAGGACGCCTTGGATTTCGTCAAAAAGTGTGACAGGTGTCAGAAGTTCGCTAAGATTCCACGGCTACCAACGACTGAGATTACTCAAATGACCAGCCCTTGGCCATTTGCAGTATGGGGAATTGACTTAATCGGCGAACTGCCAATGGGCCGAGGCGAGGCCAAATATGCTATAGTGGCAGTCGACTATTTCACCAAATGGGTGGAAGCAGAACCTCTAAATAAAGTATCTTCAGCAAAAGTTATTAACTTTTTGATCAAAAATGTTCTGTGCAGGTACGGAGTCCCATTCAAAATCATATCAGACAATGGACTTCAATTTGACAGTGAGGAATTCGCCAACTGGTGCCAAGAGCACGGAATTCACAAAAGCTTCTCATCCGTAGCGTATCCCCAGGCAAACGGACAAGTCGAAGCCGTCAACAAAATTCTGAAAACTCTAATAAAAAAGAAACTCAAAAAGTCAAAGGGCGCTTGGGTGGATGAACTCCCTACGGCACTATGGGCCTATCGCACATCTTTCAGAACTTCAACGGGGCATACTCCTTTCTCTTTGGCATACGGATCGGAGGCTATGCTCCCAGTTGAAACCATTGTGCCTTCCCACCGTAGGATCCACTATAACCCAGAAGAGAACGAAGAACTCCTTCACATGTCTTTGGATCTAGTGGAGGAGAGAAGAAATGATGCAGTCCTTAAAGCAGCAGCCCACAAACAAAAAGTGGCAGCACAATACAACTCCAAAGTCAAGCATCGTACCTTACAATAAGGGGACCTTGTCCTCAAGCGAATCTTCCCCCGCCCCGGAGCACTAGATCCAATCTGGGATGGACCATATGTAATTCATAAAGATCTCCACAATGGAGCTTATATTTTGTCAACAGTGGACGGAGAGGTGTTCCAGAGGGCATGGAACATCCAACACCTCCGTCGATACTTTTCTTAACTTGTACTGCCCATATGAAGTGAATTAACAAAGAGAATCAGTGGACGTAGGCCTTTTCGTGCCGAACCACTTTAAAAAACCTTGTCTCTTTTTTAACTTGTTCCTTTATATCTTGGCTGCTTGTTAACTTTATCCTTTTCTGTTGAACAAAATCCTATGCGTATAGTGTTTCCACTCAACGCACTCCACAGCTCAACTTCACCTGGACAAGACCTGACAGGTACTATGCGAATCTATGCCCTCGCCAATGAGACACTTTTGCTCTGGCATCCCTCTGCTGTGGGTTAACTCATTGCTCGCGACGGGCCTTAAAGCCAACTGTAGTGAGCCGATTATAAGCCACCGAGAAGGCCGACTATAGCCGAGGCAGCTCATTACGGCGTTCGGCTCGCCGGCAACTGTGGACCGACTATAAGCCCCAACATAAGGTGTGGCCAGCCAGGGGCAGTTCACAGTTGACGATCGGCACCCACACTAGCCGGCCACAGTAAATCGAATAATACCCACGATTACGGGCCATAATGGCCCGGGTAGTTACTGTGCGCGATCTCGGCTCCGATGTGTCTTAAGTGCGGCTGTGGTAAAAAAGAATTAACTCCCCGCGGAGGCGTAAGATGGGTGACAAATGTCTCCAAGACCCACAGCTAGGGAAAGTGACTACAAAGCCCGTTTGCCACGAACTTAAGCACATCGAAGGCCTTCCGTGATTGGAAGTCTTACTATTTCGCATATTTCAATTTTACTTAAGAAACTTTTTCTCCTATCCTCTGTAACAAACCCTGAAGTGCAGGACACAAAACAGGAGACACTCACTAATAGAAGCGGATACTCACAGCAAGATACTGGACCGCATCCCTTACTCAGTCACACAGGATATTCAAAGCTGCCATCTACAAGCAAAATATAAAGGACGGTATTTCCTTCTTTCATATATGCCTATAATTTGTTCACACCTCACGCTAACACTGCAAGTCATGAAATTATGTTTTAAACAAGAACCTAACATCAAACGCAATTTAATTACAAGAATATGCATGGCTATATTTCTTATGCAACATGTCAAAATAGCAAAAACATTCAAAAGACGACAAAATCAGCTTAAGTTAAAGAATTGCACATCAAGAATAGAGCTATTTATTACAAGTAGCAAGAATTACAACCTAAAAGTTACTCTACTGTTTTAAGACTAACATATACCGCCATGTCAAGTACACAAAAAGAATTCTCTAGGTCTAATCAGGGAGCCGGCTGCGTTGGAGTCTTGTCCTTGTCCTGTTGCCCACCTGTCCGGTCATAAAAAGAAATCATTGGTGATAAGCAACAGAGTTAACAAAAGAACAAACTAGTGAAGTAGAGGTTACCAGCAACTTCCCCTTGATCGTCTTGGTCGTCATCCCCTACTTCCACGCCTGCCTCCTCAACCGCGAACAACCTCATCCCCTCTTTCACCACTGTCTTCTCCTCCTTGGTAAACTGAGCGGTGACCACATCCATCCTAAAGGCCGCTCCACCCTCCTTATCCGCCTCAGCCTTGGCCTCCTCTAGAGCCCTGAGGTAAATCCTAGCCATAACCCGTGGGTAGTCGTCCATCCAAGATAAGCTTCCCTGCTTCCAAGTGCGAAAATACATGTCCTGCAGCATATCGTCCATCATCCCCTCATTTTCCTCGAACTCCCTCATACGAGCCTCAGAAACCGATAGCCTTGCAATGGCAGCATCCCTTTCCAGTCGGTATCGCGAGCAGTCAGCCTGAAGGGACCTCCTCATCACCTCCATCTCCTCTTTTAGCCTGACCTGAGCAAGCTCTGCGGCTTCAAGCTTCCCCGACAGCTCCTCTACCTGCTCAAGATCCGCCCTCCGAACCTCGTCCACTGTCGAGATGGCCATATTTATCTGCTCCTTGCAAGCAGCCTCCATCTTCCGCAATTCGGCCTTACTAGCCTCCTCCATAGTCTTCCTCAACCGCCCGGAGGCAGCCTCATGCTGAGTAATCTGAATGGCCTGATCAGCAAGCTGTTTAGCCTGGTCCGAAACCATCAATCGTAGTCGGGTGTTGGCACTCCCAATCTCCTCTCCAGCCTTAACCAGTCGGGCATGATGCCCCATCAGCTTCCTAGTCTCCTCCGCCACCCGATCAATATTAGCCTTGGCCTCATCTCCCATGGTAACTATCCAAGTGGTAAGTAAATCGAGATCTAAGGACTTAGCCTCATCAAGCACCCGTACCATGGGATTACGGGGAAGAAGGTGCTCATCGGTAACTTCGTCGAAGGTAATATCATGGGAACCTGGATCCAGATCAGGATGACCCGCAAATGGATTACGAGCCAAACCAGGATGATCAATCTGCGTAACGGTAGGATTTTCAGACGGGTGCGGAGAGAGTGCGAACTCAGTATCCTCCTCTGTGATATCATGAAGAGGCTGAACTGGGGGCTGAGGACTGAGTGAAGGTTCGGATAAGGGATGACTCCTTTTTCTCTTCTGAATACCCTCTTCAATAACCCCGAGAAGAGGACGGTAGCCGACTACATCCCCGGAACGGTGGGTCGGAGTCTTTGGCTTGGCGGAAGCTTTGGAGAGCTTGTATTGTTCAAGCCTGTGCCGAAGATCAGAGGCCTTGGCCGTTTTACCTGCCCCTGATATGAAGAACAAGTGTCACAAGCTTACATTGATCCATAATTCGAGAAACGCGGTAAATTAAAAGTTAAAAGAAGAAAGGAAACACATTAGTTATACAAACCCTGAGGAGGAGTAGGATACTGCAATGAGTCCTGGATTTCATTCCAGGACGGGAGCGGATCATAAAATATTCCTAAGTCCCTATCATAAATGGAGACTGTAGGAGTCAAAAGTTCACCTTGAGTCGTCGGAGCCACCTTGGCTGGAATAGTCTGAGAAGACTCGCTTGCACCGGTCCCGGCCTTGTCAGCCTTCCCGAATTTCTCTACCAAAGCCGTTTCTCCGTCCAGCCCCTCGAAAGCTTGGTTGAATGCATCATCCGTCCACTCCTGAATCTCGCCTGCTTGCCCAGGAAGCAAGGCCCTGATGCCATCGCCACCATCACCACCTTCCCGGTCATCTCCACCCTCACCTCTCTCCTCCTCCACATCTTCCTTCCCCGGAGTAAGTGGACAAGTGCTGGGGGAAGGACCATCCGACTTCTTAAGCTTCTTACCTCCGACCATTGGAGATTTTGAGAAAGGTTTCCTCTTGCCACTCCCTACTGTGACACCTCCCTTAGCTTGAGCAGCCGCCCTCTCCTCCGCCGTTTCCCTCTGCTTGACTACTGACTGCTGTGGAAGGATCAAATTATACTCCAGAAGAGTCGCATTTCTAATCAGGTAAGCAGCCGATCTATCTCTCCCTGGGATAGCTTCTATCTCAGCCGCCATCCGAACCAGGCGATCAGTCTCCACAACTGCAAAGCCACCTGTCGCTAGCAAAAAATGAAAACGTATGAGAAGAAGCATCGCAACCAGGACGGAAATTATAATTAAAGCATCGACTTACATCCGGAGGTGAAACGCCGAATAGAAACAGAGTCGTCCCTGACGAAGAACCACTCCTTCTTGAACATGCTGTACTTAGAATACAGATCCAAGACCGGCTTGAAGGTTACAGCTGACTCCAAGCTGATGTATGGGGACCCCTTCTTATAGCCCCTCAGATTATATAAGTACCGGATCTCCCGGTTGGAAGGAGCACGCCCATGCTTCCTCTGAAAGATGACGAAGAGGCTCACCAGTATAGTATAAGAGTTGGGTTGAAGCTGGAATGGGGCCACCTTTAGATATGTAAGAAAACTGAGTACCCAAGCATTAAGAGGCGGGATGGCACCGCACATACAGTGGTATCTGCTGTAGGCAAAGTACCCTTCGGGAGGGTCATATGGCATAACTTCTCTCCCTGGCAACAGCATGCGCGCCCTATCAATTCCAAAAGAACGGGAGATGGCATCAAGCTGCTCCTCCTTGAGGGAGCTGGGAAAGCAATCGGGCAGGGAGTTCAGAAGCTCCTGAGGGCCGTACCCGTCAACCAGTGATCTCGGGGCAATTCCGTGACGTTCCGGTCCTGGCTGAGCAGGGGGCACTGCGGAAGATTCTCCTTCACCCTGGGACTTCTTTTTATCCGATCGAGTTTCTGCTTTTCGAGACATTTATCTGCAACACAAAAGCACGTTGTTAAAACAAAAGATGTAGAGACATAAACAGGCGAGAGCGTACAGTCCGGGATTTCATTTGTAATCCGAAACATAAAAGGTTCAAAACCCATTCGGCATCCTCATTTTCAAAAGGCCCATTCGGCATTCTCGTTCTCAAGAACCCCATTCGGCATCCTCATTTTCAAAAGGCCCATTCGGCATTCTCGTTCTCAAGAACCCCATTCGGCATTCTCATCACGAAAAGCTCATTCGGTAGTGCAGTATCAAAGTTCATCCGGCTGTAAAAGGATCTCACCTGGTTCGGCTAACACAGCTGATTCGGCAAAGGGTAGAAATTTTGATTCGGCAATCAGTTGTTTCGGCTATCTCAGACGGTAAGGAAACAACGGTGGCATAGCTCCGATATTTATAGGCAAGGAAGAGGCCACCGAACCAATCCATTCGGCACACAGACCGAACAAGGACGATTAGGCTTAAACAAAGTAAGCTATATGCCAGCATATACCCCACTTTGGGGGGCAAATGTTGGGAGCGTTTTCGCCCCTACCGAGCCAAAAGAAAGGAAGTCACAACCGGACCAACACACCCTCCAAAGCTCCACCGGTCCACTTCCAAGCAACACCAAACCAGAGTATCCACCGAACTAACTTGCCACCCACCTCGTTGCCGAACCAACTCCAACTGCCGGACCAAGCTTCTCCTACCACTGCCGGACCAAGCTCCTCCTACCACTGCCGGACCAAGCTCCTCCTACCACTGCCGGACCAACCTTCTCCTACCACTGTCGGACCAAGCTCCTCCTACCACTGCCGGACCAAGCTCCTCCTACCACTGCCGGACCAACCTTCTCTTGCCACTGCCGGACCAAGCTCCTCCTACCACTACCGGACCAACCATCTCCTAGCTGCCATCGAACCAAGCTCCTACCGGACCACCTACTACCGGACCAAGACATTCCGAACCAACACTACCAGGCCAGATCGCGTCAGCCCAGGCCCATCAGCAGCTGTACACATCCAGGACCCCTACCCCCAGCCTCACTCTATAAATAGAGGGGCAGGGGTACAACAATGGGGACGAGTTTTGAGAGCTCAAGCATGGAGAGAACTTTCAAACAACTTTCTTTTACTGGTATCAAAGCTTTATACTTGTAATCTAAACAAGAGAAGAGAAATAACATATGAAGTGGACGTAGGCACATTCTGGCTGAACCACTATAAATCTGCATGTCTTTTTACAGTTTAGCCCCTGCTTTTCATATATTTGCATAAATCACCCAAATCACTAAGAACAACATAAGACCTACTAAATCATACGACTTTGAGGTGTTTGTCCATTTTTTGTGCAAACACTAACCATTCATACGATCCATATTTGAACGTCGTCAATGGGATACTGTCCTTTGCCACTCTTAGCTGATGGAAACCTATCGCCAAGTCCAATTGGGAAAACACTCTGGCTCCACTCAACTGATCAAATAACTCATCGATTCTCGGTAAAGGATAGTTATTCTTGATCATCCTCTCATTTAGCTTACAATAGTCGATACACATCCTTAACGACCCATATGGTTTCTTTATAAACACCGCCATCGCTCCCCAAGGCGAACTTCTTGGTCTAATAAAATTATTTCCTTCCAATTCCACCAGCTGCACCTTTAACTCCCTCATCTCGGTAGATGTCATTCTACTAGGTGGTCTACTGACAAGTTCAGCTCCCGGTACAAGGTCTATCCGAAATTCTATAGCTCGTTTCGATGGTAATCCATTGACCGGCTCAAATACATCTGCAAATTCTCTTGCTACACGAACTTGACTAAGCTCATCTCCCACCTCTATAGCACTTAACAAAGCACGAACACTCTTACTAGAATTCTCCATTGAGAAGATGATTCGGTTATGACTATCTGGGTGTCTCAATAATATTTCCCCATCCTGGCAAAATATCCTAGCCTCATACTTACCCAACCAATCCATACCCAAAATGATCCCAAAATCTACAAAATCAAAAACATGCAAACTGCATGCAAACTTATGACCTAACAATTCAAGTTCTAACTGGTCACATCTCATCCCAAAAGTTGCATGCCCTCCTATTGGATTTGCAACCCTTAAGGAAGTAACAAGATATGTGGGTTCTATTCATAAACTATCAACCAAATATTGTGATATAAATGAGTGTGGTGCACCAGTATCAAAAAGTACTCTAACATGTATACTCTGAATCAAAAGCGTACCTTCCATCACAGTTTTTCCTTTCTCTACGGTGGTAGGTCTAGAAGAAGACGGTGGTCCAATAGCACATACCTTCCCTTTGTCCACCCAGACTGGCTCTAGACATTGACTCTTATAATGTCCAACTTGGTCACAGTTGAAGCATTTCACATTCTTCTTCTCTTCAGGCTTCTTTCCTTTACTAGTTCTGCACTCGTTGGCATAATGGCCCTTCTTATCACACTTATAACACACTAAATCAGCCTTCACCTTCTTGGCAGCATCCCCTTTCTGGGCTACTTTCTTTTTGAAGAATTTCCTTTTCTTTCCCTAAGGGCCCTGGGACTCAATTGGTTTCTCCCTAACGGACACAGCAATCATCTCCTCATGGCGAAAGGCCATCTCCACCACTACATGACAAGGCTCCCTAATATGAGTCATGGTCATTCTACCTAGCTCTAGCCTCAAATCTCGAATGAATCTCTCATTCCTTCTGACATCAATATCAACCAATGCATAACCATATTGAGACAGCTCATCAAACTTAGCAGCATACTCAATCACTGACATCTCTCCCTATACAAGATCCATGAACTTCCTCATTAATGCCGACTTGGCAACCTCGGACAAGAACCTCTGCTCAAACCTTCTTCTAAAATCAGCCCATGTCAGCTCTTCCTCCGGAACTCCAACTGTCACACTGTTCCACCGGTGAAGCGCTAACCCTTGCAACTGTCTAGAGACTAGCCTTCTCTTCTCTCCATCATCTATGCCTAAATCTATAAAGATCCTTTCACAGTTCAAAATCTAGTTCTCAACTTCAACAGCATCCTCTGTTCCAAGAAAAGGCTTCCCTCCAAGACTAGTATAATCCCTGCTCAGCTTAGCACAATTATTGACAACTGGGGCCACAGGATTGGCTCCTCCAGCATTCACAACATTACCTCCAACTAGCCCTGTAGCTGCTCCAGCTTGCATCAAGTTGACAAAGAACTGATACATCATCCCCATATCTACTGGTGGGGTTCCAGCACTCACATTGGCAGTTGCATCTTGGTTAGCATTTGCCAATCGACCTGCTTGTCTCCTTGTAGTGGGTCGAGCGTTTCCATTAGTTGTCGTGCTTCCTCCATCTAGATTCACTCTTCCATTTCCTGCTTCCATACCTTTCTTTCTCGTAATCTGCATACGAGCTTTAGTAAGATATAGAAGAATGGTCTAAGAGAGAGGGGAATACGTACTTATATAGATATATATAGCAAATACAAATATGTTACTATAACGTTAACCCAAATCCCAATCTTATTCTTTAATTCATTAGGATTATGTTTGAAAACGTTTGGTTTATTTTATGTTTTATCATAAACCTATGCTCTGATACCAACTTGTAACATCCCCTTACTAGGAGGCCCAAAACTAATGGCTAGGGATGCTGCAGTCATCCATAGTTATTAATCTTTGGCGACCAAATACGGCGATGCTAGATACATTGATACACATATCACAAGAATATGGAAAAAAAAAATTAACAATTTAAAAACATATTTCCACATTCAAATCAAAGCATTACATGTTCATTACATAATCCTAAAATTTCGTTAACCACGTTCAGCAAAATATAATTATTACAAATACTCCAAGAGCAACATATGAAGATGCCACCTTGGTTGATCAGAGTATAAAGTAAGGCTAATAAATCTGCCTTTACATCCAAATACACAGTAGAAAAGAAAACTCTAAATAACTATCTGCCTCCTGCATGCCTCCGGAAGCTTTATTCGTCTAAGAAAAAACTAAAAACCCTAAACCTCTAACTACTCAAAATCAATTGAGTACCCGAGATTTAAGGGGAAAACAAAAACTTCGAGTCAGACATAAAGCTTGGTATGAATAATAGTCTATCATCTCAAACCAAATAGATATCTAGTAAGACCACGCCGCATAGCGGAACAGGTTTTCCCCTCACTACTATCCTAAAACCTTTATAAAACCATATACTATGCTCCTGCATCCACAATGATTAAAAACATAATATTTCAAACATTATGATGATATGCAAAACAAGCAAATCAAATCTGGATTACCCATCCCCATTCATTCTGACTATCTATCTCAATTATAGTTTCTAAGATTACTATTAACCTATTAGTTTTCATGGGCTAACTAATAACCGGTTAAACATCTAAGGACTCCCTGTCCAATTACATAGTTTTCATGGGCCTACTATGAACCTGTCTATCTGACATCTTCATTTACACATAGTTTTCATGGGCTAACTATGAACCTGTCTATCTGACATCCTCTTTTATACATAGTTTTCATGGGCTGACTATGAACCTATTGGCCCATGCCAATATCATACAGTTTTCATGGGCTTATCGGAAACCTATTGGCCCTTGCCAATATCTTTCCTTTATATTTTAGCATCCTATATTCTGATCTTCATAACCTCCTGGATGCCATTCTACTCATTCAGGAGTTTATTCAATTTATATTCACGCTTGGGTTAGCCTAACTGGTTTTCCTACCCTTTTTCCCCATAATGCAGTTATGGGTCCATTATAATGTGAATATACATATTAGAAGAAGCAATATAACAACATAGCAATACCACTCCCGTGGGTTTAATTTATCAAAGATAGATTCTTCTTAAACCATTATAAAAACACCTTTAATATAGCCATCGGTTATTCCTTTAAAAATAGAGTTTCGGTCATAAAACCTTTCAATACCTTTGAAACCTAGCTTTCGACTTTATAGGATAACCTCCTTCGAAAGCTCTTAAAAACATTAGGCTCCTGCCTTATAATACTTTAAATTCTACCTTTTGTAAGTATAAAACTTGGTGGAAAGAAAACAATTTTACAACCCCTTCAAAATTATCCCCTTCAAAGTCAAAGAAAACCAAGCAAACAAATTCGGAAGCAAAGAAATCAACTCCTTCGGAAATATAAAAAGTATATTAGCTATAACTTTTTATAGGTGTAGAATTAAGGTCTCTAACCTATTCCATTGTGTTCAAATGATGGTTTCCTTTTCTATATAGTGGTCATAATAGATAAACGGGCTTATAGTTAGAGAGTTTTGCCCATTTGAAGTTTGCAAATAAAGCTGGAGAAAAATGCTACAAAAGGGCTTCCGTAACGTTTACAACTGCTGTCAAAAGGTAGCTTTCGACTAAGTCGAAAGGTTACTTAGTCGAAAGGTATCTAAATCGAAAGGTTCTTTCAAAATGCTCTAGAAGGGTTCAAAAGTGCTATAGAATGATCTAAGTCGAAAGGTTACTTAGTCAAAAGGTATCTAAGTCGAAAGGTTCTTCCAAAATGCTGCAGAAGGGTCCAAAAGTGCTGCAGAATGATCTAAGTTGAAAGGTTACTTAGTCGAAAGGTTCTTCCAAAATGCTGCAGAAGGGTCCAGAAGTGCTGCAGAATGATCTAGGTCGAAAGGTTGAATGGCAGAGTCGTAAATAACTTTAAAAACGTTTATTTTGCTAATTAAAGTATATTCTTTTCACCAACTCCTATTCTTTGTCAAATTTCTATTGGTTAATGACGTACTTTAAAACTTTCTTTGTAGAAAAACTACTGTAGATCAGATTTTATTATTTTCAAAATTATTTTTAAAATAATTAATTATATTAATATTTTAATATAATTATTAAGCCTTTTTAGCTTAGAAAATTCATAATAAATCGAAATAACTTGGGAAAATCCCAAAAATTCACCAAAAATCTGAAATAACATTTTCTACATCATACAAAAATCTAGGGGCAAAATTCATTATTTTTTATTTTTAATAACTGAAACCCGAAATAAATGCCTTTTTCACCTTAGGAAATTTCAAAAATATTCCTATTAACTCCGAAAATTATGAAATAAAATAAACATCTCCAAAATTACGTTTTGCACAACATATCCAAAATTCAAGTCGTTTGGAGGCCGGTTACTAAGGTTTTTACTTTAAAACCCATCATTTTAATTCCATAAAAATTCCAATAAATCACCATAAATAGTAAAACAAAATGAGGAATTCATCGTGGTTATAGCCCAGCTTCAATAATTCCTTCAATTTTGGACTGTCATTAATGACTTATAACAAGTGAAAAATGAGACCTTTTGCTTTATTCTAACTTTATTATAATTTGGTTATTTTAAAAAACTTTATGTACTTCGACTTTAAGTACCCCTGATCGGGGAGGATGAAGTGTCAACATATTTTTTGTTATGGAACAAATCCAGTTGTTACAGCTATATGATTGATCCAGTCATAGAGTGACTGTTTTTGGGATCTCGGCAATATGAAGCAATAAGTTAGTCATTAGTTTTTAATTTTTTATATATAGTAGTTGTAGTTATTGAATTAATATTAGGGATCGGTCTTTATTTTATCCAAATAATGATTATTAGATCCAAACATGATTAATACAACAAAATACATTCGGTTACTATCCATAGTCGAACCAAAACAAGTAAAAATGAGATGATTTACACTATTATTCACCTTGATTAAGTTGTTGGAGTTTGAGATTTGTCCTAGCTTTGATCTTCTAGCTTTCTCTCTTGGATCTTCCAAGTTTGCTGATCTCCTAAGGTGTTTTAATGGCTGGCTATAACTTCTCTTTTATGTGTATTTTTATTTATGAAATGGTAGGTGAGAATAGTAGGAAGGTTAAAGGGTATATGGGTGTGGCTATTCCCATATTGCCCTCCTCTTATTTTCCTAACTTATAAATTATAAACCATACTTATATATTCATTAGTTTAGCCGCAGCCAAGTTAATTGATAATTAAATCTCAACTCCTTAATCAACCACATTATTCAATTTAATTTATCCAATTAAACGTCCTGAATAATGTAAAACAAAAATTAGGGGTGTTACACCCTGAAATTCCGATCAGCCAACCAGACCTCATGCTCCTAACACCCAAGGAAACCCATCTAGATCTAGCAGAGATGGATCCAAATGAGCTGAATAGAGACTTCTCATCAATACCACTTTGGGAGGTCCTCATCCGGCATAGAAAAGTAGGGGAAATGGAAAGATATGCTAGTTCACTCAAACATGCTCTATAGGAAACTTGCTTTGCGATCGAAGACAGGACCCTCGCTAAACAGCAGAGGATTCTCAATGATGACATCGTGTTCC
Source organism: Allium fistulosum (assembly GCA_030737815.1). Classification (NCBI taxonomy): domain Eukaryota; kingdom Viridiplantae; phylum Streptophyta; class Magnoliopsida; order Asparagales; family Amaryllidaceae; genus Allium; species Allium fistulosum. Next base: position 205,384,361 of record CM060908.1, read on the forward strand.
AAAACCAGGATAGTAATGGAATGGAAGCTCCAACTTTCGATCCAATGGTGGTGACGATAGGAATCAGACCCGTTGTCGTACGTCGGGTGTTGGTTGATACCGAAGGATCAGTAAACATTCTGTTTCGATATACGTTCGACCAAATAAAACTTAACATAAAGGATGTCTCTGCATGCTAAACAAAAATCCAAGGATTCATCGATCATCCACTACAACCGGCTGGCACAATCGATCTGCCTATTGAACTCGAAATAGGAGATCAGAGAGTGGTTCTCACCCAAACCTTTGTGATAATTGATGAGATCTCGGCCTACAACGCATTCATGGGACGGCCGACCCTTGCAGATTTTCGAATTATCCTGCCACAATGGTGTATCACTATAAAATTCCCTACGAAAAACGGAGTTGGAGTGATAAAGGGAAACCAGAGTGTTGCAAAGGAATTATACATCGTTGAATTGTGTGAAACAAGAAAGAAAGAAAAAGGGAAGAGCGTGGAGAAAATTCTCCACATTTGCAAACCGTCAGCATAACAACTACAGACCGCCCCTAGCTTGGGAACCACAGTCGTTTCGATAAGGCTATGGACCCTAAAAAGAAGAGTTCAGGGGAGGAACAGGTAGCACTGGCAGAGATTGTGGTGCATGTCCCTGTAGACATGGATGACACGACACGAGTACTAAAAAAAGGATCACATCTTGGAACCAAGACGCGATAAGAATTAGTCAAGTTTCTTCACGCCAATCTAGATGTGTTCCCTTGGATGCATTTCGATATGTCTGGGATATCGCCAAAAATAGCAAGTCACACACTTAATTTAGATCCCAATTACATTCCAGTGAAGCAGAAGAGGTGCACCCTAGGACCGAAATGGTCTGCTGCACTAAGAGAGGAAGTGGAAAAGCTATTAGAAAACAGCTTCATCCGTGATGCAACTTATCCCGTATGGGTATCAAATTTGGTTTTGGTAAAGAAGTCCAATGGGAAGTGGCGGACTTGCATTGACTACTTAGATTTGAACAAAGCCTGCCCAATGGATAGCTTTCCATTCCCTAAGATCGACCAGCTTGTTGACGCCACAGCAGGCCACGAGCTTCTATCGTTTACGGATGCCAGATATAATCAAACCATGATGCATGAACCCGATCAAGTGAATACTAGTCTCATTACCGACCTTGGATTATACTATTATCGAGTCATGCCCTTTGGACTAAAGAACGCAGGGGCAACCTACAAGTGACTGGTAAACTCTTCAAGGATCGGATCGGGAAAACAATGGAAGTATACATGAACGACATGCTTGTCAAATCACGTGTATTAGAGAATCACCTAGCCAACCTTGCAGAGATGTTTGAAATATTGCAGAAATATGGAATGAAGCTCAACCCATTGAAATTCTCTTTCGGCGTTGCTTTTGGAAAATTCCTTGGTTTTATCATGAATGCAAGGGGCATTGAAGCTAATCTGAAACAGATTACTGCCCTAAGGAACATCAAAGCCCCCTGACCAAAAAGGAATTACAGAGTCTTAATGGACAGATTACAGCACTATGCTGATTCATTTCTCGAGCAATTAACAAATGCATACCGTCCTTCGATGCATTGAAGAAGGGAAAGAAGAATTTCAAATGGAACGAAGCCTACTAGAAAACCTTTGAAGAATTACTCCATCATATGGAAACCCCGCCAGTCTTATCCGAGCCAATAAATGTGGAAGATTTGTTCGTTTATCTCACTGTGTCGACCCATGCTCTGAGTGCAGCATTGGTAAGTAAAGAGGCTAGGGTCCAGTGACCCATCTACTACTTCAGTAAGCAGTTCATTGGAGCTGAAAAGAATTACCCAAAGTTGGAAAAACTCGCCCATTGTCTGTTGATCACATCGAGGAAGCTATGACTGTACTTCCAAGCTCATCCCATCAAAGTATTGACAGATTAACCTCTGAAACAAGTGTTGTATCGCCTAGAGACATCAGGTCGACATTTGAAATGGAATATCGAGTTAAGCCAATATAAAATCACTTATCACCCTCGAAGAGCTATCAACGGACAGGAACTGGCAGATTTCATCGCCGAGTTTACCAAGCGGGACGATGAAGAAGAAAGCACTACGGACATGGTGCCACAGTGAAAGTTGTTTGATGTTGCATCAAATGAATCCTATTTGGGTGCATGGATAGTACTAAAAACCCCCGAAGACAATCTGTTTGCTACGTTTTAAGACTGGAATTTCCTGTTACCAACAATGAAACAGAATACGAAGCTTTGATGGAAGGATTAAAAATCGTTAAAGAATTAGGAATAAAAGTTGTGCATATCTACAACGATTCTCAACTAGTCATCTTCCAAGTGAAAGGGGAGAACCAGGCAAGGGGTAACCTCATCCTCTACCAATCAAAAGTGTGGGAATTGCTGTAGGACATCGAGAACTACACTTTAAGTCACATTCCGAGGGAACAGAATATGCAAGCGGATCACCTAGCCAAACTAGCCAATTTTGGAGATGCTCGGTCAATGAGACTGTCCCTAGTCGAAACGCTTACATCACCCAACATAGATGATATGGATATCGATTGGATTATGGAAACCGTAGAGGAAGAGGAATCATGGACGATGCCGGTCAAATATTACCTGATTAAAGGTACACTCCCCAGGGATCGGAATGAGCGAAAGAAGCCACTCCAAAAAGCACCACACTTTGTCTTGAAGGATGGAATTATTTACAAGTGGGGATTCTCTACTCTACTCGGATGTGTAACCAATAGCGAAACCAAAAGGATCCTCGGGGAAGTCCATGAAGGCAATTGTGGAAAACACATTGCATGCTAGACTTTAGCAAAGAAGATCCTTCGATACAGTTAGTTATGGCCATCCATCAACCGTGATGCGGCGGACTATGCCAAGTGATGTGCGCAATGCCAAAAGTTCACCAAAATACAGAGAACTTCATCCATAGAATGTATGCCAATAGTTAGCCCATGGCCATTCGTGATCTGGGGAATTGACCCGATCGGTGTGCTCCCAATTGCTAAAGGAGGAGCTAAATATGCTATCATTACTGTTGATTACTTCACAAAATGGGTCGAAGCAGAACCGTTGGCTACTATTACCACTAAGAAAGTAATTAACTTTGTCACTAAAAATTTTATTTGCAGATTTGGAGTGCCACAGAAAATCATCATAGATAACGGAACTCAATTTGAAAGCGCTGAATTAAAGGACTTTTGCAAGCGTTTCTGCATCGAAAAGAGTTTCTACACAATGGCACACCCTCAAGCAAACAGGCAAGTGGAGGCGATGAACAAAATCATCAAGTCCACCATCAAGAAACTATTGATGAAAGTCAAAGGAAACTGGGTTGATGAGCACCCATTTGCACTATGGGCTTACCGGACAATGCACAAGTCAGCAACTGGACACTCGCCATTCGCCCTAGCATATAGATCTGAAGCAATGACCTCGGTTAAATTGGAAGTTCCCTCCCATTGGAAATGACACTTCAATCAAAAAGAGAACGAGCGGCTCATGCTCGAATCACTTGATCTGATTGACAAGAAAGGGAAGGAAGTCGAGCTAAAGACCGTGGCTCACTAGAAAAGGGTAAAACAGCACTTCAACTCCAAGGTTCGCAACCGTACTTTCGAAGTGGGAGAACTCGTTCTAAAATGGATCTATCCGGCTATAGGAACATTCGGACCAAACTGGGAAGGGCCTTACCCAATAGGGCAAAAGCTCGGAGATGGCACTTTCAAGATGACCACGGTCGATGGAATTCAGTTTCCCCATGCTTGGAACAGCGACTTGCTTCGGCATTACTTTATTTAGCTTTTATTTATGTATTTCCTATTTTTACAAAAAATCCACCCGACTACACTAGGGGCACTGTAAATAGGCAGAGTTTGCTTTACTTTCCGTTTTATCAATGAAATCTCTACAATTCTTGAACCAAAAAAACCATGTTCATATAAATTACTCGTCGAGTCGATGAAAGTAAGCCGACTCAAAATCATTCATTAGCTGCATGGGAAAGAAAAACCACACCCAATTATGCTCTGCTTACTCGCCAAGTCGACGAAAGTAAATCATATCGAACTCAAAAGTCGTGCATTTCATAAGCCGCGCGCTCTCAAAAGCAGTGCACTCAAAAGCCGTGCACTCTCAAAAGCCGCGCATTTCGTAAGCCGTGCACTCTCAAAATCCGTACATTTCGTAAGTCGCATGCTCACAAATGTCATGCATTTCATAAGCCGCGCACTCTCAAATGCCGAGCATTTCGTAAGCCGTGCACTCTCAAAAGCCACGCATTTCATAAGCCGTGCACTCTCAAAAGCCACGCATTTCATAAGCCATGCAAGCACTGCTTGATGTTGCTCCAGCATCATCAGTAAACCGTTAAGATTTTCTAAGTACTGGTATTGTCCTAACAACACTAGGAACCTTGTCTATTGTAGGACTAGCAAAGATCAACTCACACTATCAAAAAGAATCCATGTAAGTCCAACAGTCGCAACACTAGAAATCGACAAAGAATTCTGATCATTGACATTCGAGTCGCATATTCCTGAAGATAGGAACTACTGAGTAAATTTGTCTTTAGACATCAGAGGAATCGGTCGAATCAACTGATCATTTATCAAGTGTTCGGAGTAAACAACCCTGTGAAGTAGGGGGCACACACCAACACTTAGTTGAAAGAAAAACTACTCCACGGTCCTGTTACGTCGAACAAAGAATTTTGGCAATCACAACAGATCTAGTTGTAAAACTGACAAAAATGCATACATAATGCATGAAATCACGAAAAAAAGGCATCATATACCACAAAACATGGCATGGCAATATGAAGTATGGAAATTGCAGAACAAGCAATCGCGTCATGTACACACATAAGTAGTATAAAAACAAGCTAAGTACGTGATAAATAAGAAAGAACACAGAAGTGACAGCAGTAGAAACATTAATCTTTTCATTTCTCATAACATTTTTTGTACAAAGTCAAAATGTGAGGGCCATACCCACATAATATTGGCCAACAAAAAGAAAAGTATAGATGCTACAGCAATAAAAGTGATAAGTGCAGACTCTACACTTGTACAAAATATATGTCGAACAAATCAAAATGCTACAAAATCCGGCTCCACTGTCACTCGATCTCGTCAATGCTTCTTGCCACCACTTCCTTTCCCGCCTTTGGTCGAAATTTCTTCTTCCCCTCAGCATCCCCACCGAGAGTCGTATCGCTACCAGAGATATCGATTATAGTCTCCATGACCATGTCACTTTCTTGTTCTTTGGCCCCTCGGAAGACACCCCCTTGGTCTTGCTCTTGCGGGACTTGCAAGTGCTCCTCGAATACTTTCTCTCCTATACCTTCTCCTTCTTAACTACCACCGTCTACTGCTTAGTTTTACATGGTTGGCTAACTTGGTCTGTCTGTTCTCAGGTGTTAGTTGCTGTTAAATCACCCTCTAGAGATATGGAGGGGTGGTCCAAACCATGCAACCCAGTGATCTTCTCATATTTCGGCCCTAGTTGCAAGCCAGACATGGGCATGGTGATCAAAGCAACTACAAAAAAAAAGCATTGAAGTAGTCGAGATAGCAGTAGGCCCCGGGACTGGAGAAATTGGCAGTTCGATAGGTAAAGAAGACGGATCTATAAGATCAAAAAGGAAAGCATTCGGTTAATCTTATTCCTGAGGTGTGAGCTAGAAGTCCTCAAACTCAGGAGAAACAAGAAAGTTACCTAGCATCAGAAGTATGACCGTGAATCTCAACCTCGTACGCCCGACTATTTCCTTCTTTAGATGGTTGCACAATCTTGGGCGAAGTTTCAGGACTTCCCAAGGCTTCGGGGATAGGTGCTGAAGGGACGGATAACAAAGTAGTAACGGTCGAAACCGGAATGATATATGTCTGATCATGAAGTTGCTTGGATGATTCGCCAGGCCCAAAACTGAAAGGCTCCGATAGTGCTTTAAAGCTACAGTTGCGCCAGCATTGGCGGCTTCTCGCTCCCTTTCAACCCAAATAATCTCTTGGCCCTCTAGCAAAGCCCTCTTTGATTGTTTGTTCAGATAGGCATCCTCCTGCTCTTGTTCAGTGTACACATTCCTGTCTTCTTGGAAATGGGCTAGGATTTCTTCCCAAACCACTGCAAGAGTACGTGGGAATTTGAGGCACATATAACAAAGACTGCCCTAATGCAATAGGGATTTGACGTAGAAGTTCAAGATGGTGTTATCCAACTTCACCATCTTCCTTTTGATGGTATCTTGCAGCTCCAAGTAGTCCACCATCACAGTGGCTTTCTCAACTTCGACTTTAGTCGTTTCAATGTCGAGTTGCGCAACTTTTTCTCGAAGCAAAGCAATCACTTGAGCCTGGTTGGAGATGGTCTTATCTTGGGATTCCACAATTCTCACATAATCAGCAATTGTTTTCTTATGAGCTTCGACGGTTCCATCATGACCAGCAATGGTTCTCCTTTGAGCTTCGATGATCTCATCTCGATTTCAAGCTCCTTTTTCAGGTTGACTTCATCAACATGAGCTTTCTTGATTTCATCTCTGAACATGATCTCAATTTTTGCATGAGCCTCCTTCAATCCCTTTAGAAAACTAGTGTTGCTCTTACTATCTCAAATGGTAGCATCTTTCTCGTTTGTCGATTGACCAATTCTAGCATCACGTTTCGTCAGCATCCTTTCGTAATCATCCTTTTCCAACTCGAAAGAAAGAATCTCTTGATAGTTGTTACAATTTGTGTCTGCCGGCTGCTTACATAATTTCTCCCATCCATCATCTGGATCCAAGTCGCTCTGAATCGCCTAGAGATTGGGTACATAAGAATCCTTACAAATTGAATCAAACGTAGGTTACGATCGAAATTAACTCCCTTCAGGAACCAGCTGGGGAATGTGGCTTCAAGTTTAGGTGGACCAGGAGGGAGAATATAAGAAGGCCTCCTACAAGGGCATGAGAAACCAAAAGCAGGCACAACATGAGTTGACAGAGTCTGGGTTGATGGGGCGACCTGAATAGTAGAAGATAGAACCTCAATTTCAATAGAAACTGGAGCCGGGGCAGATGTATGGTGCTCGGAAGGATGTGGATCATGATCTACTTTTGAATTTTTGGATGGCTCTTCTCGATCATCAGGAGTCTTCCTTTGCTCGTAGCCACCCTTATAAACTCTTCCTCGGTCCTTGTCATCTCGACGATGAGTTTCGGCTTCCTAATATTTTCTCCCCCTCCATTCTTCCTCAATTTCTCGAGGCTGGTGGCGGCTTGAAGTCCATTTCAACCCACGTTGTGCATCTGTAAATTGTTCAAGATCGTCATGAAGTCCATGACCTCTCATAGTACTTAATATAAGAAAAGAATGAGGTGACTTTAGCAGTAGAAAATGAGCTCAAATAATGCATATATGAGTGTGCGTGACCCTACTGAAGTATGTACGTGTCGTAGGCACCCTAAAAGGACTTCAAAAATCGGGTCGAGAAGTGAATACAATGGCAGTCAAGGTAATTCAGGAAACAGCATGATCAGAGTAAGGAGACAATCCCTCGAACTCAAAATCATCTCCCATGAGTTCTGCAATGTCCACATAAACTTTTCTCAAGTCCCCAAAGTTGATATCAGTTTCCTTAGAGTGAGAACCATGAAGTCGTTCAGTTGTTGGGGGAGCATCTTTAGCGATAACCTCTTAGGGAGGCAAATCCGGGAGAATGGGACTAATTCCCGGAGTTTCGAGATCTCTTTTTCTGGAACGTGCATCAAATTCCTCATCGTTGGAGGAAGGGTCATTGTCACTTCTGCTCTCAATTTCAACTCCCTCTTTTTCTACGATCACTACAGCCATGAATTCTCGTTGTTTGAACTCCTCTTCCCCATCCTCTAGGATCGAGGGCATCCTGTTCAGACTAATAACTCTAGTCGTAATGCCCTTTTCTTCATGAATTTCCTTCGTTAATCCACCAGATGGACCTTCTTCTCCTTGTAGACCGTTCTCTTTGGAATTGTGCGATGAAGAAGTGGAGCGTGTTTTAATCCAAGAATGGGTAGGGAATGGAACCACAACAGCGATGGTAGACCTCCTGGGATGTAACAATGCATAGCGTTGCAAATTTTCGTCTGTCAGCAAAAGTTTGACCGATCTCTCTCTAGCATATATGGCCTTCGGAGTATGGAAAATAGATCTTAGTGCTGGACCTTTATTTGGTATCGAAATAACTGTAAGAAGCATGTTAACCAAATTTTTGGTCAACACCCCAAGTAGTGCTTCAACAAGAAAGGGAAGGTAATTTGAATAAAGGGTAAGATATCCCTAATAATAGTCTCTGCACTTTGTTTCAATAATCTCTGACTTTTGATTTAGATCTCTCGGCATAGTCGAAAGGTTTAATCTTTCAAGTAGATGAATTAGTACCAAAGGTAAAGTTTATTAGGAGTTTCGTGGAGCTTTTCTTTATGACACGAATGGTTATTAACCAAATGTATCCCTTTAAAGCCGAGCTCTAATACTTTCGAAAGGTTTGAGTGATTAATCTCCTTAGCAATAGGTCAGATAATTACTTCTTGGGTGGTGTATAAGAACCTATGACCTTGCCGTAAGGTTTGGTCACTTTTAGAAAGTTGGTTTTAGCTTTGTCAAAAGGTATTAGGATTTTAACCATTGGATCAAGCTTTATATCCCTGAACTTAAACTGGCCCGAAGGGCTAGATTACTTAGTTAATGACTGCGAAAGGTTTTGTTGTTACTAAAGTATAAGCATCCACTAATTTGGTTGAAGGGTTCAGGTCGTAATGCCAATTATTCTGGAAGGTTACCACTCATGTTAATCCAGGCCAGTTGTCGATCTTATCGAAAGGTTAGGGCAGAAAAATTTATGGCTTTTGAAGCTTGAAGTTGTTGCTTAACTAATTAAGCTTCTGACTTTATCGGCAAGAACCTTTCGATGGAGTTGATCCTGAAAATTGAAGTTAAGCCAGCAAAGATTTAAGTAATCAACAAAGTAATTCTCAAAGTTAAAGACTTCCCTCACAACTCAAGAAAGGACTTCGCTTTATTAAATTCCCCCCATTTGATTCCCGATTAGGTTTACAAAGTTATGATTAATAAGTTACAAGTTTTTGAATGAAAGAAAATCCACCCCGAAACAGGACCTCTTGGGTCTTATTGTTAGATGACGGTGGCCATGCTTCCATCCCTGTGCCTTTGACTGGGCCGAAAGATTCCGTTCTTTTACACAGTTGCTAACCTTCCAACTTCGTCATAAGGTTTTCTCTTTGCATGTTATTGTGGATCTTTGAGAACTGTCGAAGGATCCTTTCTTCCATTTGCTTTTAGAAACTTATTGCCCTTGTTGGAAACTCTGTCACATGTACGGTAGGTGAACCCTTCGGCGGTGCCGAAGGGTTTTCGGCTATTGTGAACCCTTTGACTTTGTCGGAAGGTTGCTTTTTACTTGGATGTTGCTGAGAGCCGAGCTTTCCTTGAACGTTGTTGGAGAATTGCCTTATATTCTTTGTTGATTTACGAATGTTGCCTTCATCATAGACCCTTCGACACCGTTGAAAGGTGTTCAGTAGGTGTTCTGACCAGCTCAAAAGGCTTATTATGCTTTCGGAAAGGTTGTTATAGGGTTGCTTGTCCTTGTCTTGATTTATTTGCTTCCTTTGGAGGGCAAGAGCTTCTTGGACGTTGTGGAATAATACCCTCCGTCTTCTACGAAAGGTCTTGAGTTGCTTCATATTATTGACTGCATCCCTTCGACCTCTTCGGAAGTTCTGATCCATATTCTTTTCCTTCTGCCCTTTGTTTGAGATCTCCTGACTTCAGCGGACGGTGAATTTTTGGAGTAACATTTTCCCTCCCCCCCTCCCCCGCCATGCGAAGGGATGCTCTTGACTTTCCAAGTCATCCTCTCTAAGAACTACAGAGTTTCCAGCTTTATTTTCCTACAAATGTAATTACCAAGTACAAGTAAAAGATTTCTTTTAAACAATTTGACCTCCCTCAAAACAAAAAGGTCATTTTCTAAACCTGATTTAAAACCTTTTAGGCCATCTTTCCTACTCATTCATTTTTCCAAGTAAGATTTAAGACTGCATTCAGTATCAAGTTAATAGTATAACCTGAGATCCATTTAAGTATCATTTTGGTAACCTTGAGTATCCTTTTTGCCCCTCTGAAGGGAATTAGAGCCGTGGCATTGAATTTGCCCTTTTTTGAAACTTTCGATAGGACCGGAAGGTATTCCAACCTCAATATTTTCCATTGTCGGAAGGTCTAAATAGCTTAATGGTTAGTCCTTCCGACAATAAGCTTTTGTTGAAGTCTAAGAGTCCTAAACCTTTCGATTCCTTTCTGTATATCAAAACATCATATAAGAAGGTAACAAATACATAAACACATTTCCAGCTGTACAACATAACTTCAAAAATTCAACTAAAATATTAAAATATTCACATATATACTGCTTTGTATTACATTTTCCAAAGTGATTTTCAATATGTACATGTTAAAATTGACACTAACATCCTATGATTAGACACTGAAAGCAATTAAAAGCAGTAAAATGGTCTTCCCCCCTTCCTACAGATCATTCGAAAAAGGCGGAAGGTCAAGAGCAAAATCGACAGAGTTGATGACGATGGGTTCTACCCAGATTGGTTGATAAGGCGAGTAGGTTATCAGCGCAAGGTTTTCCCCAAAAGCATCCCAGATGGCTAAATCCATCCAGAATGTGTTCGTGGCCAGATCAAAAATGAAGGAGTATGTTGCTTTTATATGTGGATTAAGGACATTAGGCTGCAGGTGGTTCGTGTTGCTAGATTGCACACTATTGACTTCTTTCGCCTTTTGCGGTGGGTTTAATAAGCTTAACTTAAAGCAGCAATGATAGTGTGGTGCTTCCGCGTTGATGAAATCAGGATGGATTGGGTGGAGATTGCAGGCAGCCATTGAGACTTGTGTTTTGTTTTGTTTGTTTTCTTTTTTTATAGAAATAAATGCCCATATAATAAAAATTAGAAGAGAGGGGGAGAAAGACGAGCGGATCGTGACAGTGATTCTGGTGCAAAAAATGAGACATTTTCTTGTTTTCTAGAAATCGTCATTAACGGTTTTTGTCTTTTTGCATAATTACCGCTCCATTTTGATTTGAAAACAAATGTTGGTTTGGAATTATCCGGCAAAATTCTACAAATGATAGGCTTGGTACGATGCTTTTTTTTTGAAAAAGAGCGGCAAGTTCCTAATCTTTCACTAGGCATAGAGAGAGACATTTGGCTAATTCTGTGTAAAGTGCATTTTTGGCACTCTACCTTCAAATTCTTATTATTTGTGTAAATTTCAGTGGGGGTTTATTTGAGTGTTTCTATTTTCATGTAGGTTAGGTCTTGGCCTAAATCCTGGTGCGTGCTACAATTTGCTTTGAATCAGACCGTTTGTCAAAAACTTTCCTTAAGTGGTTTAGGTGTTATAAGTATAATTTTATTTTCGAATTTCCTTCTAAGTCCATTTAGTGTACAAATAGGTGACAAGCAATTATTCTATAAATATATGTTTCTTAGTACGTATTTTATGTTTCGCTTGTCTGTACTATGTTATTCCAAACTAACCGTTCCTTAAATCATGTCTCCCTAATAAGCCAACCTAGTCAACATGCTATATAGAGGAAGGTCACCTTCAAAAATGGCTTAATATCGTTTACCTTAGGGTAAACGGTTTTTGTACGTAGAACACCCTCTCTCCTCACCCAACTTCCTTCGAAGGTAGAAGGAAAATTTCTTTTAAAGAAAATTAGGATATTTTATTCGATATTGATTAATAGTTACGCTTTAATACCCTTCTAACAAAGAGATGAAATTAGCAAATACACGCTAGTTACCATTCTAGACGGGGTTATTATATCTTATTATTAACAATAAGTTTCAACAACAAACATACTCTAGTATGTGTTCTTATTGCTGAAATAAAGAGATTTGATTTCTGTTTTGCTTGTTGATATGGGAGACTTGAACAAGACTAGTTTTTCCTTCCGAAGCTCCTTCTTTGGAGTTCGCAATGATCTTGGTTAAGTTCAGAATGGAGCTCAAACAAAGTTAATTTTTACAAAGACTTCTTTAATGTCTAAGCTTAAATGTCGCACTATTCAAAGATTCTTTACGGAAATTGAGATTTTGAAATTAAATCTTCAAGAAAGAGGGAGGCTGGGATACTGAAGTTTTAAAGCATTTCATAGGTGGGTATACTTGTGTAAATCTCGACTTGAAATGACTAAGCTTCATGCGAAGATAGACAGCTTGGAAATAAAATCTAAAGATAGTCGGGTTCCATGCAAATCTTCAGAATCCATATTTGGTAACTCAGTTTCAAGTGTCAATACTATAATATCCATGAGTTTTGCTAGTATGATTGATAAGGTCACGAGCATCTCAATTTATACATAGGATGTGTTTTCCATACCTTGGTAATGCTATGCAGCATAATGCAATACTTATAATATCGTAAATGCTACATGTTTCATTATCTTTGTTTACACCTTGTTTATCTTTGATTCGGATATGCCTCTTGGAGATTGATGTGTCTCCAAGCTTTTCGTTTCAATCCATGACTCCTCTTTTAATTAAGTGAATCTAGATTCTTTGTCATCCTGTCTTTCCTGCAAAACATGTAGCACATAGTACTCTTTAATTATTAGCTTGAAATTGACAATCTAATCTAGAAGGCCTCAGTTGCCTAGATTAGCAAATCATTATGGAAATTGTATGAAAAGTGATTCATTAAAAATGTCAAAGTCTCATCTTTATCCATAATGAGGGATGAACACAGATTTAGCTCCTTTCACTTGTTTGGCATTCCTAAAAATAGTTAATGTTAGGCTGTATATAATTATCGAAATTTAACATTTACTCAATGAAGACCCTGATAGGACATTTATGACTAAGATTTTGATATAGTAGTTTTTTTGGATTCATTCCTCATTATCAAGGGAATCTAAGAATGAGAAGGTCGGAAGTTCCCATTAGGAGAATCTTTTGGCAGTAATCTTCTTCCAATAATATTCCTTGATTCAGGTCAAATTACTTGAGATAAATAAAAACCCAAAGATTGTGTACTCAGATTGGGATTTTCAATAATCAGTAGTCTTAGTGTCATTAATGATGAAGTTTTACAAGATATCACCGGACCCAGATTCGGGTATTAGAAAATATTGAAATAATTTGGCAGTCGCTTTTTGGTATACTCTGATAATAGGCGATGGAGAGTTAGAATGTCGAAATGCCTTTCCTTGATAATAAGCAATAGAACCCTGCCGTATCGTTTCCAATGATGGTCGTTATAAGGATAGAAATTCATATTTGCTGATAAGATACTGGGATCTTTAATCTGATGCAGCACTTGATAATTATTAGAAGACCAAGAATTCACCCTTGTATTTAGTATCAGAAGACCAGGAAACCCATCTTGGAATTTGGGTAATAAAAGTTTAGAATACCATATTTAGCAGTTAACAATGAAGGATCATCAACTTAGCCCGACAATGAGTAATAAAAGACCGAACTACCATTCTCGGTAATAAGTGATAGAAGATCAGAATGCCACTTTCAGAATATCATTTCAAGTAATAGAAGTCCAAGATACCGTTAATAATAGAAGGCCAGAATACCACTTCTGATAATAAGCAATAGAAGACCAGAATACCATTCCTAGTAATTAATAATAGACGACTAGAATACCATTTCTGGTAATCAATTTCTGGTAATAAGTAATAGATGACCAGAATACCATTCCTGGTAATTAATAATAGAAGACCAAAATACCATTTTTGGTAATAAGTAATAGAAGACCAGAATACCATTTCTGGTAATAAGTAATAGAAGACCAGAATACCCATCTGGCAGAAGTTCAAGAATTCTTTCTGATTCTATCTATTGAATATGTCATCTTCAAGCTTTTAGGATGTCTTGCATACTTTTGCTTTCTCAGGCCCGAGTTTTTCTTTGTCCATTTGTCATTTGTTTTGGTTTATTTCGGGCGGGGACTCTTTTGTCTGATTTTGTGCTTATTTAAGTAGAGCCTATTTCAGGCTGCATGTCATCTTTGACACTACCGACCTTTTTCGTGGTTGCTATTTTAAGCGATGCCAATTTCTGGCGGTTCCTATTTCAAGCTTGGACTTTTCTTAGTCCGCCGGACATTTCATCCGAGTTTCCGGTGTGCTTGGCTAGCTTATTCTGAAGCATGGCCCAAGGACTTACCCGACCTCCCTCTAGGAGGTGTTTTAACCTGGCCATAGCATGATGCAGTTAAGGGCTTGTTCGGTACCTTAGCCAAGCCATAGCATGGTGGGACAAAGGGATTACCCAACCTCCCTCCAAGAGGTGCCTTATCCTGGCTATAGCATGACGCAGATAAGGGCTTGTGCTGCTTTAACCTGGCCATTTCTAGTTTTGGCACGAATAAAGGCTTATGCCCTCTCTCGAAGAGGTGGCTTGACCTGGCCATCTTGGCGTGACCAAGGGCTTTCTACCGTTATTGGTAGCCTACCTTTTTAGGTAGTCCAAGTTTAAGGAAAATTCCTCTTTCGATCATGTAGACTTTTCTTATTTTGAGAATAGAGCCTTTATTTCATGGCTTGATTAATCCTTTACAAATTGTTTCAGCTTTCCTTGTTTTAGAAAGTGTAGGACCATTTTTCCAAGTACTTTACATTGGTTAACATCATGTCCGTTCATGAGATGGAAGTTGCAATATGCTCCTTTAGACCTTCTCTCAAACACTGGCTTTTTATTTTGAGAGGGCCAATAGTTCAGTTCCTCTTTGGTTCTAATATAAATGTCCTCGATTGACGTTGTAAGATTGTATTCTCCAAGAAGTATTGATTTTTGAGCCATCTTTGACTGGCGTCTAACTTTTTTGTAGCCTGGTTCAAATACTTCTTCTTGAGGGATAGGTTTCCTTTTCATTGCCCGTTGGTTCACTTTCAAAGGCTTTCCTTTCAATCTCAGGGTTTCGGTTGGAAACTCCTTGGTAATTCTTATATTTCCGCCGGGCAGTTCTTTTATTTGTCTTATTTCTTCAGTCGTGGATTTTCCCAAATGCTCATAGTTTTCGCTTGGGTGGCGAGCCTCACTTATGATCTTACTCCATTTGTTCATGAAATTATCATAATCCTTTATCATCTCTTTTTCAAAGATATTTCCCTGGGAATATGACTGGATAGTTCTTCTCATTTGATTAAAAATGTTATTGCTTCCATTTATTCTTTTTCCAAGTGCAAAAATCGGGGTCGGTCCCACATGAAAGGGGTTCAAGCTCCATTTTTCAGGGTCATAAGATTCCGCCGTCTTTTTGTTTA
Organism: Allium fistulosum; assembly: GCA_030737815.1. Lineage (NCBI taxonomy): Eukaryota > Viridiplantae > Streptophyta > Magnoliopsida > Asparagales > Amaryllidaceae > Allium > Allium fistulosum. The sequence goes on from CM060908.1 coordinate 205,399,728, forward strand.
CATAGGAACGCCTTACCAAGTGTGGTTCGGAAGACCCTTGCTCAGACCTCTTGAATCTTTTAGCCATGATCTAATCAGTAATAAGTGAATTTGATGCGGAACTGGTTAGATGAGAATCAGAGAATTGTAGTGTCAGGAAATCAATCAAGTCGGAGGTTCAGGTCCCTCCCTCTAGCGCCAAGAATGTCAACCAAATTTTTGGTCAACACTCCAAGTAGTGCTTCAACAAGAAAGGGAAGGTAATTTGAATAGAAGGGTAAGATATTCCTAATAATAGTCTCTGCACTTTATTTCAATAATCGCTGACTTTTGATTTAGATCTCTTGACATAGTCAAAAGGTTTAATCTTTCAAGTAGAAGACTTAGTACCAAAGGTAAAGCTTATTAGGAGTTTCGTGGAGCTTTTCTTTATGGCACGAATGGTTATTAACTAAATGTATCCCTTTAAAGCTAAACTCTAATACTTCCGAAAGGTTTCAGTGATTAATCTCCTTAGCAATAGGTTAGATAATTACTTCCTGGGTGGTGTATAAGAACCTTTGACCTTGCCGTCAGGTTTGGTCACTTTTAGAAAGTTGGTTTTAGCTTTGTCAAAAGGTATTAGGATTTTAACCGTTGGATCAAGCTTTATATCCCTGAACTTAGACTATCCCGAAGGGTTAGATTGCTCAGTTAATGACTGTGGAAGGTTTTGTTGTTACTAAGTATAAGCATCCACTAATTTAGTTGAAGGGTTCAGGTCGTAATGCCAATTATTTTGGAAGGTTACCACTTATATTAATCAATGCCAATTGTCGACCTTATCGAAAGGTTAGGGCATAAAAATTGATGCCTTTCGAAGCTTGAAGTTGTTGCTTAACCAATCAAGCTTTTGGCTTTATCGGCAAGAACTTTCGATGGAGTTGATCCTGAAAATTAAAGTTAAGCCAACAAAGATTTGAGTAATCAACCAAGTAATTCTCAAAGTTAAAGACTTCCTCACAACTCAAGAAAGGACTTCACTTTATTAAATTCCCCCCATTTGATCGCCAATTAGGGTTACAAAGTTATGATTAAGAAGTTACAAGTTTTTGAATGAAAGAAAATCGGCCCGAAACAGGACCCCTTGGGTCTTATTTATAGATGTTGGTGGACATGCTTCCATCCCTGTGCCTTTGGATGGGCCGAAAGGTTCTGTTCTTTTACACAATTGCTAACCTTCCGACTTCGTTGAAAGGTTTTCTTTTTGCATGTTATTGCGGATCTTTGAGAACTGCCGAAGGATTCTTTCTTCCATTTGTTTTTAGAAACCTATTGCCCTTGTTGGAAACTCCGTCACATGTATGGTAGGTGAACCCTTCGGTGGTGCCGGAAGGTTTCTGACTATTATGAACCCTTCGACTTTGTCGGATGGTTGCTTTTTACTTGGATGTTGCTGAGAGCCGAGCTTCCTTGAACGATGTTGGAGAATTTCCTTATGTTCTTTGCTGATTTACGAATGTTGCCTTCATCATAGACCCTTCGACTCCGTCGAAAGGTGTTCGGTAGGTGTTCCGAGCGGCCCGAAAGGCTTATTATGCTATCGGAAAGGTTGTTATAGGGTTGCTTGTCCTTGTCTTGATTTCTTTGCCTCCTTCGGAGGGCAAGAGCTTCTTGGATGTTGTGGAATAATACCCTCCATCTTCTGCGAAAGGTCTTGAGCCACTTCATATTGTTGACTGCATCCCTTCGACCTCTTCGGAAGGTCTGATCCGTATTCTTTAACTTCTGCCCTTTGTTTGAGATCTCCTGACTTCAACAGAAGGTGAATTTTTGGAGTAACAAAGCATTAAGTTTATTAAAACCCCGCACCATCGTAATTTGTTTCAACTAGAGAAGAGAAAACATACCCCCTATCGTCTAAAGATGATTAAACCCTTCAGGACATCTAACGAAGAAATATTGGGTCTTGAACTGGGATAAGTTGCTTTGGAGTTGCAACACGATTTTGCGATTTCTCTGAGCCTCAATAATTACAAGAGACGAACACTCCTCTCTCTTCTTGAATGAAAGGAAGTATCTCAATTCGTCGAAGTGTGGTGCACAGTTGAATGTCCGCATAAACAAAACATGAATACAAGTCGAAATTGCATAACCTTGGGATGAATCTAAAACGGAGCTATTCCCAAATTTAGAAGATTGTCTCTAAAGAAATGGTTGAATGGAGGCACTGCATCATTTAAGCACATGTATTGATGGCAGGCGGTGTACCCCAAAGGTGGCATGTGTTCAAACTCATTTTTCAGTGGAAGGCGCATATCGCCATCCGAAGTACCATTTTGTAAACAAATATTGACCATATTAGATACAAGTTCTGTTATTGAGCCTTTAGTGGACAATTAGAGGGTTAAGTAAAATTCTAAAGTTTGGAGGAGACCGATCGACAACCGGACTGATCGGCACCAATTGACCATATTGAGCCTGTAGTATCGAAGAAGTAAGAGCTACTAGAATCGTTTGCAAGGTAGAACTGATGTTGATTCTACTTCCAAGAGTACCAGGCTTCCTGCATTGGATTTACGTAGAGATGACAGATGCTTCGTTCTATATAACAGAACTTGTATCTAACATGGTGAGCGACACGGAAAGCTCATTCTATTCTTAGATACACCGAGCAAGTGATAGTAAGACTAATCCAAGACGATCGAGTCCATAGTAAACCGCCTTGTCGGAACCATCGAGGCCATGAGCTAATCAATTTTGATTTATTGGACGAAGATAGTAGAATGTGTCAAGTGTAAGACATGAACACACTATCTACCTCCAATAAATCACAATCAACTCGCTTCGTTCACCGTTCTCCTCGATCGCCCCAAATTCACTTGCAACCACACCCAATACGATAACCACGTCATCACCAATCGTGGATCGAAGGGAAATGGGTTTGACTTTGGGTTTGTGGCTATCCAAGCTAGGGTTAGCGGTCTGTAAGGTCGGCAACGATCCAAGCAAGCGGCGATTCTGGTGCTATGGTTTGGCTTGAGGTGTTGACAGAGGTAGCTGAGGTCAACGACTGTAGGCTCTGGTGGTAGAGATCAATGGCGGCTGCGACAAAAGCTGGTTAGGTCGTGTTGGTTCAAGTCGCAAGAAAGGAAAGTGAGGAAAAGTAAGAATGGTCGGCTCGAAGATAGTACTAAATAGCAAAGATTTCAGTGGAAAAAAAATCAAAGTGATTAGATTGCTACCGATCCATCACCTATGGACCGCTAGTGATCCATCATCTCACGTTAAATTTTGCTCAAACTTTTCAAGCCCAACCCCTTGTCGTTCGTAAACACTTCAGAAATTACATAGTCAAAATTGATATGTTTCAAAGAATAATGATGATCCACATCCCGAACCCAACAAAAATTGAAAAGTCAAAAACAATACTTCAGGTAAGCCAATACGATCTATCGGATTTCATGGACTAGGAGTTCAAGGATGACTAGTTCCAGAGCACACTTTGTTTCCAACGAAAGCATACTTTGGGGGGCAAATGTTAACCGGTTTATTAACCCAGCAGAATTCAATAGTAGTTAGAGCATAGGGACTATGCCAGAATGTGTTGAAACTTGAACAAGGCATCCAAAAGAACAAGCCAAAAGCACTCAAGAAGAATTACCCAAAAATCCACTAAAGGGATGGATCGCTAGCGATCCATCAGCCATGAATCACTAGCGATCAATAAGGAAGCTTCATGGGTTGTTCAAGCCTCTTGCATCATGAATCAATATCTCTTCTAAATACGTTTGCCAAGTTCCTTAGCCTTCTAAGCAACCTAGTTTGAGAAGCGAAGACCCATCTGATTCTAGTCATAGTTCAATCCAACCTGTGCATGAATCATCATTAAAACAAGGAAACTAGCTACGAAATTACATGGAGAGCACCTACATAAGACAGGGAGTGCAACCCAAAGGAAGAAGCCCAAAAATCCCCTAAGTACATGGATCGCTAGCGATCCATGCTCTATGGATTGCTAGCGATCCATCACATTATGTTGGATCGTTATGAAATTTTCAAAGAACCTTTGTATCATCGAGTGTATGCTTCTGGCAATGCGGCCTAACCCAATTTCTCTCTTGTGCCTATAAATACAATCCTACCTGCAACATAAAGAGGATCTTCTGAACTGGCTGCTGGAACTTTGCAGAGAATATTCTTCACTCTTCTCCTTCCACACAATAGTCATCTAAGGGTTAACTATGATTCTCTAGTGAACTCTTGTGCTTGTGACTTTGTCTAACTTAGAAGATTCAATCATATTGTAATCTGATTCAACTTGTAACAGTAGTCTGTTAATAGAAAGTTATAAAGTGGACGTATGCTTCATTAACAGCCGAACCACTATAAAAATCTTCTTGTCCTTTTGCTGTTTCTGCTCTTTTTACATTTATTTTCTGTATTATTGCTCTGTAAGAATAGGGCTAGTGCTTTTACACTCAATCCAGGGTGTTGAACCATTTTTTGGGTTAACCCTTTGTCGAGACTCAATGGTTTATTTGATCAGTTGAGTCGAGCTAAAGTGTTTCCCAATTGGATTTGGCGATAGGGTTCCATTAACTAAGGGTGGCAGAGGATAGTATTCCTTTTACGGCGTTTCGAATGAGGTACGGTTCATATGAGTGGTTAGTCATGCCATTCGAGTTGACTAATGCGTCTGCTTTCTTTGTGGACTTGATGAACCGAATTTTCCAAAAGCATGTGGATAGGTTTGTATTGGCGTTCATTAATGGCATTTTTATATATTATAAGGATAAAAGAGATCATGAGATTTATCTTAGAATAATGCTGCAGATGTTGGGGTAGCACCAACTAAAAGCAAAGTTTTTGAAGTGTCATTTTTGAAAGGGAGAAGTGAAGTTTCTTGGTCATGTAGTTTCAGAAGAAGGGTTGTCTGTAGTTCCAACTAAGATTAAAGCTATAAATAATTGGAAGAGACCTAAAATGGTAATATAGATAAATAAATTTCTTGGATTAGCTGACTATTGCCGATGATTCACTAAGAATTTCTCTTGGATAGCAGCACCCCTAACTAAATTAACCTGAAAGGACATAAAGTTTATTTGGTGTAGTAAATGTGAGGAAGCGTTCTAGAAGCTAAGACATTTATTGACCAATGTTCTCGTGTTAGTTGTTCCAGATGGTAATCAGAATTTAGTAGTGTATACAGATGCATATGGAATAGGATTAGAAGTTGTGCGGATGCAGAGAAGTAAATTGATTGCCTACGCTCCTCGACCGCTCAGACTGCATAAAGTTAAGTATTCAACTCATGGTTTGGAGTTGGCAGCAGAGATCTTTCCTTTGAAGGTGTGAAGACACTACCTCTTAGGAGAAAGATTTGAGTTGTTTATGGATCGTAAGTCTTTGAGGTATTTATTCTCTCAGAAAGAGTTGAATTTGAAACAGCAGAGATGGCTAGAGTTTTTAGCAGCTTATGATTTTGGTATTGAGTATACACCAAGAAAAGGAAATAAAGTTGATGATGCACTTAGCAAGAAACATCAGAATGTGGTGTTAGCTATGATAACAGAATCGAAGGATTTAGAAGCACTAACTTCTTGTGGTGTGCAGATAATTTCAACGGCTAGTTCTAGTCAGGAAACTGCCATGTTGTCGTGTTTGGAAGTTCAAACAGTGATGATCGAAAGGATTTCTTCTAAGGAGAGATGATCCATTACTAGCCAAAAGGATTAGAAGGCTTGAAAGTGGAACTGAGATTGATGATTTAAAGGATTTTAGTCTTAACCAAAATGGATGGTTAAGAAAGAAGGGATGATTGTGCGTTCAAGATGTTGGTGACTAAGGAAGGAAAATCTTAAGGAATGCCATCGATTGAAGTTCACTATTCATCCTGAAGGAACTAAGATGTATTAGGATATAAAGAGGTGTTTTTTCTGGGAATGTATGAAAATGGATGTAGGCTTATGGGTAAAGCAATGTTTGAATTGCCAGCAAGTGAAAGTCGAACATCAAAAGACAAGTGGATTGCTTCAGCCTTTAGATATACCGGTTTGAAAATGGGATTCTTTATCTATGGATTTTATTGATGGGCTACCAAGGTCGAATAGAGGAAATGAGAGTATTTGGGTTACCGTGGATAGACTGGCCAAGAGTGCACATTTCATTCCCAATAAGTCGACCAGGACGACACCTATATTGGCTAAGTTGTTTATGATGAGTATTGTTAGACTGCATAGGATTCCTTATAGTATAGTCAGTGACAGAGATACTTTTTTTATTAGTGAATTCGGGAGGAAGTGTTAGGTACCAAACTAAAGATGAGTACCGCTTACCACCCACAGATGGATGGGCAGACGGAGAGAGTCAATAATGTACTTGAAGATTTGTTCAGAGCTTGTGTACTAAATTTTGGTGGGTCATGGGAAGACCATTTGCACTTAGTTCAGTTTTCCTATAATAATAGTTATCAAACTAGTATAGGAATGGCACCTTTCGAAGCTTTGTATGGAAGGTCGTGCAAATCACCACCATGTTGGTTGAAAACCAGAGAGAGATTGGTTCTTGGTCCAAATATGGTGAAAAAAGCCACAGAGAAGATTAAGTTAATTCGAGCTAGGATGAGGGAAGCTCGGTTTAGGCAAAAAGGTTTCACAGACAAGAGGCGTAAGAATTTAGAGTTCTTAGTTGGAGATCATGTTTTTGTTAAAGTATCACCGATGAAGGATGTGGTACAATTTGGAAAGTCAGGGAAACTGACATCTAGATATGTTGGATTGTTCCCTATTATAGAGAGGATCAGAAAGCTCGCATACCAGGTAGAGTCACCGAGTGGTTTGGCAGGAGTCTATAATATTTTTTATGTTTCTCATATTAGGAAGTATGAGCATGATCCAGAGACTACTATTGCTCTGACTGCATTGAAAGACTTAGTAGTGGAATCAGATCTGACTTTTGTGAGACAACCAGTTAGTGTTGTGGCTAAGGAACAAGACAGTCGGATTAGTGAAGGTCTAGTGGAATGACAATGAGAAAGATTGTACTTGGAAAACAAAGGACATGATTAGGGATACTCATCCTGTGTTGTTATGATGGTATGTTCTATATTTGTTATATAGACTTTCTAGCTAGTAGGATACACAGGCATTGTTTGTTGCGGTTGTTTGAATGTTTTGTGTGGTCCTTACTGAATTTCGAGGATGAAACTCTTTAAGGAGGGTAGCCTTTAACACCCCTAATTTTAGTTTAACATTATTCAAGAGATATAATTGGATAGATTAAATAGAATAATGTAGTGGGATAAGGAGGATGAGATTTGATAATTAATTGGGTCGGCCTTAACTAATCAATTAATAAGATTGTTTCAAAATTTATAAAAGAGGGGAATAAATAAAAGAGGCAAATTATAAATAAAACCTTATTTCATCCCTTAAGCCCTCCCTCTCTCATTCATTCTCATTTTACATTCACAAACAATCAAAAGCAAAATACTTAAAGGTCGGCCATTCCTAAAGAGTAGGAGAGAAAGAATCAAAGGGGATTCAAAAGGCAAAGCTTAAGGAAGCTAAACTCCATCAAATATCAATCTCATTGTAACATCCCAAAATTTTACCGTTTTGATCTTGAAAATTTAATTAATTTTAAATATTTAAATAATTGGTGTTTAAAAATATAAATAACTAATATCCAAATATAAGGATTATTTAAATATTTGAATTTTGAACTAAATATTTGAATTGTGAATTGAATATTAGTTGAATGGACTAAATAGCCTTATTTAACTACTTTTGATTAATAAATAATAATGGTAAATTCATTTTGTAAATTTATTTACAATAATAAATAGTCTGAATAAATAATAAGAAAATAAATTGTTAATAAAACGACTTGATTTTTATTGTAATATTTTTAATTAAATTTATGGGATTTTTCCATAATTTTTAATTTGAAAATATTTAACTTGTCATTTGAAGATTTTTTGGCAAATGATGGTATTTTTGAAATGTCATAGAATTAAATAATCTGTGTATTTTATTGTTGATTTGTGATCGTACCGCATTTTAATGCACGATCGTAATTTTATTTCTGTCGTTCACGGTTCATATGCAAACAGATTATTGTGTAGTGGAGTACCACAAATATTTCTCTTTTAAAATATTTTTATAAACCAAATCAAATTCAAGCTTTTAAACTTGAATTGATGCCAACTTGATTTTGACTTGAGTTGTTACTTGAAAATTTTGGTTGGCTTGAATAATCAATTTAACTTGTGAATGAGGCAATTAACCTATGGTTATAATATCAAAACACTTAAGTTTTTCCACATTTCATTTTAAATTCCACTTCCCTCCTTTTTTTTCTTTCATTTCCCTCTCCTCTATTTTCTTTCATTAATCATCTAACAGTGAAACCAAGAAATAAAAATGGTCGCACCTTTAAAATTAAAAATCAAATTATATACTTATCTAAAAATCCCAAAATTTGAATCTTTGAACTCCGAATGAGTAGATTTTTAATTGCATCTCCTTTTAGTGGCGTGTGATTGGGTTTCATCATATTCAACTATTGTCTACGTCATCTAGGGTTGGAGTTTTTGGGAGTTTGGAGAGGCGAATGGCCAAGGCGAGTATGAATCTGTGTTTCTAGAGGAGAGTAGCACCCGTAGCCACAAATTAATGAAGTCCGATCCTAAATTGAGGAAAGTGATAGTTTAGGACATGGCATCAATGCCCATGTTGCATTTCAGTGGGCTCGACTGAGCTTAGGTTCATCGGGATAGGGAGGTAGAAATCGCATAGCTGAATTGAATGGCGGTGGTGCGGCATCGTATCGTTGACCGTAAAGGGAGAGGGCAGGAGAGAGGAGGTCGGGTTTTGGGTATATATGGTCCATGGGATACTCATGTATAGGAAGTAATTATAGAAGAGGGAAGATGGATTAGAGTATGGTTAAGTTATTAATTAAAGTGATTAGTTATTTAATTAAAAATTTAAAAACTTTATAAAATGCATAACCTCTCCATACGAGATCCAAATTGAGTGCGATCAATTGCGTTGCACCTGTGGGATCATCAGCTATGCGATGGAAATCGTTTGGTCGTGTTTGGAGCTAAGAGATTATGGGCTAAAACAACTTTAGACCAAACCGGAACACGAAAGCGTCCGTTGGAATTTCGGTGAGTTTACTCACCTTTAAATAAATTATATAATATCTGTGTTGCTATAGATTATTGTTGAATGTTTGGTTGATAATTTATATTTTTGTTTGGTTGTTTGTTTGGATTTGTGGATGACATAAATAACCATTGTGTTGCAGGAGACAAAAAAAGGGAAGTCGAAGTGTACGTAGCGAACAGGTTGCTACGGAACACTTCGAAATGCACATTCACATGGGTAATTTACAGGGGACTTTTGTAGAGAGATCCTAAGGGGTTCCTCACCAATATTTATCTATTTACTTATATTCTTATGCTGCTTATATTGTTGTTTGGTTGAAATATTTGTGACATACTGTTTGGTTTGAATAGGCATCGTCATAGCGATTTTTGTTGTACCATCACTTATGAAATATCATAACTTTAAACCATTTTGTGTGTGAAACTTAAGCTTATATTTTCACAAAATAAATGTTTAGACTTGTTTTGCACTTTGAAAGTTATTTAAACCATATTTTCAAATATTTGGAGAATTTTGAAAATAAAGGATGAATGTTGATTTAAAATTTACAATAGGAGTTATAAATTCAATTAATTATCTTTTGGGATAACTAACATTGTTTAAAATTTATAAAGAGATTATAAATTTGAGTAATTATCCTTTGAGATAATTAATGTTGTTTAAATATTCATAAAGATTATAAATTGGTTTTTAATTATTTCTCGAGATAATTAAAGTTTCTTTAGATTTATAAAGGTTATTTATCTTAATAATTTTGTAAATTCTTTTCAAATGGGTTTGTAAGGATTGTAAAAGTTTTTGGAAGGAATTTGAGTGTTTCAATATATTTTGGATTATGATTAATTATAATAAAGTTAATTAATAAATTTATTATTGATGTTTAAAAGTTAATTAACTCATTTAATAAATGATTAAAGTTAATTAACTGATTTAATAAAGGTTTTGAAGTGAATTAATTATTTTAATAATGACATTTAAGATAAATTAATCATTTTAATAATTGATGGGTAAAGTTAATTAATTGGTTTAAATAAAGGTGTTTAAAATTAATTATCTGATTTAATAAAGGTGTTTAAAGATAATTGATATGTTTATTAAATTAGTTATAAAGTTGATTAATTCTCTTTTGGGATAATTAATGTTGTTTTTATTTATAAAAGTATTTTAATTGATTTATTATCTTCTGGAATAATAAATGTTATTTGAAATTTATAAAAGATAGTTTATAAATGAGAAAATCTTCAAAAAGGAATATTTTCAAAGAGTATTCTTAAAGTGTTTTACAAACATTCGTGATGTGAAAACTAAGCACAAATTCGAGTTTTAAAAGTTTAAAAGTTTGATCTGGTTATGGAAAGGACAAGAAATTTAACTTCTGTAAATGGTATCGCTTATATGGAAAGGATTTAATCATGCTCCTAGTACTAAATGTCAAGGTATGGAAATGTGTTTCTATCTCGAAGGTTAAAATTATTGTCAAGGCGATGCCTAGAGGTAACACTACCTTAACTTGCCCGGCTTCATTTTTAACCAAGGGACGGTACAAGTTTGAAATCGACGAGTAGTGATAAGGGTATGAGATTTAATTTTCATATATGATCATTTTAAATATTCCTGATAGTTGACTATTGACTATCGATTCAACTTTCTTCTTTGTGTATCGTTAATTTAAGATGATTTTTTACCCTTTTGAACATTGATATCCTTTTTCAAAAATGACTAAAACCAAAGAGCGAGTGGAAGCCGAGCTATGTGAGGTTGCTCCCATTACGGTATCTTCACACCTACTCTAGATTGGATTTGGTGGTATGCACGCGGAGATGTGAAATACTAGGATTCTCGGTAAAGGTTTGCGGGGTCCATCTTGGACATGTCTGAGGGCCATCGTAGTTCTCAAGTATATTTCTAGAGTTATACATTTGGTGAGGGGGGTACAACTTCCTAGTCATTGTTGGAAAATTCCTTTCCTTGTTATTGATTTAAATCTTTGAATTGTATTCTTAATTGCACCAAGAAGTGACTGGAGTTCTTCTCAATGTTTAATTATTGTGTCCATTCTTTAAGTTTGGATTTTGACCTTATTTATACCCATTCTTTTAAGTTTGGGTATTGTTCAATTGTGTTTCCATTCTTTCATGCATAGATGTTGTTCTTGTGAGGTAAAAACTCGTTTCGAGTTTAGCGGGTGGTCTTACAGAATTATTATATGTTCATCATATTACTTGAGTTTTCTCACGCTGGTATTTTCAGACTAATCCAGGTGTTGTTTTATTATAATGTTCGGGTCAGACCAAGTATTTTTCCAAGTTGTCATTGGTGTGACATAGAGCTCATGGAGTAGAGATGGATGTTCAACTGCCATAGTATTTTATTTCCGTTGTATTATTATATATACCCATTAGAAATTGTAAGGTCGGGAAGTTATAACTATCCAGGCGGATGAGGTTTGTTTTGAACTCTTATATAATATGTTATTTAGAGTGACACCTTCAACTTTCTTTGTTATATTATATGTGATCATTCTACTATGAGGTTCTCTTTCTCCAGTTCGTTTTCTTTTCTTTCTACCCTAACAATCTGCCTTTTCGATGATTGGATGTTCGACAACTGGATACCGTAGATGTATTGAGTGCCAACTTTCAATGGTCGAAAAGGCGGGTCGTTACACTCATCATCCAATCTAAGGTGAATAATAATTAACCATCTCTATTATTTGTGTTTGAATATGGTTATGGCTAATTTTTTAATTAATCTTGATTGTTTTGCCATATTATGGATGTTTGATCATTGTTTAGATAGAATAAAGATTTATGGAAATTTTATGGAATTATTGTGATAGGTTTTAAAGGTAAAATCTAAGTTTTTTTATCTCCGGTTGATTTGATTTTCTGGTATGTTATGTAAAACATTATTTTGGTGATGGTTTTTTAATTTCATAATTTTCCACGTTAATATGAATATTTTATAAATTTCCTAAGAAGGAAATAGTGTTTATTTTAGGTTTTAACTATTTAAAATAATTAAATAATTATTTTGATCCCAAATTTTTTACAGAAGAAAGAATATATAAATTCGGATTTTCGATGATTTTTCCCAAAAGGTTATGATTTTCTATGAATTTAATAAGCTAGAAAATCTTATAATTAATATTAAGTAATAATATTAATTGATAGATTGCGAAATGGATTTGGAAAGATAAAAATGACTTGCGGTAGTCTTTTTGCAAAGAAATTGATAAAGTTTGTTTTTAACCAATAGAAAATTGATAAGGGATAAGAGTTGGAAAAAGAAATTTCATTATATAGAAATAAACAGTTTTTATATTATTTACAATACTGTCATGTCGTATGTTTGAATATCGGATGCCTGATGATGGCCAATTCCAAGTCGCCACTATAAAGTTCGACGTCAACGTGGATAGATGCATCAGTATCAAATTATGTTGGTATGGGATGAATCTATTCAGGTTGAAGTTATATATACAAGGATTTTGGCATACCATCATTTCGACATTAGTGATTTCTATCTCACCGAAACCATTTTGGCATCCCTTTTCCTTTTGTTTTTAAAACCCATATCACACAGCTTTGATGTCGTAAGTCTTTAACCTTGAAGCCTATGCTTTAAAAGCTTTGATGCTGCATGTCTTTATTTTTGACGACCTTCAAGTAGCGGCGTAATTACCATAGTTTTATGAGGCGATATCAAATGTTTTAAGGTTTTGATGCTGCAAGTCATCATTTCCGATATCAACTATTCTGCGGCATAATAGCCGAAGTACCATATTTTTGACATCATAGTTTTTTTGAAGTATTTATGCCATAAGAAATTGGTTTTGACTTGAGTAATTGATGTTGTAGATTGTCAGCTTCGACATCACATTTTTCACTGTTTTCGGCAACCAGGTTATGCAGATTTGATGCCGTAACCCTTTTATTTTAAAACTGATGCTTTGTAGGCCAAGAAGATTTGTTTTCTTTTAGAAAAAAGTATGTTTCAAAGGCAAGATAACCTATGTTTTAAGAAAGTTGATAGCCTTATGATTTCAGTAGTATTTCCTTATAATGTATAAAATTAGAATTTTGTTCTCAAATCTCGGAGAGAGGATTGACATCGTTTTTAAGGCATGAATCCCATAAGCCTTCTATTTTGAATTGTTATATTGATGGTTTGACAAGCCATTTGTTTTATGGGTTCAACAATTTCATTGGGGATACCAATGTATATTATATTCGATATGTCATAAGTTTAAGGTTTCGACAACCTAATTGGGGATACCAATAGACATAGATTAGGTACTTGGGAGAATAATGTTATATTTTAATTATAAATTGATGTTTAATAGGTTCATAGTCATTCCAGGAAAACTATGAGATGTGTGATGGATAGTCCACATAATACCTAATATGGATAGTCTCTATATGGTTTATGATGGGTTCATAGTCATCCTAGGAAAACTATGATATGTATGATGGATAGTCCATATAATTTTAGATAGATAAACCATGTGTGATGGGTAGTCTATATGGCCTGGGATAGATAATCCGTATAGTGTTTATATGTGAGATGGGTAGTCCACATAAATATAAGATGAATAGTCAGATTAAATTTAGATGGATAGTCATTTAAATTTGACGGATAGTCTATTAAATTGGGATGGGTAATCCGTTATATGATTTTAGATGGGGTAAGGGAGTGTATAAACCCATGATGCATGCCTGCAAATGATTATTTTACTATGTTCTAACCATTGTGGTTGTAGGTGCATGAATTTTGATTAACATAATTCGTTAAGGTACTAGTGAGGGGAAAACTCTTTCCGCTCTACGACGTGGTCTCACTAGATATCTATTTTGGTTCGAGATGGTAGGTTATTATCTACATCAGACCTTTTTCTGACTTGAAGATTTTTGTTTTCCCCTTAAACTCTTGGGTGCTCAATTGAGTAGGCCTAGAGTAAGAGTTTTCAGGTTTTCAGATTAGACGAATAAACTTCCTGAGATGTGCAGGAGGTAAGCTAGCTATTAATAGGAGCTTTTATTTTCCACTGTGTTGTTTGATGTCTATATGAATGTAATGATAGAAGTTATAACTGTCAAGTATTAGACTCGATTCAACCAATGAGGCATCTTCATATGCCTCTCTTGGAGTATTTTGTAATTATATTTTCTCTTAACGTGGGATTGAATGGGAATATGTAATGAATATGGAATTTTATTTGTGAAATGAAATGTGAAAGTTTATTATTGAAATGCATTTGAATTTTTTTCATATTGATGTGCTTCTAATATTATTGATATGATTAACATAGCTGCATTTTGTCATCGAAAATTAACAATATGGATGACTGCAGCATCCGTAGCATTTAATTTTGGGCCTCAAAATAGTGGATGATACACATATCCCTAAAAGTATCAAACTCCCAAACTACTCAATTGAGTACCCGAGATTTGTCATGGCATAAGCAAGCAAAGACAAAATATGAGTCAAACATAAAACCTAGTGTGAGGGAAACTACCTCAATATATTGTATATAAAGCTATATACAATTAACAGGAACTACTAAGGCACAGCCGGTTCTCTCCACAACATGGCTCATGAGTAATTAGAATTGCCTATAAATAAGTAAAGTAAACCTAACTAAAAGATAGGAAATTATACCATAACCTGCTCTTCTCCTGTAATCAACGAGTCGGCACAACTAATGTAATGTGACTGAAACGTAACAATCAAAATATGATAAAAGTAACCCAACATCCAAAAGTAGGGTGATCATAATATAGGTCTATCGTGAAGTACAAAATGATAATAATGCAGTAATAACAACAACAGTCAACTGATAACCCATACAACATAACAAATGAAAGATGACTAAGAAACTCAAATCAATACCCATCATTACCAATGGATGGAATCAACAATGGACATATATCGTGACCCAATGATTCCCTTCGAGTGTTCAAGATATATAGAGTCAGTATCTAAATATACGATAGACCTCGAAGCCACAGATCTCGTATAGATCTCATTGTACCCTTATAAGGAGCATAGGTTATGATCTACTCTATATACTCGAAACCTAGTCCCAATAGTAAATATAATCACTGTACCCCTATAATGAACATAAGTGTTATATGAGATATTCTAAATAGCTAGGCCCTTTGCAAATCCCACCATGCCCCAAGAATGAGCATAAATGTTCTAGAACCCATAGTAGATGATTTTCATCATCCCCCTCTAGGACATCAAGGATTTCTTAAATAGCAAGTGTACACCTCCCGTAAAAAAGAGAACGAAGGTCGTGTCTCGTGTAATATGCTATTGGAACCATAAAGGAACACCGATGCCATATACATATGCACACATCAAATATAACATTGTGTAATCAAATATGCATATCACAAATGAAGACCGATATCTCGTCATCATCTATCCATATGTATGGTCACTAATATATGGCCAATACAATGTCTGGTTACTAATATAATATCAATACCAGGTATGGTCACAATCATAAGACCAATACCATTCATTAAACATATCTACCCCAAAGTCAAAGCAGAGGGGAATGGACTAACTCCACTTAATCGTACATGCTCACTAAACATGATCGTGTAATTAATCATCACATTGATATCGTATTCGATCGTCACTGATCACACATGTATCACTATACATTGCATCTGAATCCTGAGGTTTACCTCACATTCTCTTTCATGGGTAGCTCAAAACCTTCTCGAAGTCATGTCGAAGCCTCACATTGCTCTACATCAAGATTCAGGGAGAAACCCTGATTGAATGGCACTTGACCTGGGCTTATTGCCCAGGTTTGTGCACCTTCAATCAATTAGGAAACCTTCCAGGTCAACTAGCCTCAGTTAACTGGTGACACACACCAATCGACTGAGACTGGTCATTCATGGGCAGTAAGCCCAAGCCTGCGAGCCAAGTCGGCCACCGCTTACTGATTCAAGCCTCGTCTTCTCCGTTGCTTCGCCCGATGAGTTGTCTATCTCATGTAGTCTGCCTTCGCTACAACGGAATTCAGTGGTTGAAATTTTGAAAGTGGTTTCTTAAGTATTCAAAAACCACTTTCGATACTAAAATCCACTCTTTGCACGTGTAGAGTTCTACGGGCGAAAATAACGACCCAGCCTTCTTTGACAAGCCAAAACCAACTCAATTGACATTCTCGCCTCACGTAATGCTCAAACGTGTGTCGGTACACCCGCTCATGCGTGCATATGCACACATGTATTCACAAACACATAAAACCCCACAAATCATGTTTTGAGATTTTCCGGAGTAATTAGTTGACCCAGTACTCTTTTACGCAACTTAGCATGGTTAGTGGTCGGTATGGCTATAGAAGATTGCTCACAACTTGATTATATACACATATGGATATTCCATTTGCATATATAATTCTTTACACAATTAAACAAACATTATCAATAATCCAAACTATTCAACAATTCTAACTAGAATACAAGAATTATATTGATTGTTATATAACCTCAAATACGTGTATATGTATACCCACTCGTGCATATATACGTACACATATATTCAAGTAAGTAATTAAATTATTACTTAAATCAAGACTTATTTTATTTACTAAATTATTTTTAAATAAAAGTCCAATCTCTTTTCTATTATTTTATAAAATCATTTCATTATTTTACAAAATATATCATTAGCTTATAAATCATTTTTAAGCCCTTTAAACCATTTTAAAGGCCATACTCTTATCTTCATTTAGTAATAAAATACATAATAATATGTATATCTCTAATATAATGACGAATTCAAGTTTAATTAATTTATAAGCATGCTATAAATTAATATCATCGCTATCTAACTCTATTCAAAATAAATTGAACACAATATAAATATACGGGATTTCAATCAACTATCCTAGGTACTTATTCAAACAAATCCAATCAAATGGAAATACAATTTGATATGTATTTATTTTCTATCTCTACTAGGTAATGTTTTTCAATATATATATATATAATGAAGATTTATATTAAAATATTAATTTAGATTTATAATTCCGCTCACCTGAACCGTAAATTTTCAAGTGTTCGAATCCAGTCCAAGCTATACCATATCACAGATTATCCCACTACGAATGCAATGGCCAAGACCATGTTTCAATTAGACCTCGTATGCAAGAGATACGAATTAAATATGGATCGAATAATTGATTCATTAATTAATTCTAATTAGTAAATTAATTACCTCTTCCCCTTCTTCCCCAAATCCCCTGCACAATATAAACTTTCATATCCCACTTCACTACCTTCTCTCTCTTCAAATTCTCCTCTAATAGAAGATGATTCGACGAATGGTCGATTGCCTAATGCTACACTTCACACGATCGTCGCAACGGATTCCACCACACGAAGTCCGCACCTCCACTGCTAAACGCGACCGCATGCCCTTCCCTCTTGATCTGCAAATGTCGCACCTCCTAGATGATGGCCGGAGCAGCTGAAATCACTTGGAGTGGTGAACATCATCAAGGGAAGAATGATGGAGGTCTCTGTTTCCCCTATCTTCTCATCGTTCGTTGACAATGTCAGCTCTAGTTCGATGGCAAAAGGTTGAGTTTGGCAGTGCATTATCGCACCCTTTAATGGTTATATAGACGCGAAGCCCTCTCTTCCCCGAGCTCGATGGATCTGGCCTTATCATTTTTCGTTGACCAAAACTGTAGGATTTGATTTTTGAAGGGGTGGCCAATTTTGTTTCTTTTACAAGAAAGAAGGGAAAAGAAGAAAAGTAGGAGTTCGGGAAAGGAAGTGTGTAGTGATGTGTATATATATAATAATATAATAATTTATTTGATTTCTCAAATAAATTGCCATGTGTTTTAAGCTCGTATGATCACACAGCACATTAGATCGCCATGAAACTCATTGGTGCACATTATCTCATTTTTCTAGTCCCAATGGCATAAATTCTATCGCTATCCAAGATAGCGCTCCGATAGTAATTGCTTGCATCCCGATGTCATTTTGACCATCGGATGTTCGATTCCAAAATATAGCAATATTTATACCCATTTCGATTTGCAACATCGATCCAGACTCAACGGAGGTAGTCTTGAGTCCTAATTTGACTATGTGTGAAAAGTCATATTTTGGACCTTTAATTCTACAACGATTCAGTATTTAAATTACTTATTTAAATAACCCATCATTAAAAATGCGGGTTATTACATTCTCCGTTCCATATGTCTTTATTTGCTTAATTTTGATATTTGTGCTTATATTTGACAATATCACCTTAAATGTAGCATTTATTATGTTCTCTGTGATGTTGTAATATCAGAACTTGCTTTCAACTAGTAAAAATTGATAAACATTTTTGTAGTTTTATCATGTGGTTGTTATCATCAAAATATCCAAATCATGATTATAGCATGAAATCATTTTCAAAGTCAAAGATTTAGCTAAGATGCAACATTAGAAGAAAACCAAAATATAAATATTTACTACTCCGAAGATGAAATAAGAAACAACCGATGAGAAAAAGAAGTGGTTATAAAAATGCAGGAAATTACTAAAGGACTACAATCTTAACAGCAATGTGTCCTTGGGAAGGTGACGAATCAATGAATATATGCCATATTTGGTATGATTTCTATTATACAAAGTGCAAAGGACTTCTGTTTCAATATGATTCTGAAAGCAGTTGTTACTTAAATTTATCGCAAGTGTGATTAGCAAGCCGATTAAGCATGGCCCGAGTCGATCCAAGTCGGCCCAACGTATCTATGACCAGTTGATGTGCACGTAAATGTGCATATATTTACATCCATATTTTATCTCTTTTTATTTAAATAAACATCATATTTGGGCATTTGTACATATTAAAACCAAAATTCAATTATTTTCAAACCATCATATTTTCATCTTCATTCAGGGGCAAATTGGTCATTTTTGTGCATGTGTAAATTTGAGAATTTTTACTTGGACATTTTTGATGATTTTTATAGGAATTTGGATGCATATGGAAGAGGCTTATATGAAGATACATGCATGGACAAATGAATACAAAGGAAAGAAGAGGGAAATAATTCCAAATGAAGATCATGGAGGACCCCACCTACCCACCTACCTTAATGTACAAATTAGAGGCTAATGAACATGCTTATGGAATTAATGGCTTCATGTACACTTAAATGATGATTAGTAGAAGCTAATGATTACTTGGCCTCCACACTTCCTAACGGGTATTTTGGGAAGCCCCCTAAAAATAGAATTAGGGTTTTATGCATGTATAAATAACCCTCTTATGTACATGAAACTTCTTCTACTCTTTCATTTTACTTAGGAAATTAAGAGATCAAATTGTAAGCTCAATGTTCTATGAAATAAAAATGGCTTCCAAGCCTCTTTCTTCTCCTTTTTCTACATGCTTTTCTTTGTTTTTATGTTAATGCTTTTATTTATGTGCTTTTATTTTCTTTGTTAGTAGAATAGTTTTACATTCATGCAAGTAGTGTAGCTTAATTTCTTTTGTTGTAAGTAGTTTAAATACATTCTCTTCTTTGCTTATTCTCTATTTTCTTCTCTTTTTAATGTTGAAAGTTACTTGTGTTGCTTCAATGCCACAAATGAGTAGCTAAACCCCTTCAATTTAGGGGTAATGAAGCTCTCAAATATAATGTAATTTCAACATTTTATGATTTATGATCTCATTTGGTTTATGCTTCATGAAGTGAGTTTTGATGCAAGTTTATACAAGTGGGTTTGATAGCTTATATTGTTTATGCAAATGAGCTATTCTTATTCAACATAAATACAATTTGCATCATCATTTGCCAATCCATTTTTGATTTTGAAATTAAAGTAAAAATGAAATTTGATGATTTATATTACTAGTTACAATAGTAAATAGATCATACTTAAAATAGCTTATGCTTTGGCTTCATTTTCATGAGAATTTTAAGTGGTTTATTTGTTGTATTATAGTTTGATGGTTTGAGTTATGTTAATTAATAATATAAGCAAACCATACTTATGATAAATACAACAATATTTCACTTAATATCAAAGCTAGAGATCACAAATTGTTTGTTTGTTGATTTACAAAAATATGAGTGTGGATTTGCCTCTAAATTGTTCTCTAGTTCAATAGTTTTTAAACCGCATTTTAATTCTAGCTTTAGCTTCTTTTTGTAGTTAACAACTTCATCTCACTTAACTATAACGGTCCTAAGGTAGCGAAATTCCTTGTCGGGTAAGTTCCGACCCGCACGAAAGGCGTAACGATCGGCTTAGCATCCAGTCTTCGCTTCGCACCTTTTCCTATAAAGGTGACCTGAGGGAATTCTGATGAAACCAAACTGAGGAGCGACGTCGAGTCCCCTCTTCACACTAAGCTGAGGCCAATGTTTTTACTGGGGTGGGCTAACTTGCGACACAAATCCTTATTTTATTTCATTTTTATTTAATTGATCTCATTTTTTCTCAACTTGATTGAATAGATATTTAATCTCTCACAATTCCCTACGGATCGACCCGTATTCACCACGTACTACAAAGTGTATGTCGTGCGCTTGCGGTTATATTTTAATTTCTAAATTTATCGGCATTTTTCTAATCGATAGAACATTTGCCATTAAACACCAGCCTATCCATAGCAGCCCGCATTTGATCTGGCTCTAGGCCAGCTTGTTCATTCAAACAACACTCCAAGTCTATCACCGGCTGGCATAACTCAAGACGGTCTCAAAAGCCAATTCGTTAAACAAGGCAGGCTCAAACATGACTCATTTTTGGTTCAGCTTCATCACGGCCCTCCTTTGTTTGGTCCTAAGCAGCCCATCCATCATCTTATAATAGGCTCAACACATCCCTTGTAACTTGGTCCTTAGCAATAGTCAGCTTTCCTCAAGATTCGTCAGCAACCGACCTACCAACACAGCCTAGAGAAAGCCATTCATTCTCCTTACTACATAGGCATGCAAAAGTAAACGATAATTCATATAACCAACATCGTACTATGTACTGTAGCAAGTTGGATAAAAACATACATACTCCTATAGCACACCACTGGTATTAAATGCACATTAAATGCAATACATGCGCCTGGTTTGGAACAACAATTGGCATGTCTCTCAACCACATATTCCCTTCCACCTTTATAACTGTATCCCATTTGCTCATGCGACCAGATCGACGGTCGAGCATGCTTCCAGCCTGTTTTGATGTGCTAGTTATCCATCATCCACTACAGCTACTAATAATAGCTCATGCAATGCTACTTCAAAGGAGTTGAATTTCGGTAATTATCACCTACTTAAAAATCATCTCATAGAAAATCTGTAACAACCCAAAATTTTAGCTATAATAATTAATTTAACGAATTAATTAAACAGTAAAATAAGTTTGTGAAATTGTCAGAATCGAGCAACAGGAGTTGTACCATTGGGTTCGTGGCGATTTTCTGATCAATTTCCATATACAACTTGTCAAAATCCGAGTCGGTATGGAGAAGTTATGAGAGAAACAAGAAATCAGAATTAAATAAACAAAAAAGGAAAAAAAAAATATAAGACCCTTAGGGGTCGACCCATGCTATGGTCAGGTCGACCTACAAGTCGACCCCCAAAGATCATAGGTCGACCTGCAAAACATCCTAGACATGAAAACATCTAGGTACAAGCCGAACACCTTAAAATTTGATTTTTGGTTAATCTTGTGCATTCGTAGCTGCATCTGACGGTTCCTAGTGAGCCTATGACGTGGTTGCACTAGATTTAATCTTAAAATCTGATGGCCTGAGATCCCTAAGCCAAACTATAAATAGAACCCTAGGCCTAGCTATTTTTCTCATTCAGATTTTCTCCCAATTGGGTTCATTGCCTAAGGCTGAACCCTAAATAGAAAAAATTTCTGGGAAGGAAATCTTTTTAATAAAAATATTCTACGCCCTAGAAGCAGACCAGGAAGGCTCAGGAATAGAGCTAAGGACCACATGTGAGTGTTTTGTAATTATTTTAGATTTGTAAGCAATTTAAAATAATAGAGTTCTCAATAGTTGTAGTTTTTCTACAATTTTGAGACAGTTTTTATGTGAGTTTATTTACATACAGTTTTTAAGTGAATTTCAAAAGTTCTTTTCAGTCTATTTTTATCCAGCTATTTTATTCAGTTATTTACAATTAATTGCAGTTATTTACAGTTATTTACATCTGTTTTAAGTTGGAATTTAGCCTGTAAATGTTAGTTTCTTTTTTTTAGAGATTTAATCCTTTTTTACGTGAATGAAATATTAAAAAGAGAAGAATTCGCAAATATGGATTAAAATAGAATAACAATAAATTTACAGAAATCAGATGTAAAATGAGAAAAACTGAAATAAAAATAGAGATGGACTAAAATAGGCAAATTTAAGATATTTGTAAGCATAATTATAACAAGTGTTATAACTAAAAAGAGAAAACAGAAGAGTAACAGTTGCAAGAATAATTATAACATGTAGGTTATAATTAGAAAGAAGAAATAACAGAAGAGGCTTATTTTAAAACTTAGATCTTGGATTAAGTTAATAAGCAAATACAGAAGTAGGGCCCGTACCGGTGGCATTCCCTTTCAAGTCTAGGACAGATGGTTTCACACGTAGGTGAGGCTGGGACAAGCTTATGCTAATTAGGGTAGATAAGTGGCCAATAGATAGAGGCTCAAATTTAGGGATTTGGGCAAGGGGGGAAAAGCTAGAAGATTTGTTTGTTAGGACCAGTACCGGCAGCATTCCCTTTCAGGTCGAGGACTGATGGTCTCAGACGTAGGTGAGCCTGGGCATGCTTATGCTGATTAGGGTAAATAAAGGGTCAAATAGGGGGTGACAGTTAGTGTGTACCGGCGATGACCGAGCGTGCGGCATCGATTAGGGTAAATAATTCGCTACCGCGTCCTAAGCGCTAAAGAGGTGTCTTTTGCTGTGACCAACAAGATTGGTTCACAGTGGCACAACAGAGATAGGAAAGGCCGATCAATGGGTAGGATTAGGATTTCAACCTAATCAAGTTAGCAGTTGAGATAGGATTAGGATATCAGCCTAATCACAGTAGTTTAAGACAAGTGCAAACAATCAAACAATCAAAGCAAATAGTCACACAGAATTAGAAACATTATTTTGTCTGAGTTTTATATTTTCTGTATTTTCCTTTCATGCTAGGACTATTGCTTAGTCTATTATCTTTATCTTGCTTAGAAATTCTAGTAATTACTTTCACTCACCAGACTTATTGTCTAACCCACTCCTCTATTTTTCCTTTTCCCCCAATACACCAGCAGAGTTGAGGATAGCTGATTCAGGTTGCTTGGAGATTCATTTCTGGAGTTTCCTCATTTTCAGATGTATTCTTCTGCTTTTCATCTTTTTCATTTGGCTTATGATGGATTGACACTTGTGAGAGGGATTATTATTATTGTTACTTTTACTCTGATTATGTGAGGCTGAGATGTATTTTCATAAGACATGAGAGATTTCGAGTTTTTGAGACATGTTTTTATGACTTATTTTGAGATGAAGATTAATTCTGAATGATAAGTTATTATTTAAATGTTTTCCGCTACTTTTACTTATTTGTCTTATGAATCTTAGTCCCTGTGATTCTTTAGTTATACCTATAACGCACCACATCCTTTGGTATGCCCTTTTTGGTATACTAAGGGGTGTGGGGTGTTTCATTTGGCACCAGAGCCTAAGGTTACAAGATTCCTAAAAACTTGTTTTAAAAGTAAAGTATTTTTAAAAGGTAACATATCTTCAAACTAAAAGTGTTTTTCAAAAGAAACTCTTATTATAGAAAAGGTTTTCAAGTATAAAAGAGTTTTTATAAAAATCCCCTCAAAGTCCAGTTTAACCTTCTTTCGATTCTTTCGAGCCTAAATTTTCTTTTCTTTGCATAGTATGGCGGACGCGTCAAATCTTCCAGAGGGTGTCCAAGTCCCTGGCTGGTTCGCAAGTGCCCAACGCAGCACCGGCGGGTGGAGGACCCGTTAATCCACCTACAGCAGCCAATTTTTCTAAGCTATGCAAGGACTTCGCTAGTCTAAGAGGCAAGATATTTTCTGGCATGGAGGATTTCGTAAAGGCACGAACTTGATTGAGGAATACAGAGTTGATATTTGGGCTGTTAGGATTGGTGGACCAGTAGAGAGTTTAGCTTGCATCTTGGCAGCTAAAGGGAGAGGCTTCTTACTGGTGGGAGATTGTAGAAATGGACGGTAGAGACATTGGTTGGTTTGGATTTCGAGAAAGGTTTGAGAGAAAGTTCTTGTCGCAAAGCGAGGAAAGCATGCAGTTGGAGAAGTTCATTAGTTTGAAGCAGGGGAGTCTTTTAGTGAAAGAGTATATAAATCAGTTTAATGAGTTATCGCGTTTCGGGATGGAGCTTGTTAATACATCGCATAAAAAAGCCACCAAGTTTGCTAAGGGTTTGAACTAGCCCCTCCAAGGGTTGGCATTGACACATGTACCTATGGGAGCGACGTATGAATCACTTGTGCAAATGACTCTCATATCAGATGTTGCTAAGAAAGAAGAGCTTAAGGAGGTTCCTAAATCAGAAAACTATAAGAAGTAGTGGTGGAAGAATAAGAAGGATAAGGACAAGGAGAAAGGAGGAGGACCTCAAAAGGGACAGATCAAGAAGGGTGAGAAATGTCATAATTATGGATTGGTTGGGCATTACTCAAATGACTGTAAGAAGGACACGATAAAGGGGAGGTGTTACAACTGTGGGCGGCCTGGACACCTTAGTGGAGCTTGTCCTCCGAAGACAGGGCAGAGAGCAGGCGCACCTACGGCGCAAGTACAGGCTTTGGATGCAGCACCTTCTAGTAGTGGACCAGATCAAGGTAGGAAAGTCTATGTAGAAGGTTTGATCTCTATTTCATATTTTCCTATTCGAACTCTTTTTGACTCTGGAGCATCGCATTCTTTCATTTCTAGTTCCTTGGTTGATTGTTTGCACTTAGATATTTCTCTAGTTGTAGACCCTATAGTTGTTTCAAACCCCATAGGAGGATCGGCACATTTATCCATGATTATTAGGGGTTTGAAAATTTTTATAATAGGCGTAGAGTTTGATTGTGATGCCTATGTACTGGGATTTTTAGGATATGGGATAATTTTGGGGATGGACTGGTTATCCACTTATGGTGCGATATTGGACAGCGAGAGAAGAGTCATTAGGCTAGAAACATGTAGCGGACGGACTCTTGAGATTTCTTGCGACCCATAGGGGTTAGTCATGTTGAGCTTTCTTTATTCCCTTGATTCATCACTTGGAGAGTTAGATTCAGTTCCAGTTGTTAGAGATTTCCCAGACGTTTTTAAGGAGGTTAGGGGGCTACCCCCTAAGAGAGAGATCGAATTTAGGATCTACCTGAATGACAATGCTAAGCCAGTGGCATTGCCCATGAGACATATGGTTACTAGGGAGAGGAAGGAGTTAAGTAAGCAGATTTGTGAGCTATTAGAGAAAGGCTTCATCGGACGGAGCATATCTGAGTAGGGAGCACCAGTCGTCTTCGCTATAAAGGCGGATGGTTCCTTCAACTTTGTGTAGACTATAGAGAGTTGAATAAGCTCACGAAGAAGAACCATTACCCACTTCCTAGGATAGACGATCTTTTCGATCAGTTGGTTGGCACTTCAGTATTTTCTCGGCTTTACTTAGCCATTGGATTTCATCAGCTTAGGGTCGTTGACAATAGCATCGATAAGACAACATTTAGGACACCTGATGGATTCTTTGAGTAGTTGGTTATGCCGTTTGGGTTGACCAATGCCTTAGCCTATTTTGTAGATCTAATGAGCCATGTTTTTTGAGATGTCCTAAATAAGTTCGTTGTAGTGTTTATGGACGACATTCTGGTGTTTTCCAAGAGTATGGAAGAGCATGTTATTCATCTTGAGGAGGTTCTTCGCACACTTCGTGTTCATCAGTTGAAAGCAAAATTCTCGAAGTGTCACTTTTGGCATGAGGAGGTGCGTTTCTTGGGGCATGTAGTCTCAAGAGAGGGTTTAGCTATGGATCCCGCTAAGATAGTAGCAGTATAGGATTGGAAGGCCCCCAAGAACGCTACCGAAGTTAGAAGCTTCCTAGGTTTAGCTGGTTATTATAGGATGTTTATCAGAGATTTTGCTAAGATTTCAGTGCCGCTTACTCGCCTCACTAAGAAGAATGAGGCATTCATGTGGGACGTGGATTGTGAGGATTCCTTCACGATGCTAAAAAGAGCCCTAACTAGTGCACCGGTGTTAGTTTTACCCGACGGATCTAAGCCTTTTACAGTATACACTGAGGCATGTGGGACTGGCCTTGAGGCGGTATTGATGCAGAAGGGAAGGGTAGTATGCTATGGGAGTAGACAGTTGAGAACTCATGAGAAGAACTACCCCACCCATGATTTGGATTTGGCTGCTATTGTTTTCACGCTCAAGTCTTGGAGACATTACTTGCTAGGAGAGAGGTTCGAGCTTTTCACTAACCATAAATCATTGAAGTACCTGTTCTCACAAAAGGATTTTAACTTGAGGCAGCAGCGTTGGATGGAGTTTCTAGCATCATATGACTTTGAGATAGCTTAACCCCCGGAAAGGGGAATGTGGTTATAGATGCGTTAAGAAGGAAGAGAGCAACCTTTAGTATGATGTTCGTGGAGTGGAAAAGCCTATAGTTTATTTCCACCTTTGATTTTAAACCCTCTACAGACATCACTCCTAGATTATTGGCAGCACTTGAGGTTAAGCCTACCCTCATAGATCAGATTGGCTAAAGGCAGCGAGAGGATTCAGAGCTTATGGATATTCTGGATAGGATTAACAAAGAAGAGGTCTCTAGACATCTCCAATGCTATTCCATCGATACTAAAGGGTGGCTAAGGAGAGATGAAAGACTTTCTGTCCCTCGCACCGGTGATTTTATGAGAGCAGTTCTAGCAGAGTCACAGCATTCTCGGATGATAATTCATCCAAGTGGTGATAAGATGTATAGGGACATGAAGAGAGTATTTTATTGGAGTGGCATGAAGAAGGATGTAGCAGAGTTTGTGGCTAAGTGTCTTGTGTAACAAAGAGTTAAGGCGGAGCAGTAGAGGCTTGGCGGATTGCTTCAACCATTGGATGTACCCGAATGGAAGCGGAATAGTGTTTCGATGGACTTCATAGATGGTTTACCATGATCTAGGAAGGGGAATACCGATATTTGGGTGATTGTAGGTCGTTTGACTAAGAGCGTCCACTTCATTCTGGTCAAGAGTAAGAGGACAACACCTTATTTGGCATCCATATACGTACGTAAGATAGTCCAACTTCATGGAGTTCCCTCTAGCATAGTAAGCTACAAAGATCCTATCTTTACTAGCGAGTTTTGGAGGAGCTTGCAAGAGGCTTTAGGGACACAACTTAGATTGAGTATGGCCCTTCACCCTCAAATGGATGGAAAAACAGAGAGAGTTAATAGAGTTCTTGAGGATTTGCTGAGGATGTGCATTCTTGATTTTGGAGGAACTTGGGAGGAGCACCTTCCTTTAGTGAAATTCGCTTATAACAATAGTTATCAGGCTAGCACTGAGATGGCTCCTTTTGAAGCCGTTTATGGAAGACCTTGCAAGTCGCCTTCATGTTGGTTAGAGTCTACAGAAAGATTGCTACTTGGTCCCGACATGGTTAGAGAGACTTCGGAGAAGATTGATTTGATTAGAAGAAGAATGAAGATGGCCCAAGATAGAAAGAAATCCTATGCAGATAAGTAGAGAAGGGGTATTGAGTTTGAGGTAGGAGATTTGGTTTTCATTAAGGTGTATCCGCTAAGAAAGATAGTGAGGTTTGGATCAAGTAGAAAACTTGCTCCCATATTTGTAGGACCGTTCCCCATAGTAGAAAGGGTAAGGAAAATGGAATATCGGATAAAGCTACTGGAGAGGTTCGCAGGAGTTCATGATGTTTTTCATGTTTCACACTTGAGAAAGTGCTTACATGATTCAGGAGAGGTAGTGGAACCTAGCCTACTTAAGGAAGTTGAAGTAGAGAGAGAAGCATCGGTTCATCGCATTCCTACCAAGATCGTTGGGCATGATATCAAGAAGCTTAGGAATAAGAAAGTCCCTTTGGTTAAGGTGTAGTGGGGAGAAAGTATTGAGGACGCTACGTGGGAGGCTAAAGAGAAAATGCGTACCTCTTATCCGCATCTCTTAGATGGTACGTCTTGAATTTTCTATTTCCATCTATAGCTTTGAATAGGTTCTTTCCTTTAGTATCCTTTGGGAGGGTAGATCTTAGGATTTAACATATGGATAGTAGGACCGAATGTAAACCTATTACTAGAACATGTATGATGGACGCAAGTGGTTTCAAGTGTTTGCTACTGGATGTTAATGGACGCATATACACACACTAGGCACTATTATCTCTTAGAGATCGGCCTAACTAGGTCACTAAAGCATATGCATATGGATGTGTGTGCACTTACATTTTTATTTCATGGTTTTATGAATGGGTGATTATAATATGATTGTTGCATTTGGATGATGATTGTAATACGCATATAGAATTATCAGTTGTCATTAGGGAATTTGCATTTATTTGGATACATGGCATGGACATGAACACATAAAAAGGAGGTCGACTGAATCAGTAGACCGCCTAATCTTTTGCATTAGTTAGGGACATTGACACTACATTATTGCATATATCATAAATTGCATTAGAAAGCTTAAGGATAATGGATGTAATGGATGATGGTTGAATATGTGGTTGTGGAATTTGGATGAAAATATTTATTTCATTCTTCTATCCTTAGAGATTTCGAGGACGAAATCCTTTAAGGAGGGGAGAACGTAACAACTTAAAATTTGAGCTATAATAATTAATTAACGAATTAATTGAACAATAAAATAAGTTTTTGAAATTGTTAGAATTGAGCTATGAGAGTTGGACCATTGGGTCCGTGGCGATTTTCTGATCAATTTCCATATATAACTTGTCGAAATTTGAGTCAGTATGGAGAAGTTATGAGAGAAACAAGATATCAGAATTAAATAAACAAAAATGGAAAAAAAATATAAGACCCTTAGGGGTCGACCCATGCTATGGTCAGGTCGACCAATAGGTCGGCCACCAAAGATCATAGGTCGACCCACAAAACTTCTTGGACGTGAAAACGTCAAGGTACGAGCCGAACACCTTAAAATTTGATTTTTGGTTAATCCTGTGCGTTCGTAGCTGCATCCGACGGTTCCTAGTGTGCCTATGACGTGGTTGCACCAAATTTAATCTTCAAATCCGATGGCTTGAGATCCCTAATCCACACTATAAATAGAACCCTAGGCCTAGCTATTTTTCTCATTCAGATTTTCTTCCAATTGGGTTCATTGCCTGAGGCTGAACCCTAAATAGAAAATTTTTCTGGGGAGGAAATCTTTTTAATAAAAATATTCTACGCCCTAGAAACAGACCAAGAAGGCCTAGGAATAGAGCTAAGGACTACAGGTTAGTGTTTTGTAATTATTTTAGATTTGTAAGCAATTTAAAATAATATGGTTCTCAATAGTTGTAGTTTTTCTACAATTTTGAGACAGTTTTTTTGTGAGTTTATTTACAGTCGGTTTTTAAGTAAATTTCAGAAGTTCTTTTGAGTCTATTTTTATCCAGCTATTTTATTCAGTTATTTACAGCTAATTGCAATTATTTACAGTTATTTATATCTGTTTTAAGTTGGGATTTAGCCTATAAATGTTAATTTCTTTTTTTTAGAGATTTAATCCTTTTTGACGCGAATAAAATATTAAAAAGAGAAGAATTTGCAAATATGGATTAAAATAGAATAACACTAAATTTATAGAAATAAAATGTAAAATGAGAAAAACTGAAATAAAAATAGAGATGGACTGAAATAGGCAAATTTAAGATATTTGCAAGCATAATTATAACAAGTGGTTATCACTGAAAAGAGAAAACAGAAGAGTAACGTTGCAAGAACAACTATAACACGTAGGTTATAATTAGAAAGAAGAAATAACAGAAGAGGCTTATTATAAAACTTAGATCTTGGATTAAGTTAATAAGAAAATATAGAAGTAGGGCCCATACCGGCAGCATTCCCTTTCAGGTCTAGGAGTGATGGTTTCACACGTAGGTGAGGCTGGGACACGCTTATGCTGATTAGGGTAAATAAGTGGCCAATAGATAGAGGCTCAAATCTGGGGATTTGGGCAAGGGGCGCAAAGCTAGAAGATTTGTTTGTTAGGACTAGTACGGGCAGCATTCCCTTTCAGGTCAAGGATTGATGGTCTCACACATAGGTGAGGCTGGGCACGCTTATGCTGATTAGG
This sequence comes from Allium fistulosum, assembly GCA_030737815.1. Taxonomy (NCBI): domain Eukaryota; kingdom Viridiplantae; phylum Streptophyta; class Magnoliopsida; order Asparagales; family Amaryllidaceae; genus Allium; species Allium fistulosum. Next base: position 205,430,233 of record CM060908.1, read on the forward strand.
GTAAATAAAGGGTCAAATAGAGGGCGACAGTTGGTGTGTACCGACGATGACCGAGCGTGCGACATCGACTAGGGTAAATAATTCGCTACTACGTCCTAAGCGCTAAAGAGGTGTCTTTTGCTGTGACCAACATGATTGGTTTGCAGTGGCACAACAGAGATAGGAAATGCCGATCAATGGGTAGGATTAGGATTTCAGCCTAGTCAAGTTAGCGGTTGAGATAGGATTAGGATTTCAGCCTAATCACAGTAGTTTAAGATAAGTGTAAACAATCAAACAATCAAAGCAAACAGTCAAACAGAATCAGAAACAGTATTTTATTCGAGTTTTATCTTTTCTGTATTTTCCTTTCATGCTAGAACTATTGCTTAGTCTATTATCTTTATCTTGCTTAGAAATGCTAGTAATTACTTTCACTCACCAGACTTATTGTCTTACCCACTCCTCTATCATTCCTTTTCCCCTAATAGGTAAGCAGAGTTGAGGATAGTTGATTCAGGTTGCTTGGAGATTCATTTCCGGAGTTTCCTCATTTTAGATGTATTCTTCTGATTTTCATCTTTTTCATTTGGCTTATGATGGATTGGCACTTGTGAGAGGGATTATTATTGTTGTTACTTTTCTCTGATTATGTGAGGCGGAGATGTATTTCATAAGACATGAGAGAATTCGAGTTTTTGAGACAAGTTTTTATGACATATTTTGAGATGAAGATTAATTCTGAATGATAAGTTATTATTTAAATGTTTTCCGCTGCTTTTACTTATTTGTCTTGTGAATCTTAGTCGCTGTGATGCTTTATCTATACCTATAACGCACCACATCCTTTGGTGTGCCCTTTTTGGGAATATTAAGGGGTGTAGGGTGTTTCAAAATCAAAACCCTAAGCTCTTAAGATTAGCAACTTTTTAGTCTTAAGTGTTTTATTTCTTATTATTATCTTGTAATTCCTTGTAATTGTAAGAGAGAAGCACAATATGAAATCTTCATAGTGTACGTAGGCAATCTTGCCGAATCACTCTACATCTTTGTGTCATTTACTTTAATTTTCTTGTTTACTCCCTTTACTTTCACGAATGCATTGGTCTAATTCTATGTTTGTTGATTTACAACAGAAGTATAGGTTCAAGTGCTCGCCCAAGTGGTTGGACGAATAATTCATGACATTAAATATTACTTAGGATGCTTGGATGAAAACCGTAATGATCCGGAATTTTGAACACTTCGTATTTAAATATCTAAATTATTTAAATATTTGAATCAAGGATTAAATGTTATTAAATTGATTTAATAACCTTGTAAACCTCATTTTTAATAATAACTAATGTTGCTAAACTTGTTTTTGAAGTTTGTTAAAAAAAATACTTCGAAGAAATATCGATAATGTGACCGAAAATCGGTTTATCGATAAACAACTTTTTAATCGATATAAGTTGCTAGAACTCTTTTGTGCTAAGAAGCTAGTGAACATACGAACAATTAGGAATTAATTAACACACTTTTCTTCATAAAGTAAATGGAACATTCTAGAAGCTTCTAATGGATAAGAGATATTTGTGTGTAAGGGTAGTTTAGTAATTTGCAAAAGGTAAGAGGTGTAAAGGAGAAGTGATGGGCATATTGAGGGGTGAGTCTTCCATGGCATGGTGGGGGTGAAAGGAAGGTAAGGCAACACCATCTTAAACCTATGTAAGAGGGTTCGTACCTCTTGAATCACTTTTGCAAAATTTAGAAAATAAAATCAAACTCTTTTCATGTCTCTCCACACAAATTCCTAAAGAAAATAACTTCAAAACATTTTCAAATCTCTTCAAACTTTTCCATAAGCCTTGGGACAACATCACAACACCTTCTACCAAGTTAGATTTTGAAGAACCAAGGCCAAACTCCCCTTACTCTCATAAGCCGTGAGAAAAAAAGGCATTATTTCCTTGAAATCAAGTGAAAAAATGTTAAAAGAAGGAAGCAAGGTGTTTTCAAGGTAGAGGAAAGACATGGTTGCTTGGAGTTGATTTTTTGTTTGGTTAAGGGTGAGCTTACTTACCACCTTGAATGAAAATATTTTGTATATGTTCTTGTGTTTGACTGTGTATATATTGTTTGAATTGATATTGACATATGTTATAATATTGGTTTTGATTCTTGCTCTGAAAGCAAACGGCATATGTAATCCATATGTATGGACTTGAATGGACTTGTATGGCTTGTAGCCTATCCTTAAAACAAAGTACTTAGGTTTTAGTTGGACTTTGATTTAGATTGAATTTGGATTTCAAAGTGCTCTTATAGCGATAGTCGCTATAGATGCACTTAGGAATTGCCCTGTGTTCGGCAATTTCTATCGAACTTTGTGGAGTACTTAGAGGTTTCTCCCCATATTTGTGATAGTTTATATGAATGCTTGCTGCCATAAAAAGTCTGAATTTTAAAAATTGAGTAACATATTGAAAAGTTACCAAACTTACACTTGCGCAAAACTGCCCCGTTTTAGCTTTTGTTTTGAAATTTAAAGGTTTCAAAAGATATTTAAATTTAAGTATTTTGTTTCATTATTTTTACAAATGTTTGGTAATTGTTATTAGAGTACTTTAAAAGTAGTTTGAGATTTTATGATTTTTTAAGAATTAGTTATGAATTTAAAGAAGAGGGTTTACTTTTAAATATAAACGAAACATGGTTTTTCCAAGTTTTTAAGTGAATTATAAACTTGTTGTTTTTAAGTATTATTTTGAGTAAATGTTTTAAACTATATTGTAAGTATTTTAAAGAGTTTTTTATTATTATAATACTTACGTTATAATGAATGGTTGTGTAAAATAATTAAAAAGGTATATCACCTTATTTAAAAATTGAAGATGTACTCAGATCTTTAAATTGATGTGTTTCAAAGTTAATGACAAGTATGAAAGTGACTTTGGGTTTATAGTAATGATATTTAAGCAACAATTTCTTTTGACCCATTTAATTATACTTTTGAAAAGTAAAATAATCTTTAAAAGGGAGTTTTAAAGATAATGATTAAGTGAACTGTTTTGGATTTGTTGTAAATGGTGTTTTAGTAACATTTGTTTTCAAACCCTTGAATTATATTTTAAAGCGGAAAATATATTTAAATGATATCGGGAAATATTTAGATCTTTAATAATGGAATTTCAAAGATAATAATAAGTATGGAACATTTGGAAAATATAGAAAAGTATAATTTTAAAGTATAAAAGAAAGAAGGGGCTTATAGTAACAAGTTTGAGTAACATTAGTTTTGAACTCTTTGACGGTGTTTTAAGTAAGTAAAACTTATTATTGATTTGTGAAGATACTTATATCGTTGAGATAAGTATATGAATACTTTTGAGAGTATTGAAATGTGTAGAAATGAATAGTGAAGTTTTAATTGAAAAGTGAAGATTAATTAATAAGTGAAGTTTTAATAAATAATAGAAGTTTTATTAGCTAAAATGGAGTTTTAGTAATAAAAGAGGTTTTAATTAATAAAGGATTGATTAATTAAATAGGGGATTAGAAGTCGTTTATATGACTTGATCGTGCTTGTGTGTGTCGATTAGGGATGGCAATGGGGCGGGTCTAGGGTCCAAACCCGGTTGACCCGCCCCTGTTTTGGCCCGCCCAGACCCACCCCATTGGGTCATCGAGGCGGGTAGACCCGTGACCCGTTCTTGAGAGCTCCGGGTCTAGGGTCGGGTCGGGGCTTGGCTGACCCACCCCAACTCGACCCGCACTTCTAAGATCTCGTGAAATTGCTTTAGTATTATAACGATGATTTGTTAATCTTTATATATATATATATATATATCTATGTATGTTTGATTATGACATGGATATTATAATGTTCCAATCAATAAGCTATAAAAAGTTTATAGTATTAAGCTGCATCATTGATATTTATAAAATAACATATGCATATTTTTTTGAATTATTTTGTACACCCATTTTTATTATCTTCCTTTATAATTGTAAACACATTGTTATTCGTATTTAATGTATCATTTAGTGACAACAAATATATATACATGTACATTAGTACACAATTTTGAATCAATACAAAAACCTTCACCGGGTCTCGGGGCGGGGCGGGTCTACCCTGACCCGTACGGGTCTCGGGTTGGGGCAAAATTCTGGACCCGCACCGGGTCTACGGGGCGGGTCTGGGGCGGGGTCTAAAAACCCCGGGGTGGGCCTGGGGCACAAGAAACCCGCCCCAACCCGCCCCATTGCCATTCCTAGTGTCGATCATGCTTTGTGTGTTACTTGCTTATGTAAAGTATATGGGACTTAGTTTCCTTTATGCGATCATTCTCATTATTGTTGGAATTGGTCAAAATATAAATTTAGAAATATCTAGAAGAAACACGGAAATTATATGGTATAATTATCTTCGATGATGCTATACTATACGTATAAACTTGTTTTGCTCTTCTAGGACAAATGATAAGGAAATCCGACCCCGTCCAAGTAGTAGATGATCTCAGCACTTATGTATTATCTGTTTATTTCTAAAAGAACCAGGGTTGAGTTTATTGGAAGTCGATCGATTGGTTTTTGAAGCGCCTGGCATGTGGGGGAGTGCACTTATATGAGACAACTCAAAACCGTAACCACTTCAAAACCAAATACATGATTTATATTCTTGGAAGCAGTTGTTAAGTGGAATGTTATAGAGTTGAATTGCCTATCCTTAGGTTAAGTCTAAGGAAGAGGTCGGCATTAACATTTTGAATGATACTATTGTATGAGTCTGTCTATCTTGAGGAGTATTCCAAGAGAGCAGACAGCATTAGCATTCCTCAGAAGACTTATGTGATTATCTATGTAGAGATTCAAGATGTGATTGAGATGCTCGAACACATGTAATTGTTTATGATCTATTCAGGATGTGAGAATCCATGTGTGATTCCGAGGTCTGTAGAAATATGGGGATCCATGTGTGGTTCTGAGATATGTTCGAGATGATGGAATACATTTGGTGATTCATGTGCTGCCTAAGTGATGATGACTCATGGTGAACAATGTCGAATGTAGCCTTGACATCAGAAATAACTAAAACTAGAGTAGGATGCATAATCTCGTGTTTAGCTTGCCCATAAGGGTATATCAACTCCAGATCTAGAGTATGCTTATCGATATGTTGCACGCGGAAGTTGTTGATACTTAGTACCACGCAGTTCATCGTTGGGCCCGTTGTGTTTACCTTATAGTATATTTTATCTAGAGATATACAATGCTCGGAAGGAAGTTTCTGATCCTTGTCATGAAGTTCGGATTCGGCTAGACCAAATAGATCTCCGTGGAAAATCCATATGAACGTGTCTTAGCGGTATTGATTGTATACCTACTATTGTTGTACCGTACACACAGTAGTTATATTCTGATTTATGTTCTACAACCTGGACATTATCTATTATGTCAAGATATGTACTTAATAGATGGTTGGCTCGTTTGATGGGATAACCATTATGGTATCCATGCAGTCTCAAAAGGTGTTGTTATATGTAACGCGTATTTCTTCAGTTTCTCACGCTGGTTTACCAAACTGATTCCGATGTTATTTTCTTATAATGCTCAAGTCAGTTCCGATATATTTCCCACTTTATCTATGTATGATTTGGAACTAACGAAGAGGTGCTGGAGGATAACCTACCGTAGTATTCTTATTTCCGTTGCATTATTGTATTATATATATCAGCATATGTGAATACATGTTGTTATAGCTGCCCAGGCTTATGATAGTATTTATTATTTTAACTCTAAAATGTTGTGTATCTTAGAGCGACAGTTTATACTGTCTTTTGATATTATATATTATTGTATCGTTGTGAGATGCTGATGTTGTGTTTTTCTCTTCCTTATTCTATTTAGGGGTCGAAAAGGTGGATCGTTGCATGTGGTATCAGAGCTGAAGGTTAAGCTATAACTTTGGCTATGGTTAGGTATAACTCATTAAGAGATTGTGTAATGGAATGTCTTAGCATGAGTTGAGTGTATTGTACATATGAGAGCATATATGTATTTGCTAAATATTAGTATACAGGATAAGTTGATAGTGTAATCTAATTTATGTAGTGATTAATGATGTTCACCTATTATCCCTCATTGGTTAGTTTAGTCATGCTCGGTCAGTTTATGAGAATTGACTATTGTTTGTTGATTATTGATTTGTGCTCGACCAATTTATGAGCAGTTTTTCCTTTTCACTACATGGGTTGCGTAGACAATAATTGTAGGTATATTGAAACAAACACCTTGTGAAATTAGTTTCACAATTTGACAATAAGGCATTCAGTGACATTGTTGGATTAAAGGTTATGTTTAGTAAAGATGTTTACTAAAAGCAAAATATTTTGGAGTAAACATTTATGAAAAGGTTTATATAAGAAAGTTGTTTTATATAAGTATGGTTTATAAAATATGGTTTATAAACAAAAAGGACTTAAGATGAGAATTTGAGAACTTAAATCCCGGTGTCTTTGAAAAAAAAATTCAAAATTTTGGAAAGTTAATAATGGTATTATTTGAAAGTAAATATTTGGGAAATTGGTTTATGAAATTGAGATCATGGTACTTAGTAATACTTATGAAGAATTTGGTATCGTTTTGAAAATGATTTTGGTTAAGTCCGAAAGGCATGTTTAGGATGTACTGAATCAACTCTTATCATTTGAAAATAATTCTAGTGATGACTACAGCATCATCGACATTCATTTTTAGGTTTCTAAGTAGGGGATGCTTCCATGGTAGTTTACTGCAAAGTTGTTTTGGTAAAAACATATTTTGATTTAAACCCTGAAAGTATGATTTGATATACAAAAGTTATATATATATATTATTTCAAAATGGTTTGAAATTAAAACTGGTGTTTAGTTCTAAAGTTTTCTTGTTAATTTATTTCATGGACACATATAGCCTATGCATTAGGATAGTATGGATGTGCATCACGGTACGATATGTTGTTGGGTAGTTTTCATTTGTTAAAACAAAATGGGATTTTCGGCAATTTTAAACGGTTTGAAACTTCCGAATTACTATAGAGCTCAAAGTAAAGTGCTTGTAGAAATATAAAAGTCAAGTTTTTGTAACTTATAAAGTTAGAAGGTAGTAAGTTAAAACAAGTTTTGAATTTGTTAAACATCCTTGTTAAGTAAAATAATTTGATGTTTCGGTTATACTCGCTGGATAACGAGTATTATACGAGTATGAACTTTAGTTATAAATTGTTTATAAACTTGAAGTTAATGTTTTATGAAATGATTCATAAATGAATTTAGTATTGTTTGTACCAAAATTGGGCACAACACTCTTCGGAAGTCTTTGAAGAGATAAAGTGAAGAAAATAAATGTAAAAGGAGGATTTATCTAACAAAAACTCCAAATCTCAAATATGAAACTAAGAAAAATGCAAGGAGACACAAGAATTTAGAGTGGTTCGGCGTATTGCCTACGTCCACTATGAAATAGTTTGCTTTATTAATCTTCCTTTGATGTTTACAATTGATCTCAGCAAATTATAGCGAATAACAATGATTTGCAGCAGTGCAATTCGTTGTTAGCAACAGCAATTGAGTTCAGATCTGGATCTGGTGGAGTCTGGGCGTTGGAGATCTCAAAGAGGAAGAAGAACCCCTTTTCTATTGGCTTTGGAGGTCCATTTATAGGTGTAGGAGGCTGGTATCTCGGTAAGATTTCGGGAGACCCTCTCTGGCACATGACCAGGCCCGCGTGCCCAAGCCCGTGAAGTTCTGGTCCGATCCGTGATCGATACGAACAGATTTCGTATCGATCAAGATTTCATTCAATGGAGTCGAAATTTGGCGTGGACATTCTTTAGCATGCACGTAGTCTTCTGTGAAAATTTCATAACATTTGGACTTGTAGATTAGGATATATGATCGATACAAAATGAGATTCTCGGCTGCTGTTTGGTTCGACTCGCTTCTGTTTCGACTCGGTTCTGTTTGACTCGGTGACGTGGCATTAATTTGTATCTGTGCTTTGCTCTACATCGATGGAAACGATGTAGAAGTCTTCGGATGGATGCGAAGTCAACGAAGTGGAGCGAGTCGAAGTATGACTCGAGGCGGAGCGAGTAGAAGTATGGCTCGAGGCGGAGCCAGTCGAAGTATGGCTCGAGGCGGAGCGAGTCGAAGTGTGCATTGATCGAGCGAGTCGAAGAAGGCATCTGATGGAGGCGAAGCAGAGCGAGTCAAAGGTGTCGCTTCTGATGGTTGCGAAGCGAGTCGAAGGTGTCGCTTCTGATGGTTGCGAAGCGAGTCGAAGGGAGCGAGTCGAAGTTGCCGCCTCTGATGGTTGCGAAGCGAGTCGAAGGGAGCGAGTCGATGTTGGCTTCCCTGATGGATTCGAACTGAGCGAGTCAAAGTTGGCTTCCTTGATGGATTCGAACTGAGCGAGTCGGAGTTGGCTTCCCTGATGGATTCGAACTGAGCGAGTCAACCGGTGGTTGGTTTTTATCCAATTTTGTATCGTTCGTAACTTGAGCATACGAACTATGATTTACTTGAGATTTGTAACGTTGACTCTCATAGCTTAGCTTGTCATGTCATGCCAATTTTGGCTTGATCCGGACTCGGACAAAATTCATCGATATCCATAGTGAGCCTGTGTATGACTGATCTCTAGGACGGACCGTCGTTGGTTACTAGTCAATTCCTTGGTGTCACGGCCTTGCCAAAAGGCGGGATAACATTTGCCCCCCAAAGTACGTCTTGTGAAAACATGGTGTGCTTTGAAGTGCAGCAGTCTTCATTCTGAATAGTAATCGTCTTTTCGATGAAAGTTGTAATCTTCGACTGTTTTTCTTGAAAATGTAAGCTGTTGACGGTCAACTGTTGTACCCTGTATTGTTGCGACTGATTGTTGTATGCTAGTGATTAGCTGTTTGCTGTTGTAATCGTTACTAGATGAGCTTTTGATTCCTGTAAATCTGGAACATTGAATATTGGTCCGACATACATGCATATATGTTAACCTGACACTCGTTGGCGTTCGTACGTTCACGATTCATTGTCAGTTTATTTTATATTGAATTCCGTATCGATCCTCTCCTGAACCGACGTGAAATTCGTGGTAACAACGCTCGATGGTTGTTTTTGAATGTTCCTTCATAACGATTCTCTCCTGAATCGATGTGAAGGGTTGAAACATTGAAAACGATTTTTATTGAATTTATGGATACGAAGTAAGTATTTCGAATCGATATAGATGGAGTCACTGGATACGAACAGGCAATTCATATCAATGGAGTTGGCCTCTGGAAGCAGTGATTTGACGGAGTCGATCTGCACACGAGACGGAGTCAAAGGCGACCGATACAAAGTGTGGTCTCGCATCGATGGAGTTGGCCTCTGGAAAGGGGACGGAGTCGAAGGGGAGACGGAGTCGAAATGGTTGCTTATTTTGCTGCACCGGAGATGGAGTCAAAGACAAGCGATATGAAGGGGAGCTTCACATTGACGCACTGGAGAGGGAGTCGAAACGCGTGTTCGAATCCACCGGGATACGAAACGTTTTCCATTTGCTTTCGAGTCCATATAAATACTTTGTACTTAGCCGTTTTTTCACTTTTTACCTTTCGCTATCCTTCCTTACCTTCGTATCGCTCGTAAACTTGAGAAGAAAGAAAGAAACATTCCTGCCTTCGAACCGATTCCTACCTTCAATCATTTGAACTAACTGACAGATCTAGGTAATCCAATAAGCGAATCCACGCGTAAACGATGAGACTTGGGGTTTTTTAACACCAAATCAATCAGAGTCGTGATCGATCGTAAGTTCCTTGGCCTCAGCTTCGCGTCGATCTAGAGTAGGGGTTTCGAGATGATGAGGTGGAGGCCTTCGTATCGATCGATGGTGGATCTTCGCATCGAACCGAATGCTTTGAGTACGTGGATCGATACGAAGGGGTTGTGTCTGATGGACTCGAAACGATGGCCTTGGATCGAGTCGAAAAGGATGGCTTCGGAACGAGTCGAAGGGGAGTACCTTGGAACGAGTCGAAGGGGAGTGTCTTGGAACGAGTCGAAGTGGAGGTTTGGGATCGAGTCGAACTGGAGGTTTGGGACCGAGTCGAACTGCGTAGTCTTGGGATCGATTCGAAGTGTTGCGCTCTGATCGATTCGAAGTCCCCAGCCTTCTGATCGAGTCGAACCCATGCTTAGATGGCCATGACCTATCGATGCGAACACGGCTCTCGTTAGCGATACAAATTGAACACTTAAAAAATCTGAAATTTCCTGCACATTTGAACAATTGACTCCGACGAGCTTCAAACTTGCATAACTGGACTTAATAGTTTCACCGCATATCTGATTGCCTATCGAAGCTCGTTTGATGAAATTGGAACTTATCAAAATAATAACATATTTTAACTTAGAGTGATAGTTAACGACTGGATGGCACAGTTGTGACGGTCAGCAATGACGGTCCTTCCGACTGAATTCTGAAGTCTCGTCGTTTACATGCTTTCTTTAATCCTGTAGATCTTCTCAAATGATATACAGTACCGCACTGCACAGCACACACTCACACACTTTACACTAGGGGATGCACGAGCTTTATTGCCCGTTTAACAATGATTTTTCATGAGCTAGCTATTCATGGAACCCTCAAATTCACAGCAGTAGGAACTCCCGAGCTCTATTCCACCATCCATCGAGATACCGGTTATTGGAGCCGAAGTTATAGAGCCAGCTCCTGATGAGCGTCCGGATGCCCGGTTCATTTGTAATCTGTAAGATTCAATGTCATCGGGTATCTCTGATCATGCTTTGTGTGTTACTTGCTTATTTAAAGTATATGGGACTTAGTTTCCCTTATGCGATCATTCTCATTATTGTTGGAATTGGCCAAAATATAAATTTAGAAATATCTAGAAGAAACACGGGAATTATATGGTATAGTTATCTTCGATGATGCTATACTATATGTATAAACTTGTTTTGCTCTTCTAGGAAAAATGATAAGGAAATCTGACCCCGTCCAGTTAGGAAATGATCTCAGCACTTATGTATTATCTATTTATTTCTAAAAGAACCAGGGTTGAGTTTATTGGAAATCGATCGATTGGGTTTTGAAGCGCCTGGTATGTGGGGAAGTGCACTTATATGAGACGACTCAAAACCGTAACCACTTCAAAACCATATACATGATCTATATTCTTGGAAGCAGTTGTTAAGTGGAATGTTATAGAGTTGAATTGCCTATCCTTAGGTTAAGTCTAAGGAAGAGGTCGGCATTAACATTTTGAATGATACTATTGTATAAGACTGTCTATCTTAAGGAGTATTCCAAGAGAGAAGACAACATTAGCATTCCTCAGAAGACTTATGTGGTTATCTATGTAGAGATTCAGGATGTGATTGAGATGCTCGAACACATGTAATTGTTTATGATCTATTCAGGATGTGAGAATCCATGTGTGATTCCGAGGTCTGTAGAAATATGGGGATCCATGTGTGGTTCTAAGATATGTTCGAGATGATGGAATACATTTGGTGATTCATGTGCTGCCTAAGTGATGATGACTCGTGGTGAACGATGTCGAATATAGCCTTGACATCAAAAATACCTAAAACTAGAGTAGGATGCACAATCCCGGGTTTAGCTTGCTCATAAGGGTATATCAACTCCAGATCTAGAGTATGCTAATCGATATGTTGCACGCGGAAGTTGTTGATACTTAATACTACGCAGTTCATCGTTGGGCCAGTTGTGTTTACCTTATAGTATATTTTATCTAGAGATATACAATGCTCGGAAGGAAGTTTCTGATCCTTGTCATGAAGTTCGGATTCAGCTAGACCAAATAGATCTCCATGGAAAATCCATATGAACGTGTCTTAGCGGTATTGATTATATACCTACTATTGTTGTACCGTACACACAGTAGTTATATTCTGATTTATGTTCTACAACCTGGACATTATCTATTATGTCAAGATATGTACTTAATAGATGGTTGGCTCGTTTGATGGGATAACCATTATGGTATCCATGCAGTCTCAAAAGGTGTTGTTATATGTCATGCGTATTTCTTCAGTTTCTCACGCTGGTTTACCAAACTGATTCCGATGTTATTTTCTTATAATGCTCAAGTCAGTTCCAATATTTCCCACTTTATCTATGTATGATTTGGAACTAACGAAGAGGTGCTGGAGGATAACCTACCGTAGTATTCTTATTTCCGTTGCATTATTGTATTATATATATCAGCATATGTGAGTACAGGTTGTCATAGCTGCCCAGGCTTATGATAGTATTTATTATTGTAACTCTAAAATGTTTTGTATCTTAGAGCGACAGTTTGTACTGTCTTTTGATATTATATATTATTGTATCGTTGTGAGATTCAGATGTTGTGGTTTTCTCTTCCTTATTTTATTTCTTTTTCTTTTATTTCACCCTAATAAGTCATCTCTTTGGCACTTGAGTCTTTGCACATGAATACTGTAGATATATTGGTGTCGAAATTTAGGGGTCGAAAAGGTGGATCGTTGCATGTGGTATCAGAGCTGAAGGTTAAGCTATAACTTTGGTTATGGTTAGGTATAACTCATTAAGAGATTGGGTAATGGAATGTCTTAGCATGAGTTGAGTGTATTGTACATATGAGAGCATATATGTATTTGTTAAATATTAGTATACAGGATAAGTTGATAGTGTAATCTAATTTATGTAGTGATTAATGATGTTATCTATTATCCCTCATTGGTTAGCTTAGTCATGCTCGGTCAATTTATGAGAATTGACTATTGTTTGTTGATTATTGATTTGTGCTCGACCAATTTATGAGTAGTTTTTCCTTTTCACTACATGGGTTGCGTAGACAATAATTGTAGGTACATTGAAACAAACACCTTGTGAAATTAGTTTCACAATTTGACTATAAGGCATTCAATGACATTGTTGGATTAAAGGTTAAGTTTAGTAAAGATGTTTACTAAAAGCAAAATATTTTGGAATAAACATTTATGAAAAGGTTTATATAAGAAAGTTGTTTTATATAAGTATGGTTTATAAAATATGGTTTATAAACAAAAAGGACTTAAGATGAGAATTTGAGAACTTAAATCCCGGTGTCTTTGAATTTTTTTTTCAAAATTTTGGAAAGTTAATAATGGTATTATTTGAAAGTAAATATTTGGGAAAATGGTTTATGAAATTGAGATCATGGTACTTAGTAATACTTATGAAGAATTTGGTATCGTTTTGAAAATGATTTTGGTTAAGTCCGAAAGGCATGTTTAGGATGTACTGGATTAACCCTTATCATTTGAAAATAATTCTAGTGATGACTGCAGCATCATCGACGTTCATTTTTAGGTTTCTAAGTAGGGGATGCTTCCATGGTAGTTTACTGCAAAGTTGTTTTGGTAAAAACATATTTTGATTTAAACCCTGAAAGTATGATTTGATATACAAAAGTTATATATATATATATTATTTCAAAATGGTTTGAAATTAAAACTGGTGTTTAGTTCTAAAGTTTTATTGTTAAGCTATTTCATGGACACATATAGCCTATGCATTAGGATGGTATGGATGTGCATCACGGTACAATATGTTGTTGGGTAGTTTTCATTTGTTAAAATAAAATGGGATTTTCGTCAATTTTGAACGGTTTGAAACTTCCGAATTGTTATAAAGCTCAAAGTAAAGTACTTGTAGAAATATAAAAGTCGAGTTTTTGTAACTTATAAAGTCAGAAGGTAGTAAGTTAAAACAAGTTTTGAATTTGTTAAACATCCTTGTTAAGTAAAATAATTTGATGTTTCGGTTATACTCGTAGGATAATGAGTATTATACGAGTATGAACTTAAGTTATAAAATGTTTATAAACTTGAAGTTAATGTTTTATGAAATGATTCATAAATGAATTTAGTATTGTTTGTACCAAAATTGGGCACAACACTCTTCGGAAGTCTTTGAAGAGATAAAGTGAAGAAAATAAATGTAAAAGGAGGATTTATCTAACAAAAACTCCAAATCTCAAATATGAAACTAAGAAAAATGCAAGGAGACACAAGAATTTAGAGTGGTTCGGCGTATTGCCTACGTCCACTATGAAATAGTTTGCTTTATTGATCTTCCTTTGATGTTTAGAATTGATCTCAGCAAATTACAGCGAATAACAGTGATTTGCAACAGTGCAATTCGTTGATAGCAGCAGCAATGGAGTTCAGATCTGGATCTAGCGGAGTCTGGGCGTTGGAGATCTCAAAGAGGAAGAAGAACCCCTTTTCTGTTGGCTTTGGAGGACTATTTATAGGTGTAGGAGGCTGGTATTTCGGTCAGATTTCGGGAGACCCTCTCTGGCACGTGACCAGGCCCACGCGCCCAAGCCCGTGAAGTTCTGGTCCGATCCGTGATCGATACGAACAGATTTCGTATCGATCAAGATTTCATCCAATGGAGTCGAAATTTGGCGTGGACATTCTTTAGCATGCACGTAATCTTCTATGAAAATTTCATAACATTTGGACTTGTAGATTAGGAGATATGATCGATACGAAATGAGATTCTCGGCTGCTGTTTGGTTCGACTCGCTTCTGTTTCGACTCGCTTCTGTTTGACTCGGTGACGTGGCGTTAATTTGTATCTGTGCTTTGCTCTACATCAATGGACACGAAGTAGAAGTCTTCGGATAGATGCGAAGTTGATGAAGTGGAGCGAGTCGAAGTATGGCTCGAGGCGGAGCGAGTCGAAGTGTGCATTGATCGAGCGAGTCGAAGAAGGCATCTGATGGAGGCAAAGCGGAGCGAGTCGAAGGTGCCGCTTCTGATGGTTGTGAAGCGAGTCGAAGGGAGAGAGTCGAAGGTGACGCTTCTGATGGTTGCGAAGTGAGTCGAAGGGAGCGAGTCGAAGTTGCCGCCTTTGATGGTTGCGAAGCGAGTCGAAGGTAGCGAGTCGAAGGTAGTGAGTCGAAGTTGGCTTCCCTGATGGATTCGAACCGAGCGAGTTGAAGTTGGCTTCCCTGATGGATTCGAACTGAGTGAGTCGAAGTTGGCTTCCCTGATGGATTTGAACTGAGCGAGTCGAAGTTGGCTTCCCTGATGGATTCAAACTGAGCGAGTCGACCGGTGGTTGGTTTTTATCCAATTTTGTATCGTTCGTAACTTGAGCATACGAACTCGGATTGACTTGAGATTTGGAACGTTGACTATCATAGCTTAGCTTGCCATGTCATGCCAAATTTTGCTCGATTCGGACTCGGACAAAATTCATCGATATCCATAGTGAGCCTGTGTATGACTGATCTCTAGGATGGACCGTCGTTGGTTACTAGTCAATTCCTTGGTGTCACGGCCTTGCCAAAAGGCGGGATAACATTTGCCCCCCAAAGTACGTCTTGTGAAAACATGATGTGCTTTGAAGTGCTGCAGTCTTCATTCTGAAAAGTTATCGTCTTTTCGATGAAAGCTGTAATCTTCGACTGTTTTTCTTGAAAATGTAAGCTGTTGACGGTCAACTGTTGTACCCTGTATTGTTGCAACTGATTATTGTATGCTAGCGATTAGCTGTTTGCTGTTGTAATCGTTACTAGATGAGCTTTTGACTCCTGTAAATCTGGAACATTGAATATTGGTCCGACATACATGCATATATGTTAACCTGACTCTCGTATACGTTCGTACGTTCACGAGTCATTGTCAGTTTATTTTATATTGAATTCCGTATCGATCCTCTCCTGAACCGACGTGAAATTCGTGGTAACAACGCTCGATGGTTGTTTTTGAATGTTCCTTCATAACGATTCTCTCCTGAATCGACGTGAAGGGTTGAAACATTGAAAACGATTTTTATTGAATTTATGGATACGAAGTAAGTATTTCGAATCGATATAGATGGAGTCACTGGATACGAACAGGCAATTCATATCGATGGAGTTGGCCTCTGGAAGCAGTGATTTGACGGAGTCGATCTGCACACAAGATGGAGTCGAAGGTGACAGATACGAAGTGTGGTCTCGCATCGATGGAGTTAGCCTCTGGACAGGGGGCGGAGTCGAAGGGGAGACGGAGTCGAAATGGTTGCTTGTTTTGCGGCATCGGAGACGGAATCGAAGACAAGCGATACGAAGGGGAGCTTCGCATCGACGCACTGGAGAGGGAGTCGAAACGCATGTTCGAATCCACCGAGATACGAAACATTTTTCCCTTTGCTTTCGAGTCCATATAAATACTTTGTACTTAGCCGTTTTTTCACTTTTTACCTTTCGCTATCCTTCCTTACCTTCGTATCGCTCGTAAACTCGAGAAGAAAGAAAGAAACATTCCTGCCTTCGAACTGATTCCTACCTTCAATCATTTGAACTAACTGACAGATCTAGGTAATCCAATAAGCGAATCCACGCATAAACGATGAGACTCGGGTTTTTTAACACCAAATCAATCAGAGTCGTTATCGATCGTAAGTTCCTTGGCCTCAGCTTCGCATCGATCTGGAGTAGGGGTTTCGAGATGATGAGGTGGAGGCCTTCGTATCGATCGATGGTGGAGCTTCGCATCGAATCGAATGCTTTGAGTACGTGGATCGATACGAAGGGGTTGCGTCTGATGGACTCGAAACGATGGCCTTGGATTGAGTCGAAAAGGATGGCTTCGGAACGAGTCGAAGGGGAGTTCCTTGGAACGAGTCGAAGGGGAGTGCCTTGAAACGAGTCGAAGTGGAGGTTTGGGATCGAGTCGAACTGGAGGTTTGGGACCGAGTCAAACTGCGTAGTCTTGGGATCGATTTAAAGTTTTGCGCTCTGATCGATTCGAAGTCCCCAGCCTTCTGATCGAGTCGAACCCATGCTTAGATGGCCATGACCTATCGATGCGAACACGGCTCTCGTTAGCGATACAAATTGAACACTTAAAAAATCTGAAATATCCTGCACATTTGAACAATTGACTCCGACGAGCTTCAAACTTGCATAACTGGACTTAATAGTTTCACCGCATATCTGATTGCCTATCGAAGCTCGTCGATGAAACTGGAACTTATCGAAATAATAACAGATTTTAACTTGGAGTGATAGTTAACAACTAGATGTCACGGTTGTGACGGTCAACGATGACGGTCCTTCCGACTGAATTCCGAAGTCTCGTCATTTACATGCTTTCTTTAATCCTGTATATCTTCTCAAATGATATACAGTACCGCACTGCACAGCACGCACTCACACACTTTACACTGGGGGATACACGAGCGTTATTGCCTGTTTAACAATGATTTTTCATGAGCTAGCTATTCATGGAACCCTTAAGTTCACAGCAACAGGAACTCCCGAGCTCTATTCCTCCATCCATCAAGATACCGGTTATTGAAGCCGAAGTTATAGAGCCAGCTCCTGATGAGCGTCCAGATGCCCGGTTCATTTGTAATCCACAAGATTCAATGCTGTCGGGAATCTCCGAGGATATGCTAGGACGGATTTGCTTAAGGCATTGTTTGTCGCTCAACGACGTGCTACTTCCTGGGCCAAATGATAGGCCGCACGATCCCCCGGAGGGGTTTACTGCTTTTAATCGTCACGCTTACACATCGGGGACACTCCCTCCCTTCAACCAATATATAAGGGAGATGTTATCGTTTCTTGGCATAGCTCCATTTCAGCTACATCCCAATGGGTATGCCTTGTTGAACAGCACCTTTGTCCTGTTTATGGAAATTCTCTTTCGACCGCCAAAGCCGATTGAAATCAGATATTTATTCAACATCAAGTGCCGTGGAGACAGCCCTTCTTTCACCTTCCTGGAAGCGGTCAGAAACTGCCACATTGTACTGGGCTCCTGGGGAAGGCTAAGTTATTACAATACTGAATGGTTTTACGTTCGGTGCCCCCCTGGATTTGCTAGGCGGTGGTTGGATAGACGTAAGTGTTGACATACTTTTCCCTTTTTATAGCTGCAATCTCTTGTCCTGATGGCGCATACTTCAGAGAGCTTGTTCGGATTCTTCTAGCGTTCTCGGGCGAAGAGAGGCACATCGACTTGGTCCTGTCTGACAGAAATTTGAGGACGGTCGGGCTGATAGAATGGAGGCAGAGCA
Source organism: Allium fistulosum (assembly GCA_030737815.1). NCBI lineage: Eukaryota > Viridiplantae > Streptophyta > Magnoliopsida > Asparagales > Amaryllidaceae > Allium > Allium fistulosum. The sequence continues at coordinate 205,448,296 of CM060908.1, forward strand.
TACAACTGGAAGGGACACATAGAGTGGTCCCGAAGAAACAGGTGAAGCGCAAAGCGCCCGCAGTCGTGATCACCGAAGAAGTTGATCCAGAAAGAACGCCTACCGATACCGAGCTCCCGGCCGGGCCTTCTGTCAATGTCCAAAATTCGGGAGGAAGAAGAAAAGGCAAGGCTTCTGCCCACAAACGCTCTAAACCTGAGAGATTTAAATCCGTGGTTATGTCCTTGCCCATTCCGGGGATTGAAATTTCGGAGGCTCCTCCCCCGCAAGTAGAGAATCCCTTTACAGGGCTTGCGATATCCCGATTTCGGATTTTGTGTCATATCCACACGATGCCGGGATTGAGGAGCTTGATAGTGCTCTTGAACTCAGCGGGTCGCTTGCTATGAGTGCGGCCAACATTTCCGGTTGGTCGGGGGGTTGCACATGCATACACTTCACTACACTACATGATTCGCAACTGTACATCGTCCAACTTAGGAAGTTACTAACTCTTTCTTCGTTTCTCATTTTCAGGTACTATGTCTGGAAGGGGATCGATGCTCGGGAATGTCCGCTCGGCCCGAAAGGCCTCTTCTTATTATGATTCCCGCAGGAGGGATTCAGATAGAGATCGCGATCGCGAGTATTCTAATCAGGATAGGTATGGGCGTGATAGGGACAGGGAATACAGACATCGGTCTAGATCACGCTCTCCTCCTCCTAGACTTCCATCTCCACCCCCTGCTTTTGTCCCACACCCACCGAAGCCTCCTCTTCATAGGCCATCTTCTCATACTTCCAGATCTGAGACTCATCTTCAGAGAGTTGAGACCACGACCTCCATGATTACAGAGCAGGTCCCAACTGAACCCACAGGAGAAGGGGCCCTTAAGCTGGCTCAGATGAGGAAAGTCTTTCCGAATATTTGCTTCGATGGCTACGTCTTCCCGCCACACTTAAAAAGAATTCCGTCAGGGGTGGAAGGCACGATGCATGATTACGTTCATGACATCTACACCCAGTACAGGGAGTGGGTAAAGGCCGCGGAGAAAGCTTCCAAGGTTGCCTTTGAGTGAGCTAAAGCGCTTGAGAAACTGGAGACCGATCTTGCTCAAAGGGACCGGATCATACAAGTGCTTACTACTAAGGCCGAGTCTTCTCGGAAATCGGAGATTGAGGCCACCAAAAAAGCTGACGAAGCAAAGGCGGAAATGGAGAGGTTGGTGCAGACACATGTTGCCCTGGTGGACGAGATGGGCCACCGGAACACTAAAGTCACTGCCGAGCGGGATGCGGCGGTTAAGGAACTCAATGAGCTCAAGGCCAAATTCGCCGACATGGCCAAGGAAAAAGATGATGCGAACAACGCAGCCCAGGAGGCGTGCGAACAAGCTGTTCTACTCAGGGGTGAACAGGATGCGGCTGTGGCTAAAGTCCAGAAGGTGGAGACTGAGGTCGAGGAGAGAGTGAAGTTGGCCGAGTCCAGGCTGGAGGCTGACATCGAAGACCTTCTCGTTGTTTACAATGCTAATGTGCTAAGGCACAGGGGTCCAGCCTGGCTCGATGATTTTTCGACGCATCTCTACAATGCTTGGAGCCGACTAGTTGAGGAAGAAAAGGAGGCGCATCAGGGCGAGTCCGTGGATGAATTTGAACTCGAGAATCGCATTCTGACTGAAGATGAAAAGAAGATTCTCCACGAGTCAATGATTCTGCGTGAGAAGGAAAGACTTGGCGCCCAGCATTTTGAAGTGGGAGAGGGTTCTGGGGTTGACCACCATGAAGCAAGTCTCGAAGTTCCCGCGTCAACCCAGCCCGAATCCTCATCTGCGGTTGGTCCCCAGGCCGTTCCTGCTTATAATCCAGATCAGCCGGAGATGTCTCCGGCTGCAACGCAAGTCACTGATGCCGCTCTGCCGCCTACGAGCCAAACTGAGGAAGGTATTCTGAACATTCCACATATCTTTCTTAAGTCGAAATCTTCGATCGAGTTAAGTTCTAACAGTTCTCTTATTCTTTGTCCAGTGATTGATGCTGCACCGGCTATGCCTACTGCTACTCAAGAATCACATCAAACGCAGGGGGCTATCGTGACCGAAGCAATCACCGTGAGTATAGCTGCTTCGCTTAACGACATGCAGGGGAGTACGATTATGTTTGATGAGCAGCTGATGGATGAACTCTTTCGCCATCACGGCGATCCCCTCGCTGACTTGTCATCTGTCATGAGTGGAACTGATCCTGCTACAAGCTCTTTAATGCCGACTGCTGATGCCCCCAGCGGGGCTCGAGCAGTAACCGAAGAGGAGATGTTCGCTCAAATCGACGTTGAAATGGCAGCAGCGGCTCACGGTGGAAGTTTTGGAGGTGGGATGGCAGCACCGGGACCTGCTCCGCTTAGCATGATATCTCCCAGTGGTACTGTTTTCATTACCAACGTGCCCATTCCACCTTCTGTACTTGATCATGTTCCTCCGACTCCGCCTGTAGGGAGCATTCCTATCCACTCAAGTTCGGAGGAGGATGTTGATATAATGCCCTCGCCTGAAGACCAACCCCGAAAAGAAAAGGCTCGAAGAGGAAGATTAGCGGTGGCTCCAACGGGTCTACACCGAGAAGGAAGCTAAGGAAGAAGAAAGATTAAACACGCTTCCTCGGTTTATTTTGACTTGCATTTTGCTAGCCGTGTATAGATGCGGGTTCGACCCCTGCTAGTAGGAATTTTTGAAAACTTGTACACGAACTTCTTTTATAAACAATAGAAATGAAACTTCTCTTTTTTGGCTTCTTTTCTGCCATTGTGTATTTGTCCAAGTGTTTCAATATCTTTTAGCTTTCGAATCAAGTTTGTTTTTGTTCGCCAAGTTCAGAAACTGTGGACATGGTTTGCGACCGGGAAGCGAGTCGAATTTTGACGTCGCATTGCTTCAATCGATGGTTGATGCTTAAGTCTTGCCCCCCAGTCTTGGTGGTGTGTTGTAAGACATCCGTCAGCGATCGCTCTTTTCTTATAGCATGTCGAGTCTAGTGCCACTGAATGGGTGTTTGAGACAAATGGAGATTGAGTGGTTTATTCACGCTTGTCCAATCATCGACGATCATATCCGCACTCCGGGGATTCTCATTTGTTTACCGGCGGTTGGTCACGCCGGCTTAAGTTTCAACCATATGCCTGCGATCTGGGGACTTGGAATCGATGTTAATACTCTGACTCGCGCTCTGGGAGTTTGGAGTTGATATCTATGCTTTGATTCATGCTTCGGGAACTTGAAGTTGGTGTCTACGCTCCACCTCATGCTCTGGGAACCCGGAGTCGATGTCTATGCTTCGACTTGCACTCTGGGAGTTCGGAGTTGTCGTTTATACTCCAATTCGCGCTTTGGGAATTTGGAGTCGATGCTTATACTCCGGTTCGCGCTCTAGGAACTCGGAGTTGATGTTTATACTCCGACTCGCACTTTGGGAGTTCGGAGTTGATGTTTATACTCCGCTTCACACTCTGGGAATACAGAGTTGATGTTTATACTCTGGTTCACACTCTGGGAACTCAGAGGTTATGTTTATACTCCAACTCGTGCTCTGGGAGTTCGGAGTTGATGTTTATACTCCGGTTCGCACTTTGGGAGTTCGGAGTTGATGTTTATACTCCGCTTCGCACTCTGGGAATACGGAGTTGATGTTTATACTCCGACTTGCGCTCTGGGAGTTCGGAGTTGATGTTTATACTCCGGTTCGCACTCTGGGAACTCAGAGTTGATGTTTATACTTCGACTCGTGCTCTGGGAGTTTGGAGTTGATGTTTATACTCCGCTTTGCGCTCTGGGAATATGGAGTTGATGTTTATACTCCGCTTCGCACTCTGGGAATACGGAGTTGATGTTTATACTCCGGTTTGCACTCTGGGAACTCGGAGTTGATGTTTATACTATGACTCGCGCTCTGGGAGTTTGGAGTTGATGTTTATACTCCGCTTCGAACTCTTGGAATACGAAGTTGATGAAGGATTGTCGTGTATCAGTCCTTTTTTTTGACTTTGATGTGATGGCTTGTCCCCGAGCTCGGGTTTCACTTAGCGAGTGATTGGTTGCATCGCAGTCACTCTCTATTTGAATAAATCCCACCGTATGGTGAAACTTAGCACTCCGTGCATAGTGATGGTCATATGAAGCATTTCAAGTAAATCACGGCTCTGGCTTGAAGAGATTGCATTTTATTGCTGAAATAAGAAAGTATGGCAAAGTCAGTTGCCTTATTACAAGTTCTAATTTCTAAATGCAGAAACAAATTGCAGAAAAGGAAAGTAAACTAAATGGATAAAGATAGCCTGTCAGGTGTAATAACGGCGAAGGCTCTCGCTATTCCAAGCTCTTGGCAGGGTAAAACCGTCGACGGTCGATAACTTGAATGTGCCATCTCCGAGCCTTCGTTAAATAACATACGGTCCTTCCCATGTCGGCTTCATATGCGAAGGAACCAGATAGATTCTTTTTAAGACGAGATCGCCTAGTTCGAAGGTTCACGGACGGACCTTGGCGTTGTACAATCGGGTGACTCGACTTCGATGCGCAGCTGCCCTCAAATCAGCTTCTTCACGCTTCTCAACTAGTAGATCGAGAGATTCAGCAAGTAATATAGCATTTGTCTTTGGATCATAGTATGTCACACGATGAGAAGGTACTTCTAGCTCGACTGGAATAACGGCCTCTAAACCGTAAGAAAGAGAGAATGGAGTGTGACCGGTCGCAATCTTGTAGGTTGTTCGGTAAGCCCACAAAGCCATAGGAAGTTCATCAACCCACTTGCCACCGACCTTTTCCAGTCGTTTTTTCAGAATGGATTTTATAACTTTATTAACAGCTTCGACTTGTCCGTTTGCCTGAGGGTGTGCAACTGTAGAGAATTTCTTTTGGATATTGAATCGTTTGCAGAAATCTTTGAATTTAGCACTGTCGAATTGGGTTCCATTGTCCGTAATAATGGTGTGTGGGAGACCGAATCGACAGATGATGTTACGAACCACAAAGTTGATTACTTTCTTTGTTGTAATGGTAGCGAGAGCTTCGGCCTCAGCCCACTTTGTGAAGTAATCAACCGCGACGATGGTTTACTTCTTACCACCTTTTGCCGGAGGTAGAGCACCGATGATGTCGATGCCCCACATTGCGAACGACCATGGGCTGACCATTTGCGTTATCTCAGTAGGAGGAGCTCTAGGAATTCGAGCATATTTCTTGCACCTATCACATTTCTTTGCATAGTCCAACGCATCACGATTCACGGTAGGCCAGTAATATTTGTAGTAAAGTATTTTCTTGGCAAGTGCTTTCCCCTCGGTGTGATTGCCACATTCTCCCTCGTGCACATCGCGCAATACTTGTTTAATTTCATCATGAGCGATACACCGGAGTAGGGGGACTGAGTACCCTCTTCTGTACATGAGTCCATTCTGGATGGTAAATCGTGAGGCCTTCCGAAGGACTTGTCTCTTTTCACTCCTGCGCTCCGACAGGGTTCCGTGCTCAATGTAGTTTCTGAGTGGGGTCATCCATGAATCCTTTTCGGGAACGGTTTCGCATACCCATTTTATTTATGTCTGGTCGATGCTTAGGGAAGATAGCATTTCTACGAGAACGAGTCGCATTTGCTGAGCTTCACCTGTACTGGCTAGCTTTGCCAATGAATCGGCCTTTTGGTTGCGCTCCCGAGGTATACAATAGATGGCGTAGTAATCGAACTGATTCAGTACTTCCTGAACTCGAGCTAAGTAAGCAGCCAACCTTCGATCTCTTGCCTGATACTCTCCCCGTACTTGACACACAACCAATTGTGAGTCACAATAAATATACACTGCGATAATTCTCAAATCTCTAGCAAGTTTTAAGCCAGCTAAGAGGGCTTCGTATTCAGCTTCATTATAAGTCGCATGAAAATCGAACTTCACAGCATAGCATATGGATCGGCCTTCGGGGGTTTCGAGTACAACACCAGCGTCCGAACATCGGTCGTTTGATGCACCATCAGTATACAGCTTCCAGACGTATTCAGGGAATTTACTAGCTTTGGGCAAGTCCTCTGGAATGGTAAATTCAACTATGAAATCAGCGAGTACTTGTCCTTGGATTGCTCGTCTTGGAGTGTAAGTAATATCAAACTGACTCAGTTCGATGTTCCACTTGAGTAACCTACCAGACGTCTCAAGCCGCGAAAGGACCTGTCGTAACGGCTGGTCGATGTAAACAACAATGGGATGTGCCTGGAAATACGATCGGAGTTTTCTTGATGCAATTACAAGGCAGTAGGCCAACTTTCTAGCTTTGGATAGTTCCTTTCAGCCCCAGTCAATCGTTTGCTGACGTAGTATACTGGCTTCTGTATCCCGTCCTCATCTCGAACCAAGGCAGTGCTGATTGCATTTTCTGATATCGCCAAGTATGTATATAGCTTCTCATGATCAATAGGCTTTGACAGGATCGGTGGTGTGGATAGATGTTGAACTAGTGCTTGGAAAGCGCCCTCGCACTTCGTGGTCCATTCAAAGTTTCGTTTCCCTTTTCGAATCAGATCGAAGAAGGGAATGCATTTGTCAGTGGACTTTGAAATGAACCTGCTCAATGCTGCTACCTTCCCATTGAGACTCTGGACTTGCTTTATAGTCTTTGGAGTTTCAAGATTTCTGATTGCCCAAATCTTTTCAGGATTAGCTTCGATTCCCCGAGCGTTAACGATGAACCCGAGGAACTTTCCGGATGCAACTCCAAAGTGACATTTCAGTGGGTTGAGCTTCATTTTGTATTCTCGAAGTATGTTGAACATAGTTTCTAGGTCTTTTACATGGTCGGTGGAGAGTCATGACTTCACAAGCATGTCGTCTACATATACTTCCATTGTTTTCCCGATTTGATTGGCAAACATCCGATTGACCAATCGTTGATAAGTAGCCCCGGCGTTCTTGAGTCTGAACGGCATAACCTTGTAACAGTAAAGTCCCAGATTGGTTATGAAGTTGGTATGTTCTTGATCGGATAAATGCATCGGTATCTGATTGTAGCCAGAATACGCGTCCATGAAGGATAAGAGTTCATGCCCAGCTGTCGAATCTACTAGCTGATCAATTCTGGGAAGCGGGAAGCTTTCTTTGGGACATGCTTTATTCAGATCGGAATAATCGACACACGTTCTCCACTTTCCGTTCGGCTTTCGGATGAGCACGGGATTCGACACCCATTCAGGATATAGGGCATCCCGAATGAACCCATTCGCTTTAAGCTTTTCTACTTCTTCTTTAAGGGCGGCAGATCTCTCTGGATCCATACCGCGCCTTTTCTATTTGACTGGGACATGCCGTGGATCAATGTTCTGGGTGTGGCTCGCGATGTCCGGCGAGATCCCATACATATCGGAATGTGTCCAGGCAAATACGTCAAGATTTGCCCGTAGAAATTCAACCAATTCCTCTTGAGTTTGCTGGCTCAGCTGAGACCCAATCTTTATCATTTTCAAATCATCGTTACTGTCGACTAGGACATCAATCGTCCGTTCGGCCGAGGATGCTTGACTTTCTTTAGATTCTCCTTCGTCTTTAGTTTCTCTTAGGTCAAGATCCTTGAGGAATTGGCTGGGGTGCCCGGGCCTAGGCCCGGGCGTTAATTGTCAATTATCGGTAAAACGGATGCAGAGAGATTCCTCCGCGCCCTTTCCTTTCTCCTTTCGCCGCGCCTCCCGCAGCTCAACAACATAGCAGGCTCTGGCAGTAGCCTGATCTCCCTGAATGATTCCTATTCCATGATCAGTGGGAAACTTCAAAGTCAAACACCACGGGGCGATGGCTGCCCTAAATTCAGCGAGGGCTGGTCGGCCCAAGAAAGCATTGTAAGGAGAGTCTATGTCCAAAACAATGAACTGTAGCATCCGTACTCTCCGCCGTTCTCCAACTCCCAACTCTACTGGCATTTCCACCATTCCAGTGGGTATAGTGGCACTTCCGTTGAAACCATGGACTCGGGATTGACAAGGCTTCAAGTCCATGGCTTCCATTTTCATTTGATCATAAGCTCGCTTGAACAAAATATTCACAGAGCTTCCACTGTCAACTAAGATCCTCTTCATCCAGGCGGGACCTACTTGCGCTGAGATGACCAATGGATCGATAATGGGGGCTTCGACTTTATCAGCGTCTCTGTTTCTGAACACGGTGTCATCTACCATCGTTTTCTGTTGCTTGGTCGGAGCCCCTTCATCAAAACTACTACAGCACTCGAAGTCCGCATGCCTGATAGAACTGGCATACGACTCCATTTCCTTCCAGCTTCGGTCCACTGGGTGAGGACCACCACTTATCGTATTGATAACCAACCTCCCGCCTGTACGAGCGGGTTCCTCTTGTCTTTCCTGATTTGGCACACGATCCTGATTTGATGGGCCCGCACCACCGGATTGCGGCACCCGCACATACTGATCCAACTTTCGCTCACGTATAAGTTTTTCAATGAGGTCTTGTAAGTGACGACACTCATTGGTGTTGTGGCCATAACTCTCATGGAATCTACAGAATTTTCCTGTTTGGATTTGCCTCTCAGTTGGCGGTTTTGGGGCAGGTTTCTTGTATTGCATGGTATTGTAGGTCTGCAAATACACATTTTCCAACGACCTATTCAACGGAGTATAATTATCATACATGGAAGCTCTACGCCGTAGTCCACGATCCTGATCACGTTTTTTGTTCTGATTTCTATTGTCCCTCTGCTGATTCTATTTATTTTGGACGTTTAACTGAATTTTTCTAGAACTATCTCCGGATTGTTTAACAGCGACGTTACTTTGGATACCTTCGATGTTGGGCCCTACGTCATCCTACTTCCTAGACTGTTTTGCGTCCTCCCTTCTTAGGAATTGGGCTGCCTTGGAATAGAAACGGTCCAATGACGTAGGTGGTTTTCCAGCTAACCAATTTCCGAACTCGGAATCAGCATCAATCCCCTTAGTCAATGCCATCAGGATAGAGTTATCATTGGGATTGCTTATTTCTGCACATGCAGCATGGAATCGCTCTAAGTAACGTCTAAGTGTTTCTCCGGGAGCTTGTGTAACACTAGACAGAGTGTTAACATCCTTAGGCCTTGCCACATGCATACGGAATTGCTCGACAAACTTGGTGGCCATCTGGTCAAAGTGGAGATGGATCGTGGTGGCAAACGAGTAAACCACATGGTAGCGATGCCCCCTAGGGAAATGGGGAAACTACGGCACTTTACTGCATCATCAGCTCTCGCAGCATTCATCAGCCATTCGTATTTCAGGACGTGTTGATTGGGATCAGAACTTCCTTCATAAACTAGCAAAGCTGGCATCCTGAAGTGCCGAGGTGGTTCAGCATATAACACATCATCAGTGAAAGGGGTATGACTCCGGGAGATTCCCTAGTCGTCATTACTGAGACCCTGACTTTCACGGATAATTTGACGGATCATCGTTGGTATATCCGGCACTCGGATACTTGTAGCATGTTGTGCCAAGGTGTGGTCGGGTTCCACAGCGCGAGTCTGGACCGAACGCGGTCGACGATCCGTGCCTCGCCTCCTTGGTTCAACATCCTCAGGGACATAAGGCTCAGGAGTCTGCTCTCATTGGTTACGCTGAGGATCAGCTTGGTTTCTAGCATTACCTCCTTGTCAGGCAGTGGTGGTAGTAGCAATGTTGCCCATGACATAGTAAGGAGCAGCTCCTCCTCGAGTTGAAGGTTCTATACGGAGACTAGCGGATGGTCTAGCTCTAGGTTGCCCAAGATTCGAAGCAGGTTGGTGTCCCATGGCTTGGGTGTAGCTTACACCCAGCCGTGGGCGTGTGGATCTGGTTTGGCCATCGAAGGAGGCTGAACTCTCTGTGGAAGAATAAGAACCTTGGTCTCTTCTGGATCTTCTTCGCCTTTGGCGATTTAGCTGGTTAGTCAACTCTGTGTTGGCGCGCAGTTGTTCAGTTAACTGCTGTCGACTTTGGGTCAACTCTTGAAGCAATGTCTAGAATTCTTGTCTAGTGATTGGACCTGATGGATCTGAAGGTCCTGCAGCATTTTGGTTGGATGGAGGTGATTGCACGGGATTTTGTCGGTCCCGTCCTCCTTGATCAGCAGTAGTAGAAGTGGTACGTGTGCTCACCATAATGAATTAATGAAGTCCTTTCCTAGATCTGATTGCAAATCTGAATAGAATGGAAGGGCTTCAAAGTTCTAGATCTAGATCTTCTTCTTAGATTTATGCAATCCAATATAGATAGGAGATCCAAAGAGCAGGAGAAAAATTAGGTTTTTTTAGTGAAAGCACCAAAGCGTTTGTACCAAAATTGGGCACAACACTCTTCGGAAGTCTTTGAAGAGATAAAGTGAAGAAAATAAATGTAAAAGGAGGATTTATCTAACAAAAACTCCAAATCTCAAATATGAAACTAAGAAAAATGCAAGGAGACACAAGAATTTAGAGTGGTTCGGCGTATTGCCTACGTCCATTATGAAATAGTTTTCTTTATTGATCTTCCTTTGATGTTTACAATTGATCTCAGCAAATTACAGCGAATAACAATGACTTGCAGCAGTGCAATTCGTTGGTAGCAGCAGCAATGGAGTTCAGATCTGGATCTGGCGGAGTCTGGGCGTTGGAGATCTAAAAGAGGAAGAAGAACCCCTTTTCGGTTGGCTTTGGAGGTCTATTTATAGGTGTAGGAGGCTGGTATTTCGCTCAGATTTCAGGAGACCCTCTCTGGCACGTGACCAGGCCCGCGCGCCCAAACCCGTGAAGTTCTGGTCCGATCCGTGATCGATACGAACATATTTCGTATCGATCAAGATTTCATTCAGTGGAGTCGAAATTTGGCGTGGACATTCTTTAGCATGCACGTAGTCTTCTGTGAAAATTTCATAACATTTGGACTTGTAGATTAGGAGATATGATCGATACGAAATGATATTCTCGGCTGCTGTTTGGTTCGACTCGCTTTTCATTCGACTCGGTTCTGTTTGACTCGGTGACGTGGCGTTAATTTGTATCTGTGCTTTTCTCCACATCGATGGACACGAAGTAGAAGTCTTCGGATGGATGCGAAGTCGACGAAGTGGAGTGAGTCGAAGTATGGCTCGAGGCAGAGTGAGTCGAAGTATGGCTCGAGGCAGAGCGAGTCGAAGTGCGCATTGATCGAGTGAGTCGAAGAAGGCATTTGATGGAGGCGAAGTGGAGCGAGTCGAAGGTGCCGCTTCTGATGGTTGCGAAGCGAGTCGAAGGGAGCAAGTTGAAGTTGCCGCCTCTGATGGTTGCGAAACGAGTCGAAGTTGGCTTCCCTGATGGATTCGAACTGAGCGAGTCGACAGTGGTTGGTTTTTATCCAATTTTGTATCGTTCGTAACTTGAGCATATGAACTCGGATTGACTTGAGATTTGGAACGTTGACTCTCATAGCTTAGCTTGTCATGTCATGTCAATTTTGGCTCGATCCGGACTCGGACAAAATTCGTCGATATCCATAGTGAGCCTGTGTATGACTGATCTCTAGGACGGACCGTCATTGCTTACTAGTCAAGTCCTTGGTGTCACGGCCTTGCCAAAAGGCGGAACAACAGGTATGAAGTGATATACCATTTGTGTAGAAGAATGTGACTTAAAGGATATTTATATAGTTAAGAAACCAATAGGGTAAGTATATAAGTTGTATGTAGATCATTTTATTCGCATAACTATTCTTGATCCAGTATTCGAGTACATGGTTTCGAGGTGATTTACGCCGGTCCAAACAAGGATTTTTCACTTGATTCTTGATGGTGAACACTTGGTATGGATTCGTGATATGATACTGATGTTTTCTGTCATAGTATATGGCTATGTAAGGAAAATGAAGGTTTCTAATCAAGGAACCTGATCGCAGTCTACACTAGAAAGGTCAAGTGATCTATACTGGTTCAGAAGTGAAATTTATATGATCGAGCTAGTGATCAGATTTGTTATTGCATGCAGATGATATATGTATATCATAAGGGCTTTAGAATATTTATACGTTTTGTGTGGTTACTTGTGGAGAGTGTGGGGAATGACTCTTAGAATTGCTTGAGTTAGCATGAATAATCGACTAAGTGATAACATGAGGCTGTTGAGAGTAAGGTAATGCTTAGTGGATTGTTGTCATCCTTGTGCGATGAGAAGGTTTCTAAACCAGGGCAAACCAAGTTATGGTTTCTAGTGATGCGGTACTATTTAGTATTGATGTGTGATTATTGCTTTTGTTTCCTATGTTAGAATTCCGAGGATGAAATATCCTAAGTGTGAGAGAATGTAACAACCCGGAATTTCGAACGCTTCGTATTTAAATATCTGAATTATTTAAATATTTAAATCACAGATTAAATGTAATTAAATTGATTTAATAACCTTGTTAACTCCCTTTTAATAATAAATAATAATGGTAAACTTATTTTTGAAGTTCTTTTACAAAAATTAATACTTTGATGAAATATTAATAATGTGACCGAAAATAGGTTTATCGATAAACAATTTTTAATCGATATAAGGTCTTAGAACTCTTTTGTGCTAAGCTAATGAACAAACGAACACATTAGGAGCTAATTAACACACTTTGCTTCATAAAGTAAATAGAACATTCTAAAAGCTTCTAATGGATAAGAGATATTTGTTTGTGTAAGGGTAGTTTAATAATTTGTTAAAGGTAAGAGGTGTAAAGGAGAACCGATGAGCATGTCTATGGGTGAGCCTTCTATAGCATGGTGGGAAGGGTGAGAGGAAGGTTAGGCAACACCATCTTAAACCTATATAAGAGGGTTCATACCTCTTGAATCACTTTTGCAAAATTTAGAAAATAAATGAAACTCTTTTCATATCTTTCTCTACACAAATTTCCTAAAGAAAATAATTTCAAAGCATCTTCAAATCTCTTCAAACTTTGAAACAAGGCTTGGGAAAGCATCACAACCCCTTCTACCAAGTTATGTTTTGAAGAAATAAAACAAAACTCCCCCTACTCTCATATGCTGTGAGCAAAAGATGCATTATTGCCTTGAAATCAAGTGAAAAAGGCAAGGTTAAAGGAAGGAAGCAAGGTGTTTGCAAGGTAGAGGAACGACTTGGTTGCTTGTGCTTGCTTGTTTTTTTGGTTAAAGGTGAGATTTCTCAGCACCTTGAATGAAAATATTATGTATATGTGCTTGTGTTTGATTGTATATATGTTTGAATTGATATTGACATATGTTGTAATATTGGTTTTGATTCTTGCTTTGAAAGCAAATGGCATACGTAATCCATAAGTATGGACTTGAATGGACTTTTATGACTTATAGCCTAGCCTTATAACAAAGCACATAGGCTCCAGTTGGACTTTGGTTTCGATTGGACTCGGATTTGAATGTGCTTCTATAATGCTAGTCGTTATAGATGCATTTAGGAATTGGCTTGTGTTCAGCAATTTCTATGGAACTTTATAGAGAAATCCTTAAGGGTTTCTTGCCATATTTGTGATTTCTTATATTTATTCTTACTACCATAAAAATGTTAAATGTTAAAAAGTTAAGCAACATATCGAAAAGTGGCCAAATTTACACTTGTGCAAAAATGCCCCGTTTTACCCTTTGTTTTGAACTTTGAAGGTTTCAAAAGATATTTAAATTTAAGTATTTTGTTTCATTATTTTTACAAGTGTTTGATAACACTTATTAGAGTATTTTAAAAGTGGTTTGAGATTTTTATGAATTTTGAAGAATTATTTATGAATTTTAAAAGAAGAGGGTTTACTTTTAAATATAAAGGAAACATGGTTTGTCCAAGTTTTTTTAGTGAATTATAAACGTTTTATTTTTAAGTAATATTTTGAGTAAGTGTTTTAAATCATACTATAAGTATTTTAAAGAGGGTTTTTGGATTATAACACTTATGTTACAATGAATGGTTATGTAAATAATTAAAAAGGTACATTACCTTGGCAAAAAGTGAAGACGTACTCGGATCTTTAAATGGATATACTAAAAAGTTAATGACAAGTATAAAAGTGATTTTGGGTTCATAGTAATGATGTTTAAGCTGCAATTATTTTTAACCCATTTATTGTACTTTTGAAAAGTAAAACAATCTTTAAAAGAGAGTTTTAAATATAATGATTAAGTGAAGTGTTTTGGGTTTGTTGTAAACAGTGTTTTAGTAACATTTGATTTCAAACCCTTGAATTATATTTTAAAGTGGAAAATATAGTCAAATGATTTTGGGAAAATACTTAGATCTTTAATAATGGAATTTTAAAGATAATAATAATTATGGAACCTTTGGAAAAGATAGGAAAGCATAAGTTTTAAAGTATAAAAGAGGGAAGGGGTTTATAGTAACATTGTTTGAGTAACATTTGTTTTAAACTCTTTGATGGTGTTTAAGTAAGTAAAACTTGTTATCGATTTGTTAATATACTTATAACCTGCACCCCATTGGTCTGAATTTTCGCTAAATCGAAAATCTAAGTCCATCAAAGTACGAATCGTTGGTTTGATATTCTATAAATAAAACAAAAGAATGCATATCAGAACTCTAATGAAATAACTTATAGTGGAATAATAAAATATAATAGATCACAAAAATTACCGACCAAGGTTTGACAATTCCAAATCAAGTGTCCTTGTCAGCACCGAACACACTAAGCACCGGTAAATATCTTTCTAACTAACTATGTGTGGTAATAAGGAGGGAGTCATAATAACATTCTGGTAGTTGGTAAAATTATACATTTTGTACATAACGCTAGTTTATGCCAATTGTCTTTCATTTCATGTTATATCTTTTAGTTTTACTCAGTCACTTAGACTCCTCATCCACGTACGAACCATTCCCATCTACCCTCTGTGGAATCATAGCTGTGTGTGTGTATATATCCTATGATCCCCAATTAAACCTAGATAGTATTCCCGCTAGTATCTATAACACCCCTAATTTTAGTTTAACATTATTCCGGAAATTTAATTGGATTGATTAAATAGAATAATGTAATGGGATAAGGGGATGAGATTTGAACATTTATAAGATCAAGCCATAATTAATCAACTAAGTAAGATTGTTTAAACTTAATCTAAGGAGGAATAAATGAAAAGGGTAAAATAGGAATAGACCTATCTTTTATCCCGTAAACCCTCACCCTCTCATTCGTTTCTCATTTTTCACACTCGCAAACAATCAAAAAGGAAGATATAGTCATTAATCAAGGTAGAAGGAAGAGGAAATCAAAGGGAATTTGGAAGATAAAGCTTAGGGGAGCTAAACACCATCAAATCTTAACTCCAACATCCAAATTTAAGGTGAATAATAAGTGAACCATCTCTGTTGATTGCTTTCGAATTCGATTATGGGTAATACCTGAATTATTTTGATAATTTATGCCATGTTTTGGTTGTATGATCAATTTTTGGATAAAATAATGAATTATGGAATTTTTATGAAATTATTTGAATGGGTTTTAAGGGTAAAACCTAAGTTTTTGATCTCAAGTCGATTTGATTTTCTAATATGTGGAGTAAAACGTTATTATAGAGATGGGTTTTTAATTTCATAATTTTCCAAGCTAAGATGAATATTTTATGAATTTCCTAAAGAGAAAATAGCTTTTATTTTGGGTTTTAATTATTAAAAATAATTGAATAACTATTTTTGTCCTGAAATTTTGATAGATAAAAGAATATGTTAATTCTAAATTTTTATGATTTTTGGTGATTTTTCCCAAAGTGGTTATGATTTATTATGAATTTATTATGCTAGATAAGCATTTAAATTAATATTAATCAAGGATATTAATTAATTGAAGTTGATATATGTTTTGGGAAAGTAAAAACTAGTTATGACAGTTTTCTGAAAAGATTTGGACAAAAGTAAATTGTTATCCAGTAGAAATTTGATAAAGAATAAGAGTTGGTGAAAAAAAAGCATTTAATAGAAATAAAATAGTTTTTAAACTAATTACGGGATTGCCATCGTCGTCGTCATTGATGTCGCAATCATCTATGCGGCAGCTATGCTTTTTGACATTAGTTATAGTGGATGCATACAAAATCAATCTCAGTTTTATGGAGTGAACCCACTTGGTTGAAGTGAGAAGTATGAATACGGTCGGCATTCATGTCTTTATTATCAACGATGCTGCATGTCTTAATGTTGCATAGCAATGCCATAAGTTTTCACCATAGCTTTAAATGACGCTGCATACTACTATTCTGATACTAACTATATTAAGGCAGCAATGCCACATGTTTTCTATATCGACGCCATAGCTTGAGGCAATGACATCGCAAGCAAAAAATTTGATAATAACTATTTTGTGGCGATGATGCCGCTATTACTTGACTTCGGTATAAAGGAAATTTAAATCGTGGGTTGTTAATGCCAACACCCTATATTTTATGGCATAGAGCAGAAGTACTGTGTTTTTCGACGTTATAGTACTAATGCCCGCAAGTGAATGATTTCGGGGATAATGCCAAGCGGCATTGATGTTTATTTCAATGTCGGTGAGGCTTTATTTTTAAATAACTAAATGTATGTTTTAAAAAGGCAAGACAGCATATCTTTAAGAAGGTCGATAACCTTATGATTGCGATAGTCAGCCATGTAATTTATAAAATCAAGTTTTTGTTTTCTAACCTTGGATAGAGGTTCGATATTGTATAGTGCGGCATGAATGCCGCATATTTTCTATATAAAAGACGGTGGGCCATAAGTTTTATTTGACATTGTTCATTAGGGATATCAATATAGATTAACTACGACGCGCTATATGCTTTAGAAATTTTACATTGTTCATTGGGGATACCAATGTATATCATATCATTGTTTTATGAATCGACATTAATCATTAGGGATACCAATGTATTTCATTTTAAAATTTCGACATAGATTATTAGGGATACCAATGCATGTCATTTTGAGATATTATAAGTTAAGGGGTATGCAACCTAATTGGGGAGATTAATAGATATAGGTTGAACATTTGGGTTAAACATGAATTAAGTTGATAAGTGATGGGTTCATGGTTATCTTAGGAAAACTATGGGATGTGTGAATGGTAGTCCACATCATGTCGAAGATGGATAGTCTCTATATGGTTGATGAAGGATTCATAATCATCCTAGGAAAATTATGGGATGTGTGATAGATAGTCCACATCATTTTAATTAAATGAAATATGTAAGATGGATAGTCCACATAACTTTGATTATGAAATCATATGCGATGGGTTGCCCATATCGGAGGGGATTGATAATCCATAAAAATATTTACATGTGAGATAGGTATTCTATATAAATATAAGATGGATAATCATTTAAAATTAAGACAGATAGTCAGATGAGAATTAAGGCGGATAGTCTGATAAATTGTGATGGGTAGTCCAGTATATGTTACATGACTGCAAATGCTTATTCTCTATGTTCTAACCATTATGGATGCAGGAGCAGAGTATATGGTTAATGTGTTTTGGTTAAGATACTAATGAGGGGAAAACCCATTCCGCTTAGCGGCGTGGTATCACTAGATATCTATTGTGCTTCGAGATGGTAGGTTATTATTCACATCAGACTATTTGTCTAACCCGAAGATTTTGTTTTTCCCCTTGAACTCTCAGGTACTCATTTGAGTAGGTCGGGAGAGTAGGTCGGAAGTAAGGGTTTCTAGGTTTCCAGTAAGAAGAATAGGCTTCGGGAGATGAGCATGAGGCTATCTAGCTATTTAATAGTTCTTACCTAATCCGGTGTGCAGTTCAATTTGTTTTAATGGATGTAATGGAAGAAATTATAATTGTCAAGTAGTAGTATGCTCTAATCAACCAAGGGGCATCTTCATATGTCACTCTTGAAGTATTATGTAATAATTATATTTTCTCTTAACATGGGATTACGAATGTGATTATGTAATGAATATGAAATGTAATGAGAAAAATTGTTATTAAATTTTGTTTGAAATTTTTCATATTCATGTGCTTCTAATTATTGATATAATTAACATAGCTGCATTTTTTCATTGAAAGTTAATACTACGGCTAACTGCAGCATCTGTAGCGCTTAGTTTCGGGCCTTAAAGTGGGAGATGTTACAACTTGGTATCGGAGCATAGGTTTATGCAAAATTTAAAAGATTAAAAGCTTTTTGAAAACATTATCCTAATGAATCAGAAAATAAGATTGGGTTATAGGATAACGCTATAGTAATGTACTTGTATTTGTTATATATAAGTATGTATTCTCCCCTCTCTCTTAGATCGTTCTTTTGTATCTTATTACGGTTCGTATGTAGATTACGAGAAAGCAAGATATGAAAGCAGGAAATGAAAGAGTGAATCTAGGTGGAGGAAGGACTATGACCAATGGAAATGTTCAACCCAATACTAGAGGAAACCAAGGTCGATAGGAAAATGTAACCAAAATGCAAATGCTAATTTAGATGCTAGAACCCCACCAGTAGATATGGGGACTATGTATCAGTTCTTTGTCAACCAGATGCAAGTTAGAGCAGCTGCAGAAGTTGCTGGAGGAAATGCTGCTAATGCGGGAGGAGTTAATCCCATGGCACTGGTTGGTAATAACTATGCTAAGATGAACCGAGATTATACTAGTCTTAGTGGGAAGCCTTTTCTCGAAACTAAGGATGTTGTTAAAGTGGAAAACTGGTTGTTGCATTGTGAGAGGATTTTTGTTGACTTGGGTTTGAATGATGAGCAAAAAAGGAGACTGGCTTCAAGGCAGTTGCAAGGAGCAGCACTATACTGGTGGAAGGGGTTAACCGTTAGCGTGCCAGAAGAGGAATTGACTTAGGCCAAGTTCAGACAAAGGTTTGAGGAAAGATTCTTATCTAAGGTAGCCATGTCAACTCTGCTGGGAAGTTTATGGAATTGGAGCAAGGGGAATTGTCCGTCCTGGAATATGCTATGAAGTTCGATGAGCTGTCTAGGTATGGATATGCTACCATCGACATTATAATTAAGCAGAATGAGAAGTTATCCGAGGTTTGAAGCCAAAGATTGCTAAAGCAACCATGCCACATCTCCAAGATCCGAGTAATGTAGTGGTGGAGATGGCTATAAGGAATGAGGAAATGCTTTCGACCTTCAGGAAGGATAAGTCAGTGGAGACTCAAGGTTCCCAGAGTAAGAAGAGGAAATTATTTAAGAAGAAGGGAGCTCACAAGGATGGAGCTACCAAGAAAGGGAGAGCTAATATTACCTATTATAAGTGTGACAAGAATGAGCACTATGCTAATGAACGTCGATCTGGTGATGGCAAGATGGTTTTGGGAAGGTAGAATGTGAAGTGATTTAATAGCGACCAAGTGGGGCATTACAAGAACAAATGTCCAGAAGCAGCCCAGGCTAATAAATGAAAGGTGTTTGCTTTGGAGTCACCTGCATTAAGACCGACTGTTGCTGAAAAGGAAAGTCCGAGATGGAAAGTACGCTTTTGATTCATAGCATACCAATTAGAGTATTGTTTGATACTGGAGCATCATATTTATTTATCTCTCAGTGTTTAGTAGATAAGTTAAATTTAGAACCATCATACCTTATTACTTCCTTAAGTGTAGCTACTCCAATAGGAGGGTATGTAACTCTGGGGATGAAATGTGACCACATAGAATTTGGGTTTCTAGGTTATACTTTTGCCTGCAGTTTATTTATATTAGATTTTATGGGCTTTGGGATTATTTTGGATATGGATTAGTTGAGCAGATATGATGCTAGGATATTTTCCCAAGATAGGAAAATATCATTGAGACACCCTGATAGTAGTGACCGAATAATATACTCAGCTAAGAATTCGAGTCCAAAAGTTTGTGCTTTACTGGGTGCCACAAAAGTAAAAGATGAGCTAAATCAGGTTTACGTTGTGAAGATGTTTTTGAGCTTGTTAGAGGACTACCATCGAAAAGAGCTATTGAGTTTCCAATAAATCTTTTTCCTGGAGCTAAACCCGTTAGTAGGCCACTTAGCAGGATGACACCTAGTGAGATGAAGGAGTTAAAGGTGCAACTAGTGGACTTAAAAGGAAAGAATTTTATTAGACCAAGGAGTTCGCCTTGAAGAGCGACCGCGGTGTTCATGAAGAAACCGGACGGGTCATTGAGATTATGTATTGACTGTCATAAGTTAAATGAGAAGACGACAAAGAATAGATATCCTTCGCCTAGGATCGATTATTTATATGATCAATTGAGTGGAGTCGGAGTGTTTTCTCAATTGGATTTGGTGACAGGGTTCCAATAATTGAGGGTGGTGGAGGACGGTATTCCTTTGACGACGATTCAAATGAGGTATGGTTCGTACGAGTGGTTAGTAATGCCACTTGAGTTAACTAATGCGCCTGCTTTCTTTATGGACTTGATGAACCGGCTTTTCTGAGAGCACTTGGATAGGTTCATATTGGTATTCATTGATGACATTTTGATACATTCTAAGGATGGAAGAGATCATGAGATTCATCTTAGGATAGTGCTTGAGACATTGAGACAGCATCAGCTGAAAGCTAAGTTTTCAAAGTGTCATTTCTGGAAAAGAGAAGTGAAGTTTCTTGGTCATGTGGTTTCAGAGAAAGGGTTGTCCGTGGATCCAGCTAAAATTGAAGCTGTTAACAATTGGAAGAGACCGAGATAGTGACCGAGTTAAGAAGTTTCCTTGGATTAGTTGGCTATTACCGGAGATTCATCAAGGATTTCTCTTGGATAGCAGCACCCCTGACTAAACTAACCAGGAAGGACGTAAAGTTTATTTGCCCCAATAAATTTGAGGAAGCATTCCATAAGTTATAGTATTTAGTTGACCAATGCGCCTGTGTTTGTAGTTTCGAATGGGAATCGGGATTTAGTGGTGTATACATATGCATGTGGAATAGGGTTTGAGCTGTGTTGATGCAAAGGTGTAAAGTAATTGCCTACACTTCTCGACAGCTCAGACCATATGAAGTTAGATATCCAACTCATGATTTGGAGTTGGCAGTGGTGATTTTCACATTGAAAGTATGGAGATGCTACCTCTTAGGAGAAAGACTTGAGTTGTATACAGATCATAAGTCTTTTAAGTATTTATTCTCTTAGAAAGAGTTGAATATGAGACCACAGAGGTGGTTGGGCTTATTAGCAGCTTATGATTTTGGTATTGAGTATTCGTCAGGGAAAAGAAACAAAGTGGCGAATGCACTTAGAAGAAAATATCAAAATGTGGTGATGTTAGCTATGTTGGTAAAATGGAAGGATTTAGAGGAGTTGACTACTTGTAGGGTGCAGTTAAGATCGACTACTAGTTCTAATCAAAGTACTGGCATGTTGTCATACTTGGAAGTTCGACCAGTATTGATCGAAAGGATCGCTTCTAAGCAAAGAGATGATCCATTACTAACCGAAAGGATTAGAAGATTGGAAAATGGAACTGAAATTGATGATCTAAAAGATTTTAGTCTTGACTATAGAGGATGGTTAAGAAATAAGATATGGTTTTGTGTTCCAGATGTTGGGGACCTAAGGAAGGAAGTTCTTAGGGAGTGTCATCGATCAAAATTTACTATACATCCTAGTGGAACTAAGATGTATCAGAATATGAGGAGAAGTTTCTTCTAGAAAGGTGTGAAAAAGAATGTAGGCTCATGGATGAAGCAATGTGCGAATTGCCAGCAATTAAAAGCCGAACATCAGAAGCCAAGTGGATTGCTTCAGCCTTTAGATATACTAGTTTGGAAGTGGGATTCGATATCCATGGATTTTGTTTATGGGTTACCAAGGTCGAATGGGAGAAATGAAAGTATTTGAATCATAGTGGATAGACTAACCAAGAGTGCATATTTCATTCCCGTTAACTCAACCAGGACGACACATGCATTGGCTAATTTGTTTATGAAGAATATTATCAGACTGCATGGAATTCCTTGTGGTATGGTCAGTGACAGAGATGCTTTGTTCACTAGTGAATTATGGAAGATTCTACAAGAAATGTTAGGCACCAAGCTTAAGATGAGTAGCGCTTATCATCCACAGACGGATGGGTAGAAAGTGAGAGTCGGTAAGGTACTTGAAGATTTGTTGAGAGCTTGTATACTAGATTTTGGTGGGTCATGGGAAGACCATTTGCACTTAGTTGAGTTTTCCTATAATAATAGTTATCAAACTAGTTAGGAATGGCGCATTTCGAAGCTTTGTATGGAAAGCCGTGCAAATCACCAACGTGTTGATTGGAGACTAGAGACAGATTGGTCCTTGGTCCGGATATGGTAAGAGAAGCCATGGAGAAGATTGAGTTAATCCGAGTTAGGATGAAGGAAGCTCAGTATAGACAGAAAAGTAACGCAGATAAGAGGCATAAAGTTCTAGAGTTCTCAGTTGGAGACCATGTTAAGTATCACTGATGAAGGATGTGGTAGGATTTGGAAAGTCGGGGAAATTGGCACCGAGATATATTGTACCATTCCCTATTATAGAGAGGATCCGAAAACTCACATACCAGGTAGAGTTACCTAGTACTTTGGAAGGAGTCCATAATGTTTTTCAGGTTTCTCATCCTAGGAATTATGTGCATGATCCAGAGACTACTATTGCTCTGACAGCATTGGAAGATTTAATAGTAGAACCAGATTTTACTTTTGTTAGGCAATCAGTTCGGGTTATAGCAAGAGATGAGAAGAAGTTAAGGAACAAGGTAGTCAGGTTGGTGAAAGTCCAGTGGAGTAAAATCGAGAAAGATTGTAGTTGGGAGACAAAGGACATGATTAGGGATGCTTAACTTGATTTGTTATGATGGTATGTTCAATATTTGTTGTATATAGACTTTGTAACTGGTAGGATATACTAGCATTGTTTGCATGTTTGATATGCTTGTTATGCAGTCCTTATTGAATTTTTAGGACGAAATCTTTAAGGAGGGGAGCCTGTAACAACCCTAATTTTAGTTTAACATTATTAAGGAAATTTAATTGGATAGATTAAATAGAATAATGTTGTGGGATAAGGGGATGAGATTTGAAAATTTATAAGGTCAAGCCATAATTAACAAACTAAATAAGATTGTTTATACTAAGGAGGAATAAATGAGAAGGGTAAAATAGGAATAGATCAATCTTTTATCCCTTAAACCCTCACCTTCTAATTCATTTTTCATTTTTCACACTCATAAACAATCAAAAAGGAAGATATAGGGTCATCCATTGATCAAGGTAGAAATAAGAAGAAACCAAAGGGGATTTGGAAGATAAAGCTTTGGGGACACCATCAAATCTCAACTCCAACATCCAAATTTAAGGTGAATAATAAGTGAACCATTTATATTGTTTTCTTTTGAATTCGGCTATGGGTAATACCCAAATTATTTGGATAATTTATGCCATGTTTTGGTTGTATGATCATTGTTATGGAACTTTTATAAAATTATTTGAATGGGTTTTAAGGGTAAAACCTATGTCTTTGATCTCCAATCGATTTGATTCTCTGATATGTGAAGTAAAACGTTATTTTGAAGATGCATTTTTATTTCATAATTTTCCAAGATAAGATGAATATTTTATGAATTTCCTAAGGAGGAAATAGCTTCTAGATTGGGTTTTAATTATTAAAAATAATTAAATAATTACTTTGGTCCTGAACTTTTGATAGATGAAAGAATATGTTAATTCTGAATTTTTGTGATTTTTGGGGATTTTTCCCAAGTGATTGTGATTTCTTATATTTTATTATGCTAGATAAGCATTGAAATTAATAATTAATTATGGAAATTGATTAATTGAAGTTGATATATGTTTTGGGAAGGTAAAAACTAGTTGTGGCAGTTTTCTCAAAAAGAATTGGACAAAAGTATATTGTTATCTAATAGAAATTTGACAAAGAATAAGAGTTAGTGAAAAGAAAATAATTTTAATAGAAATAAAACTGTTTTTATACTAATTAAGGGAAAGTCGTCGTCGTCATTGATGCCGCAATCATCTATGCCGCAACTATACTTTTTAGCATTAGCTATATTGGATGTTTACGATATCAATCTCAGTTGGTATGAAATGAACCTACTTGGTTGAAGTGAGAAGTATGAGTAAGGTCAACATTCATGCCTTCGGTATCAACGATGTCGCATGTCTTAATGTCGCATGGCAATGCCACAAGTTTTCACCATATCTACCGCATACCACTATTTTGATACCAACCATATTAAGATGGCGATGCCACATGTTTTCTATATCGACGCTATAGCTTAAGGCATTGATGTCGTAAGATTATTTTCGATAATAATTGTTTTGTGGTGATGATACCGCTATTACTTGACTTTGGTATAAAGGAAATTTAAATCGTGGGTTGTCAATGCTGACACCCTATGTTTTACGGCATAGAGCCGAAGTATTATGTTTTTTGACGTTATAGTATTAATGCCGCAAGTGACTGATTTTCGCGATAATGCCAAGCGGCATTAATGTTTATTTCAATGCTGGCGAGGCTTTGTTTTATAATAACTAAATGTATGTTTTAAAGAGGAGAGATAGCTATGTTTAAGAAGGTCGGTAACCTTATGAATTCAGCAGTTAGCCACGTAATTTATAAAATCAAGTTTTTGTTTTTCGAACCTTGGATAGAGGCACGACATTGTATATTGCGGCATGAATGCCGCATATTTTCTATATAAACAACAATCAGCCAGAAGTTTTATTTGACATTGTTCATTAGTGATATCAATGTAGATTAACTTCGACACGTTGTATGCTTTAGAAATTTGACATTGTTCATTGGGGATACCAATTTATATCATATTGACACAATTTTTTTATGAATCGACATTAATCATTGGGGATACCAATGTATGTCATGTTGACACCATTGTTTTATGAATCGACATTAATCATTGGGGATACCAATATATTTCATTTTAAAATTTCAACATAGATCATTTGGGTTACCAATGCATATCATTTTGAGATATTATAAGTTTAAGGGGTATATAACCTAATTAGGAAGACCAATAGACATAGGTTGAACATTTGGTTTAAACATGAGTTAAATTGATAAGTGATGGGATCATAGTTATTCTAGGAAAACTATGGAATTTGTGAAGGATAGTCCACATCATGCCGGAGATGATAATCTCTATATGGTTATGAAAGGTTCATAGTCATCCTAGGAAAACCATGGGATGTGTGATATATAGTCCATATCATTTTAATTAAATGAAATATGTGAGATGGATAGTGCACATAACTTTGATAATGAAACCATGTGTGACGGGTAGTCTATCTGAGAGGGATAAATAATCCATAAAAACGTTTACATGTGAGATGTGTAATCCATATAAATATAAGACAGATAGTCAATTGAAATTAAGACGGATAGTCAGATGAGAATTAAGATGGATAGTCTAATAAATTGGGATGGGTAGTCTAGTATATATTGCATGATCGCATATGCTTATTTTCTATGTTCTAACCATTATGGATGCAGAAGCACAACATATAGTTAATGTGTTTTGGTTAAGATACTAGTAAAGGGAAACCCCATTCCGCTTAAAGGCGTGGTCTCACTAAATATCTATTAAAGTTCAAGATTAGGTTATTATTCACACCAGATTGTTTGTTGACCCGAAGTTTTTGTTTTTCCCCTTAAACTCTCGGGTACTCATTTGAGTAGGTCGAGAGTAAGAGTTTCCAGTTTTCCAGTAAGACAAATAAGCTTTCGGAGACGTGCATTGGGCAATTCTTATCTAATCTGTTATGTAGTTCATTTTGTTTGAATGTATGCAATTACAGAAATTATAACTGTCAAGTAGTAGTATGCTCTGATCAAACAGGGGACATCTTCATATGTCGCTCTTGGAGTATTATGTAATATTCTCTGAACATGGGATTACGAATGGGATTATGTAATGAATATAAAATGTTATTTATGAAATGTGTTGAGAAAACTTATTATTAAATTATCTTTGAAAATTTCCATAATCACGTGCTTCTGATTATTCATATGATTAACAAAGCTGCATTTTATCATTGGAAATTAACACTATGGATGACTGCAGCATCCATAGCGCTTAGTTTCGGACCTCAAAGTGGGAGATGTTATGGTATCTATCCATTAGCACTCTGTAGGGATCCCTTGCTATCATCGTGTCACGATCTCATCGTTGCGCATATCGAGGGACTCTTGTTGTGCCTAATAACAGCTTTTCAAACATTTTTTCGTACTTTATTTCACTTTGGGGATTTACTACTTTGTCTGCATCCTATTATGGACTCGGCTCCATGGACCACCCCAACCATTTTTGAAAGAACTCCATTTTGGGTTAATTAGCCTTTCCCTAACAAATAAACTAGCAAACAATTGCGGTAATGCATAATCCAACATGGCCTACCCTAGTAGGCGACGAAGACCAGTTAGGTGTAACCCTCTCTTTCCTATTAACCGCTAAGGACTGATGATATTCTCACCCTATGAAGCCATACCTCTGAATTTTGGTACCAACCATTGCTGCATAATGCCTGATCCTGCTCATCATCCTATTTAGATTTCCTAATGCAATTAAGGCAACACCTCCCTAAATACCATATTTGAAGCAGACTCCTCTGTTTATTGGGGGTGTTCATTTATCTATACGCAAACGTATATACTCCATGGGTCCTATGGTGGGATATGTCTCACATCAGTATAATGTTACACAACTTAAGGTAACCCCTTACGGTGGGTGGACTTCTATTGGTAACACTACTGACCTCGTATTTCAACCTACTCTAATGACCAAATGGCATATCATTCATTTAACTATACTTTAACTATAATAGTTCACATCTGTCATAATTGCATATTCGGGACTATATATATATATATATATATATATATATATATATATCATATATATGTATATTCATTTATACTTACTTAATTAACATGCCTTTACAGTTTACTGTTGACCCTAGATCTTTATTTCATTATGCGTTTTTTCTTTTCTTTAAATAATTTGCTGCTTTCCTCTTATCAAGTTCATAGTATTGTTGCCCATCCTTTTTATCCATTTGCATTTTCTATTTTATTCTAATGTTATCATTTGTACAGTCGATTCCCCGATATTTCCCCGATATATCCCATAGCGAACTTTTGGGGCAACGATATTCCAATAAAGCGGCCCAATATAGCGGATCCGCTATTATCCCCAATATTGCGGCAATAATCCGCTATATCCTCGATTTTGTTGCCCCGCTATATCCCTATTTCCTATAAATAAGCATTTTTCTTGATGTCTTGCTTTTAAGTTATATGGTAACTTCAAAGTTGATGTAACAATGATATACGCTGTTGGTTATTATAACTAGTTTTAACTTTTTAAGTGTCAACTTTGTTTATCTTTACTTTATTATAACTTGTTTTGCTTAGTGGGAAATAATAAGTAATACTTGTTCCTCTTTTTAATGTAGGATGTTCATCATTCCTCTTTTTAAAGTCGTCCGCTATATCCTGCTATATCCCCGATATATCTCCGCTACAACTTTTCGCACCTCAAACGCTATGGAGGGGAAAAGCGCTGCACAACTTATCTTTTTATTTATTTTTGCCTATCTATTTTATTTTCTTTTCATCTACTTCCAAAATTTATTGGTATTTCACATCTTAACTTTTTAGGATCTTTTTACTTCATTCATGTCTTACTGTTTGACTTTATGGGTTTATTGCATTTTAATGCGTTGGAACTACGTTTCTATCATAAAAATATTAACATAGTAAATTTCCATATCTTATCTAAAAAGAGGAGATATTCGTGCGGTGTTTGTACTTATAAGAAGCTATCTTTTTATTTTTTGAAATAGATGATACAAAATACAGTAATTATCTCTATTTTGTACATCTCTTTCCATTTAGGTGTATTCCTTGCCATTTCAAACATCACATTTTCAGTAATTTAAACTCGATACTACATAGAAATCTACTTCAACATTTCAAATTCCAATGAATTAAAATATCACTAAAACCCCTAAAATCTTAATTAGCTTGTCCTTTAATTCAATTCATATCCGTCGCATAAATACTAATTCTAATCATTGCCTAATACATTAAAATTTATTCAATAATAAATTTAGGTAAGTTTCTGAATTTCATCAAATCTTGTTCCATAATAAATTTCATTAGATTTATTCAATTACATATAAACAATAAATTTATACCTAATCATTGCGCTTTAAAAAATTTATATCTAACCATTGCGCATAAAGAAATTTATATCTAATCATTACGCACTTACAGATTTATATCCAAATCGATTATAGATAGGCATAATTGGAATAGATCACAACAAAATAAATCTAATTTTATTATAAAACATGTAATTTTCCCACTCACCTTTCTTAAGCGTTCCCAAATCTCCGGAGCTAATGCTTGTTATCTGTGTTTCCACTTTGACTCCCTATTCGGATTCCCATACAACATATACATACGGATATATTAGAATTTAGATTAGAAAGAAGAGATTTAGGTTGATTATTATTTCAAATCCAGATTGACAGTTTACCTTAGTTGTAGTGATTTGATTTGAACCTATTCTCTATCTCTAACATCTTCTATAATCCTCCAACGGTGTATACGTGCAAACTAGCAACCTAGAATTATTCCTAAAAAGTTAGAGTTATGTAGGAAAAGAGAAAATGGCAGAGCTTCCACGCCCAATAGAAAATCATAAGTTTGGAAGTGAGGGCCTAGATCTATATTTATAGGGGTTCAAATCAGTTTCAACCATTCGACTAAACTGTATTATATCTTGATCGTTTAGAAAAAGTTTCACTGTCGCAATTAAACATACACGGGTCAACCACCCCTTGCCTTAGGTCGACCGCTACCGGTTGAACTAGGCACATCTGGGGTCGACCTGTGTGTGTTTTCTAGCATTAAATTATTAGCGTTAATGATTTAGTTAACTTCATTACTTGTTTAACAGATCACGTTTGTTTATTTCCTCTGTTAATTGATCTCATTCAATTCTTTTCCACTTTATATATTTTCTAAGATTTAAATTTAATGTTAACATTTATTAACATCTAATCTTCCATTAACGTGACTAATTAGCGTTAATTGATTTTATTACCATATTTACATACATGATTACTTTCGAAGTTAAAACGTTAATAACCTTTTCGTTTGAACTTCGATTGGAAAATATTATATATGAAAAATGATCAGAAAATCGTCACAAACCAAACGGTATATTTCGTAGTCAAATTCTAACATTTGCAAAAATCCTATTTCAGCATTATTATTTATTTATCGCATTTCTTTTTAAATTAATTAGCATCAAAATCACGGTGTATTACATTCTCCCCCCTTAAAAGAATTTCATCCCTGAAATTCCTCAAGGACTGAATAATGCAGTATAACGTACAACCATTCTAAACTAACAATCAAATTAGTATACAACCATTTTTTGCAACCAATCGTGTAAAAGTGCATGGTGTATCACAACATGTATGATATGCAGGTTGAGCAAATCTAAATCGGCGTCTCCTATATGAATGCTTTATTTTGAAACAGTTTCCAAAAATATGGTACAAACATCCTAATTATGCTAGCAGTTCCATATGCATGCGGATTTTGAAAACCAAAAACTTACTTTTATATCTAATTTTTCCTACACTTCCATGAATAGAAGTATAGTCAACCAATTTCGCATCCATTACCTATCATCCAAAATCCTAGCACACCGTTCTAACATCCAAATTTAAAAAATGCAGTTTTCTAAACCTATTTTCTTATGCTTGAAAATGATCTAGATGGAAAATTTCATATTTCTATCCTTCTTTTATGTACCCTTTTTCCACTATACCTTAGAATCTTCTCTTTTTCTCCCAATTCTCTTCCTACTTTTCCAATTATAGTCCGCAAAATCAAATTTTATTTTAAAATTTTAAAATAGAATTATTTTAAAACCTGTTTAGTTCATCTATCGACAAGGTATGGAGCAAGTGACTCAATAGCTTAAATGGCTTTTCCCTTGTCCCTAACCGCATTTTATTTTATTGTCACTTCTACTGCACAGTAAAATCTACACTAACCAACCTGTCGACTATTCCCTCATACCAAGTATGTGGCACTTTCAAATTTTGAAAGTTCCTTCTTTTTCAATTCTAACATATTTATACTACTTTCTAAAATTTTCATAAAATTTTAAAATTAAAAATCTTCCAAAACATTTTTGCATGGATATTTTATTTTTCAAAAGTATATATATGTATAGGTTTTTCAAAATAAAAATTTCCACATCTCAAGAAATAGAAGTTAGTCAATAATCCAATGTCCATAGTGGACCTCTCTTAATTTAAGTGGTAAATTTTAAAGTTTCAAAAACTTTTCTTTTAATTATAATAGCAACCAGCAACCAAGTTCAATTATCAATTTACAGGGACATTGACTCGTAGCTAAGCAACATCCTTTCTCTGTCCTCCTCTCACTGAAATTTATTTCCTAAATTTTTTTTTTGACTTACAATCTTATTTCATTTCTGTTTTAGTAGTCAATTAAATAAATTTTCTTAATCTATTTCTTAACTTCCATCCTCTACTATTTTCTTTTCTTTTGCGTTAGTTGACTGTATTTTTTGACATTTCCTTATCTTTATTAATGAAGAAGGGTAGACCGAGAATTCGAACTCTGTTTTTCCATAACATAGTGGTCCACAAAGAAAATAAATAAAAGGAACATTCTGTATAATAGCATACATGCTTTTACCTCTAATAAAGACAATTAATACTTACAACCCAACCTAAATAGAACAACTGTTGGAAGCTTCCCTTCAACGTCAACTAACACTGATGATGTTGTGGCTCTATCCCTTCTGACTTGAATGGACCTTTCTAACATGCCATCCTTCCGCACTCCAAATACTTTAACTTTGAGTTTGCCAATATCCTCCATGTGTGTTCGCCACCTAATAATCTTCTGTTACCATATTCTTTTAATCCAAATTCCTTGATGGTATTCTCAAATCTTGGCATTTATTTCCTTTGTCTTTGACCCTTCATACTCTAGAACTCATAGAAGTGTGCTTTAATACGATTAATCATTCCTTTATGGGTTCTTTATATGGCTTGCGCACATGTTTAACTAAATAATCCTAGGTTCTTATCATTCTTCTCTACACTCCATGGGGGTTCCTTATTACTATTCCATGAGTAATCATTGTTATCTTCTTCATAACCTTACCTTTCACCTCATCTTACCTCGGTACTCATTCCTATTTACTCCATATTTAAAATATTAGTTTAGTCTTTGTCATTTTTTCATAGATAAAAAACTTCAAAAAATTTGAAGTACTTATTTCCAAAGCCTTGTCTTTAAAAAGTACAACTTAGAAACCTTTTATTAAATTCAAAAATACTTGGTGCCTTAACCTTTTAAAACTAATAATTTAAGATTTTTGAACTTATGTTGTTAGCAAATCTAATTTTAAAAAGTTTCTTTCCTTCTTCTTCAAATTAACTTTTTCATTTAAAGACCTTTTTCAAATTTTATTTCTTACAAATTGGGATTTTAAACTCAAATTATCCATTAAGTTCTTTTTAAAACTCAATTGTCACTCCAATCCATTTCTTTTCAAAAATGCACTTTTCAATGTTTCTAAAATATCTTTAAATAATAAAAACTGGAGTAGATAAGGACAAATCTCACTCTATTTTCATTCTTTCTCCACTTCCAATCTTTGGTGGAGTCTCTATTTGCATGTTAGGGGGACTTCTAAAAGATACGTGCAATCAATGCACACGACTACGAAAAATATCCATTTTCTTTTGGTCTGCCTTAAAAAAAATTTGTTGCTTCTAATTAGATTACCAGCATTATTATTTTTATTATCCTAACATCATTATTTCTAATTACTACATTATTTTATATAAATTCCTAATATTGTTTTATATTTTACAGTGCTATTACTATTCAACTTTCCCCAACCTATGCTACACTAATTCCAATTGCTTTTCTCCTAATTAACTGCCTTCTTAGTTGAACCATTATAGTGCGTACACCACAACTTTGTTTTAGGGTTCAAAATCTTCTTTTCCGTACTATTTACCATATTCTAAACTTGCACCACTCCCTGTTGTCCACCTCTAAAAATGTTTTAACTACCTAACAATTTTCATTACATAGAAAATTTCATAAGCTATGTTTCTCTACTATTTTCTTTCAAAGAAATAGTTTTCTAAACTTCTTCTAGAACTTTATATTACACTTTTCTTTCTTTACAAAGAAACTAGCGAGCTATATATAATCTATAACTTTTTCAAATGAATTGCTTTCGTAAAACCATTTTATGGAAACTTCTCAATTAACTATATATGTGTGTGTGTGTGTGTTTCCTAACAAAAATTTATTATATAAATATTTTCCCAAAATCCAATATTTTCCTACTTTTTCAAATATATTAATTATATATCTTTCTCAAGTTTTAAAACTATTTTCTATTGGGTTGGACTCAAAGTGGATTTTGTTTGTTCTTTCTCTAGGACTTCTACTCTTCCACTTATTGACTTATCTTCTTTTCAACATTAGAAATTCTGTTTTTAACTTGGAGTGACTACTTCACACCATTATTCTAGAAACAAACTGCTTCTGGATATCTACAACATATGCATTCTTACTTTTCCCTTATTTGGACCTAATGTACATCGTCAATCAGAAATCATACGGGGATCTACAATCATTAGGATATCAAGGCCCGACTAGGGAGTCATGTACCATCCAGCTTCATGGACCTTCCATATTGTTGGGTAGATTCTCAACACCGGTCCAAAGCTTCGCCGAACCAACCTGCTTCGCATGCAACGACCCTGCCGAACCAACTCATCCCCATGCTTTGCCGAACCAACTCAGGTACAAACTCCACCGAACCAACTCAAGAATAGCTCCACCGAACCAACTCAGGTACAACTCCACCGAACCAACTCAAGAACGGCTCCACCGGACCAACCACTTACCCAAGCAGTGCCGAACTAATCTTCTCCCCACCACAACCGGACCAAGTCGCCTCCCTACTGGCATTCAACTCCTACCACCGAATCAAGGGAGGCCGAACCAAGACGCATCAGGCCAGATTACGTCAGCCCAGGCCCGCCAGCTGCTATATACCTCCAAAGACCCCTACCCCCAGCCTCACTCTATAAATAGAGGGGCAGGGGTACTACAATGGGGACAAGTTTGAGAGCTCAAGCACGGAAGGAATTTTCAAACAACTTTCTTTTACTCGTACCAAAGCTTTGTACTTGTAATCATAACAAAAGAAGAGAAATAACATATAAAGTGGATGTAGGCACATTCTGGCTGAACCACTATAAATCTACGTGTCTTTTTACAATTTAGCCCCAGTTTTTCATATATTTGCATAAACCTCCAAAGTCATTAAGAACAACCTAAGATCTACTAAATCATATAACTTTGAGGTGTTTTTCCATTTTTTGTGCAAACATTTTTGGTGCTTTCATTGAGAGCTAGAAACTCGAAGCTTCAGCTTCATCCACTTAACAGTTTTCCTAACAGCATCATTCGCCACTCAGAAAACATGCCTCCCAAACCGAGAAAAGATGTTAATAAAGGAAAAAACATCGCATCCAGCAGTCTTCCAGATCCAGCTGTCACGAATCAAGGAAATCATCCTCCTCCAGCAGCAGAAACAAATGAAGGACAGGCTAACCCAACCACTCCTGCTACAGGACAGCCTGCAGCCATTACTAGGGCAGATCTAGACAGGGTTGTGGCTGAAGTAACTAACCGCTTCACATCCCAGCAAGAAGCTTTGGTGGACCATCTCATGTCACGCTTAAGGGGCGCTGAAGAATCCAACCGCAACACTGAATCATGGGGTGAGTCCCAGTCTGGAGGATCTCAGAGACAACAAAGATCTTCCTTCTTCGAAGGAGCTAACGGCAGAAGTAGCCATGGTAGGAGCCGAGACCGAGCACAGCCCGAAGTTAGGCCAGAGGAAACGTTTGGTACCGAACCCAACGGGGGAGGTACCGGACGGAGGTCAACTGTAGCTGAGCCGGTCATACTGCCTAACCACGGAAACGCCAATGAACGGGGCCGAGCTAGAGTCCAGCCCGAAGTTGGACCCGAGGAAGTGCTTAGATCAGAACCCGGCAGGGGAAGATCAAGGCAAGGGCCAACTGTAGCTGACCCTAGCATGCTCCCAGAAGATCAAAGGCAGCCACTGGAAAATATGAGGGATGATAGACGATACCATCCCTACAGGTCATCTGGACGGAATTAATCCCACAGAACAGAACCAAACTCATTTCTATCTGCTCCAAGTTCTGATGAAAGGATGGCACGCTTATTCAGAGAGTGTGTCCAACGGGAGCAAAGAGATCGAAGGATAGGCGCTAGGGTAACCAGCCCTTTCGCCCGCAATATCGAAATTGCTATCACCCCCCGAGAATGGAAGATGCCAACAATGGAACCCTACAAAGGAACCTCCGACCCCGTTGTACACTTACAGAGGTACACGCAGCATATGCTCAAGAGTGGGGCGACAGAGGGAGTACTGTGCAAATACTTTCCGCTCTTCTTAGCAAATCTTGCTACCTCCTGGTTCTGTCATCTACCCCAGGGATCCATCAGCTCGTGGGAGATGTTGAAAGAAAAATTTATCAGTCAGTTCCGCATTCATGTGGAGCAACCTAAGGACGCTTATTCCTTATCCAGCGTCAAACAGAAACCTGGAGAGAAGCTGCAGCAATACTTAACCAGATTCAACGCCGCAGCAGCCGCAGTCCAAGATGCCGATGAGAAGCTTATCCTAATGGCCCTCTGCAGTGGTGTGCATCCGGACACTAAATTTGCTAGAAGGTTGACAAAAGAAAAACCAGCTACTTTACCCGATTTCTTCCATGAAGCCGGGAAATACATGAGGCTTGAGGATGCTGCCGTTGAGGGGTAGTCAGGACAGCAAAATAAGACAACCCATGGCAACGCCCCTGCTGTGGCAAGGGACGTTCGAAGAAATGATTCCAGAGACAATGCTGGGGGCAAGAAGGGAGAAAAGCGCCTATATCGGCCAGGACCAAAATTCGACACTTACACTCCCTTGAACGAGACCGTCGAAAATATCTTCCTTGCCACCCAAGGCGAAGTTAGATACAAACGCCCACCATACAAGAAGGAATCAGATAACGCACAGAAGTCTGGAAAGTTCTGCCGCTTCCACGAATCTCACGGGCATGGTACCAACGAATGCCATCATCTCCGAGATCTGATTGAGGAACACATCAGAAGGAAGAAACTGGAACGTTATGTAAAAGGTCAGGATAGGACCCCAGCTCCTGCCAATGAAAACCCAAGGCTTCCCTCACCGGGGGCCGACAGAGGAAACCGCAACGCTAGCAGCTCTAGTCAAGAGAAGATAGTGGTCCATACCATCTCAGGAGGGCCGCACGTCGCAGACAGAAGCTGGAAAGAGATGGAAAGATACGGAAAGTCGCTTAGAGACAATAAAGACTATGTCAATTCGGTTGTAGAAGAACGCCACCCGAAGCGGAAAGAAAGTGATGACATCACATTCGGTAAGCGTGACCTAGAAGGAAGGCAGTACCCTCACATGGATCCCATGGTCATCTCTGCACGACTTGGTCCCGCCGAAGTTTACCGAATCCTGGTAGACACTGGAAGCTCAGTAAACATCCTGTTCAAACACGCGTTCGACAAAATGAAGCTATCAATGAAGGATGTATCTCCCTGCGATAAACCACTACACGGCTTCACTGGAGATGCGAAGATGCCCCTCGGGCAACTGGACCTCTTTGTTGAGATTGGAAGCCATCCCCGCTCCGCTGTACGGAAACAGACGTTTGTGCTAGTAGAAAACCATTCGGCCTACAACGCCTTCTTAGGAAGGCCATCCTTGTCTGACTTCCAAATTGTCCTAGCCCCATGGTGCCTAAAGATGAAATTTCCAACAGAAAATGGAGTACGGGAAGTGGAAGGAGACCAGGACGTTGCTCGAGACTGCTATGTGACTGAACTTCGCAACAACCACAGGAAGGATAAAGGGAAGGGTGTAGAGATTGCCCTCTGCACAAAAAGTCTAGAAGCATAGCAACTAAAGAAAGCCCCTCCTCTTCGATATACCAGCGACCCTTTCAATGAATTAGACCCTAGGGACAAGGAGGAGGAGGCCACCGCCGAGCCTGCAGAGGCTATGGAGTTTATATCTGTAGACAAGTACGACTCAAGTAGACTATTGAAAATTGGGTCCCAACTAAAGACCGAATTGAAGGAACAACTCATCGATTTTCTCCGCCACAACTTGGATGTATTCGCGTGGTCACATGCTGACATGACCGGAATCTCCCCCGATATAGCATGCCACATATTAAACATTGCTCCTACCAAGGTGCCCGTAAAACAAAGAAAGAGAAGTATGGGGGCAGAACGATCAGCAGCCCTCGATGAAGAAGTAAAGAATCTACTCGCCAATGACTTCATACGAGAAGCTATTTACCCGGAATGGATCGCCAACCCGGTGCTGGTAAAGAAGGCTAATGGGAAGTGGCGAACCTGCATTGACTTTTCCAACCTAAACGACGCCTGCCCAAAGGATTGCTTCCCACTTCCCAGAATCGACCAACTTGTAGATAGCACAGCCGGGCACGAGCTCCTATCTTTTATGGACGCATACTCAGGATATAACCAAATTCCTATGCATGCTCCTGACCAAGACCACACTAGTTTCATCACCGACCGGGGTTTATACTGCTATAAGGTAATGCCTTTCGGACTTAAAAATGCAGGAGCCACCTACCAGCGCCTCGTCAACAAGATGTTTGCGGGGGTAATAGGACGAACTATGGAAGTGTATGTGGATGACATGCTAGTGAAATCACGGAAAGCCAAAGATCACGTAAGCCATCTAGGC
Organism: Allium fistulosum; assembly: GCA_030737815.1. Taxonomy (NCBI): domain Eukaryota; kingdom Viridiplantae; phylum Streptophyta; class Magnoliopsida; order Asparagales; family Amaryllidaceae; genus Allium; species Allium fistulosum. Next base: position 205,485,165 of record CM060908.1, read on the forward strand.
GAGATGTTCCAGGTACTTCGACAGTATGGAATGAAGTTGAATCCACTAAAGTGCTCCTTTGGAGTGTCATCAGGAAAGTTCTTAGGATTCATCGTTCATGCCAGAGGAATAGAAGCAAACCCTGAACAAGTCCGAGCGCTAAGGGATATCAAGATACCTTCCACTCGGAAGGAAATGCAAAGCCTAAATGGAAAAGTGGCCGCCCTAAGCCGATTCATCTCCAAGGCAACGGACAAGTGTGTCTCCTTTTTCGAAGCTCTAAAGAAAGATAAAGGAAAGTTCGAATGGACGGACGAATGCTTAACCGCTTTCCTTAACCTAATCGAACACCTCCAGAAACCACCGGTACTCTCGACTCCAAGCGAAGGCGAAGAATTATACCTATACCTTGCTGTGTCATCTCACGCTCTAAGCGCTGCCTTGGTAAGGGAAGACAACCGCACGCAACGACCAGTTTACTTCGTCAGCAAAAGGTTTACTGGGGCAGAAGTCAGATATCCTAAACTTGAGAAGTTAGCATACTGTTTACTAATCACATCACGGAAACTGCGTCACTACTTCCAGTCCCACTCCATCAAAGTTCCGACCGATCAACCACTAAGGCAGGTACTCCATCGTCCCGACACTTCCGGGCGATTACTTAAATGGTGCATTGAACTGAGTCAGTATGATATCACCTATCACCCTCGCACCGCCATCAAGGGACAGGCCATGGCTGATTTCATTGCAGAATTCACTACTAACGAAGATCAGGAGCAATTGGAAATAACAGAAGATATCAAGTGGAATCTCTTTGTGGATGGTGCATCGAACGAACAAGGCTCGGGGGCAGGTGTGGTAATAATCACTCTCAGGGGAAACAAACTGCACTATGCTATAAGATTGGAGTTCGCCGCCACCAATAACGATGCAGAATATGAAGCAGTGATAGCCGGACTAGAAATTGCCATAGAAATCGGAGCCAATTCTTTGTGTCTTCATAGCGATTCTCAACTTATTGTTAATCAAATACTAGGAGAATTCCAAGCTCGAGAAGAACGACTCATAGCATATCTAAAGAAAACCAAGTTACTTCTCAGCCGATTGGACCACTACTTAGTCAAACACATCCCTCGGGAAGAGAACCAAGAAGCCGACGAATTGGCAAAGCAAGCAAGTGTGAGAGACGTCACCATCTTCGGGGCGGTAACCATCTCAAAGCAACTGGCCCCAAGTTTTGAACAAGTGAATCTGGTAGCTACAACCGAAGAAGCAACTTGGATGACTCCTATCCGAGACTACCTACAGAGTGGCACACTACCCAACGGGCGTAACGAAGTCAAGAAAATCTTGAGGAAAGCATCCCGCTACACAGTACAAGAAGACATCCTCTATCGGTGCGGATTCTCTAACCTGTTATTAAGGTGTGTCGCTGGGAGGGAAGCCAAGGAAATCTTGTCCAACATCCATCAGGGAAGCTGCGGAGATCACACCGGAGGGCAAACGTTAGCAAAAAAGATACTCCGATACGGATATTTCTGGCCCACCTTAAGCAAGGACGCCTTAGATTTCGTCAAGAAGTGTGACAGATGCCAAAAATTTGCTAAGATTCCTCGGCTACCAACAACCGAGATTACTCAAATGACCAGCCCTTGGCCCTTCGCAATATGGGGAATTGACTTAATCGGCGAGCTACCAATGGGCCGAGGCGGGGCCAAATATGCTATAGTGGCAGTTGATTATTTCACCAAATGGGTGGAAGCGGAACCTCTGAATAAAGTATCTTCAGCAAAAGTTATTAACTTCCTGATCAAAAATGTTCTATGCAGGTACGGAGTCCCACTCAAAATCATATCAGACAATGGACTTCAGTTTGACAGCGAGGAATTCGCCAACTGGTGCCGAGAGCACGGAATTCATAAAAGCTTCTCATCCGTAGCATATCCCCAAGCAAACGGACAAGTCGAAGCAGTCAACAAAATTCTGAAAACTCTGATAAAAAAGAAGCTCGAAAAGTCAAAGGGCGCTTGGGTGGATGAACTCCTTACGGCACTGTGGGCCTACCGCACATCTTTCAGAACATCAACGGGGCACACTCCTTTCTCTTTGGCATACGGATCGGAGGCTATGCTCCCAGTTGAAACCATTGTGCCTTCCCACCGTAGGATCCACTATAACCCAGAAGAGACTGAAGAACTCCTCCACATGTCTTTGGATCTAGTTGAGGAGAGAAGAAATGATGCAGTCCTTAAAACAGCAGCCCACAAGCAGAAAGTGGCAGCACAATACAACTCCAAAGTCAAGCATCGTACCTTACAAGAAGGGGATCTTGTCCTCAAGCGAATCTTCCCTCGCCCCGGAGCACTAGACCCAATCTGGGATGGACCATATGTAATTCATAAAGATCTCCACAATGGAGCTTATATTTTGTCAACAGTGGACGGAGAGGTGTTCCAGAGGGCATGGAACATCCAGCACCTCCGTCGATACTTTTCTTAATTTGTACTGCCCATATGAAGTGAATTAACAAAGAGAATCAGTGGACGTAGGCCTTTTCATGCCGAACCACTTTAAAAAACCTTGTCTCTTTTTTAACTTGTTCCTTTATATCTTGGCTACTTGTTAAGCTTTATCCTTTTCTGTTGAACAAAATACTATGCGTATAGCATTTACACTCAAAGCACTCCACGGCGCAACTTCACCTGGACAAAACCTAACAGGTACTATGCGAATCTATGCCCTCGCCAATGAGACACTTTTGCTCCAGCATCCCTCTGCTGCGGGTTAGCTCATTGCTCGCGACGGCCCTTAAAGCCAACTGTAATGAGCCGATTATAAGCCACCGAGAAGGCCGACTATAGCCGAGGCAGCTCATTACGGCGTTAGGCTCGCCGGCAACTGTGAACCGACTATAAGCCCCAACATAAGGTGTGGCCAGCCAGGGGCAGTTCACAGTTGACGATCGGCACCCACGCTAGCCGGCCACAGTAAATCGAATAATACCCACGATTACGGGCCATAATGGCCCGGGTAGTTACTGTGCGCGATCTCGGCTCCGATGTGTCTTAAGTGCGGCTGTGGTAAAAAAAGAATTAACTCCCCGCGGAGGCGTAAGATGGGTGACAAATGTCTCCAAGACCCACAGCTAGGGAAAGTGACTACAAAACCCGTTTGCCACGAACTTAAGCACATCGAAGGCCTTCCGTGATTGGAAGTTTTACTTTTTCACATATTTCAACTTTACTTAAAAAGCTTTTTCTCTATCCTATATAACAATCCCTAAAGTATAGGATACAGAGTAGGAGATACTCGCCAATGGGTGTAGGGACTCACAATTGGATGGCAGGGCATTCGACTGCATTCCATGCTCGGTCATACAAGATATTCAAAACTGCCATCTACGATTAAAACATGAAAGGCGGTATTTTCTTCTTTTGTGTACAAATACATGACTATAATTTGTTCACACCACACGCTAATATTGCAAGTCATGAAATTATGTTTTAGAACCAGAACCTGACATCAAACACAATTCAATGACAAGAATATACATAGCTATATTTCTCATACGACATGTCAAAATAGCAACAAACATTCAGAAAACGACAAAATCAGCTTAAGTTAAAGAATTACACATCAAGAATGGAGCTATTTATTACAAGTAGCAAAATAATACAACCTAAAAGCTACTTTACTGTTAAGACTAACATATACAACCCTGTCAAGTCCACAAAAAGAGTTTTTTCCAGGTCTAATCAAGGGGCCGGCTGCATTGGAGTTTTATCCTTGTCCTGTTGACCACCTGTCCAGTCAAAGAAAGGATTCATTAGTGACAAGCAACCAAGTTAATGGAGAAACTAAAAAGGAAGACTTACCAACATATGCTTCTTGGCCATCCTGATCGTCATCATCTACTTGCACCCCTGCCTCCTCGGCAGCAAGCAACCGCATACCCTCCTTCACCGCCACCTTCTCCCCCTTGGCAAACTGGGCAGTGACCACATCCATGCTGAAGGCCACGCCACCATCTTTATCCGCATCGGCCTTGGCCTCCTCCAGAGCCCAAAGATATATCTTAGCCATGACCCTAGGATAATCATCCATCCAGGATAGGTTGCCCTGCTTCCAGGTTCGGAAGTACATGTCCTGAAGCATTTCGTCCATCATCCCCTCATTCTCCTCAAACTCCCTCATCTGGGCCTCGGAAGCCGACAACCTTTCAACGGCAGCATCTCTCTCCGATCGGTATCTCGAGCAGTCAACCAGAAGGGATTCCCGCATTGCCTCCATCTCCTCCCTCAACTTGGCTTGAGCAAGCTCTGCAGCCTCAAGTTTCCCGGACAACTCCTCCACCTGCTCAAGATCCGCTTTCCGAACCTCGTCCACCGTGGCAATAGCAATGTCAATCTATCTTTGCAAGTAGTTTCCATTTTCCGCAGTTCGGCCCGGCTGGCCTCTTCCATGGTTTTCTTTAGTCGTCCAGAAGCAGCCTCATGCTGAGAAATCTGAATGGCCTGATCCGCAAGCTGTTTGGCCTGATCCGAAACCACCAATTGTAGTCGGATGTTGGCACTCCCAATCTCCTCTCCGGCCTTAACCAGCCGGGCATGATGCCCCATCAGCCTCTTAGTCTCCTCCGCCACCCGATCAATATTAGCCTTGGCCTCGTCTCCCATAGTAATTATACGAGTAGTGAGTAAATCGAGATCTAAGGACTTAGCCTCATCAAGTACCCGTACCATGGGGTTGCGGGGAAGAAGGTGCTCATCGGTGACCTCGTCAAAGGTAATATCATGGGAGCTTGGATCTAGGTCAGGATGACCCGCAAATGGATTCCGAACCAAGTCAGGACGATCAATCCGAGTGACGGTAGGATTTTCAGACAGGTGCGGAGAGAGTACAAACTCGGTATCCTCCTCTGTGATATCATGAAGGGGCTGAATTGGGGGCTGGGGACCGAGTGAACGTTCGGATAAGGAATGACTCCTCTTTCTCTGCTGAATACCCTCTTCGATAACCCCGAGAAGAGGACGGTAGCCGACTACATCCCCGGAGCGGTCGGTTGAAAGCTTCGGCTTGACAGAAGTTTTGGAGAGCTTGTATTGCTCAAGCCTGTGCCGAAGGTCTGAGGCCTTGGATGTCTTGCCTGCTCCTGATATGAAGAACAAGTGTCATAGGCTTACATCACTATATAATTCGAGAAACGTGATAAATTACAAGTTAAAAGAAGAAAGAAAGCACGCCTGTTATACAAACCCTGGGGAGAAGTAGGATACTGCAATGAGTCCTGGATTTCATTCCAGGACGGGAGCGGATCATAAAATATTCCTAGATCCCTATCATTAATGAAGTATGCAGGAGTCAAGAGTTCACCTTTAGTCGTCGGAGCCACCTTGGCTGGAATGGTCTGAGAAGACTCGCTTGCACCGGTCCCGGCCTTGTCCGCTTTCCCGGTTTTCTCTACCAAAGCCGGATCTTCGTCCAGCCCCTCGAAAGCCTGGTGGAACGCATCATCCGTCCACTCCTGAATCTCGCCCGCTTGCCCAGGAAGCAAGGCCCCGATGCCATCGCCACCTTCATCACCTTCCCGACCATCTCCACCCTCACCTCTTTCCTCCTCCACGTCTTCCTCCCCCTGAGTAAGTGGACAATTGCTGGGAGAAGGACCGTCCGACCGCTTAAGTTTCTTACCTCTGACGGCCGGAGGTTTTGTGAAAGGTTTTCTCTTTCCACTCTCTGCCGCGACACCTCCCTTAGCCTGAGCAGCCGCCCTCTCCTCCGCCGTTTCCCTCAGCTTGACAACTGACTGGTGTGGAAGGATCAAGTTATACTCCAGAAGAGTCGCATTTCTGATCAGAAAGGCAGCTGATCTATCTCTTCCGGGGATAGCTTCTATTTCAGCCGCCGTCTGAACCAGGCGGTCAGTCTCCACAATCGCAAAGCCACCTGTCGCTAGCAAAAATGAGAAAGTATGAGAAGAAGCATCGCAATCGGAATGGAAATTATAAGTAAAAGCATCAACTTACATCCAGAAGTAAAGCGCCGAATAGAAACGGAGTCGTCCCTGACGAAGAACCACTCCTTCTTGAACATGCTGAATTTGGAATACAGGTCCAAGACCGGCTTGAAGGTTACAGCCGACTCCAAGCTGATGTATGGGGACCCCTTCTTATAGCCCCTCAGATTATATAAGTACCGGATCTCCCGATTGGAAGGAGCACGACCATACTTCCTCTGAAAAATGACGAAGAGGCTCACTAGTATAGCATAGGAGTTGGGTTGAAGCTGGAATGGGGCCACCTTTAGATATGTGAGGAAGCTGGCTACCCAAGCGTTAAGAGGAGGAATGGCACCACACATGCAGTGGTATCTACTGTAGGCGAAGTACCCTTCAGGGGGTTCATACGGCATAACTTCTCTCCCTGGCAACAGCAAGTGCGCCCTATCAATTCCAAAAGACCGGGAAATGACATCAAGCTGCTCCTCCTTGAGGGAGCTAGGAAAGCAATCGGGCGGGGAATTTAGAAGTTCCTGAGGGCCGTACCCGTCCACTAGTGATCTCGGGACAGGTCCGTGACGTTCTGGATTCGGCTGAGCTGGGGGCACGGCAGAGGAACCTCCTTCGCCCCCGGATTTCTTTTTGTCCGATCGAGTTTCCGCTTTACGAGACATTATCTGCAAACACAAAGAAGAACGTCGTTAGACTAAAGGAAGTAAAGGAGCAAGTGTGTGCAGTCTGAAATTTCAAGTGAAAAAATCAAGTGTATCAAGTTCATTCGGCACCCAGAATCAAGTTCATTCGGCACCCAGGGTAAAATTCATTCGGCACCCAGAGTAAAGTCCATTCGGCACTCAGAGTACGTAAATTCGTTCGGCGGTACCTGATTCGGTGTTTTGAAGCAATTCGTCGGAGAGCTTGATTCGGCAGAAACGTTTGGTTCGGCTATCTTGAATTGGAAAGGGATAACGAGAGTATACAGCCCCTACTTATAGGCAAATATAGGAAGCCGGACCAGTTGGATCGGCGCTCGGCGACCAAATAAGAGGAAACAAAGTAGGCCATACGCCAGCATATACCCCACTTTGGGGGGGCAAATGTTGGGTAGATTCTCAACACCGGTCCAAAGCTTCACCGTACCAACCTGCTTCGCATGCAACGACCCTGCCGAACCAACTCATCCCCATGCTTTGCCGAACCAACTCAGGTACAAACTCCACCGAACCAACTCAAGAACAGCTCCACCGAACCAACTCAGGTACAACTCCACCGAACCAACTCAAGAACGGCTCCACCGGACCAACCACTTACCCAAGCAGTGCCGAACCAATCTTCTCCCCACCACAACCGAACCAAGTCGCCTCCCTACTGGCATTCAACTCCTACCACCGAATCAAGGGAGGCCGAACCAAGATGCACCAGGCCAGATTACGTCAGCCCAGGCCCGCCAGCTGCTATATACCTCCAAAGACCCCTACCCCCAGCCTCACTCTATAAATAGAGGGGCAGGGGTACTACAATGGGGACAAGTTTGAGAGCTCAAGCACGGAAGGAATTTTCAAACAACTTTCTTTTACTCGTACCAAAGCTTTGTACTTGTAATCATAACAAAAGAAGAGAAATAACATATAAAGTGGATGTAGGCACATTCTGGCTGAACCACTATAAATTTGCGTCTTTTTACAATTTAGCCCCTGTTTTTCATATATTTGCATAAACCTCCAAAGTCATTAAGAACAACCTAAGATCTACTAAATCATATAACTTTGAGGTGTTTGTCCATTTTTTGTGCAAACACATATGAAACTACTATATAGTTGGAATTATAAGGTTTTAACGTATCTATACTATATTATTATTAGTGAGTTGAATTTCAAGCTCACACAGGCCTCCTTGAAATTTGGCAACTGAACAGTCGCATTTTTAATTTCTTTATATTCCAAACTTTAAAATGTGATAACTTTTTCTATATTGATTGGATTTAAGAATCGTTTTCACTATTAAATCTCAAATTTAATTTGCTTTCCAATGATATCCATTGTTGATAGCTAAAAATAAATTTTTTAAAATCATAATTTTATATAGCAGCTTTAATTGCATAATTATTTTGTGTCACCGCTATGTACCGCGTTTCTGTAACAGCATTATTATGATGATCATAAACATTACATAGTAGTTTTACCTAGATTATTATAATGTATTTATTATCTTTTAACATATTTGAAAGGAATATTTTTTTTGAATTATACAATTATGGTTACCTTGAATATTATAACTACAATATGTAATAAAGTAATAATCTTGATTGTGTTTGATAGTATTCAAACTTAGTGCAGTTATAATTTAACCCCATCAAAAAATGGTGTAATAATTTATAGGCATTTTTTGAATTAATTTAACTACGTTAGCATTTTTTTTATTGCATTTACTATTGATGATTTTGACTATATTTGATAATTTTATTCAATTTTAAAACAGTTATAAACTAATGAAATTAAGAAAATACAATTATAATTTACCAGCAAGTTTTGGGTAAATTTAACTATATTTGAAGATTTTTAACCACATTTATGTGATGAAGTAATAAATTTGGCTACATTTTAGGAATTTATTCAATCTTAATACAATTAAAATTTAACTACATTAATAAAATGCAGTTATAATTTAACGACAATTTTGAATTATGCATGGTAGAAATTGAATATTTCAGCTATATTTATGTGATGTAGTAATAATTTTGGTTGTACACGATGATTTATTCGAGCTTACTGTAGTTAAAATTTAAATGCATTAAGCAAAAGTGGTTATTATTTTGCAGTATTTTTGGAATTAAGCCATTATTGTTTTTGAATATTTGAACTGCATTTGTGTGATGCGATACTAATTTAGCTGTAGTAATAATTTTGTTTGATGTTAACGATAGTTATTTAACCGCATTATGAAAATATAATTGAAAAATGAATTTTGATTTTTGATAGCTTGAGATGATTAAATAATGACTTCACATAATTAATGCTTGATTCAACCGTGCAGCTCAGCGTTTAATACATTGCTTCCAGGTTTGATGACATAATTTGGCTAAGTTTACTCAATTTCGTTTACAATTACGATGATCAATAATACAATAAGCATATAAGTTGTTGTATTCAGGCTTAAGGTAGATGCACAGTTTAAGTGCTGTCAAAACATGTGTTGTAGTGAGAATAATGTTGATAACCACCTAAAAGAGTTTATTTTTTATTTTTTGCAGTAAATTCTAAAATCACTTGCACCACCACCATCGGAAAACTTCTAGAAAACAATTGATGAATGTATCTTTGTATAGATGATTATGTAGTCATAGTTTGATTATTAGATATAGTTAATAGGTAAGACGAGAAGTGAGAGAATTTAGTAATAATACTGCATCAATGACACTTTTGCCTTTTTTGGCTGCAGGTACAAATACCTTCAATGGTTAAAATAATTGACTGATGTAATGCATCTATTAAGGCCAAGAAAACATCACCTATTTGCGCTCAAGCCAATATCATACACGCGTTGCTAGCAGTTATTTCTGAGGCTAAAAAATGAATGGACTTCTCACAATTGTTCTCTTCTGTATGTTTTGGATATTTTCAAATATTGGTTACTGCGACCAGCTGTATGCCGTGTTTTGTACCCTGCATCGACATAGATCAGATTCGATGAACAATAGTAATTTATATTGGAACCCATGTTATTTTCTTATTGCATCATCATTTTTATATCAATTGAATCTTCTGTTTTACTACTTTTCCCCTGTACTACATCTGTTGCTTTTTTGTTTTTTCTTTTGCTCCCTTTTTTCAGCTGTTGACAAATACTTTTCCTCACTGTTTACAAATTTCATCCTATTACTATATTTCTCCCCATTGCAAAAAACTTTTGTTACTCTTATTTAATTGAATCGAACTACACTGTGTCTTTGTGTCTGCAGTTCACAGTGAATACTTCAACTATATCTATGCACATTGAAGCAACTGTGTAATTGCAAAAGCAACAACATTGGCGTTATATGCCACAGTGAATATATCTATGCATTAGCGGATAAATTTTTAACACATTATCCTCTAAATAGTCTGTGAACTTTAACATATTCACTGTAATTATTTTGTTCGATTTTAATTGTGATTATCATAACCAAATATATCTATGTATTCTTTATCCTACCAAATTGTTATTCATGATGTAACACTATCGTTCAACAAAGTTTTTTCATTACCACCGTATTAAATTTATTATACATTTGGATATGACCTATGCAACAACAATATTTTTTCAACATCCGTGTGTGAAGCACGGGTTCGCACTAGTATTATATTTATAGGTAAAGTACAAATATGTTCACTTAATATTTCCTAATTTTCAAGATCGATTAACATAAGCTCTGATACCAAATGTAATAACCCACACCCAGTGAGCTTGGATTTTCGCTAAATCGAAAACCCAAGTCCACCAAAATACGGATGTTGGTTTGGTATACTGGAAATAAAATAAAAGAATGCATATAAGAGCTTTAACGAAATAACTTATAGTAGAATAATAAAATATAATAGATCGCATAAATTACTGACTAAGGTTTGACACTTCCAAAGTCAAGTGTCCTTGTCAGCATCGAACATGCCAAGTATAATTAGCTGTCCTTCTAACTAACCTGTGGGTTGTATTGAGGAGGGGGCCAGAACAACGTTCTGTGATTGGTAAAAAATTATATATATTTTGTACATAACAGTAGTTTATGCCGATTGTCTTCCATTTCATGTTATGTTTTTTATTTTTACTTAGTCGCTTCGACTCCTCGACCACGTACGAACCGTTCTCATCTACCCTCTATGGAATCATAGCTATGTATATATAAATATATATTTCCCATGGTCCCTAATTAAACCTAGATACTATCCCCACTAGTATCTCTCTATTAACACCCCGTTGGGATCCCTTGCTCTCATCATATCACGGTCTCATCGCTACGCATATCGAGGGACTCCCGTAGTGCCTAACGATGGCTTTTTATACAGTTTTCCATACTCTATTTCGCTTTTGGGTATTTATTGTTTTATCTGCTTTCCATTATGGACTTAACTCTATGGACCACCCTAACCGTTTTTGAAAGAACTCCTTTTTGGGTCAACTAGCCTTGTCTAAACAAACAAACTAGCAAACAACTGTAGCAGTGCATAACCCAACATGGCCTACCCTAGTAGGCGGTGAAGACAATTAGGCGTAACCCTCTCTTTTCTGTTGATCGCTAAGGACTAATGACGTTCTCGCCCTATGCAGCCCTACCGCCGAATTTTGGTACCAACCGTTGCTGCATAGTGCCCGATCCTGCTTATCATCCTATTTAGATTGCCTAATGCAATCAAGGCAATACCCCCCTAAATACCATATTTGAAGCAGACTTCTCTATCTATTAGAAGTGTTCCTTATCTATACGCAAACATATATACTCCACGGGTCCTTTGGTTGGGTATGTCTCGCATCTATATGATGTTACACAACTGTCAGTTGCCCTGTGCTGTGGGTAGACTTTTAATGTGTAACACTACTAACCTCGCATTCCAACCTACTCTAATGACCAAATGTCACATCATTCGTTTAACCATACTTTAACTATAATAGTTCATATCCATCATAAACGCATATTCGAGGCTACTTATATATATAAGTATGTATGTACGTATATTCATTCATACTTACTTAATTAACATGCCTCTATAATTCACTGTTGACCCTAGATCTTTATTTCATTATGTGTTTCTTCTTTTCTTTAAATTTATTTACCGCTTTCATCTTATCAAGTTCATAATATCGTTGCCCATCCTTTTTACCCGTTTCAATTTTCTATTTCTATTCCCATGTTATATTCTTGTTTCATCTTGCCAATCTCTTTCATTTTCTTTTCATTTATTTCTAAATTTTATTAGTATTTCACATCTTAATATTTTAGGATCTTTTTACTTCATTCATGTCTTATCGTTTAACTTTTGAGGTTTATTGCATTTTAATTCATTAGAACTACATTTCTATCATAAAAATGTTAACATTGTAAATTTCCATATCTTATCTAAAAAGAGGAGATATTCATGTGGTGTTTGTAATTATAAGGAACTATCTTTTTATTTCTTGAAATAGATGGCACAAATGCGATAATTATCTCTATTTTTTACATCTCTTTGTTTTTAAATGTATTCCTAATCATTTCAAACATCACACTTTCAGTTATATAAACTCGATAATACATAGAAATCTACTTGCAGTATTCTAAATTCCAAGGAATTAAAATATCACCAAAACCCCTAAAATCATAATACGCTTTTATTTTAATTCAATTCATATCCATTGCATAAATACCAATTCTAATCATTACGTAATACACTAAAATTTATTCAATAATAAATTTAGGAAAGTTTCTAAATTTCATCAAATCTTGTTCCATAATAAATTTCATTAGATTTATTCCATTAAATCCATTATGCGTAAACAATGAATTTAAATCTAATCATTATACATTAACAGATTTGTATCTAATCATTACACATTAATAGATTTATATCTAATCATTATGCGGTTATAGATTTATATCCAAATTGATTATAGATAGGAATGATTGAAATAGGTTCCAACGAAATAAATCTAATTTTATTACAACATGTAATTTTCCCACTCACCTTTCTTAAGCATTCCCAAATCTCGGGACCTAATACCTATTATCTATATTTCCACTTGGACTCCCTATTCGGAATCCCATACAACGTATACATACAGATATATTAGAATTTGGAATAGAAAGAAGAGGCTTTTAGTGATTATTATTTCAAATCCAAATTTACAGTTTACCTTAGTTGTAATGACTTGATTTGAACATATTCTCTATCTATATCGTCTTCTACAATCCTCGAGTGGTGTATACGTGCAGATTAGCAACTTAGAACTATTCCTAAGAATTTAGAGTTATGGAGGAGAAGAGAAAATGGTAGAGATTCCACTCCCATTAGAAAATTATGAGTTTGGAAATGAGGGTCTAGGTCTAAATTTATAGGGGTTTAAAGCAATGCCAACATTTCGATTAAACCATATAAAATCCAGGCCATTTAGAAAAAAATTCACTGCCGTAATCAAACATACATGGATTGACCTCTCATTGCCTTAGGTCGACCGCTATCGGTCGACCTAGGCACATCTGGGGTCGACCTGTGTGTGTTTTTGTGCGTTAAATTATCAACGTTAATTATCCGGTTAATTTCATTACTTGTTTAACAAATCACGTTTGTTATTTTCCATTGTTAATTGATCTCGTTCAGTTTTTTCCTGCTTTATATATTCTTTGAGATCTAAATTTAGTGTTAACATTTATTAACATCTAATTTTCCATTAATGTCACTAATTAGCATTAATTGAGTTTATTATCATATTTACATACATAATTATTTATGACAATAAAACTTCAAACTTTAATAACTTTTTCGTTTGAACTTCGATTGAAAAATATTATATATGAAAGTTGATTAGAAAATCACCACGAAGCCAATGGTATAAGTTCCGCAGCCAAATTCTGACATTTAAAAAAGTCCTATTTTTAGCATTATTACTTATTTATCGCATTTCTTTTTAAATTAGTTAGCGTTAAAATCACGGTGTTTCAATACTTATACTATTGAAACAAATATACGAATACTTTTGACAGTATTGAAATGTGTAGAAATGAATATTGAAGCTTTAATTGAAAAGTGAAGGTTAATTAATAAGTGAAGTTTTAATTAATAAAAGAAGTTTAATTGGATAAAAAGGAGTTTTACTAATAAAATATGTTTTAATTAATAAAGGATTGATTAATTAAAAAGGGGATTAGAAGTCGTTTATATGACTTGATCGTGCTTATGTGTGTCGATCATGTTTTGTGTATTACATGCTTTTGTAAAGTATACGGGACTTAGTTTCCCTTATGTGATCATTCTCGTTATTGTTGAAATTGACCAAAATATAAATTTGGAAATATCTCAAAGAAATACGGGAATTATATGGCACAGTTAACTTCGGTGATGTTATATGTGCATATGAACTTGTTTTGCTCTTCTAAACAAATAATAAGGAAATTTGACCCTATTTAATCTAGAGGTGATCTCCCTCTTATGTATTGTATGTTTATTTCCAAAAGAACCAGGGTTGAGTTTACCAAAAATCGATCGATTAGTTTTTGGACTGCCTGGTAAGTGGGAGAGTATGCTTATATGAAATGACTCAAAACCGTAACCACTTCAAAACAATATAGCGATCTATGTTCTGGAAGCGGTTGTGAAGTGGAATGTTATAGAGTTAAACTATCTATCATAAGGTTAAGTCCAAGGGAAAGGCTAGCATTAACATTTCGAACGATGCTATTGTTGAATTTGATACCTGAATTCCAACATGAAGGAAGAGGTGAAACCCTAGGAGGAGAACGGAGGACCGGATGAGATTCTTGTCTGGTGGTGATGAAGTCGTACAGTGATGAAGAAGAAGAAGCCGTAGGCTGTGAAGGGGAAGTTGTTCGGTGATTTGGTGGGGAAGTTGTTCGGTGATTTGGTGAAGGAGAAATGAACATTGCCGAACTAAATTCTTCATTCGGTAAAATAAAGGAGCGGGGTGAAAAGAAAATTGCCGAACGAAATATTTCGTTCGGTGATTTGCTGAATGAAATATTTCATTCGGTATTTTGGAGATGTCGGTCCAAAAAAATTTCACTCGACGATTTGCCGAACCAAATTATGCCAGACGATAAATGCTGAACCAAACCCTAGGGCTGCTATATAGCAGCTACCCCTCCTCACTTCTTCACTCTATAAATAGTGGAGCTTCTGGACAACAATGGCAGTCATCCTAGAGAGCTGAAACTCTGCAGAATTTGACTATATTGTTAATTCTTCTTATGTATAGCCTCCAAAAGTGAATCAATCTTGTAACTCTAATCTTTCAGTGATTAACAAAATCTCCTCTCCCCAAGTGGACGTACACTGCCTCGCGCTAGTGGAACCGCTATAAATACTGCTGTTATTTATTATTCTGCATTGCATTGATCTATAACTATTTGTTCTGGTGTTTATCTTTGTTTGTTCCATCTCACTACAATCACGATCAAGTTCGGTTTTTTTTCACTGTGTTGGGTTTTTTATTCCCTTAGACCGATCATCTGAAGGGATTTTTTCCCAACAGTCTGGTATCGGAGCTGCAAGGTTGATTGAGGAGTGTTAGACGCTATGGCAGGAGATGAAGTGACTCCAATTGTTACAAGACCCTATACTAAAGGTATGTATATCACGTCAGGATCACAATTGGCAATTAAAAAATGGAATGGGGATAAAGGCTTCGAGAAGTGGCAATGGAGGATGAAGGCTACTCTAATGAGGAATGAAGTCCATCCAGTAGTGTTTGCCTCTGAGGAGTTGACGGCTGACCTCTTAGTCGCGGAAAGCAAGGAGATGGAGAAATGGGCGTTTACTACTTTACAACTAGCTATGGGAGAGAATTTTATCTTAGAGATTAGCAGTGAGACCATTGCTAGGGGCATTTGGACCAAGCTAAAAAATCTCCACTTGAAGAAATCTCTGACTAACCGTCTGATATTGCTGAAGACATTTTTCATCATGAGGATGAGAGAGGGTACTTCAGTGAAGGAACATCATAATTTCTTTGATGATCTCGTGATAAAGATGAAGACTGTTGACTTAAAGATGGATGAGGAGCAAATGGCAATGATTCTTTTGTGTTCTCTTCCGGAGCGATACACAGGTTTCGCTAACAGCCTTATCTTCACTAGAGACACATTGATAGCGGAAGATGTGAAGTCAGGCCTTCTATCTGAGGGCTTGAGAGATCAGATAAAGGAGATAAGTGAAGGAAGTAGAGGTGGAAGTAGTAGTCACGATCTGTTTGTTGAAAGCGGTAGGGATGATAAGAAGAATTGGCACTCTAGATCGCGTTCCAAGTCCAGAAAGCTCGGTAATGGCAGGAGAGGAAAGTCTAAGGACGGGAAGTTCTTTATAAGAAAGAAACCTGGTCATTGGAAAAAGGATTGTCCAGATTTGAAGAAGAAGGAAGAAAATGGATCTTCATCATTTGCAATGGAGAATTATGTAGTGTTGTCTGCAGTAGTGTCAGATGTCTCAGACCGTTGGGTGTTGGACTTGAAGGCGTCTTTCCATATGATGCCTAATAAGGATTACTTTAGTTCTTTCGTTGGACGAGAGGGAAGCTCTATTCTTATGGGTAATGATGCTAGATGTAGAGCAATGGGTGAAGGTACAGTGAGGATCATGATGTTTGATGGAGTGATACGCACTTTGACAGGTGTCCGGTATGTTCCAAGTCTTCGGAAGTCCATAATTTCTTTAGGACAATTGGCATCTTTGGGATGCAAAGTAACCATCGAGAAGGATAGTCTAAAGGTTTCGAGAAGTGCACTAGTTCTTATGAAAGGAGATGTGTTCTACAATCTGTATTTGTTGAAAGGAACCACAGTTCTTGGAGAGTCGTGTGTTGGAGTAGATAGTTCTCGTGCATTCGATGGCATAAAGCTTTGGCATCTTAGGTTGGGTCATATTTCAGAGAAGGGCTTAGAGTTGCTTTGGAGACGGGAGATGATCAAAGGAGAAAGCTTCGACAAGATGAACTTTTGCCAGGAATGTGTGTTAGGCAAGCAAACTAAAGTATCTTTTGGAGTTGGACTCCATAGATCGAGGTGAGTACTTGAGTACGTGCATACAGATGTTTGGGGCGAGTTGCTGGTCCATCTCTTGGAGGAGCAAAGTATTTTATCTCTTCCATTGATGACTTTTCTCGGAAAGTATGGGTGTATGCGATGAAGGCCAAATCAGAGAGTTTTGAGAAGTTTAAAGACTGGAAAGCACTTGTTGAGAACCAATCTAGTTTTAGGTTGAAGGTGCTGAGATCTGATAATGACGGTGAATTTGTCTCTAGGGAGTTCCTCGATTTTTGTAGACAGCAAGGCATTCAGAGACATTTCACTACACTCGGAAATCTGCAATCTAATAGAGTTGCAGAAAGGATGAATAGGACTCTATTGAAGAAGGCTCGTTGCTTGAGATTGACGACGGGCTTGTCTAGAAGCTTTTGGGCTAAGGCATTATCAATAGCGGCGCATATCATAAATCGAATTCTGTGTTCAGCCATAGATGGAAAGATTCTAAAGGAGAAGTGGAGAGGTAAAGCGGTGTATCTTGGTAACTTCTGAATTTTTGGTTGTCCTGTGTATGTTCACTATACAGGTGATGATAAGTTGGAGGCTAGAGCATACAAAGGCATACTAATGGAATACACCGATGGTATCAAAGGGTATCGAATATGGAACCCTGTTGATCGAAAGATTGTTCATTCCAGACATGTTACTTTTGATGAGTCTGCTATGTTCAATCCGAAGGAGAAGCTACCTACCACATCAGAATATTCTGATAGGCCTATGGAGATGGAAGAAGTTCCCGTGTTCCAGCCAAATAGTAGAGTTGTTGTTGATGCTGTCAAGGAAAACGCAATTGATGTAACATCATAGGATAGTCCACATGTACCTTCTAGTAGTGCTAGTGATGTGCATGAATCTAGAGGAATTTCAGTTTAAGGTGGAGCTGAAAGGAGTTTAGGCGAAATAGTACCTACCCGGGTCAGTCGTAGGACTATTAGGCCGCTCGAAAGGTATGGTGATTGGCAGTTTGCGAATCTTAGCCTTGGATATCAGTTTGACTATGTCGTACATGTGGTTCTTGAGGAGCCCCTTGACCTTGATGAAGCTTTGAAGTCATGTGACAGTTCAAAGTGGATGTGCGCTATAGAAGAGGAGTTAGAGTCATTGAAGAAGAACAATACTTGGGATTTGGTACCACCTCCTCAAGGAAGCCGAGCCATAGGTTGCAAATGGGTGTTCAAGGTGAAGGATGATGGGAGATACAAGGCTAGACTAGTTGCTAAAGGGTTTCCACAAAGAAAGGGATTGGAATATGATGAGATATTCTCTCTAGTAGTAAGGCATACGTCCATTCGCATTTTGCTCGCTATCGTCACAGCTCATGACTTGGAGCTGGAACAACTGGACGTGAAAACCGCTTTCTTGCACGGAGACTTGGATGAGACCATCTACATGAAGCAGCTAGAAGGATTTGTTGTAGATGGGAAAGAAAATTGGGTTTGCAAATTGAAGAAGTCTTTGTATGGACTTAAGTAGTCGCCTAAACAATGGTATAAGAGGTTTGACTCTTTTATGCTTTCACTTGGTTTTGATCGTAGCATCAAAGATGTTTGTGTATACTTTAAGCATTTAAATAATGGTAGATGGGTGTACCTACTCTTGTACGTGGATGACATGTTGATTGCTTCCAAGGATAAGGCTGAAATCGATAGTTTAAAGCGAAAGCTTAAAGCGGAATTCAAAATGAAAGACCTTGGAGAAGCAAAGAAAATTTTGGGTATGGAAATCCAAAGGGATAGAAATCTAGGACTATTGAGCCTCACTCAAAAGGAATACATTCGAAAGGTGCTTTCTCGGTTTAGAATTGAAGAGGCAAAGGCAATCAGCACACCCATGCGTTTGCACATACAGCTTCCTAGTAAAGACTCTCCGATCTCGGAAAAGGACAAGGCTTATATGATGAAGATCCCATATGCAAGTGCAGTTGGCAGCTTGATGTATGCAATGGTCTGCACTAGGCCTAACATTGCACAGGCGGTTGGATTGGTGAGTAGGTTCATGGCAAATCCAAGAAAGACGAATTGGGAAGCAGTGAAGTGTGTCTTCAGATATCTTAGAGGAACTCCAAACCAAGGGCTTGTCTTTGGCGGCAGGGGAAGAGATTTCAGCTTGGTTAGATTTTGTGATTCCGACTAAGCCGGTGATAGAGATCAAAGGAAGTCAACCTTCGGATATGTGTTCACCATTGGTGGGACAGCGATCAGTTGGAGAGCGAGGTTGCAGACGATTGTGGCTTTGTCTACTACAGAGGTAGAGCTAATAGCTATGGTTGAAGCAGCTAAGGAGAAACTTTATTTGAGGCGACTGTTATGTGATTTGGGCTTTGTATATGAAGGCCTGGATGTGTACTGTGACAATCAGAGTGCAATTCACTTAGCTGAAAATCTGGAATTCAGCTTGAGGATGAAGCACATTGAGGTGAGAGAATCGTTCCTTGTCTCAATGAGTGAAGAGAAGCTAGTTTGTCTTCAGAAAGTTCACACAAAGGAGAATGCAGTAGACATGTTTACCAAGTCGTTGCGTGTTGCTAAGTTCGAGCATTGCTCGGACTTGATTCGCATAATGAAGTGCTAGGTGCCACGGGGTGGCACGTAGGGAGAGTTGAGATGGTTCATGGAGACGTTTGTTTTCATGGTGGAGATTGATAGGTTCTACATGGACTGGGTACTTCTAACACTTTGTTGATGGGCGGTGGCCTTGCCGAAGTTCGTTTACAGAATGTAATGGGTGATGGCATTGCCGAAGCTCATTGGGTAAGTACCCATTGCTTGGAGCATGAAGGTGTAGATGAAGTTGGAAGGCTTGCTTGGAATTCGGTATCAAGGTGGAGATTGTTGAATTTGATACTTGAATTCCAACGTGAAGGAAGAGGCGAAACCCTAGGAGGAGAATGGAGGACTGGACGAGATTCTTGTCTGGTGGTGATGAAGTTGTTCGGTGGTGAAGAAGAAGAAGCCCTAGGCTGTGAAGGGGAAGTTATTCGGTGATTTGGTGGGGAAGTTGTTCGGTGATTTAGTGAAGGAGAAATGAAGATTGCCGAACCAAATTCTTCGTTCGGTAATTTAAAGGAGCGGAGAGAAAAGAAAATTGCCAAACGAAATATTTCATTCGGTATTTTGGAGATGTCGGTCCAAAAAAATTTCGCTCGGAGTTTTACCGAACCAAATTATGCCGAACCATAAATGCCGAACCAAACCCTAGGGCTGCTATATAGCAGCTACCCCTCTTCACTTCTTCACTCTATAAATAGTGGAGCTTATGGACAACAATGTTAGTTATCCTAGAGAGCTGAAACTCTGCAGAATTTTGATTGTATTGTTAATTCTTCTTATGTATAGCCTCCAAAAGTGAATCAATCTTGTAACTCTAATCTTTCAGTGATTAATAAAATATCCTCTCCCCAAGTGGACGTACACTGCCTCGCGGTAGTGGAACCACTATAAATACTGCTGTTATTTATTATTCTGCATTGCATTGATTTGTGACTGTCTGCTCTGTTGTTTATCTCTGTTTGTTCCATCTCACTACAATCACGATCCAGTTCGTTGGTTTTCCGCTGCGTTGGGTTTTTTATTCCCTTAGACTGATCATCTGAAGGGATTTTTCCCCAACAGCGATCATGTGGGACCGTCTATCTTAAGGAGTATTCGAAGAGAGAGGACAACATTAGCATTCGTCGGAGGACTTATGTAGGAATCTATGTGAAGATTCGAGATCTGATTAAGATGCTCGAGCACATGTAGTTGTTTGTGATCTATTCAAGATGTGGAAATCCATGTGTGATTCCAAAATCTATTGAAATATGGGAATCCATGTTTGGCTTCGAGATCTATCCGAGATGATGGAATCCATTTGGGGATTCATGTGCTGCTCGAGTGATGTAGACTCATGTGAAAGATACCAAACGTAGCCTCGACGTCGAAAATGACTAAAACCAGAGTAGGATGCACAATCTTAGGTTTAGCTTACCCATGAGGGTATATCTACTCCAGATCTTGAGTATGCTTATTGATATGTTGCACGTGGTAGTTGTTGATACTTGGAACCATGCAGTTCATTGTTGGGACAATTGTGTTTACCATATAGTATATTCTAACTATAGATATATGTTGCTCGGAAGGAAGTTTTTGATCCTTGTCGTGGAATTCGGATTCAGCTAGACCAAAGAGATCTTTGTGGAAAATCCATACATGAAGCGCCTTAGCGTTATTGATTGTATACCTATTATTGTTATGTCGTACGCACAACAGCTATTTTCTAATTTATGTTCTATCGTGTGTGGTAATGGTGGTTTATATAATGCAAATATTGAGCATATGTGTTTGTTGTGTTGATGATTCTTATGTGTGTCGAATATTTCTTGGATATGGGGCAATTAATCCTTCTTCTGATGATATAGGAGACTAGCTTATCATAACCAATTATTTAAAACAGCTAAATTTATTTTCCTACATTTTGACATTATTTTAGGAAATATTCTTTCACAAACATTGCATTAACCATTTTCTACAATGTATGCTTGTCGAGTTTTATAGACAACCATTTACCAACTCTCATCTTTAAATATGAACCTCTCTTTATCTTTTGTCCTAGTCAGAAAGCACATGCTTTTTATTATATAGAAGATGTTATTAAATAGAAATAGCGTTGCTTTCATGAATCAATATATATATATATATATAAAGACAATCAGATGCACATTGTGATAACAACTATAGAGAAAGATGAAATGTAATTTATTACATTCCATATTTACATGACGGTCTTTAACATGGAAAATTTTGGTAATTCTTTAAAATAATCATTTATAAGGTGGAAAGCATAAACTTATTACATGTTAGATTTACATAATGGCATTTAACTATGTACAGGATAAAAGATGTAATAATTATATTATTTTTTCATCTTATGTGGGAAGGGAGAAGCATATTCATATTACTTTCCTTGTTTTACCCATCTAAATTGTGATAATTAAAGTAATTGTTGAAGATATATATTGAGCTCAAATTTGCTGAGCATGTATGAAACAATAATAATAAGAGGATAAAGAGGTAAGTATAAAAGCATTACATATACAGATGAAGGTCTTTCCGCATGTAAAGAGTAAATTTGGTTAATTTACTTTAATCCCTTGCTAAATAGTTCACCATAGTTTTGGTCATTTTTGCAATTTAAATTAGGGTTTATGAGGCAACTATGATTGTTTTAAATAAAATAGAATAATGAAGTAATTATAATGATATTGAGCTCATATTAACTGAGCATGCATGAAACAACAACAATCAGAAAAAGAGTTAAGTATAAAAGGATTCCACGTACTTATGAATATCTTTAAGCGTGCAAAGAGTAAATTTGGTTATTCTATGTGTGCTACTATTGGTATCCAGAAAAATGCTTTTGGGTTTTAGAACTAAAGGTCACCTTAAAAATTTTACTTTCGTGCTTCCTAACATCAACTATTGTTTTCTTTCAACTAATCAGACCCCAAATATTTCAAACTCATAACATTATCCCTTCTCTTTTTTCAATTAATTAAAAAACACTTTTTCATTTGAAACATAAGTGCATCCTCAACTGTATTGTGATTTGTATCCTTCATATAACAACCAAAAAGCCATAAAAGAAAATGAGGAAAAAAGGCATAAATGTTGTATGACAAAATATTACAGTTCAATTACTTACTTTGAGTTTTTCAATTATAATATCAACAAGCTCTATATTCTCAAATCTATGTTAGCCAATGAGATCACTAAACTCGTCCTAAAATAAATAAATAAAAAACTAAACAACAAATCTAAAGTTGATATTAGAAGAAAAATAGACTTTAAAAAATAAAAAGTGAGCTAACCTCTTTGGTTCATCAAAATTAGGATCATCCACAAAGTTTTCACTTAGTTTCATCTGTTAGGCAAAAAGAAAGAATTTTCTTCTAGCTTTTGGGTTTATAAATTATGTTTTCTAATGATTTCTTAAGATAGTGCATATAATTTTATTAAGGGAGATGAAGAGACTACGGTTGTTTAGGGCTGACTGAGAAAATAGATTTTGATGGGCACAAGCATATGAAATGAATTAATAATAAATAATAATAATTTAATGGTAGCTAGAAGTATTTTAGTGGATGTCAACAGTAGCACACTATTTTATTTCCCTCTCTATTAAATAGCTTCTGTAACATAGATTATTTTTAAATTTTAAAACAGGATTTATGAGGCGATTATTACTGCTTTTGAATGAATGCATGGGCAGCTCATTCCCCATCTTCATTTTCACTGTCCTCGTGTGTCCATTTCAATTTCAACAATACATCAGATAATTTAATTATTCATTAGGTCTCACCATACCTTTAAAGTAATAAATTGATACAAAAATTAATGGCTGATATAAAGATGGAATAAGGAGATAGATAAATTAGGGACAGTGGAGTTGAAATCATGGGTTACATTGAGTTGAACATGGGAAATAATTGTTAATGATATGGATCTCGCATTCACGGGTATGCATGAGACAATGGTAATCAGAAAGAAAATGAGTCATTCATAAAATCATTCCACACACGTAAAGATCTTTTAAGCATTTAGATAGTACGAGTGTGAAACCGTGATACGCATATGGGGTTAGTATATAATTCTGTTAATGGTGTATTTTTTAGATTTTATTGTATATGAAGATGAAAGCACATATTTATGGATGTAAATTTTTGATTAATTTTTGTGTGAATACTACTAACAAAAATGTGTTGATAAATCTACTTAAATAGTCTTTGAGCATATAGAGTATAATTAGTATTTTATAGCACAATGCTTTTATATAGAAAAGGTTACATCAACTATCAGTTGTTCCTAACTTTTTTTTAGCAAAGCTAGCCGGCTTTATAGTGGGTCGTGCCACTATGTATAATAAGAAGAACAGGTGCCCTGCACATACACAAAACAACTAAGACTGTTTTTGTAACATCCCACTATTTTGGACCATTCAAATCGACAATAAATCCATACATGTCGGACTTGAATACTTCAAAAAAGTGGATTGTCAAGAAAATTTGGAGCAAATAAAATCAAACACAGAATATCAGAATAACTCGTAACGGAAATAAAATACCATAGTAGTTCATGAAGCTACTATATACATACTCTCAAAACATATACAAAATCTCATAGTCAAAATAGATACAATAGAAGTCAGGATACATAAGTCAAAAATACAAAGACAATACTGAATGGGAAATAACTGGAATAGAAATCGATGAACTGATAGACAAATAAGCTCCAACAAATCTCTAGCTCCAAAAGATGAATCCAAAGCTGTATTACTCAGGCTGACCCGAGCGTAAAGTAAAACACAAACACTCGAGTCAAGACATAATACTTATACAATGTAAACAAACTCAAGTGAACTGTAATAGCAATGCACAATAACTTAAAGGGTGCTTGGGATCGCCCATCCTTTAAGGATCCGTTAAACCATCAATTAAGCAGAAATAAACGCTATCATAGAAATATTCATATTAAAGTAAACAATGCAAATAACAGTGTTGATGTGACTAGGGTAGCGTAGAGCTGCAGTAATCGCTCACCTCTAGCCACACTCTCAAATCAAGGTGTGCATCAAAACAATCACAAGGAAGTAAAAATGGCACGCAAAGAAGTGTACCCGTGGTTATAGATTTCAAAATGGTTTATAATTTCGAATTTAAAATCATTCATTTAAACCCTTAAAAGTGAAGTCATTATACCTTCAAGTCAAATGTTCAATTCCCAAAAATTTAGCCTTTTCTGAGCTCATTTATTCAATTAAATACTTTAAAATGTTGAAATTTCAGCTTTCGTAGCACTTAGAAAAATGCTACGGTAAGTTATATTTGAAACAATTCATTTCAGCAAAGACAGCATTTAAAACTGCTGTAGTAGTTCAGTTACAATTAAAAATCTTATTTCAGCCAACTGCAGTACTTATCAAGTGCTACTATAGCTCTTTTATTAGTTTCAGGTTTTAGTTTTAATTCAGCAACCACAGCACTTACCAAGTGTTGCAGTAGCCTTTAGTTAATTAGCCTTTAGTTCATTTTCTGCAACTACAGCACTTACAAAGTGCTGCAGTAGCCCTTAGTTCAGATTTTTAAGTTAATTCCAGATTCAATAGCATTTCTGAAGTGCTACTAAATACATTTCCAAATTTATACTAAAATTTCAAAAACAATTAAACTTCAATTTAACCATTTTAACTTATAAAAATCATATTTTCCACTTCAAAAATGTTCATTTAAATACCCTTTAACTTCTGATTTTATAAAGAAAAATTTCATAAATAAAATACCAAATTTCCCATAATTTACTTATTTAATCCAAGTGTACAATTTTCCTATTCTTTGCATTTAATCATTAACTTAACACTTAAATTTAAATTACCATTTCATAAATAAAACTTAATTTCTATTTTATTTTCTTTACTTAAACTTTCATTTTAAACCAAATCACGAATTTTCAAATTAGGTTATATTTTAAATTACCATTTAATCATTTATTTATTTAACATTTTAACTTATAGAAAAATCACTAACCCTTTATTAAATCATTTTAAATTCAATTTAAATCAAATTATCATATTTTTACATTTTAAAATACTTGAAATTTTCCAGAAAAAATATATAATAACCATGGGTCTATTTAATATTTTCTAACCTAGGTCAAGTGATACGGATAATATATCATTTCAATCCGTAATTTACAAAGAAATCCAGGTTCTATCATTTCAAACCCGCAATCCCAAGTTAATAAAAATAAACAAATAAATAAAAATCGCTCAGGCCTACAATTTCAGCCCATAATGATTTTTCCTTATTCTAAAGTCCGTTCGAGTATGTATCATTTCAACCCATAGTGATTCTATTCTACAGGGAACTTACAGTGTGAGAAACAGAAATAAATAAACAGTATAACAAAATATAACATATCAGATGATGTGACAAGTTTATAACAAAGTTTAACATCATAAAATTCATATCACAGGCAGGTATAACATGGTATAACAATTCTACACATTCACTTGTCATCGTTTCACAATTTTATAAGTATGAATGTCAAGCTTGAATAACTCACCTTTTTAAGCTAGTGTTTAGCAAATCAAAACACACAAATAAATCCAGAAAGCACGATAGCACGACTTTTGATTCAAGTGGAGAGAGAGAGTCAAGATATTAATCTTGTATACAAAATAAAACAAAGCAATATAAATATATATTCAACACAAAATTTAAATTGAAACAAATTGGAAATGGAATTAACAAAAGACAAATGGCTTAACCATGCTTTAGATCAAAAGTGCTTGACCACACTGAAAATAGGCTCGACCACCATCATGTGTTGCTTGGCCATGATGGGATATATGGCATGAAGGCTTGGTTATGGTCAGTAAAGCACGGCTATGGTTCACAAAAAAAATGGAAGGCAAAGTAATGGGAAGGTGGAAAGGTAGGAGTTGTGAATGTGAAGAGGCAAGTGTATGTGAAAGGTCTTGGCTCAAGTGGGTTCGACCATGGGCTATAGGGCTCGGCCTGGTGCTAGCAAGGGTCAGGTTCAGGTCATGTCAGGTCGGCAGTGGCTGGAGGAGGAGTGTATGGTGGTGGTGGCCGAAGTTACAAGGAGGAAGGTGATGAAATAAAGGCTCGGCTAGGGTTTTCTTCATTGTTTTGGTGGTGGATTGGACTATGGTGGTCATGGCAATGGACTTGGTGGTGCTGGCCGTGGGTGATGGTGGAGGAGGAGGAGGTAATGATCAGTTGTGAGGTGGAGGATATGGTGGGTTATGGCCGAGCAAAGCATGAGAGATCAAAGGCAAAAATCAATGACAAAAAATGAAGAAGAAAAGTAGAAAAAGAGGAAGCCATTACTTACAAAAAATTTCAGAAATGGAATGGCCGAGAGAAAGCGGATGTTGAGAAGTTTTTCACGTGAAAAGTAAAAATGAAATGCATGGCTACAATAAAAGAAAGAACGGCCAAGAAAGTGAAAAGACTAGGAAATGAAAAGTCACAAGATAAAGATGAACATTTGTCTCTTTGAATTTCCAAATCTATATATTCAAAATAAACAAATAGAATATCAAGTAAATAAAATAAAATCAAAACAAAATAAAGTGGAAATGAAAATAAATAATTTTTCTTAGGAAAGTAAGAAAATAAATAAAGAAAATAGTTTAATTTATTGAAACTAGAATTAAAAATTGTAAACAAAATACAACTAATATAGGAAAATTCCAAACCCAACAAAATTCACACAACTAAATTCAAAGCCCAAAACAAAATAAAAGATGGCAAATAAAATAGAAAATGAAAAATAAAAATGCAGATAAAATTTTGCATGTAAAATGCTGAATCTATCAAATTTTAAAAAGTTTAAAACGGAATTCGACGAAACGAAAAGTAGAACGGATATCAGAACCAATTACTGTTTCAAAGAAAAAGATTAAAATTTAAAATTTAAAAATTTCAATTTAAAAGTCACAGTTTGACAAAATATAACATTTCCAGAAAAATCAATATTTAATTGTATTTGGAAAAATAAAATAGAAAAAAAAATCCAAAATACATTGGAAAAAAATCCAAACTTCAATTTAAAATTATTAAAAAATCAAAGTTTCAAAATAAAAATTAATTTAAAAATATTTATTAAAATTATGGGCTGTTACAGTTTTTATAGTGGACATACCACTTAACACAAACATAACAACAATAAGGAACATGAGCTAGACAGAGAGTTTAGACTACACGGTAGGACGAAAATCCCCCCTGTCATTACTGATATCAGCATCAGTTCCAAGTCCAATAATACGCTGGACAGCAGAAAAGTACGTAGCCAATCATGGATCAAAACATCTCGAGAGTGCAGAGTAGAGATAAATCTTGTCCTAAGAAGGATCTAAGAGTTTCCACCAATTGCAAGCACCATCAATACCAGAGGACGTAAGAGATAGACCATCACCATCAACATGATAAATAAGCCTCCTAGACTCATCATAGCCACCAAGGAACATGTGATATTAGTGTAACCGTGGGTCATAACTCATTTCCATGGCCGTGTGTACCCAAGCACCCTCTTTCGGTTCCCAGTAAATGATCTCATCAACAGAATCGCTATCTTGGGGACCGTTTTCATTTCTGACCTGGGGAGGGGGACTTTGGGAACAGGAGGAAAAGGAGCAATCCTAGAACATTTATCCGCGTAATGTCCAAAAGACTGACAAATAGTGCATATATCAGGTTTCCAGCTGTAATTGACTCTTGTCTCCATCTCATGACCATCTTTAATTCTAACTTTCAAAATCGACGGAAGCGGATTCAGAGGGGTATTTCAATTAATGCTCTGTCATATAGTAAATTCTTGCGAGCGAGGGTATTTGCATCAAAACATTTGAATTCTCTAATATGGCTCGCAAGCCAATTCAGACCAAGGAGGGGTTGAAGGATAGACGGGATATTAGAGAATGAGGCCCAAATCGGAATAGAGAGAACCTGCTCTCTAGCTATGTCAATACTAACGCTCCAAGGAGTCACAATAAATGGTTTACCCTCAATAACTAGAGGGCTAGTCATAAGATCAATAAGCTTGTCTTCATTATTTCCAAATTTGAAATAGAAAAAGGAGTTAATAACTTGAACATGTAGAGTACCTCTCGTTTTCCATGCGCGCCTACAATGCTCACGAAACAACCGAGTATGTTGATGTAAAATCAAGAAAAAAACCAACAAGGTGATCGGACCACTGGTTCTCGGCTTTATGAACAACTTCTGAAGGAAGCACACTAATCCCATCAATAACTTGAGCGAAAAATTTCTGAGGGGTGAAAGCACCAGCGCTACGAAGCAGTGATTTAAACAATGATGACCAGGCTGGCTTTCAACTGCAACTGCTTCGACAACACTTGGTAAATTACTGGAGTATATTGTAGAAGATGCAGCATGTTGAACATTTGGTAATTCATAGGAACTAACTGTAAGAGATGGAGGAATGCCAACAAAACTAGGCTATGGTATCGCAGGACCTATACATGTCCTCTTATCGGCCATGATAGCTGCCTTAGGGACCCCATTCAAGGACGAGGAATCTGCACCATTCAATGCAACAGGCAGAACTTTGGGGATTGAAGATGCAATCGAAATCTGACATGTAATAGGTACTGACAAATGCGCTGGTATAGTGGGGAGTAATGGAGCAGATTCACAACCAATAAGCTCGGACGTGGCACAATTCACATAAGAAGCCATCACCTGGACATTAGGGGCCTTATGCCCAACAGAGTCAGACGAGTTTACATCTAACAGCACAGACTCGACAATACCAGAACTAACAAAATTTGCTTCGTTCACCCAATTCCCAACTGCCATAACCATATGAGTAATAGGAGAAGAGGGGATAACGTTCGAAATATCTGACAGAGGAATTACAAGCTGTGGATTTGCGATTGAAACACCAACGTGAGAAGGGGCATAATCATCTAGGGTTAAAATCAATATTTGCACGCTGGTGAGATTATCGATAGGAGGAAAAGGGGTGTTCAGAGACGAAGTCGATTCTGGATAGGGAACGTTGATTGAAGTTCAACAATCTTTCACAAAAATTTATTCATAACTCGGAAAACCATTTTCATTTCAAACTTGAATTCTTTTGACACAAATTGGAAATTCATTCCTTATATGAAAGCTTCTATTATTTGAAAACAAATAGTTTTCATTTCGGAAAATCTGATTCATTTATACGAGTTAAAGTCTTTGGGTTAAATTCAAATTCTCAAAACCATACTTTTAAAAATGGTTTAAATTCATATAAACGTATTTATAACATCTTAACCATAATTTCCAAACATGGAATTCAATTTCAAATTTTGAATTCAAATTCAAATTAAATTATTTAAATTGAAAAACTTTACCAAGTTATTCAAAATAACTTTTATCTTAAAAACTCCTTTTCAAAAGCTTTAACATTTAACCCAAATCCATTTCCAAAATCAATTGAAATTAAAATTTCAATTTCAAAAACATTAAATTTAAATCATCTGTGATTTAACTGATTTCCTCGTGAAATCCATATTTGTGTGTGTAAAAGTGTGGTCCAGGGGCTTCACACACAATAGTGCAACATCAATAAATCATCACAGATCAAAATACAGAAATATAGTTGATAAGCGGTATAACTATAACGCTTATCTTTTATTCACAGATCACAAATATATATATATATATATATATTACAGATAATAAATTACATTCATCCCAGATAAATAACTACATTACAGGTCACACACAAATCAGAATATATCACAAAGCATCACAGATTAGGAAATATCAACAATTCAATCATTCAGTCAGGTCCAAACATTCATAAATAAACTTATTAATCAACTGATTAATTTAAATCAGATGTATTATTTAGGAATGAATCATTAATCTGGGTTAACCATCATAGTTAATTACAAATTATTTGAAAGAAATTTCCCTTTCAAATTCATTGGTTAACCTTTAATTATTAACAAATCAATCTTAATTAACGAATCAATTAATCTTTAATTATTAAATAAATCTTAATTAATCACTATTATTAATTAATCCTTTAATTATTAACAAATAATTATACTCAAACTTCAAATTATCATTCAATTTATTACATCAAGTAATTATCTATTAATTACTTACTTCTCTAAGTAATTATATTTCCCAATTTATCAAATGATTATTCTAGATTAAACTCAAGAAATTTAACTTGGATTAATCAAATTAACTCAATTAATTTCATTGAATAATTAATTCCTTAATTACTTACATTAAGTAATTATACTTAATAATTTCACAAATGATTATTATTGAATCAATTAATCTAAATTTATTATTGAAATTTATCACATTAATTAATTATTCAAATGATCTTAGTTAATAACTTTTATTAACTATTAAATTTTCTTTAATCGCTTTCCTAAAGAAATTTACTTATATTGATCATTATTGATGATAAACTGATTAATCATTAAGAACTCATTAATTAATGAATAATAAATCATTAATCTTCATTATTTAAAGTAACACATTCATTTTTATGATTTAATGATTATTTACGATATGTTGAAACATTGATTTCAAATTTCTTTTTTTTTATATAGTTCAATTGATCTTAGTTAATTTCAAAATATGGAAATCTGGTTTAAAATTTATTTCAAGTTTAACTTTCTAATTTTTCAACTTTTTTAAATTTCCATTTACAATTTCAAATCTATTTTAAATTCAAACTTCTCTAATCTAAGTTTCAAACTAAACTGAGTTCATAGTTAAACTTTGATTTTAAAACTCATTTTAAACTTTGATTTGAAGTTTTAAATGTAGTTTTATATTTTAACAAAAAGAACAGGTTTTCAAATCTGTTCAATATTCTACCCGAACCAAACCCAAACCACTTCGAGTCGTACCTCCATTTGCACGAGACAAACCAGAGCTTCCAACACAACCCATCCTCTCCAGATTCAACATGTACACTGTGCATGTGCCCAACGTCGCCGTCCTCAGATGAACGTCGTGACATTGCTCGACGATCTCTCGAACCCATACAAACTCACATCTACACTCCGATCGAACGAATTCTTCTCGAATTCAAAAACGAGTTCGAACTTCCAGACCTGGAAACACAGACGATAAAATTCCACCAGTCCTGGCAACACATCGCTCTCGATGCCTCGACCACCGGAGGTCCTGAAACTCCGGTCATCTACTCATCATCACTCTTCCTACCATCACCAAAAAGCACGAGCAACTCGATCACGCGAGGATGACGATCGAATCAAAATTACCCGACCTTACAAAACTAGGTTTAGAAACTTCACGAGCTCGCCATCGTCACCACAACTATCTGACCACCTCCACTACATTTTTCCCAGACCCTTTGATCACTCCTCCACCTCCAGGAGGAAACTCGACCACCACGACACCATAGATCATCAAAGATCGCCTAAATAAAGAAATTCAAACAAACTCGAACTGCTCTTTTATCTTAGCTCTAAAAATCATGATTTTTGCTTTAAGACTCATGGTACAGTATATAAATTCAATCTACATACCTGAATTTAGGAATTAAGAAATTCGAAATTTGACTAAGTTAAAGTTTGCTCAGATTTCTATGGTCTCCAGGGATATTTACAAATTGTGTTGACTTGAATAAATTTTTAAAACTTAGTTTATAACCAAACAAACAACTTTCATTTATATTTTAAGGTCTATCAGTTATTAAATCAAAGGATGAGGATTTGTTTGCGAATCTAGTCTGGAAGAAACAAGAACAGAGGTAACTAAATGTGTACATGCAGGCATATATCTAAACATCAACATACATACATAGGAAACTACAACATACACTTTTTCCAGATATATATATATATATATATACTTGCAACTAATTCAATTCTTAAAATTTAAAAAGGAATGTTACTCACAGTTGTTTTGAGAAGATGAACAGAGCTTCTTTTATGTTGAAACAAGCTTGAAAAACTGGCAAGCTGAAATCTTTCTTCTTTCATCTTTGGTTTGAGTTGATTGTATTGTTGTTTATGTTGAAATGTTTAAATTGAATTTTGTTTTTAGATGGCACTTACTACAAATATTACTCAGTTGAAATGGACGAACTGAGATATATGAAAAGGATGATATAAAAAAATGAGTTTATAGGGTGATGATATGTTTTATACAAGGTGATATTAATGTCTTTGTACCATATATCATAGATTTTTTTCTCTTTGTGGCTGACTTGATTTTGTTGTGGTGGCTTGTTTTATAAGCTAATACTTATCCATTGTTTTTCACTTTTTTCATATTTATCCTTTATATATTTGAATGTACATAGATATTTATATTTTTCTTTCTTTTACAAGTGTACATACTTATACTTATCTAATTTTGTTTGTTCATATTTGAATGTATATTACCTGTTTCATATTTGAGTGTATTTCATTTTTCTTCTTATATTTATTATTTTGTAATATAAATGAAGTTCAAATTAACATGATATTAGAATTTATCTATGTGTTTATTATTTTGTTTTATAATTTATAATTTTGTAATATAAATGAATTTCTATATTTAATATATTGTTTAAATTAGCTAATGTTTACTTTATATTTTACATATATGAGTGTATTTCTAACTTAAATATTTATTTTTAACTTTAATACTTATCATCTTGTATTTCTATATATATATATATATTTATTTATTTATTTATTTTTATTTCTCTAACATAAACCATCAATTCTTAACTTGAAATTATTTATTTTCATACTTGTGTCAAATGTCTATATTTTTTTTATATTTTTATAACTTATCTTCTATATATTGATTTCTATTTTTAGCCTAAATTATTATTATTATTTTCACTTCCATTTCTATTTTAAATATTTATTATAAATTTTACTGTAATACTTATTGTTTTATTTTTATTTCTATTTCTAATATAGACCATCAATCCCAAATTTTATCATTATAATTTATCTTTAAATCATTTAGTTAAATTTAATTCAAACTCAATATATATATACATATATACATATATATTCAAATTATTATTAAACCATTTACTTGAAATTTAAATCCAAATCACATATATACAATATTTAAATTCATATGATTTATATATATTCTATTTGAATTGGGGAAACTCGCCTCAATTTATAATTAATTTTACAATTTTTAGTCAAAAATTAAATTAATTATCAATTTAAACTTTAGTAAAAATCCGGGATCGTTACAGGCTCCCCCCCTTAAGAAATTTCGTCCTTGAAATTTGCCAGGGAGACACAAAGATAGATGAAGAATATTTCATCAAATTAACTGAACATCTATTCTGCATTTGGCTTACCAAATCAGAATATCAATAATAGATGCGAGAACGAATCTTTTTAATTTTTCACACGATAATCGGGTTATCCAGATCTACGAAATATGCAGGGGCATTAGTCAGTTCGAAGGGATAACTAACCATTCGTAGAACATATCCGGACCCAAAATAGACAGATATATGGATAAAATTCCAAAACTTTTTAATTTAGAAACCAAATTATACCTATCAACCATAGCAACCAAAGCAACCAATTCATCCAAACAAACAATTCTGACCTATTTGGAGTTTATGTCCCATGCAAATATATCAAATCTTCTTCCTGGATCTACCAGGAACTATCAAAGAATTGAGAAAAGATGACGAAAAAAAGAGATTGATAGAGAAAAGATTGTTTCCTTGTTGTTACAAGGTATTGACCATTTATAGTCGTATTCCCCTGTCCCCTATCTCATCCTCTTCTTGCACTCATACTTACTATCAGTGGATAGTAAGAGAATTTACTGAGGTATACGGACAGATATCTTAAGGATTACTCATTCTAGGGTATACTTCACCCTATCTCTAATGAGCTACTTAATGTGTTATACTCCATAGCTAAAGTTTAACCTTAGCTCTGATACCAAATTGTCACGACCCAAATTTCAGCGTTCGAAAATCGACACCCATACTTCAATTGTACTCGTATGCCGCAGATTCAATTGTTGAAATTCGACTCGTGCCGGAGCTTATAACACATTAAGTATAACAACACAGTGGAAGAAAGAAATGAATGATATCATATACATCACAAATGATACAATATCCAGAATATGATATACAACAATGATATCTATATGATACAAGAATATCAGAGACAAATAATAATGTTACAGCGGAAACAACAAAAGTGATAACTCCAAACGATCTTTAAAAGAGAATGAGTCCAACAACTCCAACATCAAGCTTGAACCATCATCACGTTTCACAAAGATAAGCAAGGTCGGTCGTGATCTCCAAAAACTGAACTGGCTCCAAATCATTTATTAAACCTGACTATCTGAAAAACCCAACTCTAGACTGCCCGTGTGGAAAATTGTGGGCACCCAGAGTTTAGGAAGGGAACAATAAACTCCGAGTCAGTCATGGGACAGGTGTGAGTAACAAAAATAGTTTACCTTTAAAACAAACAACAAAAGAATTTTAAACATTGAAATCCGCAATGTTTTTTGGAAAATGAAACTACCATAAGGCCTCCCGGCACACACACAATGCAATCGCACACATGTGGGAGATTTCTCCTTATGATAGTAAAACATGTTCACTACGCAAAAAAACTCTTTTGATATTATTACTAGTGCATAGTGTAGGAAACATTTCGAAAATAGAATATTAATCTTAGCCAGCATAGGTACCATTATACTATGCCTACTATAGCTACCATTTTAAATGGCAGGTTCTACAACTAAAACTGTACAAGGCTCGTATTGTTTCTTTGGATTTTCCAACAAATGGTCAGGCTAAGGAACTTCCTATGCCATATGGGAACGCCTCTGGAGGGACGCCCCGAGAACCTACCTGGCCCTCTGCCAACACAAGGTCGGTTACCCCATTCCCGGGAAGTAAACCTAAGATATGCAACCCCCGGTCGTTTGCGACCTTTATCCGAGGTGCCTCGATCACAAAGCAACAATCACACAGTAAATGAGATTGAAGCAACCACACAGGTAAAATATCTGGGCTCCATACCATGATACCACCTTTTTCCAGAAGGAATGGACATACCCTAAGGGAGCTACCCCTGAAACCTTGCCGCATCTTTCCTGTTTCGACCATTTCCGGGGTGTGAGGTCCGATGAGGTCTCGTCCACAAAGCTACGCTTCTTCACAAAGCCATGCTTTGATCAACAAATGATCAGCAACACACAACAACACTTAGCATGCCACACGACCAAATTGGGAGTATATCACTGTTAACCTTCAATTACATAACCTCTGAGCTCGTACATCTCAGAGAAGGGTGTTAAGCTAAGAGAATAAATTCTCCGCCACCAAACAGAAATGTATTTGAAAGAAATCGTCTTTATATCTCAAAGTGTAGTGTCAGACATACATCTATACAAGTCTGTTTCGGGTTCGAACAGAACCGAAGGCACTTCCGAAGAAGCCCTTGCAATCCGGGTATTCACAATCCCGATCGGATTTCCCATCACTTAGGGAATCTCTATACCAGCGCGACTCAGTGCAGAGACAATCGACGGGTTATCCTTTCGTTTTCGAAAATACCCGGTCTTCACCATCGGTCTTTAAATGCAATCCATATACAACATATCATTATTCGGAAAGGGTTATCTGATGCAAGGGTCCTCTCCCGGCTAAACCGAATAATGAGCGCAATATTTAAAAACATATGGATAATGGAATTTCAATTAAGTCACAACTTATTATCCAAATTTCCTCTTTAAATGGTTTAAATAAATCACCATTTTAATCTTTTTAAACAAAAAGATTCAATTCACAAAGTTCACTTAGTTTCACAAAGATCCATTCATAGATTTTCCAAATCAATTTCCATTTCAATTTGGATTAACTCGTCCAATCTTTAAAACAAAGATTTAACTGATAGCTTTCAAAACAATTCCATTTCGACCTTTTATACAAAAGGTACACTTTCCCAATTTCAAAACAAAGTTCAACAATCTTTCACAAAGATTTATTCATAAATCGGAAAACCATTTTCATTTCAAACTTGAAATTCTTTTGACACAAATTGGAAATTCATTCCTTATATGAAAGCTTCTATTATTTGAAAACAAATAGTTTTCATTTCGGAAAATCTGATTCATTTATACGAGTTAAAGTCTTTGGGTTAAATTCAAATTCTCAAAACCATACTTTTAAAAATGGTTTAAATTCATATAAACGTATTTATAACATCTTAACCATAATTTCCAAACATGGAATTCAATTTCAAATTTTGAATTCAAATTCAAATTAAATTATTTAAATTGAAAAACTTTACCAAGTTATTCAAAATAACTTTTATCTTAAAAACTCCTTTTCAAAAGCTTTAACATTTAACCCAAATCCATTTCCACAATCAATTGAAATTAAAATTTCAATTTCAAAAACATTAAATTTAAATCATCTGTGATTTAACTGATTTCCTCGTGAAATCCATATTTGTGTGTGTAAAAGTGTGGTCCAGGGGCTTCACACACAATAGTGCAACATCAATAAATCATCACAGATCAAAATACAGAAATATAGTTGATAAGCGGTATAACTATAACGCTTATCTTTTATTCACAGATCACAGATATATATATATATATATATATTACAGATAATAAATTACATTCATCCCAGATAAATAACTACATTATAGGTCACACACAAATCAGAATATATCACAAAGCATCACAGATTAGGAAATATCAACAATTCAATCATTCAGTCAGGTCCAAACATTCACAAATAAACTTATTAATCAACTGATTAATTTAAATCAGATGTATTATTTAGGAATGAATCATTAATCTGGGTTAACCATCATAGTTAATTACAAATTATTTGAAAGAAATTTCCCTTTCAAATTCATTGGTTAACCTTTAATTATTAACAAATCAATCTTAATTAACGAATCAATTAATCTTTAATTATTAAATAAATCTTAATTAATCACCATTATTAATTAATCCTTTAATTATTAACAAATAATTATACTCAAACTTCAAATTATCATTCAATTTATTACATCAAGTAATTATCTATTAATTACTTACTTCTCTAAGTAATTATATTTCCCAATTTATCAAATGATTATTCTAGATTAAACTCAAGAAATTTAACTTGGATTAATCAAATTAACTCAATTAATTTCATTGAATAATTAATTCCTTAATTACTTACATTAAGTAATTATACTTGATAATTTCACAAATGATTATTATTGAATTAATTAATCTAAATTTATTGTTGAAATTTATCACATTAATTAATTATTCAAATGATTTTAGTTAATAACTTTTATTAACTATTAAATTTTCTTTAATCACTTTCCTAAAGAAATTTACTTATATTGATCGTTATTAATGATAAACTGATTAATCATTAAGAACTCACTAATTATTGAATAATAAATCATTAATCTTCATTATTTAAAGTAACACATTCATTTTTATGATTTAATGGTTATTTACAATACGTTGAAACATTGATTTCAAATTTCCTTTTTTTTATATTTCAATTGATCTTAGTTAATTTCAAAATCTGGAAATCTGGTTTAAAATTTATTGCAGGTTTAACTTTCTAGTTTTTCAACTTGTTTAAATTTCCATTTACAATTTCAAATCTATTTTAAATTCAAACTTCTCTAATCTAAGTTTCAAACTAAACTGAGTTCATAGTTAAACTTTGATTTTAAAACTCATTTTAAACTTTGATTGGAATTTTTAAATGTAGTTTTATATTTTAACAAAAAGAACAGGTTTTCAAATTTGTTCAATATGCTGCCCAAACCAAACCCAAACCACTTCGAGTCGTACCTCCATTTGCACGAGACAAACCCGAGCTTCCAACATAACCCATCCTCTTCAGATTCGACGTGCACACTGTGCATGTACCCAACGTCGCCGTCCTCAGATGAACGTCACGACATTGCTCGACAATCTCTCGAACTCATACGAACTATCATCTACACTCCGATCGAATGAATTCTTCTCGAATTCGAAAATGAGTTCGAACTTCCAGACCTGGAAACACAGACGAAAAACTTCCACCAGTCCTGGCAACGCATCGCTCTCGATGCCTCGACCACCAGAGGTCATGAAACTCCGGTCATCTACTCATCATCGCTCCTCCTACCATCACCAAAAAGCACGAGCAACTCGATCACGCGATGATGACGATCGAATCAAAATTTCCCGACCTTACAAAACTAGGTTTAGAAACTTCACGAGCTCGCCGCCGTCACCACAACTATCTGACCACCTTCACTACATTTTTCCCAGACCCTTTGATCACTCCTCCACCTCCAGGAGGAAACTCGACCACCACGACACCATAGATCATCAGAGATCGCCTAAATAAAGAAATTCAAACAAACTCGAACTGCTCTTTTATCTTAGCTCTAAAAATCATGATTTTTGCTTTAAGACTCATGGTACAGTATATAAATTCAATCTACATACCTGAATTTAGGAATTAAGAAATTCGAAATTTGACTAATTTAAAGTTTGCTCGGATTTCTATGATCTCCAGGGATATTTACAAATTGTGTTGACTTGAATAAATTTTTAAAACTTAGTTTATAACCAAACAAACAACTTTCGTTTATATTTTAAGCTTTATCCGTTATTAAATCAAAGGATGAGGATTTGTTTGCGAATCTAGTCTGGAAGAAACAAGAATAGAGGTAACTAAATGTGTACAGGCAGGCATATATCTAAACATCAACATACATACATAGGAAACTACAACATACACTTTTTCCAGATATATATATATACTTGCAACTAATTCAATTCTTAAAATTTAAATAGGAATGTTACTCACAGTTGTTTTGAGAAGATGAACAGAGCTTCTTTTATGTTGAAACAGGCTTGAAAAACTGGCAAGTTGAAATCTTTCTTCTTTCATCTTTGGTTTGAGTTGATTGTATTGTTGTTTATGTTGAAATGTTTAAATTGAATTTTGTTTTTAGATGGCACTTACTACAAATATTACTCAGTTGAAATGGACGAACTAAGATATATGAAAAGGCTGATATAAAAAAATGAGTTTACAGGGTGATGATATGTTTTGTACAAGGTGATATTAATGTCTT
The DNA here is from genome assembly GCA_030737815.1 of Allium fistulosum. Classification (NCBI taxonomy): domain Eukaryota; kingdom Viridiplantae; phylum Streptophyta; class Magnoliopsida; order Asparagales; family Amaryllidaceae; genus Allium; species Allium fistulosum. The sequence goes on from CM060908.1 coordinate 205,524,569, forward strand.
TGTACCATATATCATAGATTTTTTTCTCTTTGTGGCTGACTTGATTTTGTTGTGGTGGCTTGTTTTATAAGCTAATACTTATCCATTGTTTTTCACTTTTTTCATATTTATCCTTTATATATTTGAATGTACATAGATATTTATATTTTTCTTTCTTTTACAAGTTGACATACTTATACTTATCTAATTTTGTTTGTTCATATTTGAATGTATATTACTTGTTTCATATTTGAGTGTATTTCATTTTTCTTCTTATATTTATTATTTTGTAATATAAATGAAGTTCAAATTAACATGATATTAGAATTTATCTATGTGTTTATTATTTTGTTTTATAATTTATAATTTATAATTTTGTAATATAAATGAATTTCTATATTTAATATATTGTTTAATTTAGCTAATGTTTACTTTATATTTTACGTACATGAGTGTATTTCTAACTTAAATATTTATTTTTAACTTTAATACTTATCATCTTGTATTTCTATATATATATATATATATTTATTTCTCTCACATAAACCATCAATTCTTAACTTGAAATTATTTATTTTCATACTTGTGTCAAATGTCTATATTTTTTTATATTTTTATAACTTATCTTCTATATATTGATTTCTATTTTTAGCCTAAATTATTATTATTATTATTTTCACTTCCATTTCTATTTTAAATATTTATTATAAATTTTACTGTAATACTTATTGTTTTATTTTTATTTCTATTTCTAATATAGAGCATCAATCCCAAATTTTATCATTATAATTTATCTTTAAACCATTTAGTTAAATTTAATTCAAACTCAATATATATACATATATACATATATATTCAAATTATTATTAAACCATTTACTTGAAATTTAAATCCAAATCACATATATATAATATTTAAATTCATATGATTTATATATATTCTATTTGAATTGGGGAAACTCGCTTCAATTTACAATTAATTTTACAATTTTTATTTAAAAATTAAATTAATTATCAATTTAAACTTTAGTAAAAATCCGGGATCGTTACAATAACATCAAACAATCGAATTATAAAATAAACATATTACCAATTATAAATTAACTAAATTACACATACTTTATATTGAATTTAATTTTTTTTAAATAAAGTATTTAGCTTTGAAACTAAAAATATTAAAGGAACTAAACCTACCATTATTTTTGAAACTAAAAGCATGGATGGGAATTAGTAGTTGACCTATAACCATTTGACCTTCTATCTTTTGTATCTAAAGTAACATTTAGGTTTATAAATCATGCAATAATTTTTTGACTAATAATTATGTACATATTATCTATTGTATTATTTTTACTATATTAGGCCTTTTCAAAAAACTTGATTATAATTATGTACATATTATCTATTGTATTATTTTTACTATATTAGGCCTTTTCAAAAAACTTGACTTGTTAACTATGCATATTCTAACTTTGATGATTCCAACTACTTGAACATGATCCTAGTTTGTTTGAAAATGTACAAATAATATGAATGAGAGCTACACAACATGTTAAATAAAAGTATACTTTAGAGATATACAATTAAGTAAATTAAAAATTAGTCTTAATCCATCGTAAAAATAAAATGTTATATTGACTAAAAGTGGACACTAATTGATTAGGATTAATGAAGATTAGTATGTAACTATTCTTTAACAATAAATTTCAGTAAAAGAGAATTAATTGTAATAATTTTCAAATTAGTTTGAATTTGAAGTAAATGAATATTATAAATTTATTCCTTTTAATTACAATTGTTTCCATTTGAAGTTAGTTTACTTGTAAACATAAATTAATCACACATCTTCAATTCGTAATGATTTATAAACATCTACAAATTGCAAAAATAAAATAAAAATAATATAGCATCAAATAATCTATGTAGAAAATAAAAGATAATTGCTAATATTGTTCCATAAGATCTCCAAGAATTCAATGTTAACCATGCATTAAATAGGAAAATGTGTGCTATTTATGTACATTTCTTGGTCAATGAAGCATCACTATAGGAAAATATATTAATCGTAGGACAATTAAAATGGATAATACCTCATATTACAAAAATGAGTCTAGGTTGAGTATAAAAAACAAAATATTTAATTAAAAATTAAGTTCATATAACAACTTTCTAAAACTAATTTTTCAACAAAAGGTTACATACGGTAGACTGAATAAAGGTAATATTTATATATTTATATTTCTTTTCTCAAATATGACATAAAAATTTATTATTTGACCATTCTTTTACTTCATAGATGATATTTTCTCAAACTTGATTTTCTTGAATACGTATGTTTAAAAACAGCGAAACATTAATTTTGTCTCAGATTATACATAATTTAAGATTGTTTGGTATACATCTGTTAGTAGACTAATTATGCTATTCAAAATATGCAAAGAAAATAAAATTCATGATCGTACTAACGAAACACATATCAGATGAACGTCGATGTAAATATAAAACTTGATGACTAAAAAATAGTTCAACATTACATATCAAGGATTTTGTAAAAAAAAGATCTATGATATCGGTGTATTAATCAATCCATTAACTTCCTACAGAATATGAAGGAAACCAGGTTGATAATGATACAGATTGAAACTAAAATAATAAGAAAGTATAATATTTTTCCCAACTTGATTTTTGTATACACTTATGTTTCAAAATAGAAAAGATCAACTTTACCTCTTGTGTATTATAAAAAGTTTAAGATTATTTTATATCTATATGTTAGTAAGCCAATTATTCCCTACAAAATGAATGAATGAATGAAATGAAAATCATAATCGTACTAAACGAATACAAATAAGGTGAATGTCGATGTAAATAGAAAACTAAAGAATAAAAAATAGTCAGGCTGCCTTCATGTATTATAGATTTTACAAATAACCAAAGATTACATGATATCTATGTATTAATAAATCCAATAACCTTCTAAAATATAAAGGAAACCATATTCATATCCATACAAATTGTAACAAAAATAAGAAGAAAATAATTTTTTGAACACAAAATTCGAAGTAAAGATCTGCAATAGTATATTAGAGCTAAAAAAATTCAACCTTAAATTAAATGAAAATAATGATAATAAAATTAAAATCAAATCTTTAAATCCAGCTTGATAGACAATTTTAGACAATCTTTAAAATAAAAATCAGTAAGAAAGATTTTTTTGGAGGCTTTTAGACAATTTTTCCATGAAAACTACGACACTGAAAGCAACAGATAAAACACAATCTCTGCAAAACATGATTAAAATGATTATTTTTTTAAATGAATAGAAATTAAATAACTAATGATGAATTCAATCAAATTATAGTTAGATAAAAAAAATAAAGAGATTGATTAAAAACTATTTGGATAGAATCTTTAAGTTGATTAGATTGGAAATAGATATTTTAGTTTTTTTGGAATTGTAGTATTTGTTTGAAACTGATATATGGGAAGAGATAGCATAATGAAAAAAAAAAAATTGGAGGAATGTAAAAAAATGATATGAAAAAATGATAATGATAACATCGAGAAGAGGAAGAAATCTCTGTTAGATTACAAAGAAATAGTGATTATGGGTTTATCAAAAGAAATAACCGTAAATAAAAGTATTTTATCAAATGGAATAATGATAACATTAATTGACATGTTAATGATGGTAGTCTTGTGGAATATTGAAAAATTTTAGGGGGTCTAAAAGGAAAATAGTACCAAAAATTAAGGAGAATGCACTATTCAGTCTGAGAGTGAATGAGAGATAAGAATACTAAGAGTTCTATATTCCCTTTCTTATATAATAGTTATCATGTTAATGATGGTATTTTTGTGGAAGTTTGAAAATTTTTAGGGGTCTAAAAGGAAAATTGTACCAAAAATTAAGGAGAATGCACTATTAAGTCTAAGAGTGAATGAGCATATTCTAACTTTGATGATTCCAACTACTTGAACCTGATCCTAGTTTGTTTGAAAATGTGCAAATAATATGAATGAGAGCTACACAACATGTTTAATAAAGTATACTTTAGAGATATACAATTATGTAAATTAAAAATTAGTCTTAATCCATCGTAAAAATAAAATGTTATATTGACTAAAAGTGAACACTAATTGATTAGGATTAATGAAGATTAGTATGTAACTGTTCTCTAATAATAAATTCAGTAAAAGAGAATTAATTGTAATAATTTTCAAATTAGTTTTAAGTTGAAGTAAATGAATATTACCAATTTATTCCTTTTAATTACAATTGTTTCCATTTGAAGTTAGTTTACCTGTAAACATTATTAATCACACATCTTCAATTCGTAATGATTTATAAACATCTACAAATTGCAACAATAAAATCAAAACAATATAGCATCGAATAATCTTTGTACAAAATAAAAGATAATTGCTAATATTGTTCCATAAGATCTCCAAGAATTCAATGTTAACCATGCATTAAATAGGAAAATGTGTGTTATTTATGTACATTTCTTGGTCAATGAAGCATTCACTATAGGAAAATATATTAAATTGTAGGACAATTAAAATGGATAATACCTCATATTACAAAAATAAGGCTAGGTTGAGTATCAAAAAATAAAATATTTAATTAAAAATTAAGTTCATATAACACCTTTCTAAAACTAATTTTTCAACATAAAGTTACATACGTAGACTGAACAAAGGTAATATTTATATATTTATATTTCTTTTCTCAAATACGACATAAAAATTTATTATTTGACCATTCTTTTACTTCATAGATGATATTTTCTTCAACTTGATTTTCTTGAATATGTATGTTTAAAAACGGCGAAACATCAATTTTGTCTCAGATTATACATAATTTAAGATTGTTTAGTATACATCTGTTAGTAGACTAATTATGCTATTCAAAATATTCAAAGGAAATAAAATTTTGGATCGTACTAACGTAACAAATATCAAATGAACGTCGATCTAAATATAAAACTTGTGGACTAAAAAATAGTTCAACATTACATATCAAGGATTTTATAAAAAAAGATCTATGATATTGGTGTATCCAATAACCTCCTGCAGAATGTGAAGGGAAACAGGTTGATAATGATATAGATTGAAACTAAAATAATAAGAAAGTATAAGATTTTTCCCAACTTGATTTTTGTGTACACATATTTCAAAATAGAAAAGATCAACTTTACCTCTTGTGTATTATAAAAAGTTTAAGATTATTTTACATCTGTATGTTATTAAGCCAATGCTTCCCTACAAAATGAATGAATGAAATGAAAATCATAATCGTACTAAACGAATACAAACAAGGTGAACGTCGATGTAAGTAGAAAACTTAAGAATAAAAAATAGTCAAGCTGCCTTCATGTATTATAGATTTTACAACATAACCAAAGATTACATGATATCTATTTATTAATAAATCCAATAACCTTCTAAAATATAAAGGAAACCATAATCATATCTATACAAATTGTAACAAAAATAAGAAGAAAATAATTTTTGGAACAGAAAATTTGAAGTAAAGACCTGCAATAATATATTAGAGCTAAAACAAAAAATTCAACCTTAAATTAAATGAAAATAATGATAATAAAATAAAAATCAAATCTTTAAATCCAATTTGATAGACAATCTTTAAAATAAAAATCAGTAAGCAAGGTTTTTTGGAGGCTTTTAGACAATTTTTCCATGAAAACTACGACACTGAAAGCAACAACTAAAAACACAATCTCTGCAAAACATGATTAAAATGATTATTTTTTTAAATGAATAGAAATTAAAGAGCTAATGATGAATTCAACCAAATTATAGTTAGATAAAAAAAATAAAGAGATTGATTAAAAACTATTTGGATAGAATCTTTAAGTTGGTTTAGATTAGAAATAGATATTTTAGTTTTTTTTGAATTGTAGTATACGTTTGAAACTAATATATGGGAAGAGATAAAATAAAAAATTTAAATGTGAGGAATGTAAAAAAATGATAAGAAAAAATGACGAATGAAAAAAATGATAATGATAACATCGAGAAGAGGAAGAAATCTCTGTTAGATTACAAAGAAATAGTGTTGTGGAAGATTGAAAATGCACTATTCAGTCTAAGAGTGAATGAGGGATAATAATACTAAGAGTTCTGTATTCCCTTTCTTATATAATAATTGTCATATTAATGATGGTAGTTTTATGGAAGTTTAAAAAAATTTATAAAAGGAAAATTGTACCAAAAATTAAGGAGAATGCATTATTCAGTCTGAGAGTGAATGAGAGATAAGAATACTAAGAGTTCTATATTCTCTTTCTTATATAATAGAATAGTTTGGTTAGTTTATTTTACTTTATTGTTAAATAATTTTGCCTAATTCTTGCAATTTTCATAATTCTAAAGATGGTTAATGAGGCAATTATTGTTGAAATTAAGGTCATACATATAGTGGTAACAATAAAAGAAAAACAAAGTACAAAAATCATTACAAATTTAAATGATTAAGTAGAGAGTAATTTTTTTACTTTTTTGGACCTGCTTCCTCTTACGTGGGAGAAATAATTTCATTATTTTTTATACAATATTTGTTCGAAGCATGCCAAAAAAAAGTCTGAATATCGAATAACCATGTTGCACCATACATTTTTGGAAGGTATTCAACTATAACCCTAAACTCCATCATGTAGTCATGAAATCAGTAAAAATACATGTGCACGGCATGAGATACAGGGAACATGAAGTAGTAATAGTGCAAAAATAATTCACCCAAATTCATTAAAGAAAATAGTCTAATGATTTGAAATTAGCTGCATACAACAAACAAAATGGCAAACTGTGAACAAAGGACAAACATGATATCTTTGCACATTAATATATAGTAATTTACCTTTGAACTGTCATGCACATCTTCATTCAACTCTCCATGGACCAAATCAAACATTACATCGGGAAATGGTTTATTTATTAGAAATTTTTCTAATTTAGGCAATTTTTCAGAAAAAATAACAACATTAAACATGTTTCAAATGTATTTACACATATAGGCCTGTTTTGGCCAAGTCAGATGTTGATTGGATTTATTGCAGTTTAAAAAACAGAAAACAACAATTTTTCAAAAACCGCCAACTACAAATTGGCTGATACGCGTTGGATATTTCTCAAAAATCCATATCAGCTAGTCAACATCTCATGTGGCCAAAACAGACCTATATGTGTAAATAAGTTTGAAACTAGTCTAAATTTGTTATTTTTTCTAAAAACAGGCCAAAGTAGCAAAAAAATTCTTATTTATCTAATGCATCCACCAGTTGAAAAGAAACTTGGGACAAATAGCACTAAAATCAATAGTTGTGTCTTGAATAAAACTATACATAAGCTAAAGTTGTATATACACATAAACAGAGGCTAACATTACATAATTCGAAAAGAAGAAGAACATGGAAAAGTGGAATTTGTTGAGTAAATCATCAATTCGACAGTATATAAGCAAACCATGAACAAAAAAGAAAGATGAAAGTACCATCACAATTAGCAAAAAATACTGCAAATGAAGTGTTGGAGAATAAATACCTGGTTGACGTAGGTATAAATTAAGAACTATTTGGGAAACAACAGTTTGATAACCATTATTCAAATTTTGAATTTCTCTATATGGGAGAGAGTTTGTGTCCATGAAAGAAGAAGAATAAAATAAATATAAATTAGTACATGGGAGTAGGAGAAGTTATAGAAACTGATTTCATTTGGGCATGTGTGGGGCAGATTTTTATTTATGGATCATGCCATTTACAATTAATATCAGCATGAAAGAACGATAAGATACGTATCGGTTATAACATTTTGACAAACAATCCATATGCAAGATAATGAAAAGAAAAAAATGTAAATGGTATAAATTCATATCGGCATGCATTATGAAAAGCAAAACGTAGAGGAGGAAGGAAAAAGAAAGCAGGAAAGAAGAAAATACACATCTAATACTATTAATTAAAAAAATGATTGCCTACGAATTGAGGAGATGTAGAAAGGTATAAATAGAGGATGATAAAGTGGGTAAACGTGTGCTGAAACGTGGTGTGTGAAAGTAGTGGGAACCACATATTTTCAGCACATAATGGCAATCCACAACTCAGCATATCTGTTTACTTTGCAGTCATCGGATGATCTCATCCGCTCTTTGTCTTGTCTTTTGTTTATCTACAAAGGGATTTTATTATATAGATATGTACTTAATAGATGGTTAGCTTGTTTTGATGGGATAACCGTTATGGTATTTCATGCGGTCTTAAAAGACGATGTTATATGTCACACATGTTTCTTGAGTTTCTCACACTGGTTTACCAGACTGATCCAAGTGTTATTTTCTTATAAATCTCGGGTCGGTTCTAAGTATATTTGCAGATTTGGCTATGGACGCTTTGGAGCTTATAGAGAAGAGCTGGAAGATTACCTACCGTAGTATTCTTATTTCCGCTTCATTACTGTATTGTTTATATCAGCATATGCAAAGATAGGTTGTTATAACTATCTAGACTGATGATAGTACTTATTATTCTAACTCGGAAATGTTATGTATCTTAGACCGACAGTTTGTACTGTTTTTTATATTACATGTTATGTTCCATTGTGAGATTCAGATGTTATCTTCTTCTCTTCCTTGTTCTATTTTGTTTTCTTTTACTTTACCCTATCCTCTCTCCAACACTTAAGTGCTCAGCACATGAATACCATGGATGTATTAATATTGACATTTGGGAGTCGAAAAGGCGGATCATTACAAAAACTTGCCTTAGGACTGATAGAGTTAGGGGTATGCCCTAGGGGCAATTGTTACATATATCTAACTCAATAACCAATCTTATTCGAAAGCAAAGGTATTTTCTTTCTATTACATACTTAATAATAATTGTTATTACTGAATCAAGGACTTTATGTTTATACTATAGAGTTGAATATGGATGATGTTGGAATTTTTACCATTACCAAATTTAATAAGTCTAAAGTTAGTTTTGACGAAGAGAGCAAGTGTAAATAAATTCCACAACTGAATAACGCTTAATTAACTAAAATTGGATTTTACCGAAAATAAGTAAGCGATAAATTTGATCAAAATTTCAAACAACCTGCTAAGTGACGTGTGAACATTAATAGTTTGATGTTAATCGCTGACCAAATTTACACCTGACGAGTCACACAACCGATATGATGAATTCTCTTTAGACCAAATGATTTAATTAGTTTATAATTGTTAATAATTAATTAAATTAATTAATACTTATCAAATATTAATTACGAAAGTTTGAAAGTGATTTGAGGAATAACTATTAGTGTGTGTATTTATAATAATTATAAATATATTGATCGATACACTATATCGACAAGCAATTAAATCAAATTTAATTAGTAATATTTATTAGGATCTAAATAAGCTTTTAGCCCATGGTGTATGATGACACATACGACAGTAACATACATGATAGGGACGGCTAAAAGATGGGTAGGTGGATCTTTGATGGAAGGCTTTGGTTTAGGGAGATTGGGTAAAAGATTTGATCCTCCTTTTTCTCTATTCCTTCCACTATAAAAGAACTCGTAACCCTAATGCATTTGATACTTTATGGCCGCCATTTTCATCTTCTTGCTAGCCGATCCCATCTACATAAAGCTCCATCAGAGCTCATCTCAAATCGATTTCAAATCAACAACTATTGAATAGTCAACGATCTATGATTCAAAGATTAATAGTGTGTCGAATTGAGAAGAGTTCTAAGAAGGGATATTCATCATAGAAAGGTGTACATCGAGGCATAGGTTTTGGTATGTTTTATTATTTCATATAACTTATAATTTATGTATAATATTATATTGCTTGTTTATATATATCATAATTATATTAACATATAGGTGAGATTCCTATATGTATGAATGTTATCACAAATTGAATGTTTATATATATATATATATATATATGTATGTATGTATAATGATAAAAAATTATTGATCTGATGTATCCATAGCCAAAATATTTTATTTTAATTTTTATAATTTATTAATTAATTATATTTATATTAATATGTCATATTACATAAATTAAACGACCTATAACTAATTATGCCATCATATTATGTTAAAAACCAATCTAATATATTATATATGATTGTTGGCAGTGCCTTATTTTTGTGATATATATAGTTGCATGTGCGTTCTTCTCTATTTATAGAGGATCACACATTTTTCTCAAAAAAAACCAATCTAATATATTTATATGCAAATTTATACTAAAAATAATTTTAGGTGATAGCAAAATATTTTTTAATAATTATTTACTATTTTTAATATTATTTAAATTTAAATATGGGTTAAATAATTCATATAAAATAATATATTTTTCGAAAATTATATTTTAAATTTTTATAAAATTTCTTCATCATCATATTATCCTTCGAAAAAAATCCCAGAATTTAAAAATCATTTATAATAATGGCCGAAATTAATTAAATAATAATAAATAGAATTTTAACTCGGAAAATTTTGAAAAATGTTTCATGACCTTATAATATCATATTTGAATTTCAAAAAATTGAAAACTTAAAAAATATGTTACAAAATTATTTTTAATATTATTTTAATATTTTTAAGCTGATGTATTTATATATAAATAATTTAACAATATAAAATTATAATAGAATATTTTTATGTTGTGTATCTGATCTGGAATGTTATAAAATATATATATATATTTAATTTTTATTAATTTTATAATTGATATAATTATATAATATAAATATATATATTTAATTTTTTATATTTGTAAATGTTGTAGACATTACAAATATAATTATAAATAAATACATATATATGCATACATATTATTTTATTACTGTAAAATATACATGTATAATATATATATAAACTTTTCATAATATATATATAGTCATTTATCAAAATAAAATCTAATTTAATATATACAAATGTATATATTCATATTTTACATTTATACAATACATATATTGTAACGACCCGTAATTTTACCGCTTCGGAAATAAAATATTTAATTGATTTTAATTATTCAAATATAGAATTTTCAAACTTAATAATCATGTTTTATGTGATAAATAAGAATGGAAAACTTATTTTTTGAATTGAATAGAGATTTTGAAGTTTCGGCGTAAAATTGGCAACAGCCGGTTTTCGATAAAATTGAATATACAGTCAAATAATTGTTTAAATGATAAATAATTCTTTTTTTATGGTTATATAATGATAATAAGTGATTGATAAAAATTTTGTAAATATAAAAATACTTGTTTTATAATGTTTGACAAATTTCATCACACGTTGATAAATCGACATCGTATTTTAACAATTGAATTTTAATATTATTAAATATGGTTTTACAAGTCAAATACACTTGTTTTAATTATTTAAGGAGGATAACAACCCAATTTTCAAGTTTTGTTTACCTAAATAAATAGTTTAACAAAAACGTCAAAATGTGACCGTAAAACGTTTTGTAGAAAATCGACGTTTGGTTCAATATAAGTTGTCGCAATGTTGTTGCACCTTTGTTAACATATTTTAACACATATTAATACACATTTTAAACCGTATATATCTTTATTCAAATCAAACCTAAATAAAATATATATAAATATATATATATATATAATAAATTAAGAATGCTTAAAGGATAAGTAATGAAAAGCAAACATCAAATCACCATAAATGTATGTTTTACTTTATTATTAAGTAAAGAAGATGTGATGGGATGATGGTAGGTGTTAAAAAAGGGCGATGTGAAGTTTAAGAGAAATATCCAAGGGTATTTTGGTAATTTGGTAAGTGGTTAATTTGGTAAATTACCACTTTTTATTTTTCCTATAAATAGCCATGGATTCCTTCACATTTCTACACACTATTCTTCTTCTTCTCTCTTTTCTAAGTTTCTCTAATGGCTTCTTATTATAAGAAATTAATGGCAAAATGTCAAGGTAGAAGAGGAAATTATTTAAGCAAGTATAGGATATCAATCCACTTCAAAATCAAGTGAAAACCACTTCACCTATAACTCACGGCCCACCACCCCATAACTAAACACATCTCCACCCAAAAGCCTAGGCCGAACCCATTTTGAAGAAAGGAAGGAGATCGGGAAGCTCCCGTGCAAGAAAAAGAGAAGAAAGTGCTACCGGAATCGATTCAATAAGCTACAGAAAGATTGGAGGAGTGGAACTAATTATGAGTACTCAATATTTATTAAATGATAAATAATCTCTATAGCTATTTTTAAATATGATAGTATGACCATTTAATCTCTTAATGATTTGTATGAATGTTTGATAACTTAGTTGATTATATGGTTGATTATATGGATGTTGATATGATTGATAACTTGGTTATGATAAATTATGAGAAATCATAATAAAAATGGTTAATTAATAGAAATGAATTCATATAATATGTGTATGGAGTTTATTGAGCCGCTTAATGGTTTTAAGAATATAATAAGGTTGAAAATGAATATTATAATAATATAATATTATGGAATGATTTAAAAGTGAAAAAGAGATCTAATATGGAAAATATTGGTTTAAATGTTTGAAAATGGTCTATAAATGTTTTATAAACATTAAAATTCAATTTGGAGAAGTTTTTACAAATAATGAATTTGGAGTCAAAAATAAGCGCGTCGCGTAACGGCGGTTCGCTATTTCACGCGGTAAAAGTTAAATCCTTCTATAGGATGGAATCAGAGTCGGATTTCTCTGCAATAAGAATTTTCTAAACGCTTATGACTATAGTTTTTAAGAAAAATAAAATGATCAAGATTTCATTTAATAGATTTTAAAATATGAGCAAATCAAGTTTTCGATAAAATCGCGCTTTGGCAGTTCGATGACCAAAGTAGCAAATGTTCTAAATATATTTTTTTAAAATATTTAAAAATATGGAATAAATCTTATAAATCATTTAAAATTTTTTAAAAGTGATTTGAGTTGGAAAAATGAACATATGCAAAGTAAAATTGTTGTTTTAATCAAATAAGCTTTGAAAACGCTATTTGCAGCACTATTCGCAGCACTTTTTGCAGCACTTTAATAACTTTTGAAATATGAACTTAAACTTAAGTGTGCTTTCCCAAATCTTTTATAAATGTTTTCAAATAAATAATTAAGTGTTTTAAAGATGATTTGAGGATTTTATAATTTATTTTAATGAGTTTAAATAAATGATTTAAAAAAAGTTTCAAAATCAAGTGATTTAAACTTGGCTCTAAAAGCCGACGAGTAGACTGGATTTTTCTATTCATGAGATCTGGGTAAGGAGCTTAAAACAAGGAGATGTTCAGGAGCAACCAGTGCCCTGGCTCACCTGGCCTCTCCTGGGCGAGGGATAAATAAGGTCGAAATGTCGGAAACATCTAAGTATAAAAGATTAAATTTTCCAAATTTAAACAACATGGATTGCATGTAGATAATCTTCTTACTCTTGGTGTTAAATTCCAAGAAGGGAACCTGTACTATCCATATGAATTTAAAAGACGATTTCACCACTATTCGACGGATAGTAAAGGTTGAATACAGAAATTGATATTGAGTAGAATTAGTATAATTTTCATGATCCTTTTTACTCAATAATGTTTTCCAATATGAGATTTAAAGAAATGATTTGGAAATGTTTTCCTAAATAAAAGGTGAAGTGATTTGGAATTATTTCAAGATTCAAAAAAGGCTTTATTAACCAAATGATTTAATAAATGAGGCTTAATGATTCCATATACTATGAAAAAGATAAAGGAATGATTTAATGAATATATCTCTAAGAGATAATTTTGAATGAATTAAATTGATTGATAATCACATATGAACTTAACATCTTTTTAATCGATGATTTATTTGAAGGAACCAGAGTTGGAATAAGGTAACTCCTATCTGAAAACCTCTTCGAACCAATGTATACATTCAAAAGTGAAGATATGACGAAGATGATGATTTTTGAAGATAAGGATCATCATGATGAAGGGCAGCTTGCCACTAGTCCCTCGGGGTGAAATTTACCATATCATATATTTATGGTGGCAGTAGTGCTCTATTATGAATATCTTCGATTACAAGGACTAATCACTACTAATCATAAGGATAATTCCCGACAGGATGTGGTAGGAGGAGTGCCTTCGGTTTCGTTCAGTCCCAGAATGAACTTGTATGGACGAATGTTTGACATTGCATTTCTAAGATCACAACGTTGACTTTTACATACGTACATCTGTTTGGTAGCGGAGAAGGCAACTTCTCTTAGCTTAACACCCTTCTCTAAGACGTATGAGCTCATAAATTGTATGTTCGTGGAAGTCAATAGTGATCGAAGGAATGGCAGTGTGGCATTCAAAGTGGAACCTGTTATGATCAAAGCGTGGCTTTGTGAAAAAAGCGTGGCTTTGTGGAATGTAACCTCACGAGCCTCACATCCCACACAGGACACTATGTGGTATGTAGGAAAATTTTCAAGCTATCAGTTATGAGGAATGAAAAGCATCCATTGCCTTAAAATGATGAAATAGACAAGTATGGAGGCTGATGGAGATCGTGTAAGGGCCCCGAGTAATACTCTGTTCCATAATAGTGTAGCAGTAAGTTCGGAGGCTAACGGAGATCGTGTAAAACCACTGGAGTGCTAGTATTGTTATACGTGGATTTTCGGGTCTAAATGGTCACTAGTTCCCTATCATGTTAGAAATCCAATTCCAATACGTTGCCTTTGCAGTTTTGATTGTAGAACCTACTTTTAAAAAAAGTAGCTAATATGCCATCAAATTTAATAATGGTAACAATTTCAGCTATTTTGATAGATTATTTGAAATTCAAAGGAATGTCATTAGAAATAATATCAAATTATTTTGGTATAAAAGTGATTTGGTTATCATAAGGTAAAAACCCATCTGTATTTATGTGTGGGCATGGTCTTAAAAGATACCCTTCTTTTCAAAAGTTTTGATTGACATCAGCATTTAAAATTTTGAGTATCTCACGGTAGTTTATCAAGCTTGATCAGGGTATTTTTAATACTCGGGTCAGAGCCGAGTAGTTACAGATTTAATTAAAGACGCTTGGAGTTCCCAAAGGAAAGTTGGAGGTCTTCATCTACGTATAGATGTATTATATTATCCGCTGTATTTATTGCATTTGTTTTTTCATTTATAAGGATGGAGGGTTTATAACTTTCCAGGCTAAATCCAGGTTAGACTCTGATATTCGTGTGAGATTCTGCTCTATCCTTATTTTCTTTTTTCCCTAACAATCGGGCTTTCCAGCACTTGGATTTGCGGCACAAGGATGTATTAATGTCGATTTTCAAGGGTCCAAAATCCCCGGTCGTTACATATATTATATATATAAAAAGATTTATATTATTTTAATACTCAACTAAATAACAAGTTTTTGTATATGTGTGTGTGTATACGCACACATACACATACATACATATATTTGGACAATATGCAATATATCTAAGATGAGCTAACATATCCATTGTGATGCAAATCCCAACTTTGTATACGGACATGTTATACCTTACATGTTATACCTTGCATAGATTATTATATTACATATGCACACACATACATATATGTATATGATACATATGTGTGTCATTATACTTAATTTAAAATAAATAAAATTCAATCCATTAATTATAAATTTAAATGAAATATAGATTTTATTTAAAATTAAATTTAGAAATGTTCTAAATAAATTAGACTTCATAGGCCCAATAAAGATCCAGTAGGGTAAAAAAATTTGAAATTCACTCATAACTTCAGCTGCGGGCTGGCCTAGTTCCAACAATGGTATCATAGCCAGTAGCCTATACGGTCCAAATTAGCCATGTTAGGGTTTAATATTAAGGTCACAATCCAAAAGTTGTCCCTAATAGAAAAGGTTCGAATTTGAATTGGGCCTTGGGCTAATTTTCAAAATTATTTGAAAATTAAAATATAAGATTTTAAATTTAAAAGTTAAATTTAAAATAAGATATACAAATATTATAAAAGTTATAATATAATAAAAAAATTCAAAATGTTTGAAAATAAATATTAATTTCAAAATTTTAAAATTTATTAATAATATTAATAAAATAAATTAATTACATAAGTTAATTAATTAATAAATGTAAATTATAGCATGTATTATATATTATGATATATGTTATGTTGTTTTAAAGTGTTTAAAATAACATAAGTATACATGTATGTATATGAATTGAATTTTGACATTAACATAATTTAATTAAAATTGTTTAATTAAATAAATTAACTAAAAGTTAGTTAATTAAATAAATTAATTAAAGGTTAATTAATTAAATAAATAAATTAAAGGTTAATTAATTAAATGGATATACGCATATATAAGATATATGTGTAATACTATAAAGATTATAGTATGTAATAAATATTTAATTTAAATGTTATATTAAAATAATATACAATTGATTAAAATGTTAATTAAATAAGATTTAGTTAATCTAATGTAACACCCCGCATTTTTAGATAATTAAATAATCAAATAATTATAAACAGTGAACATAAGCGTTTTTGGAATTGTTAGAATATGGCCTCGAAACTTATACCATTGTGTTTGTGGCAATTTTCTGATTAATTTACATATATAATATGCCTCGAACGGACTTCATATGAAAAAGTTATTGACGTTCGAAGTTTCATATCGAAAAATAATTATACGTGTAAATGTGTGTAAATATATTTGTTTATAAATATATGCGCATATAAATTCCAGAAATAACGTGCATTTGAATTTCAAAATAGACGCGCGTCATAAAAGAAATTAATTGACATCATCAATTAGAGGTAATTAATTAACATTAGTAGGCAATGTTAATCAAATCAGCAATTAAAGGAAATTAATTTACATTAATTAGCAACGTTTGAATTTCAAAAAAAAGCATGTGTTACAAAGGAAATTAAATTTGCAATTGATGGAAATTGATTAGAATGAATAGGCAACGGTTAAAAGTTAACATTTAATAACTTGATTTTTGCGCAATCTCGAGCGTTGTTTTCTGGATCCAAAGATTCGCAGCAAGCCTGTGACGTGGTTGCACCAGATTCAATCCTAAAATCCGACGGTCTGAGATCCCAAACTCCACTATAAATAAGACCCTAGGCCTAGCTATTCTCTCACAATTAGATTTTCTCCCAATTGGGTTCATTGCATGAGGCTGAACCCGAAATAGAAAATATTTCTAGGGAGAATATCTTTTTAATAAAAATATTAGACATGTTAGAAGGGGATCCAGGAAGGCCATGGAGCAAAGCTAAGGACGATAGGTAAGTGGTTTTAAATTATATCTCTTTTATGTTTATGATATATAATATCGTTAAATTCCCGTTAAATATTTAATTCAACATTTATTTCAGTAATTAGTTCTACCAGTTGGTTATAATGAAACTGTAAATTTTATAAGAGAAGTGTATTTATATTTAAATGTTATTTATATGGAAAAAAGAAAGGAATCCAATTAAATATAAGTAATATTAGGCTTAAAAGTTGTAGAGAAAGGCATAAGCCTAAAAGTTAGAAATTTACAGTAAATTATGAAATGAATTAAAAAGGGGAAAATCTAATAACTTGATTTGGAAGTTAGTGGTAGATTAGTTGGTTGGTTTAGAAAAAGGAATACATTTCCATGGTTTAATATTAGAATTACAATAAACGTAATTGCAAGAATAAAAGCAAGAAAAATGGAATTATTGCAAAATAGAGACATTATTTTATTTTGCATTATCCAATAATTAAAGAAACAATAAAAGAAATATCTTGCAGTTACGAGTTATTGTTTATAGCATTATTTAGTATTAAAATATGGATATGGATTTTTAGCACAGTTTTTGTAACCAACCAAATAGAATAGAACTACTTCCTAGAATAATAAAGAATAACATGAAGCATTAAAAAAATTAAAGAAGAGGAAATAATCAAGTTAATTATTTGACAAGAAACAATAAACAGGAAATGTGACTAGATCTGCATTTACTGCGTAGATAATAGAATAAAAAGTAAAGTAGTTATTATGATAAGGAATTTGTGATAGTTGGACGTAGTCCCAAGCTAAGACTATTATATAATATAAGAGAACTAAAGAAAATTAGTATCATAATAAAAGAAGACAGACTAGAATAAAAAAGGGACACTTATAATTACATTTATAACATGTAGGTTATAAAAGAAAGAAAAGGATATAAAAGGGAAAATTGCAAGTATAATTGTAACACATAGGTTATAATTAAAAAGAAAGAACTAGAAGAGGCTTATTTTATCAAACTTAGATCTTGGATTAAGTTAATAAGCAAAATAATAGAAGTGGCCCGTACCGGTAGCATTCCCTTTCAGGTCTAGGACTGATGGTCTCACACACGGGTGGGGCTGGCATGCTGATTAGGGTAAATAAGTAGCCAACAGAATAAGAAAAGTAAACTAAACGCATAATAAAAGATTAGATGTGGGGTCTAATAAAATGGAAAAGTGTGTTTGGAGTAGCCCAAAGAGAACCTGGATAAAGAGCCTAACGAAGCAGTTCATCACAGATTTTTAGCACAGAAATAGCACATCCAACTTAGTTAATTTGGGCTAGAAGGAAGTACGAGACTTCAACGGAATGTGAGGGTACTCTAGGATGGCCATTTGGGGTAGGCCTAACGAAGCTGTACCCCTGGAAGCAGGTCTATAGGTGTTCCATCAAGAGAGTATGCCTTGACTGCTTTTGCATTGCAGGCCTAACGAAGCGGACCTTTGTAGGCAGTCTAAAGGTTGATGAATGGAGTAGGATTTTTGTATGACACCATACTCTGACTTGCGAGTAGGTTTTAGTGGGCAGGACCCATGGGCAGGACCCAAAAGTATAGTCGCATGCGGAGATCAAGCCATCATCAACCAAGAACGAGTTCGGGAAAGACTAGAGCTATACCAACAGGCCAATGATTCTTTCACTATCGAGACATTGGATGAGGGGCGCAGCCAATTGGATGTTTAGATTGTTTGTAGTAGGGCACATCCACTTAGCTCTTTAGAAGTCTTTCGATTAGTTGAGGGGTAGCTGCGTGGGGCCATAGCCATGATGAGAAAAGAGACAGACCAAGTAGAATATCTGTATTGTAGGCCTAACGAAGCTGTCCATTACAGATATAGAAAATCCCCGACTGAGTTCCGTACAAGGTAGACCTTGTTGGCGGGATTCAAGGAGTAGACAGAATGATTACGTATAGTCCTCAAGGTACGCACTGGGTGGTACATTGTGGATATCTGAGCATTAGTATAGGCTAGTGCAGACGCAGTTTTACGTTTTCATAGTAGACGACGGAACATCTGTATTGTAGGCCTCACAAAGCTGTCCTTTACATATGTAGTTATAGTACGCTATGGGAGCAAGATGATGGAGTCCTTTTCGAGGAGGATACGGAAGGTACTAAGGGTAGTACCTAGGACCGATGCGGTCATTGGGCATATAGCTACATATATATTAGTTATTAGGTTTTAATCTACTAGGGAGTAGATAGGTACAATTCACGCACAGAGGCGAGAGTATTATTGTGACGACCGCCCATGACCCCTGCACCGAATCTAGAGAAAGTGCGCTGTAAAGTGTGCCAGGCGACCATGGACGATTGTCAAGGTAGGATTTAAAACAAAAGAATCTATCGTATTACTCACAGCGCATGGACAAAATACAATAGAACATATGTATAGTGAGGCTTTACAGAACAAAATGACATCATATAAAACTCCATAATAGTTGAATACAAGCATCCACATAGTCAATACATCCAGCCTCACTACATATCTCTCAGAGAATACAAAACAGCGGAAATATCCAGTACATATAATAAGAAGATAATATGCAATCCTCCAGCTCGTCTCCGATATCAGCATCGTGAGAAGAGAACAGCACCTGTCACCTGCTACCTAGTCTGCCCGTCCCAAAATGGACGAACAGCCCAAGGCAATAAGAATTAAAAACATAAAGCCTTGAGTCAGACAACAGTCTTAGTGAGTAGTAAATAACTAACAACATACCAAAAGAGCATAAAGGAAAAAGGAATAGGAATACAACCCTCCCACTCCAACCTCACTCTACAGTGATAGCCCCCAGACACACACTAAGCAGAAGCAAACATAGCAGAGCATACAATTTAAAGTAAAGCTACTATCACTCGAGTCAAGGGCGATGTTTTCCAAGTACCAAGGCCTAAATCAGATAAGCACCCAGAAAATACCGCTCTTGAGTCCGAATGACGATACAACCAAACATCCATGACTCTGGCTATCACTGTTATCATTGCTTCGATATCACCGTTAGTTGAATGACCGGCACATTCTTTCAGCCGTCCGTCAAGGGCTAATGAAAACCCCGGTTCTAGACATAACTCCCGCACGTCGTCGCAGCCCGTGCCTAGGACTATCGAATCTGCCCAGAGTACTCGACCATCAACAGTTGGCCGTTGGGACTATCGAATCTGCCCAAACGTACCCTTGCTTAGAGCATGCTAGAACCTTCAACAACGATGCTATCCAAGCCTCCTAGTCATCCTCCTCGACGACTATTCTCATATCCATTCATTATCTTCAACTCGAATCATATCACCGAGTTATCAACATGCTTGGAATGATCCCGTCTGGATTAGACCAAGTCTTCATCACATGATTGCCTCGCTTCATAACATCCTCACGAAGCCTCATCTCATCATCACATCATCAAATCTATGCATAAGAGCTTCATCATCCCGCTACATATGCCACGAGCAGCTTTCCCAATCCAAGAGCCTTTCCCTTAGCTTTTGAATCACCTTTGGTCTAAATCTAATCATCAATCATCTAGTTCATAATAATCAATCAAATCAAACATCAATCCAAGCAATCAAGCATTCAAAAATGATCTAAGTAGACAATTATAACAATAATGGCATTTTCGTAATTAAAGAGTTGAAAGTCCAATAAGCATGAAAACATGGATTATATCTCTACAAACTTGATGAATGAACTTGCATAGGTTAACATATGATAAAATGGATGCAACATCATCTTGAACAATGGATCTACATGGATCTACACATAGGATGAAGAAAATGCATGGAAATCTCTATTTTAACACCAAATCAAGCCAACAATCCGATATACTCCTTTGGATCCGTGTGAGAGATAATCACCACTCACCAAATCACCTAAACAACCTCAAATCAACACACTTCAGATCTGGACAGCGA
Organism: Allium fistulosum; assembly: GCA_030737815.1. Lineage (NCBI taxonomy): Eukaryota > Viridiplantae > Streptophyta > Magnoliopsida > Asparagales > Amaryllidaceae > Allium > Allium fistulosum. Next base: position 205,545,815 of record CM060908.1, read on the forward strand.
AGGATCAAGCTTGATCTATCACAAATCCGCTTCAAATGAAGAAATCTCTCTCGAAAAGATGAAGATCTTCAATCTAAGCTCTTGAATCTTCAATCTTGATCTTCGATTTGGATGGATGGAAGCACTTGATTAGAGTGGAGAAAAGAAGTGAAGAAGTGTAGAAGTCGAGCTCTCAAAATGGCAGCACTTCGTCGCTTCAAAATCCGGATCCCAAAAAGTGAGAACAACCCCTCCTATTTATAGCTGAAAACTGCCTGAGTCGTAACTCGGCTATCTCCTTAAGTCGTTGCCGACCTAACATATGCCGACCTACGACCTAAAAACCCCCACGACTTAACAGATTACGACCTAACACTTAGACGAAACCCAGCGACCTACGACTTAACAGGTTACGACCTAACACTTAGACGAAACCCAGCGACCTACGACTTATAAAACCTTGCGACCTAACAACTCAGCAACCCACGCGACCTAACAGTCTTCGACCTAACGACTTAGCCTATGCGCGACTTAACAATCTCGCGACCTAACACTTAAGTCAATACGCGACCTAAGACTTAAACTATTCTAGCGACCTAACAACTCACGCGACCTACGACTCAGCAAACTCGCGACCTAACACACACGCGACCTAACCATCTTAGGTCGTCTACGACCTAACTCAACACAGATCTAACGACCTAACTACGCTAACACTTAGGTCGGTCAATCCCACAGGTCGCTAACTCTTATAGGTCGCAAACTGCTTATTCCCTAAGTCGTTAACTCTACTAGGTCGCTAACTCGAACTGCCGACCTAACACTTAGGTCGCTCACACATTTTCTTAGGTCGCCTGAACCTTTTAAGTCGGTCACGACTTAACCCCTTAGGTCGCCTACGACCTAACCAAAGCCAACAACTAGTCTTCCTTAAGTCGGTCAGTCTTTAGGTCGTTAACTCGCCCTGCCGACCTAATTACTTAACTAAATCCTAGGTTGCACAATTCTATAGGTCGCTCCAACTAACCCACGACCTAACACTAACTCGCCGAAGTCCTTAACTCGGTCACGACTTAGCTCTTAGGTCGTCCACGACCTAGGACTTAGACAAATTTCGTCAAAAATCTGAAATGACCTAAAAATGCAAAAATTCCAGATTTTGACGAACTTGTCGATCCGTAAAAATACGGGTCGTTACATTCTCTCCCCCTTAGGAATTTCGCCCCCGAAATTCCAAGCAATCAAAACTATTCTGTACGCCTACCATCCATAGCAATCAACAAACCATGCATCCAATTCTAACTTAGCGTACAGAATTCTAAAATTAGAACAAGTTACAATATCGTGAGATGACACGACATCTTAGGGCCATACCTTGAAGAGTTCAGGATGAGCTGCTTTCATCCTCTCTTCCACCTCCCACGTACAGTCGTTATCATCATCACTCCATTGTATCTTGAGCAACTTAACTACCTTCCTCCTAAGCTGTTTCGTGTCGGTTTCCACAACACGAAGTGGCTTACGAGGTCTTCTATCAACTGGATCAACTTCAAAATCTTCATAGCTATCAGCAGAAACCACTGCATTCGAGTCATGCACATACTTCCGTAGATACGATACGTGAAGAACATTGTGCACACCCGACATCTTCTCCGGTAACTCCAATCTATAAGCGAGCTTTCCAATTCGCTCGATGATCGGGAATGGTCCAACAAATCTCGGAGTCAATTTTCCTTTCTTTCCGAACCTAATAACATTCTTCAGTGGAGAAATCTTCACAAAAACCATATCCCCTACGTCGAATTCCAAATCCTTTCGACGCTTATCGGCATAACTCTTCTGACGGTCTTGGGCTGCCTTCATTCGTTGCCGAATGATCTCTATGCAATCTGAGGTCTGACGAATCATCTCTGGCCCAAGTATCAGCTTTTCTCCAGTTTCCAACCAACATGTCGGAGAGTTACATGGTCTTCCATACAACGCCTCATACGGTGCCATACCAATGCTTGACTGGTAACTGTTGTTGTACGCAAACTCCACCAAATGAAGGTGATCTTCCCATGATCCTCCGAAGTCCAAAACACATGCTCTGAGAAGATCTTCCAAAACTCGGTTGACTCTCTCGGTCTGACCATCTGTTTGGGGATGATAAGCTGTACTCAAACACAACTCGGTTCCCAAAACTTCCTGGAAGCTCTTCCAAAATTCACTAGTGAACAATGGGTCTCGATCGCTCACTATGCTCTTCGGAATACCATGGAATCGAACTATCCACTTAATATACAACTCAGCCAACTTTGATGCAGTCCTAGTCGATCGAACAGGAATGAATCGTGCACTCTTAGTCAGACGATCCACAATGACCCAAATCCCTTCATTTCCCGTTCTGGTTCTAGGCAATCCATCAATAAAATCCATCGACACTTGTTCCCACTTCCATGTAGGAACTTCTAAGGGTTGAAGCAATCCACTTGGCTTCTTCTGTTCAGCCTTTACCAACTGACAGTTCATACACTTGGAAATGAAATCTCCAACATCCTTCTTCATGCCTTCCCAGTAGTAGGTTCTCTTCATATCCCGATACATCTTATTTCCACCTGGATGAATTGTCAACTTCGAGTGATGACTTTCCTTCAGAACTTCACTCCTCAATTCATCTATATCGGGAACCACTAGTCGTCCTTGCTTTCGAAGCCAACCTTCTCTATTGACCTCGAATCCTTTATCCTTTTCTGGCTCCAATCCAGATTCCAATTCACGGATAATCTTGACAAGCTTATCATCTCGCTTTTGGCTCTCACCAATCCTTTCCACAAGAGTGGGTCTTATCGATAAGTTTGCCAACATCTCAGGTTCCAATTCACCTCTAGGCCTGAAGTCAAATCCAGCTAAATACTCGAGACTCTTCCATTCTGAAAACATGGCTCCCAATCCTGCATGTCTTCGACTTAACGCATCTGCCACTGCGTTACCTTTTCCCGGAGTATAAGCTATACCAAAATCATACGATGCCAAAAACTCTAACCAACGTTGCTGCCGAAGATTCAAATCCTTCTGGGAGAAAAGATACTTCAACGACTTATGATCCGTAAACAACTCGAATCGAACTCCCAACAGATAATGTCTCCACATCTTCAGAGCAAATACAATCGCCGCCAATTCCAAATCATGAGTTGGGTAATTCCTTTCATGCGGCTTCAGTTGTCGACTGGCATACGCAACAACTTTATCCTTCTGCATCAGTACTGCTCCAAGTCCAGTACCACATGCATCGGTGTAAACCACCATCTCATCATTCCCACTTGGAATAGTCAAAACAGGAGCACTTGTCAGTCTCTCTTTTAGGATTCCGAAAGCTTGCTCACACTTAGCATCCCAACTGAACACTTTGTTCTTCTTCGTCAATCCTGTTAATGGTGCAGCTATCTTGGAGAAGTCTTTGATAAACCGTCGATAATATCCTGCTAATCCAAGAAAACTTCTCACATCAGATGCATTCTTAGGTCTAACCCAATCCTGGATTGCTGCCACCTTAGCGGGATCAACCGCTATTCCACTTCCAGAAATCACATGGCCTAAGAACCTCACTTCACTCTTCCAGAAGTGACACTTCGAAAACTTAGCCTTCAGCTGATGTTTCCGTAAGATCTCCAAAACAATACGCAAGTGCGTCTTGTGCTCTTCTTCCGTTCTGGAATAAATCAGAATATCATCCACGAACACAAGTACGAACTTGTTCAACTGATCTCTGAACACTCTATTCATAAGATCCACAAAATATGCTGGCGCGTTAGTCAATCCAAACGGCATTACCAGCCACTCAAAGAAACCGGATGGTGTCCTAAAAGCAGTCTTCGGCACACTATCCTTAGCCACTCTCAACTGGTGAAATCCCGTTGCCAAATCCATTTGAGAAAACACCTTAGCTTCGTGAAGCTGATCAAACAAGTCGTCTATCCTTGGCAATGGATACTTGTTCTTCTTAGTCACCTTGTTCAGCTCACGATAATCGACACACAATCTCAATGATCCATCTGCCTTGGTTGCGAACACAACTGGTGCACCCCACTCGGACACACTACGCCGAATGAATCCTTTCTGTAAAAGGTCGTCAACTTGCACCCTCAACTCCTGCTGTTCCCTAGGCGCCATCCGCCTAAGAGGCATCACAACAGGTCTGGCTCCTTCAACTAGATCTATACAAAACTCGATCTCTCTATGCGGCGGCAACCCTTTGACTTCGTCAAAGACATTCTCGAATCCATTAGCGATCGGCACTGATGACAGTCCATCCCGTGGAACAACTAGCGAATACATGAAGCTCATGAAGACGCCTTCTTCATGCTTACATCGTATCACAATCTTTCGCCCCTCCACATTCTCGACTGTCACTTCCAACCTTTCGCAATCAACCTTAGCCGCATACCTCCTAAGCCAGTCCATACCCAAGATAATTCCGAACCCCGCAAAGTTCAGAACAAAGCAATCACAAACAAAAGAACAACCATGACTCGATACAACTAGACCACGGCATAACATACACAAACAAGACGAACCCCCAACTGGATTAGTCACAACCAGTGGCCTATCAACAATATCCGGCTTCAAATTTAACCGGCCTACTAGTTCATTACAAACAAATGAATGCGACGCTCCAGTATCAAACAGAACTCTAACTGGAACACCACATAGGAAAAGAATACCTTGAACAACCACACTCTTTCCCTTCTCTTCAGCAGTAGGAGCTTTCGAAGACGACGGAACAGCTCCCAAAGCATAGGCTTGCACAATCTGCCTGTCCTTCCTCGGTTCTGGACAATTCTTCCTGAAATGCCCCGGCTTGTCACAGTTGTGACACTTCATCGGCGCCTTCGGATTCTTACAATCCTTAGAGAAATGGCCCTTCTGTTGACAATTGTAGCAAGTCACCTCGCCTTTCGGCTTCTTCTGGCCATCCTTACCTTTCTGCTGCTGCTGCTTCCTCTTCTGGTTTCCACCCTGCTGTGGTTTAGATTCTCCCTTGGTAACAGCAACAACAGGTCCTTCCTTAGGAAACAGACTCTCATGCCTAAGAGCTTTCTCCACAAGCTTCTCAAATGAATCGTCCAAATGATCCACCAACTGTCTCCCAAGATAACTATCCAAGCCGGTCACAAACTTCTCATTCTTCTGATAAGCAGATTCAATATATGACCGAGCATACTTGGACAAAGCTTCGAACTCAGAAACATACTCAAGTACAGATCTTCCACCCTGCCTGAGCTCTACAAACTTCTTGAACAGAACAGACTTCTGAGCTGTAGAAATGAACTTAGCTTCAAATCTAGCTTGGAATTGCTCCCAAGTAATCTCTTCCTCCGCAGTAGTGATGGTAATAGAGTTCCACCAATCAGAAGCTCTCCCTTGAAGCTGCCTCGATGCCAACTTCCTCTTAGTTGCATCATCAATTCCCAAATCACCAAAGATCCTTCTACAAGCATCTATCCACCTCTGGACTTCAATGGTAGATTCTGTTCCCAAGAAAACCTTCCCTCCAAGAGCAGTATAATCCTTGCACAGCTTAGCAAAATCCACTGGTTTCGGAGTTTGGACTTGAACTCCAACATCAACTGCCGCCCCCGGAACTGGTATCCTTCTCATGATCGAAGTCATCATAGCTTCGAACATGGCTGCATAATCAGCAGTCTCTTCAGTAGCACGACCTTCCCTAGCAGCTGGTCTCCCTCTTCGACTCATTCTCAATATCTATAAAAAGGAATGATTAGAACATCTAGAGAAACAACTGCATAAAGGACTAACTTACTGCTAAACTACTATATTATATATAGTAATCATCCATCAAATTACAATTACGTCTCTCATACGTAGTTACGACAGCGAGCGTTGGGTAAAATCGATTAACCAATGCTCTGATACCAAATGTGACGACCGCCCATGACCCCTGCACCGAATCTAGAGAAAGTGCGCTGTAAAGTGTGCCAGGCGACCATGGACGATTGTCAAGGTAGGATTTAAAACAAAAGAATCTATCGTATTACTCACAGCGCATGGACAAAATACAATAGAACATATGTATAGTGAGGCTTTACAGAACAAAATGACATCATATAAAACTCCATAATAGTTGAATACAAGCATCCACATAGTCAATACATCCAGCCTCACTACATATCTCTCAGAGAATACAAAACAGCGGAAATATCCAGTACATATAATAAGAAGATAATATGCAATCCTCCAGCTCGTCTCCGATATCAGCATCGTGAGAAGAGAACAGCACCTGTCACCTGCTACCTAGTCTGCCCGTCCCAAAATGGACGAACAGCCCAAGGCAATAAGAATTAAAAACATAAAGCCTTGAGTCAGACAACAGTCTTAGTGAGCAGTAAATAACTAACAACATACCAAAAGAGCATAAAGGAAAAAGGAATAGGAATACAACCCTCCCACTCCAACCTCACTCTACAGTGATAGCCCCCAGACACACACTAAGCAGAAGCAAACATAGCAGAGCATACAATTTAAAGTAAAGCTACTATCACTCGAGTCAAGGGCGATGTTTTCCAAGTACCAAGGCCTAAATCAGATAAGCACCCAGAAAATACCGCTCTTGAGTCCGAATGACGATACAACCAAACATCCATGACTCTGGCTATCACTGTTATCATTGCTTCGATATCACCGTTAGTTGAATGACCGGCACATTCTTTCAGCCGTCCGTCAAGGGCTAATGAAAACCCCGGTTCTAGACATAACTCCCGCACGTCGTCGCAGCCCGTGCCTAGGACTATCGAATCTGCCCAGAGTACTCGACCATCAACAGTTGGCCGTTGGGACTATCGAATCTGCCCAAACGTACCCTTGCTTAGAGCATGCTAGAACCTTCAACAACGATGCTATCCAAGCCTCCTAGTCATCCTCCTCGACGACTATTCTCATATCCATTCATTATCTTCAACTCGAATCATATCACCGAGTTATCAACATGCTTGGAATGATCCCGTCTGGATTAGACCAAGTCTTCATCACATGATTGCCTCGCTTCATAACATCCTCACGAAGCCTCATCTCATCATCACATCATCAAATCTATGCATAAGAGCTTCATCATCCCGCTACATATGCCACGAGCAGCTTTCCCAATCCAAGAGCCTTTCCCTTAGCTTTTGAATCACCTTTGGTCTAAATCTAATCATCAATCATCTAGTTCATAATAATCAATCAAATCAAACATCAATCCAAGCAATCAAGCATTCAAAAATGATCTAAGTAGACAATTATAACAATAATGGCATTTTCGTAATTAAAGAGTTGAAAGTCCAATAAGCATGAAAACATGGATTATATCTCTACAAACTTGATGAATGAACTTGCATAGGTTAACATATGATAAAATGGATGCAACATCATCTTGAACAATGGATCTACATGGATCTACACATAGGATGAAGAAAATGCATGGAAATCTCTATTTTAACACCAAATCAAGCCAACAATCCGATATACTCCTTTGGATCCGTGTGAGAGATAATCACCACTCACCAAATCACCTAAACAACCTCAAATCAACACACTTCAGATCTGGACAGCGAAGGATCAAGCTTGATCTATCACAAATCCGCTTCAAATGAAGAAATCTCTCTCGAAAAGATGAAGATCTTCAATCTAAGCTCTTGAATCTTCAATCTTGATCTTCGATTTGGATGGATGGAAGCACTTGATTAGAGTGGAGAAAAGAAGTGAAGAAGTGTAGAAGTCGAGCTCTCAAAATGGCAGCACTTCGTCGCTTCAAAATCCGGATCCCAAAAAGTGAGAACAACCCCTCCTATTTATAGCTGAAAACTGCCTGAGTCGTAACTCGGCTATCTCCTTAAGTCGTTGCCGACCTAACATATGCCGACCTACGACCTAAAAACCCCCACGACTTAACAGATTACGACCTAACACTTAGACGAAACCCAGCGACCTACGACTTAACAGGTTACGACCTAACACTTAGACGAAACCCAGCGACCTACGACTTATAAAACCTTGCGACCTAACAACTCAGCAACCCACGCGACCTAACAGTCTTCGACCTAACGACTTAGCCTATGCGCGACTTAACAATCTCGCGACCTAACACTTAAGTCAATACGCGACCTAAGACTTAAACTATTCTAGCGACCTAACAACTCACGCGACCTACGACTCAGCAAACTCGCGACCTAACACACACGCGACCTAACCATCTTAGGTCGTCTACGACCTAACTCAACACAGATCTAACGACCTAACTACGCTAACACTTAGGTCGGTCAATCCCACAGGTCGCTAACTCTTATAGGTCGCAAACTGCTTATTCCCTAAGTCGTTAACTCTACTAGGTCGCTAACTCGAACTGCCGACCTAACACTTAGGTCGCTCACACATTTTCTTAGGTCGCCTGAACCTCTTAAGTCGGTCACGACTTAACCCCTTAGGTCGCCTACGACCTAACCAAAGCCAACAACTAGTCTTCCTTAAGTCGGTCAGTCTTTAGGTCGTTAACTCGCCCTGCCGACCTAATTACTTAACTAAATCCTAGGTTGCACAATTCTATAGGTCGCTCCAACTAACCCACGACCTAACACTAACTCGCCGAAGTCCTTAACTCGGTCACGACTTAGCTCTTAGGTCGTCCACGACCTAGGACTTAGACAAATTTCGTCAAAAATCTGAAATGACCTAAAAATGCAAAAATTCCAGATTTTGACGAACTTGTCGATCCGTAAAAATACGGGTCGTTACAATTATAAACCCAATAAACCTAATATAATAGAAAATGGAAATAGAACTGTATATGTAGAATTATGCTTAGAAGTGTATAATTTGTCCATTCACCAGAACTTTAGTTCTGACCCACTCCTCATAACATCCCACAGGTTAGGTAGATGGCAGAGACTTCCAGCTTTGAGACACTTGTTTAGAAAGTGTTATTATCTTGGTGAGTATTTACTTACTATTATATTTTAGTCAGTTCCGCTGTGAGATATTTATTTAAGCTCTGATATATTTGTCTTTGCCTATTTGCAGGATACCAGATACCCAACTCAAGCTTCGGTGGGCTTGGATTTTAGCATTTTTGCGAAAAATCCGGATCCGTTGGAATTTTGGTTGTTACATATAATGTTACACATAAGACTATTATATAAGTAACATAAAATATAAAAGTTATATAATAATAAAACTTATATAATATGAATGTATAAACTAAAGGTAGAATATTAAAAACCTTAATTAGACTTAAGGAATAAATACATACGTAAATGTATGTATACTGTAATTTCAAATGTGTCTAACACTTGAATCACGAGGGTATTTCATAAGAAATACATTATTCCATGAGTTGATATCACTTAAAATGATAAATTAAAGATTATGAATCTTCAATATGATGTTGTCCTCTACTATATATATATATTACTTGCATACTCCTTAGTTAGTAAGCAGATTCAAGCTGGGGATGTTATGTGTAGTATTATTAATATACTGAATAGACGAGGTAAGATAACCATATGTATTTGTTGAGTAAACTCAAGGTACATATACTATACTTAGGCCATCGTGATATGGTAAGTATGATTGAATAATTTTGTTTCGATTTGTTGAGCAGACTCAAGGTCGAAGTGGAATTAGGACAAGGTACCAAAGGGTTAGGAGTTGTGTATGATACAACTCATAAGGAGTTATCCATCGTTCGTGGAACTATAACTTGTTGAGGGGACTCAAGGTTAGAATTCCAAGATAGACGAATCCTAACATTCACTAGTGAAGTCGAAAGACTTCTATGTTTCGACTTGGGGTTTGGTGAAACATAAAAGACTAGTGGGAGCCTTATTAGAAAAATAAAATGAAAACATTTAACCTTTCTAATAATGTAAGAACATATGCTATATATTATTACAATAATCTACAATGATAAATTTGTGCATTTCATACGATTTGTTTATCAATTAAGATATACAAATGAATTGAATTGAAATTGACAAATAGAAATATGACATATACTTACTATTAAATGCTTATTACATGTTAACGTTTCAACACCCATCCAAGCTCCTGATTTTACAACTACTAAATACGTTCGTAATTTGGTCGCTTACGTGTTTATTTGATCGAGACCGTGTATTGCATTTTATGATTTTTGAACTCTACTTTCAATACAAGACTATGGATATTTGATCCATATATTATCACATATAAGTCTTATATAGGAATAGTCACAGTCCGTAATGTACGATACTTCGATGAAGTCGGTTCATTCGAAAATAGCCAATAAACAATAATATGAGATCGAGTATTCAGTTTGATTGATTATAAAAGGAGCGTACTATGTTAACTGTAATACTAGACCAAAAGTACAAGATAGATCTAAGAACTTGATCGCTGAAATGTCAGTTTGATCGGTTTACGCAAAGCGCAATATATTTGATGTCCTTAAAGTTAAGGATCATCGAATGCGTTTTATAAAGAGTTCATTATGATATTATAGTAAGAGTTTCTTTTTGAATGGTTCAACCATTTGAAAGGAAAATGAATATATAAGAGTAGATGTAATTTAAGATATAGTTAGGATGAAGAGAGTGAATAGTCACTTCTGCTTCATAAAGAAACATTGGAAATGAGAATTATAATAATAATGATTGATACTTAACATTAGAATAAGAAATATGGTTTCTATTCCAAAATGTATTTTCATATAGAAAATTGTTTTCTATAAGATTTATTTCTTTGAGTTCAAGATATTTGACCAAAGAACCCTCCGCTGTAATATAGTTGAAGTATATATGAAATAAATAATTTATATTAGTGAATGAGGGACCTCCAAATTTACTATGTTATTATAGTAATGGCGGAAATAGCGGAAGCATGCCACATAACACTTATCGATTTCATCAAGTTATGAAAATTGTTTTTGTAAAACATACCAAATACTATTTATGAAATAATGACTATTTTTCGGTATCTACTGAAAAATAGACGTAGTTATATTTCAGTGTGAATATTATGAATATTCATAATGAAATACAACTACAATATGGTATTTGTTTTCATAATAAAAGTGATGCATTAGAAAATACAGAAGTATCTAAAATTATTTACAATTATTTTGGAAGTATAGACTAAGCCATAGTTTTGAGAAATAATTTTATTTTATGATTATGAATTATATGACATTGGTTAATTATATCTCAAACAATTAAGGGCTATGCACCCACTTAGTGGGAGCATCATAAGAGTTGATGAACTCTTCGGATTGATACATACATATGTATGAAATTATAATTCTATAAATGCCAAAATGGTTCCACGTACTTTGTTATATTCATCGATGAGTTATCACCAACATGAATATATGCATTTGATACATATGTAGTATGTCTAAGATAGACTCATAGAGTATAAAACGAACGTAAATAATATAACATGCAATAGAAATGATTCAATTTGATTGAATGGGCGAGTATATTGAGAAGAGTTCCGCACGTACCTAAAAATGAATAAAGATTTAATTTCAAAAGTCACTTCTCCATGTGATACATAATGATGTATCGATAAGGAACGATCGAACTTTGTTGAACAAAGTACGATTAATTGTGAGTGAAGTTGAGTTAATTTCTTTCTATAAGATCATGCACTTAAGAGTAGTACACGAGGTTAATATTATTTCATCTAAACAATAGTTTACAAAATCAGACAAGATAAAGGTTTATAAGAAACTCCAATATATCCTAGGCCAAGGAGTTAGCAGGTTGTGCGAATCGAAAGTCTGCACGTAATAATTGTTCGTGGGGGATCTTGTATGAATCTCCCCAAAAGGAGTTTGGAAAGAACTGTCATTGGATGATGACATATTTATGTTTTGAACATAAGTTTTGTAAACTAAAAATAAATTAGTTTTAAATTAAAGGCAATCCATAAAGGGTTTATTAATACATGTTCCATTGCATTGAGAATCGATTGTTGTTTCGAGAAATACTAACTTCACAGTGAAGGAATTTATTTGAGAAATTATTAACAGTAAAATGGAATTAGATATGATCCACTGATAAACTGATTACATGAGATGAAAAGAAATTAATTAACCTAAATGAACGCATCGTATTGGAATGTCTAATAAGCATTCTTGCACATTACTGATGTCGAAAATATATAATCCTTTGTTGTTTAAATAAACCATTAAGAGTGTTGACTTTATGATATGGTATGATGCACAGATCCGAAATAGATTCCAAGTATATTATTAAAATATGATTTTGGTAGATATACTCGAAATGGATATGATCAGTCATGAATGTGTCTTCGAGAGTAAGACTGATGCAGTTGGAATATAATGAGCAATATTGATAAGAATAACATTCCAAATTTCAATTGTTGAAATTAGCGTAATTGATTCGATATTCAACGTGCTCAAGTTAATTTGGATTTACTCACAAAATTATCATTTAGCATGACTTTATGTTTGGCACGTATGTATTGAAACAAAAAATTCTAAATAATGATTTAGAGTAAGCTGTTTACACATAATAACCAAAATGTCTCGAAGTCAGTGGAAGCGATATTGATTTTGCCAGTCTTTGAATATGATCCAAGAAATGATAGAAAATATCATTTTATAAGCATCAAAATTGAATATATATTTTGATAGAAATATAAAATAGTTTGATTATCCATCAAAATGCAGAGGAGGCATGTGTTCATAAGAAAGAACATAAAAGGTACGTTGATTCTAAACTGTAAGTAATCAATACATTGATGATTTCAACAATGTACTTGTATTAAAATCAGCCTTAGTTGTTTAATGCTCAACGTTGGGATGTAAATGATGTCTTTTATTGTGAGTATAAAAGATATGGGAATGTCCCAAATCGATATACAAAGACACCTTATTAAATTGTTTAATACGAAACACATGAGATGAATTCTTTATGCATGGCAATAGGAATTATCATACATGTTATATTGTCTATGATATCGTGATTTTTTTCATGTATTTGATATATGAAGCAAATATTAAATCCAAATTGATATCACTGAATGATAGTTTATATTATTCTTATGTATTTATGAAATACTAGATAATTATTTACAGAAACAACGAACTCCTTCTGAAGAAATGTTTGGACTTAAAGTTTCATAACTGATATTGCGTATGATATGTCAATAATAAATTCAAATTAAGAATCTTCAAGTTGGAAATGTTCCAAATGATAGATTATGGCTTATTTAATGAAAAAAGCTAAGTACATTGCCTTGAATAGCGCCACAATAAAGACGATGTATACAAATATAAATGCACAAATTTATAACTGAGCTGAAGATGATTCCAAATATTGAGAATCTCATAACATTGTAATATGATAACAATGATACAATATAGCTCATAACAGAACTTAGAGCTCACTGGAAGTTGAGAGACATACTCTGAATCGTTCCACATGATAAAGGTAGTTTATCAGTATTAGAGAGAGTTGGTTAGCAAAGTAGATAATTTAAACATAATAGCATACCCGTTCATAGAGAGACTGACCAAGTTGTTTTTGAGAAACCAATTAGAGAAGTTGGAATAAGATAGCATAATTGACCCCAAGTGCAAGTGGGAGATCGATAGAGTTAGGGGTAAGCCGTATGAGCAATTATGTGATTTATTACATATAGAACTCAATAACCAATCTTGTTCGAAATAAAATGTATTTTCTTTCTATTATATACTTGATATAATGTGGTTATATTAATTAATTATTTTAATTAAAAGTATATTTAATAGAAAATCCAGAAACGTCATGTTTTGTGATAGTAGTTACAAAGTGTTGTAACCGTAAGTTATTTATCATAATGAAAATAACTATACCATTTTAAATGTTCCTAGTCAAGATGCATTAAGACTAGATATCGATGTATCCATTGAGACTAGAGTACGTAACGCACTCCAAATATTGGACAGTGTATTACTCATGGCTGTTAGAGCATCTGGGGGTTACGTACTGATGGTTATTGGATAATTATGGAATGACTTACTCGATAGTTTTTTGTTGGTTATTATAACTAAGGTCAAACAAAAAATATCGATGTGACCGATTTACATAGTTCTCTTGACTTAAGAATGATATGGATTTTCAATATGAAAGCTCCGCTTTGATTATAGTCAAATCATTGCATGTCATCCATCGACTGACTATAGTTGGGCCAAGTGGAAGTATTGGAAGTATCACTATTAAAGAGAGGATTCATCTCCTCGGTTATATGGGGTTAGTATCATGGTCAACTCAAAGTCGAAGTCTCCAGGCAGAGCATTTTGGTTAATAATAATTGTTATTATTGAACCAAGGACTTTATGTTTGGAATATAGAGTTAAATATGGACGATGTTGGAATTTTGATCATTACCAAATTCAATAAATCCAAAGCGATATAGTTTTGACAAAGAGAGTCGGTGTAAATAAATGTCACAACCAAGTAATGCTTAATTAACTAAAGTTGGATTTTACCGAAACCGAGTAAGCAATAAATTTGCCTAAAATGTCACACCACCTGCTAAGTGACGTGTGAACATAAACATTCGAATAGTTCGATGTTAACTGACCAAATTTACACTTGACGAGTCACACAGCCGATATGATGAAGTCACTTTAGACCAAACAATTTAATTAGTTTATAATTGTTACAAATTAATTAAACTAATTAATATTTATGAAATACTGATTATGATATTTTGAATGTGATTTGAGGAATAAATATTAGTGTATATATTTATAATAGTTATAAATATATTGATCAATATATGATATCGACAAGCAATTAAATTAGATTTAATTAGTAATATTTATTTGGACCTAAATGGGCTTTTAGCCCATGATGTATGATGATACATACGACAGCAACATACATGATAGGGGCGGCTAAAAGATAGGTAGGAGGATCTTTGATGGAAGGCTCTGATTTTGGGAGAATGGTTAAAAGATTTGATCCACATTTCTCTCTATTCCTTCCACTATACAAGAACTCGTAACCTTAATGCATTTTATACTTTTTGGCCGCCATTTTCATTTTCTTGTTGGTCAATCTCATCTACACAAAACTCCATCAAAGCTCATCTCAAATCAATTTCAAATCAACAACTATTGGATAGTCAATGGTCTACAATTCAAAGATTAGCAGTTTGCCGAATTGAGAAGAGTTCTAAGAAAGAATATTCATCATAGCAAGGTGTACATCGAGGCATAGATTTTGGTATGTTTTACTATTTCATATAACTTATCATTTATGTATAATATTATATTGCTTGTTTATATATATCATAATTATATTAATAATTAAGTGAGATTCCTATATGTATGAATGTTATCACATATCGAATGTTTATATATATATATATATGTATATGTATATGTATGTTAAAAAAACATTTAGATTTGATGTATACACGGCCAAAATATTTTATTTTATTTAGAAATTTATTGATTACTTATATTTATATTAATGAGTCATATTACATAAATTAAACGACCTATAACTAATTTTGCCATCATATTATGTTAAAAACCAATCTAACATTTTATATATCCAAATTTATACTAAATATAATTTTAGGTGACAGCAAAATATTTTATAATAATTATTTACTATTTTTAATATTATTTAAATCGAAATATGGGTTAAATAATCCATATAAAAAATAATATATGTTTCAAAAATTATATTTTAAATTTTTATAAAATTTCTTCATCATCATATTAACTTTTGAACAAAATCCTAGAATTAAAAAATCAAATTTATTATTTCAAAAATCATTTATAATAATGGCCAAAATTAATTAAATAATAAAAAATTTGAATTTTAACTCAGAAAATTATGGAAATTTTTTTGTGGCCTTATAATATCATATTTGAATTTCACAAAATTGAAAATTATGTTACAAAAATATTTTTATAATATTTTAATTTTTTTAAGCTAATATATTTATATATAAATAATTTAATAATATAAAATTATAATTAAATATTTTTATTTTGTGTATCAGATCTAGAATGTTATAAAATGTATATATTTAATTTAAATTAATTTTATAATTGATATAATTATATAATATAAATATATACATTCAAATTCACATATTTATAAATATTTTAGATATTACAAATATAATTATAAATAAATACATATATATATGTATGTATGTATGTATTATTTTTATTACTATAAAATATACATGTATAATATATATGTATGTATGTATGTATAGATATATGTTAGCACCAAAATTGGTCACTAACACCCAAAGAGAGTTTTGTGTAGAGAGATTAATGAAGAAGATAAATTAAAACAGAGGGATGCAAGCTAAATTAACTGTAGAGAATAAGAACACTAGATTTATAGTGGTTCGGCGTAGCTGCCTACGTCCACTTTGAGTTTTAATCTTTATTGCTTTCACAAGTAGTTGAATACAGGTACAATCCGTACACTAATGACTTGAATACAAGTTTTAACTGGAAAAGAAAGAGTCTTTAAAATGGCAGAGTCTCCCCAGTGTTCTAAAAAAAAGGGTCTCTTTTGATGTAATGCTCGGGTCAGACCGAGTATTACAGATTTCAGGTTAGGACGTTTTGGAGCTCAGGTGGCGAGCTGGATGGCAGGAACGTATGGAGTATTCCGCTGTATATATGAGACTGTGTAGTCTGTATAGATTGTAGTCTGGAACAAGTTGTATAACTGTCCAGTTCATGTATAAATGATTGTAACTCTGATGTATTAAATGTAAAGTAACAATTACAGCTTTTCTTTGTATAAATATTATTATTTGATATTATATTTTATCCGCTGCGAATGTGAGAATCTGTTTGGTGTTTCTGTTTGTTCTTCTTCTTCTTCTATCTCTTTCTTCTTTTCTCTAACTATCTTAACAATTCGGGATTTTCGGAGTTGAAAATTCCGGGTCGTTACATTTGGTATCAGAGCCTAGGAACAACGTACCTTGGCCCGTGGTAAGTAACTCCTGCGCACCGAGCAATAAATGCCGAACGGCAATTGCCGAGCGAGGGGAGGCGTGCCGAGCGAGGCCTCAGTGTCGAACGACCCTTCAATGCCGAACGAGGTGAGATGCCGAACGACCCTTCAATGCCGAACGAGGCCTTGTTTCGAGCGATGCTCTATGCCGAGCGAGGGGAGGTGTGCCGAACGAGGCATGTGCCAAGCCTCTTGTTACATGGTCAAACAACCGGGTAACACTTGCCCCTCAAAGTGTATCATATGGATGAACATGATGCGCTTTGAATCATGAGTACTCCGTGTTTTCTTTTAAGCCCTCGTTCTGTCTTTTCGATGGCGTTTTCTTTCGACATCCTGAATGCCGAACGACATACTAATGTCGAACGACGTATGGATGCCGAACGACATTGATGCCGAACGAGGGAGGTGCCTTGACCGGTTCTACCGGTCACTGTCTATTCGCCTTCCCTCTTTCCTATATAACCCAATACTTCTCTTCTTCCCCCTTTTACTTTTACCTCCACTCTAACATCCTTACGAACTCGTCTTTTTCTAGACTTTCGCCAACATCTCAACCTCCCTTTAGACTCCTGAATCTTACACGTTACTCCTCGACTACCCTCAACAACAAATCTGAGTGGATTCCACTTCTAAATCGAGCACCTCACTAGACTTCGACCCCTTCTTCTAGGTACGAACCTTTCACTTGCTCGACTTTCTCCAATTAGGGATTTTGGACAAGACTTGAATTTACGACCGTCCTCTAACCCACTAATACGCGTAGATAAGGAAGGCGGATCCGAGGTTTAAGCAAGACTTAGGATTAAATGGAGAGGAGGATGGAAGAGGGTGTCGGTCCAGTAGGAATCGGTGAGGGTTGATATGGTCGGTCGAAGGTGGCGTGCGAATTGGAATGGTGATCGTCTGGCCACCTTGGAGGGTATCTAGTTTGTTCGAAGAAATGAGTTGGAGGAGGACGTATGGTTGTGGCTAGGCATGAATTCTGCATGTCGAACGATGTGAGGGAGTGTAGGAGTGAAGTTGAAGTTGGGTTTAGCGTGCCGAGCGATGTGGCTCGGTATGACCATGGCTTGGCATGACTCCCTTATGTTGAACGGGGTAATAGGGAGTGCAGGAGAAATGTAGGAGATGGGTAAAGTACCGAGCGATGCGGCTCGGCATGACTTGCCGAAGGACTCATCTGTGCCGAGCGGTAGAGATGGAGGGTAGGAAGAAAGTTGGAGTTGAGGGCAAAATGCCGAGCGATGCGGCTCGGCATGACTGCGGTTCGGCATGACTTGTCGCATGCCGAATGGTGGAGAGGGAAGGTAGGAGAGTGGTGTACAACAACAATACTAGTCGAACACAATGCATTGTTGACTTAACTTACTTTTTATGCCCGAACATATGACAGTGAACAAGGACAAGGACTTAAGCAATTAAGCATATCGGACAATCCAGACTGATAACTCCTCTGTTTTGACAACTATATACCTGAATTTAACTTGATTAAAATGGATAATAACCTTCAACATACAGTGTCGATGTCGAGTTCAAAACATAAACCATCTTACGACAAGCTCACGTAGACGGTCAGCGATGACGGTCTTCGAAGATGATAGTTCAAAGCCTAACTTTATTTCATCAACTCTGTGACTTGTAATTCTTTGGCACTTATACTTGAATGGCTGCACTAGTTCACACACCACACGGGGGGAGTATTTTTGTTGTTATGTCTAATGTCGATCGTTTTTCAAGTATAGTTCAAACAGGTGTTTCATCAGATCCAACATTTATCAGAGATGTCTAGGAAATCCAGCTCCGCCACAGTCTCGGATAGACATGAGCAAACTTCACGACAGGAAATAGTTGGAACTTCAAAGCCATCGACTACTCCTGTACAAGATATTCCGAGTCCCACGATCGCATCCGTCGACTTGGCTCCCGATGCCTTGGATGCAGCGATCTTTCTAGACAACCCAGTCGATTCTCAAGCTTCGAGAATTAACGAAAGCGCTCTTCGTCGCATATGCTCAATTCACGGGATTCCTTTCGACGATGTGTTGGTTCCATCGGGACAAGATCATCCTCACTTGCCCCAGTCGGATATACAGCCTGCAATAAATATATGTGCTGGGTTGGTAGCGTGCCACCATTCAATTCCTTCCTACGTGACTTGTTACAGTATATTGAGATAGATCCATCACAGTTACATACTAACAGTCACGCGTTCGTATATGGCACGTGCATTCTCTTCATGGGCATCCTTTTTAGGCTCCCGACTCCTGGCGATATCCGCTATATTTATCGTTTCAAGAGACGATCCGACAGCCCATCCTTTTTATTTATTGAGCCGCATAGCAAGTGTCAAATTCTCACTGGGGCATGGAGCAAATTCGCCCGGTATAAGCAGGAATAGTTCTACGTGCGTTGTCCCCCTGGCTTTGCAAGGAGATGGGTGGAAGGGAGTGAGTCTCTTTTCTAGATCAATACTTGCATTCAGCGGGAATTGCACCATTTCTAATTCTTTCTCTACTTTTACAAGTATCAGCCCACGTCCTGAAGGCTCCGGGTACTCTGAGGCCGTTGAAGCTATCCGAGTTGTCCCCGCGGAAGACCGGGATATCAGGTCTATCATTTCTAATGAAATGCTCTCGAAATTCGGCCTGCTGGCGGAAGGTCGCTGAATAAGTCTTCCTCACGGCGTCACTATAATCGGTTATGTCTTGGATAAAGGCAAAAGGCAAGCTGGGCCTTCAGCACGTGATGCCCCTGACACACCTGAGGAGGAGGAGATTAGAGAAGCTAAAATGCCCGAAGTTCCGGGTAAAAATGTTAGTCTTGCTCAAGAGCCGGTAGTTGAGGTTCATGACATTGAAGTAACGCCTCCTCCTTCAAAGGGAAAGAAGAATTGACTTACAAATTGAGGAAAATGACAACAGGCGGAACCTCTAAGGTCACAATCATTCTAATAGGGAGAGAGCCCTCTCCTCAACACTTAGAGAGTTCATTGAAAGGCTTTTCGGACCTCACTATTCCTGACGATTTGCTTAATTACGGCTTTGATGATCCGGAAGCCTTGAAGCTTCGCTCGCCCGTGAAAGGCGATGGAGATGCTCAAGTCCAAAATCAAGGAGAGAAAACTCCAATTAGTAAAGCTAAAAAAACTGGTCCGTTGGGGGGAAACACTAGGACACACACGATAACACTTACACTTCACCCTGCACTCAATCTTTAGTCACTATGTGATTCTGGCTAACCCGCGTTCATTTAATTTTTGTGCAGGTGATATGGGGCGTTCTCACGGATTTGACCGCCTTCGTGGTTCCTCTATTTTCCATCATTCTGGATGAGATTCGGGCTCCGGCAAACGTCGGGATAGAGATGATGACAGCAACAAAGATTACCGCTCCCTGGATTCGTCATCCCGAAGGAAAACTTACCATCAGCCTTCATCTGATTACAATTCTCCTTCTCACCCGGAACAAGGCAGGGAGAAATCTGGCCATAAAGGGTCCCAGTCCGATACTCCCCGCGATCAACACTCGGGCTCTTCCAGCACAAGGCCTCACAAGAAAACTGTGGTTTCAAAACCAACTCCTCCTACTCCCGCACAAGATCTGTTGGTATCGGAAAAGCTGGCCGAGCTCAAGGCTACATTCCCTAAAATATGCTTTGATGGTCTGAAGTTCCTTCCTACGATCCATCCCATTCCGGGAAACGTCAAGCAAAGCGCCATTGCATGTAACAACGACGTCTACGTCCAACATGACGCATTCATCCATTTGGTTGAAAAAGTCTCGGAAGTCTCTATTGAGCGTCAACATGAAATCGACCGTCTGAAGCTCGCGGTTATTCATGACAAAGACATCATTAAAGCTCAGGATGAAGAGCTCTCTTCATACAAGTCTCTACTCGAAGCTGCTCAAACGAATGCTAAAGACACAGCGGAGGCCGTTAGTCGTCTGGAGACGACACATAAGAAAGAAATTAATGAAGCGGTTCAACATTGCGGGGCTTTAGCTTTAGAGAAAGATTCTGTTCAAAAGGATAGAGACGTGCTCTCTCAACGAGTCAAAGAGCTGGAGGAGCTATTTCTCAAAGAGAAAAAAGAAACTCAAAGGTAGGCGATCAAAGGGTTCAAAGGGTACATAACTTTTCCTTCAGAGTTCAAAGGGTTCTCGCTTTCAGCGAGTGATAAATGTATTCTAACATTTGTTTCTTATGATTCTGCGTAGGTCATCCTAATCTCGTACCTACTCCAAGGAGCGATGCCGCCACGGAGAAGGAAGAGAAGACGGGAGAAACGACGCAGGCGGAAGAGACCCCCGGACCTGACGCTCAAGTGATTGAGGCGCTTAATGAAGACAAATCTGACAATCCGTCGCCTGTTGAAGAACATTACGAGATTGAAATTACTGGCGCCTCCAAACACACTGCAAAGCTGAGCATGAAGGAACAGGTTGCCGAAGAGGGGAGAAAGAAGGCCGAAATTAAGGTCGAGCCTCAAGTGGTAGAACTCGACGACCCACTGAACAAGCCTTTGAAGATTATTCTTCCAGGTGGGACCAGGCCGTTAGAAGTTCCTTCTTCCTCTGACACCCCTTCTCAGGTGAGCAAAATGTCTAAGAGAAAACGCATGGGGGAGGAGTCGTCTAAGAAATCGAAGAAGGAGAAGAAGTCAAAGAAGTAAATATCATGCTCATTCAACGAGAATCAGCCTTGATTATGTAATTATTAATTATTTTTTCATTTTCATAGCCGTTGTAGATAGACTTTTTGCTCCGAGTTTGGGAGAAGTTGTAGTAGGACTTCATTTTGAATTAATGAATAAAATTTCGTTCTTTGTCTTTCAAATGACTTCTGTTGTTCAGCTCACTGTATAACTTGTAGTCAAAATTTGAAACCTTGTGAGTTATATAAGCCCCAGTTCACTTCCATATGACTCGAAGATTTTTTGAATCGCTTATACTCTGATCCGTACTTTGGAAACTCAGAACATTCTAGTCCGCGCTCAGGGGACTTTGGAGATTTTGAAGTTGTTTACACTCTAGTCCACACTCTGGGGACTCAGAGTACTCTAGTCCGCACTCTAGGGACTTAGAGATTTTTCAGTCGTTTATACTCTGGTCCGCACTCTGGGGACTTAGAGATTTTTCAGTCGTTTATACTCTAGTCCGCACTCTGGGGACTCAGAGTACCCTAGTCCACACTCTAGGGACTTAGAGATTTATCAGTCGTTTATACTCTAGTCCGCACTTTGGGGACTTAGAGATTTTTCAGTCATTTATACTTTGGTCCGCACTATGGGGACTCAGAGTACCCTAGTCCGCACTCTGGGGACTTAGAGATTTATCAGTCGTTTATACTCTAGTCCGCACTCTGGAGACTCAAAGTACTCTAGTCCGCACTCTGGGGACTTAGAGATTTTTCAGTCGTTTATACTCTAGTCCGCACTCTGGGGACTCAGAGTACTCTAGTCCGCACTCTGGGGACTTAGAGATTTATTAGTCGTTTATACTCTAGTCCGCACTCTGGGGACTTAGAGATTTTTCAGTCGTTTATACTCTAGTCCGCACTCTGGGGACTTAGAGATTTTTCAGTCGTTTATACTCTAGTCAGCACTCTGGGGACTCAGAGTACTCTAGTCCGCACTCTGGGGACTTAGAGATTTTTCAGTCGTTTATACTCTAGTCCGCACTCTGGGGACTTAGAGATTTTTCAGTCGTTTATACTCTAGTCAGCACTCTGGGGACTCAGAGTACTCTAGTCCGCACTCTGGGGACTTAGAGATTTATCAGTCGTTTATACTCTAGTCCACACTCTGGGGACTCAAAGTACTCTAGTCCGAACTCTGGGGACTTAGATATTTTTCAGTCGTTTATACTCTAGTCCGCACTCTGGGACTTAGAGATTTTTCAATTTTGAATGCGCGTTCATATGCCAGACAGAATAATGCAATTTAAACTTCATCACTGAAGTGCACTATATGGTAACAACAATAGTTCATGGAAAAGACGGCTTCAAGCCTTTATTGATCATAACAAATAAAAACATACTAAATTGTCTTATTACATGCTGACAACTAAAAACAACGAAAGGAACGTAAACTGGAAATAATTACAACTAAAATGCAAAATAGTTGTGCTAAGTGTAATAACGGCGCAGGTGTTCGCCATTCCATGCTCGGGGGAGTGTCACGCCATCTACGGTCGCTAGCTTGAAAGTTCCTTCTCCAAGCTTCCGTTCGATGACATATGGACCTTCCTATGTGGGATTCATATGTGATGGGGCCGGAAAGACTCGCTTCAAAACAAGATCGCCCACATCGAAACTTCTTGGTCGGACTTTTTCATTATAATATCGAGCAATTCTGTTCCATTGTACAGCCGCTCTCAAATCAGCTTCTTCACGTTTTTCATCAACAAAGTCCAGTGATTCCAATAGGAGACTCTGATTCGTCTTGGGATCATAATAGGTTACCCGATGAGAAGGAACTTCAAGTTCGACGGGTATCACGGCTTCGGCGCCATATGCCAAGGTGAATGGAGTATGGCCAGTCGTGGACTTGTGGGTGGTTCTGTAAGCCCAGAGCGCTGTCGGAAGCTCATCCACCCACTTGCTTCTAGCCTTTTCCAAACGTTTCTTTAATATTGACTTGATTATTTTATTTACGGCTTCCACTTGTCCATTTGTTTTAGGGTAAGCGACTGCTGAAAATCTTTTCTCAATGTGATATTTTTGGCAAAAATCTTTGAACTCCCTACTTTCAAATTGAGTTCCATTGTCCGTAATGATAGTTCGTGGGAGACCAAAATGGCATATAATGTTTCGTACGACGAAATTGATGACCTTTTTGGTGGTGATTGTGGCTAAAGGCTCAGCTTTCGCCCATTTAGTAAAATAATCAACTGCAACAATTGCATATTTTGCACCACCTTTAGAAATAGGTAAGGAACCGATTATATCGATCTCCCAAATCGCAGATGGCCAAGGACTAAACATTTTCGTGAGTTCCGTTGGCGGAGCTCTTGGGATTTTCGCAAACTTTTGACATTTGTCGCACTTTCTCGCATAGTCTGCAGCGTCCCGATTTACAGTTGGCCAATAATATCCATAGCGGAGGATCTTTTTTGCGAGTGTTTTCCCTCCAGTATGGTCGCTACATTCTCCTTCGTGCACTTCCATCAAAACTCGTTTTACCTCATCATGGGCGATGCACCGGAGTAGGAGAACTAAGAACCCCCTCCGATACATTATTCCATCTTGCATTATGTATCTTGAAGCTTTACGAAGTACTTGCGGTCTCTCGTTCTTCCTATCGGGCAAGGTTCCGTGTAGTATGTATTGTTTGAATGGGGTCATCCACGACTCCTTTTCAATTTCTGTTTCTAGAACAAAATCTATCTCCATTTCGTCTATACTTGGAAATTGCAAAACTTGGACAGGAACCAAGCACATTTGCTATGCATCGCCTGTACTTGCGAACTTAGCCAATGAATCGGCCTCCTTGTTTTTCTCGCGCGGGACCTGGGAAATATCGTAGTATTGAAGGTCCACCAACATTTCTTGAACTAGTGCAAGGTATGGGGGCGAGTCTCTGCCCCTTTGCTTGATAGTCTCCACGAACTTGGTACACTACCAATTGTGAGTCGCAAAAGATTTCAATCGATCTTATTCCGAGTTCCCTGATAAGTTTCAATCCAGCAATCAACGCTTCATACTCAGCTTCGTTGTTTGTGGCTGGGAAATTGAGTTTCAAAGCGTAACAAATTGATCGGTTTTCGGGAGTCACAAGAATTATACCAGCCCCAGAACAACGGTTGTTGGCTGCTCCATCAGTGTACAGTTTCATTCGAATAGGCGGAATGACATCATAATCTTTGATTCGTCTGACATGGTGAATTCAGGAATGAAGTCTGCTAGCGCTTGCCCTTGTATGGCTCTTCGCGGCAGGTAGGTAATATCGAACAGACTCAACTCGATATTCCATTTTAACATCCTTCCAGAGGTTTCTGGTCGTTGGAGTACCTGTCGCAATGGTTGATCGGTATAAACATTGATCGAGTGTGCCTGGAAGTACGGACGTAGCTTGCATGATGCAATCACCAAGCAGTAGGCTAATTTCTCAATTTTGGGATAATTTCTTTCTGCCCCCGTTAGACATTTACTGACATAGTACGCCAGCTTTTGAACTCGGTCCTCCTCGCGAACCAAAGCTGTACTGATAGCGTGTTGGGACACAGCCAAGTATACATACAATACTTCATGGTCTACAGGCTTCGATAGCACCGGGGGACTTTCCAAATGCCTTACCATAGCTCGGAATGCATCTTCGCAATCGGGCGTCCATTCAAAATTTCTCTTTCCCTTCTTTATTACATCGAAGAATGGAATACACATATATGTGGCCCTAGATATGAATCGACTCAACGTGGCTACTTTCCCATTCAAGCTTTGTACTTGCTTTATAGTTCTGGGTACTTGTATGTCCCGGATAGCTTGAATCTTCTCCGGGTTAGCTTCGATTCCTCGTGCATTGACAATGAAACCCAAAACCTTTCCTGATGCAACACCAAAGGAACACTTCAGTGGGTTGATTTTCATTCCATAATTCCTGAGTATATCAAACATCTCTGCCAAGTCTCGAATGTGGTCGTTTGACTGTCGTGACTTCACGAGCATGTCATCCACATAGACTTCCATTGTTCTACCAATTTGGTCTTTAAACATCCGATTCACCAAGCGTTGATAAGTCGCCACTGCATTTTTCATCCCAAAAGGCATCACTACATAACAATATAGTCCAACATCTGTGACGAAACTGGTGTGTTCTTGATCTGGAATGTGCATCGGGATTTGATTGTATCCCGAGTACGCATCCATAAATGATAATAACTCGTGCCCTGCCGTTGAATCGACCAGCTGATCAATTCTAGGTAATGGGAAACTATCCTTAGGGCATGCTGTGTTTAAATCCGAGTAATCAACACAAGTCCTCCATTTCCCATTCGCTTTTCTCACTAGTACAGGGTTAGAGACCCATTTTGGGTAGAGGGCGTCGCGGACGAACCCATTGGCTTTGAGTTTGTCCACTTCCTATTTGAGAGCCACGGACCTCTCCGGGTCCATGCCTCTCCTTTTCTGCTTTACCGGAACGTACTTCGGTTCTATATTCAACATATGACTCGCAATAGAAGGAGAAATCCCGCACATATCAGAATGTGTCCAAGCGAAAACATTCAGATTCGCTCGGAGGAAATCAGTGAGATCCTCGGTCATCGAGGGGATGAGTTATGACCCAATCTTAAGTACTCGCGACGGATCATCTCGGCTGACTGAAATGTCAATCGTCAGTTCAGTCGGTGCTGCTTTTTCTTCCTTGGGTTCCTCATCATCATCTCTCGGATCTGTCTTTATAGATCTGATCATGTTGCCCGAGCCAGGGCTCGGGAATTACTTGTCAATTTTCAACGACTCGGTTGTGGATGGGGCTGCCCACAACCTTTCCCTTCTCTCTTCACTGGGCCTCTCTCG
The DNA here is from genome assembly GCA_030737815.1 of Allium fistulosum. Taxonomy (NCBI): domain Eukaryota; kingdom Viridiplantae; phylum Streptophyta; class Magnoliopsida; order Asparagales; family Amaryllidaceae; genus Allium; species Allium fistulosum. Next base: position 205,572,337 of record CM060908.1, read on the forward strand.
GCTCAGCCATATAGCATGCACGACCAGTCGCTTGATCGCCATGTACAACACCAACTCCTTTGTCTGTCGGAAATTTCAGAGTTAAACACCACGTGGCCAAAGCTGCCCTGAATTCTGCCAAGGCCGGTCGACCCAGAAATACATTTTATGGAGAATCAACATCCAAAACTATGACAGGTAGGATTCGCACCCTCCTACGTTCACCTTGCCCTAGTTCAACTAGAAATTCAACATAACCCACCGCATCGGTTGCAACACCATTAAAGCCATGGATACGATCTTTAGATGGTTTTAAATCTTTTGTCTCCATCTTCATCTGGTCATATGCTTTTTTGAAGATGATATTAATAGAAATTCCACAATCAATCAGAATTCTTTTCACAAATGCTGGACCGATTGTCGCGGATATGACCATCGGGTCAACGGTAGAAGCCTCCGCCTGATCAGCATCTCTGCTCCTGAATACTATATCGTCCGTCATCATGCGTTGTTGTTTAGCGGGGGTCCCATCCTCCACATTCGAACAACACTCAAAATCCGCATGCCTCAAGGAGTTAGCATACCGCTCCATTTCTTGCCAGTTCTTATCTACAGGGTGAGGTCCACCTACTATCGTGTTTATGACCAGTCTGCCCACGGTCCGAGCAGGCTCCTCAAGGTGACGTGGCGCCGGTGTGCGACCGGGATTGGATGTTCCCTGTTCACCCTCTTAAGGATTCTTTACAAACTCCTGCAACTTTTTCTGTCTAATCAACTTTTATATAGCGTCATGGAGGTGCCTACACTCCTCGGTATTATTCCCGTAAGTCTCATGGAAGCGGCAATACTTCCCAGTCCGCTTTTGCTCTTCAGTAGACTCTTTTGGGTGTGGCTTTCGATATTGGAAAGTATTACAAGTTGACATGTAAATATTTTCCAAAGATGCATTCAGAGGAGTGTATTCGTTGTAAGTTGGGATCCTTTGTTTCCACTTTCCAGCTTCCCTTTTCTTTTCGGGATTCCACCTACCAGATCCTTTAGATTGTTCGGGCTTGTTTTGAACATTGACTTGTACTTTTCCAAAGTTGTCACCGGATTGTTTTACAGCGATGTTACTCTACACAGCCTCCTTGCCATGTACCCGTGCATTATCTCGCCTCGTCCACCTAGCTTCCTCCCTTTTATAAATTGGCGTGCCTTTGAATAAAAACGTTCTACCGTAGTCGGGGGCTTTCCCGCCAGCCAGTCTCCAAACTCTGGATCCGGATTTACCCCTCGCATCACGACCATTAAAATAGCATGGTCGTTGGGGTTGCTAACTTCAGTTGCGGCAACATGAAATCTTTGTAAGTACTCTTTCAACGACTCCCCTGGAGCCTGAATCACACTGGACAAGGACATCACATCCTTGGGACGAGTGGCATGAATCCTGAATTGTTCCACAAATTTCGTCGCTAACTCATCAAAGCTGAAGATAGTTCGTGGAGGAAATCGGGTGAACCACATGGTAGCTCCCATTCCAAAAGGCGAAACTCCCCGAACAGTTGAGAGTCAACCAGATACTGGTACATAACTTTTCCTTCAGAGTTCAAAGGGTTCTCGCTTTCAGCGAGTGATAAATGTATTCTAACATTTGTTTCTTACGATTCTGCGTAGGTCATCCTAATCCCGTACCTACTCCAAGGAGCGATGCCACCACGGAGAAGGAAGAGAAGACGGGAGAAATGACGCAAGCGGAAGAGACCCCCGGACCTGACGCTCAAGTGATTGAGGCGCTTAATGAAGACAAATCCGACAATCCGTCGCCTGTTGAAGAACATTACGAGATTGAAATTACTGGCGCCTCCAAACACACTGCAAAGCTGAGCATGAAGGAACAGGTTGCCGAAGAGGGGAGAAAGAAGGCCGAAATTAAGGTCGAGCCTCAAGTGGTAGAACTCGACGACCCACTGAACAAGCCTTTGAAGATTATTCTTCCAGGTGGGACCAGGCCGTTAGAAGTTCCTCCTTCCTCTGACACCCCTTCTCAGGTGAGCAAAACGTCCAAGAGAAAACGCATGGGGGAGGAGTCGTCTAAGAAATCGAAGAAGGAGAAGAAGTCAAAGAAGTAAATATCATGCTCATTCAACGAGAATCAGCCTTGATTATGTAATTATTAATTATTTTTTCATTTTCATAGCCGTTGTAGATAGACTTTTTGCTCCGAGTTTGGGAGAAGTTGTAGTAGGACTTCATTTTGAATTAATGAATAAAATTTCGTTCTTTGTCTTTCAAATGACTTCTGTTGTTCAGCTCACTGTATAACTTGTAGTCAAAATTTGAAACCTTGTGAGTTATATAAGCCACAGTTCACTTCCATATGACTCGAAGATTTTTTGAATCGCTTATACTCTGATCCGTACTTTGGAAACTCAGAACATTCTAGTCCGCGCTCAGGGGACTTTGGAGATTTTGAAGTTGTTTACACTCTAGTCCACACTCTGGGGACTCAGAGTACTCTAGTCCGCACTCTAGGGACTTAGAGATTTTTCAGTCGTTTATACTCTGGTCCGCACTCTGGGGACTTAGAGATTTTTCAGTCGTTTATACTCTAGTCCGCACTCTGGGGACTCAGAGTACCCTAGTCCACACTCTGGGGACTTAGAGATTTATCAGTCGTTTATACTCTAGTCCGCACTTTCATGACTTAGAGATTTTTCAGTCATTTATACTCTGGTCCGCACTATGGGGACTCAGAGTACCCTAGTCCGCACTGTGGGGACTCAGAGTACCCTAGTCCGCACTCTGGGGACTTAGAGATTTATCAATCGTTTATACTCTAGTCCGCACTCTGGAGACTCAAAGTACTCTAGTCCGCACTCTGGGGACTTAGAGATTTTTCAGTCGTTTATACTCTAGTCCGCACTCTGGGGACTCAGAGTACTCTAGTCCGCACTCTGGGGACTTAGAGATTTATTAGTCGTTTATACTCTAGTCCGCACTCTGGGGACTTAGAGATTTTTCAGTCGTTTATACTCTAGTCCGCACTCTGGGGACTTAGAGATTTTTCAGTCGTTTATACTCTAGTCCGCACTCTGGGGACTAAGAGTACTCTAGTCCGCACTCTAGGGACTTAGAGATTTATCAGTCGTTTATACTCTAGTCCACACTCTGGGGACTCAAAGTACTCTAGTCCGAACTCTGGGGACTTAGATATTTTTCAGTCGTTTATACTCTAGTCCGCACTTTGGGACTTAGAGATTTTTCAATTTTGAATGCGCGTTCATATGCTAGACAGAATAATGCAATTTAAACTTCGTCACTGAAGTGCACTATATGGTAACAACAATAGTTCATGGAAAAGACGGCTTCAAGCCTTTATTGATCATAACAAATAAAAACATACTAAATTGTCTTATTACATGCTGACAACTAAAAACAACGAAAGGAACGTAAACTGGAAATAATTACAACTAAAATGCAAAATAGTTGTGCTAAGTGTAATAACGGCGCAGGTGTTCGCCATTCCATGCTCGGGGGAGTGTCACGCCATCTACGGTCGCTAGCTTGAAAGTTCCTTCTCCAAGCTTCCGTTCGATGACATATGGACCTTCCTATGTGGGATTCATATGTGATGGGGCCGGAAAGACTCGCTTCAAAACAAGATCGCCCACATCGAAACTTCTTGGTCGGACTTTTTCATTATAATATCGAGCAATTCTGTTCCAATGTACAGCCGCTCTCAAATCAGCTTCTTCACGTTTTTCATCAACAAAGTCCAGTGATTCCAATAGGAGATTCTGATTCGTCTTGGGATCATAATAGGTTACCCGATGAGAAGGAACTTCAAGTTCGACGGGTATCACAGCTTCAGCGCCGTATGCCAAGGTGAATGGAGTATGGCCAGTCGCGGACTTGTGGGTGGTTCTGTAAGCCCAGAGCGCTGTCGGAAGCTCATCCACCCACTTGCTTCTAGCCTTTTCCAAACGTTTCTTTAATATTGACTTGATTATTTTATTTACGGCTTCCACTTGTCCATTTTTTTTAGGGTGAGCGACTGCTGAAAATCTTTTCTCAATGTGATATTTTTGGCAAAAATCTTTGAACTCCCTACTTTCAAATTGAGTTCCATTGTCCGTAGTGATAGTTCGTGGGAGACCAAAATGGCATATAATGTTTCGTACGACGAAATTGATGACCTTTTTGGTGGTGATTGTGGCTAAAGGCTCAGCTTTCGCCCATTTAGTAAAATAATCAACTGCAACAATTGCATATTTTGCACCACCTTTAGAAATAGGTAAGGAACCGATTATATCGATCTCCCAAATCGCAGATGGCCAAGGACTAACCATTTTCGTGAGTTCCGTTGGCGGAGCTCTTGGGATTTTCGCAGACTTTTGACATTTGTCGCACTTTCTCGCATAGTCTGCAGCATCCCGATTTACAGTTGGCCAATAATATCCATAGCGGAGGATCTTTTTTGCGAGTGTTTTCCCTCCAGTATGGTCGCTACATTCTCCTTCGTGCACTTCCATCAAAACTCGTTTTACCTCATCATGGGCGATGCACCGGAGTAGGAGAACTAAGAACCCCCTCCGATACATTATTCCATCTTGCATTATGTATCTTGAAGCTTTACGAAGTACTTGCGGTCTCTCGTTCTTCCTATCGGGCAAGGTTCCGTGTAGTATGTATTGTTTGAATGGGGTCATCCACGACTCCTTTTCAATTTCTGTTTCTAGAACAAAATCTATCTCCATTTCGTCTATACTTGGAAATTGCAAAACTTGGACAGGAACCAAGCACATTTGCTATGCATCGCCTGTACTTGCGAACTTAGCCAATGAATCGGCCTCCTTGTTTTTCTCGCGCGGGACCTGGGAAATATCGTAGTATTGAAGGTCCACCAACATTTCTTGAACTAGTGCAAGGTATGGGGGCGAGTCTCTGCCCCTTTGCTTGATAGTCTCCACGAACTTGGTACACTACCAATTGTGAGTCGCAAAAGATTTCAATCGATCTTATTCCGAGTTCCCTGATAAGTTTCAATCCAGCAATCAACGCTTCATAATCAGCTTCGTTGTTTGTGGCTGGGAAATTGAGTTTCAAAGCGTAACAAATTGATCGGTTTTCGGGAGTCACAAGAATTATACCAGCCCCAGAACAACGGTTGTTGGCTGCTCCATCAGTGTACAGTTTCATTCGAATAGGCGGAATGACATCATAATCTTTGATTCGTCTGACATGGTGAATTCAGGAATGAAGTCTGCTAGCGCTTGCCCTTGTATGGCTCTTCGCGGCAGGTAGGTAATATCGAACAGACTCAACTCGATATTCCATTTTAACATCCTTCCAGAGGTTTCTGGTCGTTGGAGTACCTGTCGCAATGGTTGATCGGTATAAACATTGATCGAGTGTGCCTGGAAGTACGGACGTAGCTTGCATGATGCAATCACCAAGCAGTAGGCTAATTTCTCAATTTTGGGATAATTTCTTTCTGCCCCCGTTAGACATTTACTGACATAGTACGCCAGCTTTTGAACTCGGTCCTCCTCGCGAACCAAAGCTGTACTGATAGCGTGTTGGGACACAGCCAAGTATACATACAATACTTCATGGTCTACAGGCTTCGATAGCACCGGGGGACTTTCCAAATGCCTTACCATAGCTCGGAATGCATCTTCGCAATCGGGCGTCCATTCAAAATTTCTCTTTCCCTTCTTTATTACATCGAAGAATGGAATACACATATATGTGGCCCTAGATATGAATCGACTCAACGTGGCTACTTTCCCATTCAAGCTTTGTACTTGCTTTATAGTTCTGGGTACTTGTATGTCCCGGATAGCTTGAATCTTCTCCGGGTTAGCTTCGATTCCTCGTGCATTGACAATGAAACCCAAAACCTTTCCTGATGCAACACCAAAGGAACACTTCAGTGGGTTGATTTTCATTCCATAATTCCTGAGTATATCAAACATCTCTGCCAAGTCTCGAATGTGGTCGTTTGACTGTCGTGACTTCACGAGCATGTCATCCACATAGACTTCCATTGTTCTACCAATTTGGTCTTTAAACATCCGATTCACCAAGCGCTGATAAGTCGCCACTGCATTTTTCATCCTAAAAGGCATCACTACATAATAATATAGTCCAACATCTGTGACGAAACTGGTGTGTTCTTGATCTGGAATGTGCATCGGGATTTGATTGTATCCCGAGTACGCATCCATAAATGATAATAACTCGTGCCCTGCCGTTGAATCGACCAGCTGATCAATTCTAGGTAATGGGAAACTATCCTTAGGGCATGCTGTGTTTAAATCCGAGTAATGAACACAAGTCCTCCATTTCCCATTCGCTTTTCTCACTAGTACAGGGTTAGAGACCCATTCTGGTTAGAGGGCGTCGCGGACGAACCCATTGGCTTTGAGTTTGTCCACTTCCTATTTGAGAGCCACGGACCTCTCTGGGTCCATGCCTCTCCTTTTCTGCTTTACCGGAACGTACTTCGGTTCTATATTCAACATATGACTCGCAATAGCGGGAGAAATCCCGCACATATCACAATGTGTCCAAGCGAAAACATTCAGATTCGCTCGGAGGAAATCAGTGAGATCCTCGGTCATCGAGGGGCTGAGTTATGACCCAATCTTAAGTACTCGCGACGGATCATCTCGGCTGACTGAAATGTCAATCGTCAGTTCAGTCGGCGCTGCTTTTTCTTCCTTGGGTTCCTCATCATCATCTCTCGGATCTGTCTTTATAGATCTGATCATGTTGCCCGAGCCAGGGCTCGGGAATTACTTGTCAATTTTCAACGACTCGGTTGTGGATGGGGCTGCCCACAACCTTTCCCTTCTCTCTTCACTGGGCCTCTCTCAGCTCAGCCATATAGCATGCACGACCAGTCGCTTGATCGCCATGTACAACACCAACTCCTTTGTCTGTCGGAAATTTCAGAGTTAAACACCACCTGGCCAAAGCTGCCCTGAATTCTGCCAAGGCCGGTCGACCCAGAAATACATTTTATGGAGAATCAACATCCAAAACTATGACAGGTAGGATTCGCACCCTCCTACGTTCACCTTGCCCTAGTTCAACTAGAAATTCAACATAACCCACCGCATCGGTTGCAACACCATTAAAGCCATGGATACGAGCTTTAGATGGTTTTAAATCTTTTGTCTCCATCTTCATCTGGTCATATGCTTTTTTGAAGATGATATTAATAGAAATTCCACAATCAATCAGAATTCTTTTCACAAATGCTGGACCGATTGTCGCGGATATGACCATCGGGTCAACGGTAGAAGCCTCCGCCTGATCAGCATCTCTGCTCCTGAATACTATATCGTCCGTCATCATGCGTTGTTGTTTAGCGGGGGTCCCATCCTCCACATTCGAACAACACTCAAAATCCGCATGCCTCAAGGAGTTAGCATACCGCTCCATTTCTTGCCAGTTCTTATCTACAGGGTGAGGTCCACCTACTATCGTGTTTATGACCAGTCTGCCCACGGTCCGAGCAGGCTCCTCAAGATGACGTGGCACCGGTGTGCGACCGGGATTGGATGTTCCCTGTTCACCCTCTTAAGGATTCTTTACAAACTCCTGCAACTTTTTCTGTCTAATCAACTTTTATATAGCGTCATGGAGGTGCCTACACTCCTCGGTATTGTTCCCGTAAGTCTCATGGAAGCGGCAATACTTCCCAGTCCGCTTTTGCTCTTCAGTAGACTCTTTTGGGCGTGGCTTTCGATATTGGAAAGTATTACAAATTGACAGGTAAATATTTTCCAAAGATGCATTCAGAGGAGTGTATTCGTTGTAAGTTGGGATCCTTTGTTTCCACTTTCCAGCTTCCCTTTTCCTTTCGGGATTCCACCCACCAGATCCTTTAGATTGTTCGGGCTTGTTTTGAACATTGACTTGTACTTTTCCACAGTTGTCATCGGATTGTTTTACAGCGATGTTACTCTACACAGCCTCCTTGCCATGTACCCGTGCATTATCTCGCCTCGTCCACCTAGCTTCCTCCCTTTTATAAATTGGCGTGCCTTTGAATAAAAACGTTCTACCGTAGTCGGGGGCTTTCCCGCCAGCCAGTCTCCAAACTCTAGATCCGGATTTACCCCTCGCATCACGACCATTAAAATAGCATGGTCGTTGGGGCTGCTAACTTCAGTTGCGGCAACATGAAATCTTTGTAAGTACTCTTTCAACGACTCCCCTGGAGCCTGAATCACACTGGACAAGGACATCACATCCTTGGGACGAGTGGCATGAATCCTGAATTGTTCCACAAATTTCGTCGCTAACTCATCAAAGCTGAAGATAGTTCGTGGAGGAAATCGGGTGAACCACATGGTAGCTCCCATTCCAAAAGGCGAAACTCCCCGAACAGTTGAGAGTCAACCAGATACTGGTACATAACTTTTCCTTCAGAGTTCAAAGTGTTCTCGCTTTCAGCGAGTGATAAATGTATTCTAACATTTGTTTCTTACGATTCTGCGTAGGTCATCCTAATCCCGTACCTACTCCAAGGAGCGATGCCGCCACGGAGAAGGAAGAGAAGACGGGAGAAATGACGCAAGCGGAAGAGACCCCCGGACCTGACGCTCAAGTGATTGAGGCGCTTAATGAAGACAAATCCGACAATCCGTCGCCTGTTGAAGAACATTACGAGATTGAAATTACTGGCGCCTCCAAACACACTGCAAAGCTGAGCATGAAGGAACAGGTTGCCGAAGAGGGGAGAAAGAAGGCCGAAATTAAGGTCGAGCCTCAAGTGGTAGAACTCGACGACCCACTGAACAAGCCTTTGAAGATTATTCTTCCAGGTGGGACCAGGCCGTTAGAAGTTCCTCCTTCCTCTGACACCCCTTCTCAGGTGAGCAAAACGTCCAAGAGAAAACGCATGGGGGAGGAGTCATCTAAGAAATCGAAGAAGGAGAAGAAGTCAAAGAAGTAAATATCATGCTCATTCAATGAGAATCAGCCTTGATTATGTAATTATTAATTATTTTTTCATTTTCATAGTCGTTGTAGATAGACTTTTTGCTCCGAGTTTGGGAGAAGTTGTAGTAGGACTTCATTTTGAATTAATGAATAAAATTTCGTTCTTTGTCTTTCAAATGACTTCTGTTGTTCAGCTCACTGTATAACTTGTAGTCAAAATTTGAAACCTTGTGAGTTATATAAGCCCCAGTTCACTTCCATATGACTCGAAGATTTTTTGAATCGCTTATACTCTGATCCGTACTTTGGAAACTCAGAACATTCTAGTCCGCGCTCAGGGGACTTTGGAGATTTTGAAGTTGTTTACACTCTAGTCCACACTCTGGGGACTCAGAGTACTCTAGTCCTCACTCTAGGGACTTAGAGATTTTTCAGTCGTTTATACTCTGGTCCGCACTCTGGGGACTTAGAGATTTTTCAGTCGTTTATACTCTAGTCCGCACTCTGGGGACTCAGAGTACCCTAGTCCACACTCTGGGGACTTAGAGATTTATCAGTCGTTTATACTCTAGTCCGCACTTTCGGGACTTAGAGATTTTTCAGTCATTTATACTCTGGTCTGCACTATGGGGACTCAGAGTACCCTAGTCCGCACTCTGGGGACTTAGAGATTTATCAGTCGTTTATACTCTAGTCCGCACTCTGGAGACTCAAAGTACTCTAGTCCGCACTATGGGGACTTAGAGATTTTGAAGTTGTTTACACTCTAGTCCACACTCTGGGGACTCAGAGTACTCTAGTCCGCACTCTGGGGACTTAGAGATTTATTAGTCGTTTATACTCTAGTCCGCACTCTGGGGACTTAGAGATTTTTCAGTCGTTTATACTCTAGTCCGCACTCTGGGGACTTAGAGATTTTTCAGTCGTTTATACTCTAGTCCGCACTCTGGGGACTAAGAGTACTCTAGTCCGCACTCTGGGGACTTAGAGATTTATCAGTCGTTTATACTCTAGTCCACACTCTGGGGACTCAAAGTACTCTAGTCCGAACTCTGGGGACTTAGATTTTTTTCAGTCGTTTATACTCTAGTCCGCACTCTTGGACTTAGAGATTTTTCAATTTTGAATGCGCGTTCATATGCCAGACAGAATAATGCAATTTAAACTTCGTCACTGAAGTGCACTATATGGTAACAACAATAGTTCATGGAAAAGACGGCTTCAAGCCTTTATTGATCATAACAAATAAAAACATACTAAATTGTCTTATTACATGCTGACAACTAAAAACAACGAAAGGAACGTAAACTGGAAATAATTACAACTAAAATGCAAAATAGTTGTGCTAAGTGTAATAACGGCGCAGGTGTTCGCCATTCCATGCTCGGGGGAGTGTCACGCCATCTACGGTCGCTAGCTTGAAAGTTCCTTCTCCAAGCTTCCGTTCGATGACATATGGACCTTCCTATGTGGGATTCATATGTGATGGGGCCGGAAAGACTCGCTTCAAAACAAGATCGCCCACATCGAAACTTCTTGGTCGGACTTTTTCATTATAATATCGAGCAATTCTGTTCCAATGTACAGCCGCTCTCAAATCAGCTTCTTCACGTTTTTCATCAACAAAGTCCAGTGATTCCAATAGGAGATTCTGATTCATCTTAGGATCATAATAGGTTACCCGATGAGAAGGAACTTCAAGTTCGACGGGTATCACAGCTTCAGCGCCGTATGCCAAGGTGAATGGAGTATGGCCAGTCGTGGACTTGTGGGTGGTTCTGTAAGCCCAGAGCGCTGTCGGAAGCTCATCCACCCACTTGCTTCTAGCCTTTTCCAAACGTTTCTTTAATATTGACTTGATTATTTTATTTACGGCTTCCACTTGTCCATTTGTTTTAGGGTGAGCGACTGCTGAAAATCTTTTCTCAATGTGATATTTTTGGCAAAAATCTTTGAACTCCCTACTTTCAAATTGAGTTCCATTGTCTGTAATGATAGTTCGTGGGAGACCAAAATGGCATATAATGTTTCGTACGACGAAATTGATGACCTTTTTGGTGGTGATTGTGGCTAAAGGCTCAGCTTTCGCCCATTTAGTAAAATAATCAACTGCAACAATTGCATATTTTGCACCACCTTTAGAAATAGGTAAGGAACCGATTATATCGATCTCCCAAATCGCAGATGGCCAAGGACTAACCATTTTCGTGAGTTCCGTTGGCGGAGCTCTTGGGATTTTCGCAAACTTTTGACATTTTTCGCACTTTCTCGCATAGTCTGCAGCGTCCCGATTTACAGTTGGCCAATAATATCCATAGCGGAGGATCTTTTTTGCGAGTGTTTTCCCTCCAGTATGGTCGCTACATTCTCCTTCGTGCACTTCCATCAAAACTCGTTTTACCTCATCATGGGCGATGCACCGGAGTAGGGGAACTAAGAACCCCCTCCGATACATTATTCCATCTTGCATTATGTATCTTGAAGCTTTACGAAGTACTTGCGGTCTCTCGTTCTTCCTATCGGGCAAGGTTCCGTGTAGTATGTATTGTTTGAATGGGGTCATCCACGACTCCTTTTCAATTTCTGTTTCTAGAACAAAATCTATCTCCATTTCGTCTATACTTGGAAATTGCAAAACTTGGACAGGAACCAAGCACATTTGCTATGCATCGCCTGTACTTGCGAACTTTGCCAATGAATCGGCCTCCTTGTTTTTCTCGCGCGGGACATGGGAAATATCGTAGTATTGAAGGTCCACCAACAGTTCTTGAACTAGTGCAAGGTATGGGGCGAGTCTCTGCCCCTTTGCTTGATGGTCTCCACGAACTTGGTACACTACCAATTGTGAGTCGCAAAAGATTTCAATCGATCTTATTCCGAGTTCCCTGATAAGTTTCAATCCAGCAATCAACGCTTCATACTCAGCTTCGTTGTTTGTGGCTGGGAAATTGAGTTTCAAAGCGTAACAAATTGATCGGTTTTCGGGAGTCACAAGAATTATACCAGCCCCAGAACAACGGTTGTTGGATGCTCCATCAGTGTACAGTTTCATTCGAATAGGCGGAATGACATCATAATCTTTGATTTTTCTGACATGGTGAATTCAGGAATGAAGTCTGCTAGCGCTTTCCCTTGTATGGCTCTTCGCGGCAGGTAGGTAATATCGAACAGACTCAACTCGATATTCCATTTTAACATCCTTCCAGAGGTTTCTGGTCGTTGGAGTACCTGTCGCAATGGTTGATCGGTATAAACATTGATCGAGTGTGCCTGGAAGTACGGACGTAGCTTGCATGATGCAATCACCAAGCAGTAGGCTAATTTCTCAATTTTGGGATAATTTCTTTATGCCCCCGTTAGACGTTTACTAACATAGTACGCCAGCTTTTGAACTCGGTCCTCCTCGCGAACCAAAGCTGTACTGATAGCGTGTTGGGACACAGCCAAGTATACATACAATACTTCATGGTCTACAGGCTTCGATAGCACCGGGGGACTTTCCAAATGTCTTACCAGAGCTCGGAATGCATCTTCGCAATCGGGCGTCCATTCAAAATTTCTCTTTCCCTTCTTTATTACATCGAAGAATGGAATACACATATATGTGGCCCTAGATATGAATCGACTCAACGCGGCTACTTTCCCATTCAAGCTTTGTACTTGCTTTATAGTTCTGGGTACTTGTATGTCCCGGATAGCTTGAATCTTCTCCGGGTTAGCTTCGATTCCTCGTGCATTGACAATGAAACCCAAAACCTTTCCTGATGCAACACCAAAGGAACACTTCAGTGGGTTGATTTTCATTCCATAATTCCTGAGTATATCAAACATCTCTGCCAAGTCTCGAATGTGGTCGTTTCACTGTCGTGACTTCACGAGCATGTCATCCACATAGACTTCCATTGTTCTACCAATTTGGTCTTTAAACATCCGATTCACCAAGCGCTGATAAGTCGCCACTGCATTTTTCATCCCAAAAGGCATCACTACATAATAATATAGTCCAACATCTGTGACGAAACTGGTGTGTTCTTGATCTGGAATGTGCATCGGGATTTGATTGTATCCCGAGTACGCATCCATAAATGATAATAACTCGTGCCCTGCCGTTGAATCGACCAGTTGATCAATTCTAGGTAATGGGAAACTATCCTTAGGGCATGCTGTGTTTAAATCCGAGTAATCAACACAAGTCCTCCATTTCCCATTCGCTTTTCTCACTAGTACAGGGTTAGAGACCCATTCTGGGTAGAGGGCGTCGCGGACGAACCCATTGGCTTTGAGTTTGTCCACTTCCTATTTGAGAGCCACGGACCTCTCCGGGTCCATGCCTCTCCTTTTCTGCTTTACCGGAACGTACTTCGGTTCTATATTCAACATATGACTCGCAATAGCGGGAGAAATCCCGCACATATCACAATGTGTCCAAGCGAAAACATTCAGATTCGCTCGGAGGAAATCAGTGAGATCCTCGGTCATCGAGGGGCTGAGTTATGACCCAATCTTAAGTACTCGCGACGGATCATCTCGGCTGACTGAAATGTCAATCGTCAGTTCAGTCGGCGCTGCTTTTTCTTCCTTGGGTTCCTCATCATCATCTCTCGGATCTGTCTTTATAGATCTGATCATGTTGCCCGAGCCAGGGCTCGGGAATTACTTGTCAATTTTCAACGACTCGGTTGTGGATGGGGCTGCCCACAACCTTTCCCTTCTCTCTTCACTGGGCCTCTCTCAGCTCAGCCATATAGCATGCACGACCAGTCGCTTGATCACCATGTACAATACCAACTCCTTTGTCTGTCGGAAATTTCAGAGTTAAACACCACGTGGCCAAAGCTTCCCTGAATTCTGCCAAGGCCGGTCGACCTAGAAATACATTTTATGGAGAATCAACATCCAAAACTATGACAGGTAGGATTCGCACCCTCCTACGTTCACCTTGCCCTAGTTCAACTAGAAATTCAACATAACCCACCGCATCGGTTGCAACACCATTAAAGCCATGGATACGAGCTTTAGATGGTTTTAAATCTTTTGTCTCCATCTTCATCTGGTCATATGCTTTTTTGAAGATGATATTAATAGAAATTCCACAATCAATCAGAATTCTTTTCACAAATGCTGGACCGATTGTCGCGGATATGACCATCGGGTCAACGGTAGAAGCCTCCGCCTGATCAGCATCTCTGCTCCTGAATACTATATCGTCCGTCATCATGCGTTGTTGTTTAGCGGGGGTCCCATCCTCCACATTCGAACAACACTCAAAATCTGCATGCCTCAAGGAGTTAGCATACCGCTCCATTTCTTGCCAGTTCTTATCTGCAGGGTGAGGTCCACCTACTATCGTGTTTATGACCAGTCTGCCCACGGTCCGAGCAGGCTCCTCAGGGTGACGTGGCGCCGGTGTGCGACCGGGATTGGATGTTCCCTGTTCACCCTCTTAAGGATTCTTTACAAACTCCTGCAACTTTTTCTGTCTAATCAACTTTTATATAGCGTCATGGAGGTGCCTACACTCCTCGGTATTGTTCCCGTAAGTCTCATGGAAGCGGCAATACTTCCCAGTCCGCTTTTGCTCTTCAGTAGACTCTTTTGGGCGTGGCTTTCGATATTGGAAAGTATTACAAGTTGACATGTAAATATTTTCCAAAGATGCATTCAGAGGAGTGTATTCGTTGTAAGTTGGGATCCTTTGTTTCCACTTTCCAGCTTCCCTTTTCTTTTCGGGATTCCACCCACCAGATCCTTTAGATTGTTCGGGCTTGTTTTGAACATTGACTTGTACTTTTCCAAAGTTGTCACCGGATTGTTTTACAGCGATGTTACTCTACACAGCCTCCTTGCCATGTACCCGTGCATTATCTCGCCTCGTCCACCTAGCTTCATCCCTTTTATAAATTGGCGTGCCTTTGAATAAAAACGTTCTACCGTAGTCGGGGGCTTTCCCGCCAGCCAGTCTCCAAACTCTAGATCCGGATTTACCCCTCGCATCACGACCATTAAAATAGCATGGTCGTTGGGGTTGCTAACTTCAGTTGCGGCAACATGAAATCTTTGTAAGTACTCTTTCAATGACTCCCCTGGAGCCTGAATCACACTGGACAAGGACATCACATCCTTGGGACGAGTGGCATGAATCCTGAATTGTTCCACAAATTTCGTCGCTAACTCATCAAAGCTGAAGATAGTTCGTGGAGGAAATCGGGTGAACCACATGGTAGCTCCCATTCCAAAAGGCGAAACTCCCCGAACAGTTGAGAGTCAACCAGATACTGGTACATAACTTTTCCTTCAAAGTTCAAAGGGTTCTCGCTTTCAGCGAGTGATAAATGTATTCTAACATTTGTTTCTTACGATTCTGCGTAGGTCATCCTAATCCCGTACCTACTCCAAGGAGCGATGCCGCCACGGAGAAGGAAGAGAAGACGGGAGAAATGACGCAAGCGGAAGAGACCCCCAGACCTGACGCTCAAGTGATTGAGGCGCTTAATGAAGACAAATCCGACAATCCGTCGCCTGTTGAAGAACATTACAAGATTGAAATTACTGGCGCCTCCAAACACACTGCAAAGCTGAGCATAAAGGAACAGGTTGTCGAAGAGGGGAGAAAGAAGACCGAAATTAAGGTCGAGCCTCAAGTGGTAGAACTCGACGACCCACTGAACAAGCCTTTGAAGATTATTCTTCCAGGTGGGACCAGGCCGTTAGAAGTTCCTCCTTCCTCTGACACCCCTTCTCAGGTGAGCAAAACGTCCAAGAGAAAACGCATGGGGGAGGAGTCATCTAAGAAATCAAAGAAGGAGAAGAAGTCAAAGAAGTAAATATCATGCTCATTCAACGAGAATCAGCCTTGATTATGTAATTATTAATTATTTTTTCATTTTCATAGCCGTTGTAGATAGACTTTTTGCTCCGAGTTTGGGAGAAGTTGTAGTAGGACTTCATTTTGAATTAATGAATAAAATTTCGTTCTTTGTCTTTCAAATGACTTCTGTTGTTCAGCTCACTGTATAACTTGTAGTCAAAATTTGAAACCTTGTGAGTTATATAAGCCCCAGTTCACTTCCATATGACTCGAAGATTTTTTGAATCGCTTATACTCTGATCCGTACTTTGGAAACTCAGAACATTCTAGTCTGCGCTCAGGGGACTTTGGAGTTTTTGAAGTTGTTTACACTCTAGTCCACACTCTGGGGACTCAGAGTACTCTAGTCCGCACTCTAGGGACTTAGAGATTTTTCAGTCGTTTATACTCTGGTCCGCTCTCTGGGGACTTAGAGATTTTTCAATCGTTTATACTCTAGTCCGCACTCTGGGGACTCAGAGTACCCTAGTCCACACTCTGGGGACTTAGAGATTTATCAGTCGTTTATACTCTAGTCCGCACTTTCGGGACTTAGAGATTTTTCAGTCATTTATACTCTGGTCCGCACTATGGGGACTCAGAGTACCCTAGTCCGCACTCTGGGGACTTAGAGATTTATCAATCGTTTATACTCTAGTCCGCACTCTGGAGACTCAAAGTACTCTAGTCCGCACTCTGGGGACTTAGAGATTTTTCAGTCGTTTATACTCTAGTCCGCACTCTGGGGACTCAGAGTACTCTAGTCCGCACTCTGGGGACTTAGAGATTTATTAGTCGTTTATACTCTAGTCCGCACTCTGGGGACTTAGAGATTTTTCAGTCGTTTATACTCTAGTCCGCACTCTGGGGACTAAGAGTACTCTAGTCCGCACTCTGGGGACTTAGAGATTTCTCAGTCGTTTATACTCTAGTCCACACTCTGGGGACTCAAAGTACTCTAGTCCGAAATCTGGGGACTTAGATATTTTTCAGTCGTTTATACTCTAGTCCGCACTCTGGGACTTAGAGATTTTTCAATTTTGAATGCGCGTTCATATGCCAGACAGAATAATGCAATTTAAACTTCGTCACTGAAGTGCACTATATGGTAACAACAATAGTTCATGGAAAAGACGGCTTCAAGCCTTTATTGATCATAACAAATAAAAACATACTAAATTGTCTTATTACATGCTGACAACTAAAAACAACGAAAGGAACGTAAACTGGAAATAATTACAACTAAAATGCAAAATAGTTGTGCTAAGTGTAATAACGGCGCAGGTGTTCGCCATTCCATGCTCGGGGGAGTGTCACGCCATCTACGGTCGCTAGCTTGAAAGTTCCTTCTCCAAGCTTCCGTTCGATGACATATGGACCTTCCTATGTGGGATTCATATGTGATGGGGCCGGAAAGACTCGCTTCAAAACAAGATCGCCCACATCGAAACTTCTTGGTCGGACTCTTTCATTATAATATCGAGCAATTCTGTTCCAATGTACAGCCACTCTCAAATCAGCTTCTTCACGTTTTTCATCAACAAAGTCCAGTGATTCCAATAGGAGATTCTGGTTCGTCTTGGGATCATAATAGGTTACCCGATGAGAAGGAACTTCAAGTTCGACGGGTATCACAGCTTCAGCGCCGTATGCCAAGGTGAATGGAGTATGGCCAGTCGCGGACTTGTGGGTGGTTCTGTAAGCCCAGAGCGCTGTCGGAAGCTCATCCACCCACTTGCTTCTAGCCTTTTCCAAACGTTTCTTTAATATTGACTTGATTATTTTATTTACGGCTTCCACTTGTCCATTTGTTTTAGGGTGAGCGACTGCTGAAAATCTTTTCTCAATGTGATATTTTTGGCAAAAATCTTTGAACTCCCTACTTTCAAATTGAGTTCCATTGTCCGTAATGATAGTTCGTGGGAGACCAAAATGGCATATAATGTTTCGTACGACGAAATTGATGACCTTTTTGGTGGTGATTGTGGCTAAAGGCTCAGCTTTCGCCCATTTAGTAAAATAATCAACTGCAACAATTGCATATTTTGCACCACCTTTAGAAATAGGTAAGGAACCGATTATATCGATCTCCCAAATCGCAGATGGCCAAGGACTAACCATTTTCGTGAGTTCCGTTGGCGGAGCTCTTGGGATTTTCGCAAACTTTTGACATTTTTCGCACTTTCTCGCATAGTCTGCAGCGTCCCGATTTACAGTTGGCCAATAATATCCATAGCGGAGGATCTTTTTTGCGAGTGTTTTCCCTCCAGTATGGTCGCTACATTCTCCTTCGTGCACTTCCATCAAAACTCGTTTTACCTCATCATGGGCGATGCACCGGAGTAGGGGAACTAAGAACCCCCTCCGATACATTATTCCATCTTGCATTATGTATCTTGAAGCTTTACGAAGTACTTGTGGTCTCTCGTTCTTCCTATCGGGCAAGGTTCCGTGTAGTATGTATTGTTTGAATTGGGTCATCCACGACTCCTTTTCAATTTCTGTTTCTAGAACAAAATCTATCTCCATTTCGTCTATACTTGGAAATTGCAAAACTTGGACAGGAACCAAGCACATTTGCTATGCATCGCCTGTACTTGCGAACTTTGCCAATGAATCGGCCTCCTTGTTTTTCTCGCGCGGGACATGGGAAATATCGTAGTATTGAAGGTCCACCAACAGTTCTTGAACTAGTGCAAGGTATGGGGCGAGTCTCTGCCCCTTTGCTTGATGGTCTCCACGAACTTGGTACACTACCAATTGTGAGTCGCAAAAGATTTCAATCGATCTTATTCCGAGTTCCCTGATAAGTTTCAATCCAGCAATCAACGCTTCATACTCAGCTTCGTTGTTTGTGGCTGGGAAATTGAGTTTCAAAGCGTAACAAATTGATCGGTTTTCGGGAGTCACAAGAATTATACCAGCCCCAGAACAACGGTTGTTGGATGCTCCATCAGTGTACAGTTTCATTCGAATAGGAGGAATGACATCATAATCTTTGATTTGTCTGACATGGTGAATTCAGGAATGAAGTCTGTTAGCGCTTTCCCTTGTATGGCTCTTCGCGGCAGGTCGGTAATATCGAACAGACTCAACTCGATATTCCATTTTAACATCCTTCCAGAGGTTTCTGGTCGTTGGAGTACCTGTCGCAATGGTTGATCGGTATAAACATTGATCGAGTGTGCCTGGAAGTACGGACGTAGCTTGCATGATGCAATCACCAAGCAGTAGGCTAATTTATCAATTTTGGGATAATTTCTTTATGCCCCCGTTAGACGTTTACTGACATAGTACGCCAGCTTTTGAACTCGGTCCTCCTCGCGAACCAAAGCTGTACTGATAGCGTGTTGGGACACAGCCAAGTATACATACAATACTTCATGGTCTACAGGCTTCGATAGCACCGAGGGACTTTCCAAATGCCTTACCAGAGCTCGGAATGTATCTTCGCAATCGGGCGTCCATTCAAAATTTCTCTTTCTCTTCTTTATTACATCGAAGAATGGAATACACATATATGTGGCCCTAGATATGAATCGACTCAACGCGGCTACTTTCCCATTCAAGCTTTGTACTTGCTTTATAGTTCTGGGTACTTGTATGTCTCGGATAGCTTGAATCTTCTCCGGGTTAGCTTCGATTCCTCGTGCATTGACAATGAAACCCAAAAACTTTCCTGATGCAACACCAAAGGAACACTTCAGTGGGTTGATTTTCATTCCATAATTCCTGAGTATATCAAACATCTCTGCCAAGTCTCGAATGTGGTCGTTTGACTGTCGTGACTTCACGAGCATGTCATCCACATAGACTTCCATTGTTCTACCAATTTGGTCTTTAAACATCCGATTCACCAAGCGCTGATAAGTCGCCACTGCATTTTTCATCCCAAAAGGCATCACTACATAAAAATATAGTCCAACATCTGTGACGAAACTGGTGTGTTCTTGATCTGGAATGTGCATCGGGATTTGATTGTATCCCGAGTACGCATCCATAAATGATAATAACTCGTGCCCTGCCGTTGAATCGACCAGCTGATCAATTCTAGGTAATGGGAAACTATCCTTAGGGCATGTTGTGTTTAAATCCGAGTAATCAACACAAGTCCTCCATTTCCCATTCGCTTTTCTCACTAGTACAGGGTTAGAGACCCATTCTGGGTAGAGGGCGTCGCGGACGAACCCATTGGCTTTGAGTTTGTCCACTTCTTATTTGAGAGCCACGGACCTCTCCAGGTCCATGCCTCTCCTTTTCTGCTTTACCGGAACGTACTTCGGTTCTATATTCAACATATGACTCGCAATAGCGGGAGAAATCCTGCACATATCAGAATGTGTCCAAGCGAAAACATTCAGATTCGCTCGGAGGAAATCAGTGAGATCCTCGGTCATCGAGGGGCTGAGTTATGACCCAATCTTAAGTACTCGCGACGGATCATCTCGGCTGACTGAAATGTCAATCGTCAGTTCTATCGGCGCTACTTTTTCTTCCTTGGGTTCCTCATCATCATCTCTCGGATCTGTCTTTATAGATCTGATCATGTTGCCCGAGCCAGGGCTCGGGAATTACTTGTCAATTTTCAACGACTCGGTTGTGGATGGGGCTGCCCACAACCTTTCCCTTCTCTCTTCACTGGGCCTCTCTCAGCTCAGCCATATAGCATGCACGACCAGTCGCTTGATCGCCATGTACAACACCAACTCCTTTGTCTGTCGGAAATTTCAGAGTTAAACACCATGTGGCCAAAGCTGCCCTGAATTCTGCCAAGGCCGGTCGACCCAGAAATACATTTTATGGAGAATCAACATCCAAAACTATGACAGGTAGGATTCGCACCCTCCTACGTTCACCTTGCCCTAGTTCAACTAGAAATTCAACATAACCCACCGCATCGGTTGCAACACCATTAAAGCCATGGATACGAGCTTTAGATGGTTTTAAATCTTTTGTCTCCATCTTCATCTGGTCATATGCTTTTTTGAAGATGATATTAATAGAAATTCCACAATCAATCAGAATTCTTTTCACAAATGCTGGACCGATTGTCGCGGATATGACCATCGGGTCAACGGTAGAAGCCTCCGCCTGATCAGCATCTCTGCTCCTGAATACTATATCGTCCGTCATCATGCGTTGTTGTTTAGCGGGGGTCCCATCCTCCACATTCGAACAACACTCAAAATCCGCATGCCTCAAGGAGTTAGCATACCGCTCCATTTCTTGCCAGTTCTTATCTGCAGGGTGAGGTCCACCTACTATTGTGTTTATGACCAGTCTGCCCACGGTCCGAGCAGGCTCCTCAGGGTGATGTGGCGCCGATGTGCGACCGGGATTGGATGTTCCCTGTTCACCCTCTTAAGGATTCTTTACAAACTCCTGCAACTTTTTCTGTCTAATCAACTTTTCTATAGCGTCATGGAGGTGCCTACACTCCTCGGTATTGTTCCCGTAAGTCTCATGGAAGTGGCAATACTTCCCAGTCCGCTTTTGCTCTTTAGTAGACTCTTTTGAGCGTGGCTTTCGATATTGGAAAGTATTACAAGTTGACATGTAAATATTTTCCAAAGATGCATTCAGAGGAGTGTATTCGTTGTAAGTTGGGATCCTTTGTTTCCACTTTCCAGCTTCCCTTTTCTTTTCGGGATTCCACCCACCAGATCCTTTAGATTGTTCGGGCTTGTTTTGAACATTGACTTGTACTTTTCCAAAGTTGTCACCGGATTGTTTTACAGCGATGTTACTCTACACAGCCTCCTTGCCATGTACCCATGCATTATCTCGCCTCGTCCACCTAGCTTCCTCCCTTTTTATAAATTGGTGTGCCTTTGAATAAAAACGTTCTACCGTAGTCGGGGGCTTTCCCGCCAGCCAGTCTCCAAACTCTGGATCCGGATTTACCCCTCGCATCACGACCATTAAAATAGCATGGTCGTTGGGGTTGCTAACTTCAGTTGCGGCAACATGAAATCTTTGTAAGTACTCTTTCAACGACTCCCCTGGAGCCTGAATCACACTGGACAAGGACATCACATCCTTGGGACGAGTGGCATGAATCCTGAATTGTTCCACAAATTTCGTCGCTAACTCATCAAAGCTGGAGATAGTTCGTGGAGGAAATCGGGTGAACCACATGGTAGCGACTCCAGATAAAGTTATTGGGAAACATCTACACTTGGTTGCATCGTTCGCTCTAGCCGAGTCCATCATCCATTCATACCTCATCACATGCTATCGGGGATCAGTCTTTCCTACATAGGCCAGAATAGTCGGCATGTTAAACTTCCTGGGGTACTCAGCCTGTAAGATAACATCTGTAAATGGAGTATGACTCCTGGATACCCCCCAATCATCATTTGATAAGCCTTGGTTCTCTTTCATCAGCTGTCTGACCATAGCTGATAGGTCTGGGGTTTGTATGGAAGATGGCAGGTTGGTGTCTGTCCTGTGAGACCGTTCTGGTCGGTATCTTCTCCGTTGGTGATCTACCAAGTGTGTATCCTGGAGATCAGTAGCATTAAGACCTTGGTGTGCCGGCTGTCCAGCTTCCACTCGCACTCCAGATCCTAAGTTTCCCGTTCCAGCTTGAGTGTGATTTTCTTGGTGTAAGTGAGGAGCCATTGCTCCAGGTAAAGAACCCGGACCATCCCTGGTTGATCGATAAGCAGCACTTGTCTGTGTTGTTTCTGTTTTACGACGTCTACGCCTGGGAGGTTCATCAGATGAAGCAGAGCTATCGAATGAGGAATAAGGAGCGGGGCTTCCTCCAGCATTCTGATGCTGTTGTTGAGTAAGCTGAGTCATAAGGTTGGCGTTGGCTTGAATATGTTCGCTAAGTTGTCTCCTGCTTTCCATGAGTTCTCTCATTAGCTCGTTGAACTCTATCCTAGTGACAGCTTCCATCTGGTTTTGGGCGGCCATAGTTCCCACGCCGAGATTAGCTTGTTGATTACTGGGTCATATTTGCTGGACGTTGGCAGTCTCGTTGACGTCCGCGTTATGAGAGGCTGATCTGGTACGAGGTCTTCCCATTTTAGAGTTATTGGTAGAAACTCTTAGTAGAATTAACGGACTTCTTGTGAATGACTTGGATCTCCTTCGGGGGATTTCTTTAATCCAGTAGCTACAAAGTAGATCCTAATGACCTGAGAATGTTGTTCTCAGTGAAAGCACCAAAATGTTGGCACCAAAATTGGTCACTAACACCCAAAGAGAGTTTTGTGTAGAGAGATTAATGAAGAAGATAAATTAAAACAGAGAGATGCAAGCTAAATTAACTGTAGAGAATAAGAACACCAGATTTATAGTGGTTCGACGTAGCTGCCTACGTCCACTTTGAGTTTTAATCTTTATTGCTTTCACAAGTAGTTGAATACAGGTGCAATCCGTACACTAATGACTTGAATACAAGTTTTAACTGGAAAAGAAAGAGTCTTCAAAATGGCAGAGTCTCCCCAGTGTTCTAAAAAAAAGGGGTCTCTTTCACTGTGCCCCTGCCCTTCTATTTATAGACGAAGATGGGTTGGACTTCCCTCATGGGCCTAGGAACAACGTACCTTAGCCCGTGGTAAGTAACTCCTACGCACCGAGCCATAAATGTCGAACGGCAATTGCCGAGCGAGGGGAGGCATGCCGAGCGAGGCCTCAGTGCTGAAGGACCCTTCAATGCCGAACAAGGTGAGATGCCGAACGACCACTCTATACCGAACGAGGCAACATGCCGAGCGACCCTGTCATGCCGAATGAGGTGAGATGTCGAACGACCCCTCTATGCCGAGCGGGCCAACATGCCAAGCGACCCTGTCATGCCGAACGAGGTGAGATGCCGAACGACCACTCTATGCCGAACGAGGCAACATGCCGAGCGATCCTGTCATGCCGAACGAGGTGAGATGCCGAACGACCCCTCTATGCCGAGCGAGGCAACATGCCGAGCGACCCTGTCATGCCGAACGAGGTGAGATGCCGAACGACCCTTCAATGCCGAACGAGGTGAGATGCCGAACGACCCTTCAATGCCGAATGAGGTGAGATGCCGAACGACCCTTCAATGCCGAAGAGGCCTTGTGCCGAGCGATGCTCTATGCCGAGCGAGGGGAGGTATGCCGAACAAGGCCTGTGCCGAGCCTCTTGTTACATGGTCAAACAACCGGGTAACAATATATATATATATATCACATTAATATCTAATTTAATATACACAAATGTATATATTAATGTTTTACGTTTATACAATACATATTATATATTTGTAAATATTTATATTGTTTTAATACTCAATTAAATAACAAGTTTGTGTACACACACACACTCTCTCTCTCTCTTATATTTAGACAATATACAATACATATAAAATAAACTAACATGTCCATTGCGATGTTGAATATGTTATACCTTGCGCATATTATTATGTTACACATACACACACATACATATATGTATATGATATATATGTGTACTATTATACTTAACTTAAAATAAATTAGATAAAATTCAATCCATTAATTATAAATTTAAATGAAATAAAGAGTTTAAATTAAGTTTAGAAATGTTCTAAATAAACTACAATTCATAGGCTCAATAAAAATCCAATAGGGTACAAAAATTTGAAATTCACTCATAACTTCCGCTACGGGCTAGCTCAGTTCCAACAAAGACAACAAATTTATTTGAAAGCTAAATGGAATTACCATTGACCACCCAATGATGAAAAAAAATTAATTTCTAAAAAAAGTAATATATGAAAATATTATATGGAGATTATGATAAGCCTACAGAAACCAAATACGGCGAAGAACTTCGACTCTAGAATGAAACTCCTTTAGTCCAACAATAGTCAGTACCAATGCAATGGACGGTAGGATGTAAAATCATAACCATTAATTTTGGTCATGAACAAGAGGTCCATTTATTACCGCATATCAAGGACCATTTTAGATCTCATACATCCGACAAGTTATACCTATGACAAATAACGATCGAAAAAATATAGGTAATTTTTTGTTGAAATTTTTATGCGAACTTGCAATCGTTATTTTTTTCGTCTACAATTTTATTTATCTTCTTGAATTTATTTCTTCATCATCATCCATTGATTCGGTTCTCTTGAATTTTTAAGTAACTTCAAGTTGAGTGATCTACATCAAAATTAACCAATACTTTGTCACAATTAGCTGAGTGAAATTTAACCTAAAACAAATATTACAGTATATTTTGCTAAGGAATGTAATATAGTGGTGGGCATCACAATCAGCCCTTGTAAAACCAACTCAATCAAGCATGAATAAATCCTCCATGTACTCCTTTGTAGATAATTAACTATGAATTGCAATAGAGAATCTTTTATTCAGGTTTCTTTAGCTTTCCTCTTTTATTTTTATACTAGCAACTTCCTACCAATCTCTTATAACAAAATTTATTATTACATAATGCTAAAATAGACGTGTGAAGTCCACTCAAAAATAACGTTGGTTGTTAAAATAGCAAATCTCATCTCAACTGACCCCTTATTATTCTTTTAAATTGTCTCAAATTCATTTCTTAGAAAATGAGTCTCATAATATTGGTTGATATCTCTTCTCTTCTTCCACCCATCGTATTTCCCAAAAAAATTCTCTATTTTTGAAATTTAAATTTTTTGCACTTTAGTGTTTAGATGTTAATTTTTTTGCTAAAAATTATATTTTGTAGATTTCTTTTCGTTTCTTTTAACAGATGGATAGTTGTTTAATGCTTCATAGCTTTAATCTAAATTGCTTTCAAAAATAGGATTATTTGATTATGCAAAGGTCAAAAATATGATTATCTTATTTTGAAGTAAGTGCTTTTAAAAAGATCATGTAATTTTTTATTTTTTCATTTCCCTATTTTTACTATCCCATGTCTTTAGAATGGTTATGATCCTATATTTTATTTATCACCACCTACATATTGATTTCTCAGCCATTTGAGGGGTATTAACATTTACACATTTATAATTTATTTTCATAAATCTTATATATTAATGATACCATGAATGCCTGTAGCATACCATTAATATCACGTAATGTCGCTTTGTTTCATCTTGATTTTATTTTTTCATTCTAAAAGATAATTAAATGATGGTTTTTGTCTTATTGTCAACTAATTTTGTTTAAATTTTATTTAGAACTAACTTTTTGTTTGTATTTAAATTGTTGTAGCTTTCCGACTAAGCTAATGGAATCGATAATTTGGAGAGTTTAAGAATTGTTTTCAGGTAATTTTTTAATTTTGTATTCATCTTTATTTTTTATTATAAGCTATAATATTACAATACTAAAAACTATATATAAAAAGAATATCTGACTTTTTAAAACTCTTTTCACGGTTCTTCTCATCATTTTTATCGATTTCTCAGCACTTTGGGGACTATTAGTATTTACACCTTTGAAATTTTATTTTCATACATCTCATATATTAACGATACCATCAGTACATGTAGTATCCCATTAATATCATGTAACCTCCTTTCATGTATTTATTTCATCCTGATTTGAGTTTTTCATTCTAAAAATAATTGAAAAGCGATTTTTGGTTCATTTTCAACTAATTTTGTTTAATTCTTTATTTAAGACTGACTGTTTTATTTGTATTTAAATTGTTGCAGGTTTTAGTCTGCGCTATTGGAATTGACAATATGGAGAATTGAAAGATTGATTTTCAAGAGATTTTTCAATTTTAAGTTAACTTATCTTTATTTTTATTATATGATATTATATTACGATATTAAAAAATTCAGCAATTTTTGTTTATTTTATTATTGAAGACTGACTTTTATTATTTGTAGTTAAATCGTTGTAAGGTTTAGATTGAGTTCATGTAATCAATAATTCAGAGAATTAAATGGTTAATTTTTAGGTGATTTTCTAATTGGGGTTTTGGACCAAAGGTCCCTATTTTCAAAGCTCACACACAAAAAGTCCCTGCTCATAAACACATGTAAATTAGGTCCCTATTTTGTTATTTTTTACCAAATTGTCCTCTTTTAAAAAATCGACTTAGCATTCTTTTCAGGGGCAAAAGCGGCATAAATTAGCCAAAATCTAAAAATAGGGACCTAATTTTCATAACTTATTCGAGAAGGACTTTTCTTATATCATCTTTCAATTCCAGGGACTTGACAGCGGTTCCTTGTTTCTAATTTGTGGTAACTTATCACTATTTTTATTACAATATATATGTGTAAATAAATTAGAGTCTATCAACCTTACAGAGCCGATATCAAATACATTGATAACGTAGGAAAACATGATATTAATGATACAATTAATGTTTGTAGCATACCATAAGTATAATGTAACCCCTTCCATTTATTTGTAATTGATAATTTGAAAATTTAAACAATTAATTTTCAAGTAATTTTTCAATTTATGATAACTTATCATTATTTTTTCTATACTATATATTATTTAAAACGTATATGTGTATATGTTAAAGGGATTTTATCAATCTTCTAGAACTGATATCAAATACATTATTCATATACTTAATGTAGAAAAACATGATATTGAAGATACCATATACATTATTCATATACTTAATGTAGGAAAACATGATATTAATGATACCATTGATGTTTGAAGCATATCATTATCATGTAACCTCCTACCATTTTTTGTTTCGTATAGATTTGAATTTTTTTCATTCTAAAAAATTCAAAGAATAGTTTTTTGCTCATTATCAACTAATTTTGTTTATTCTTTATTTGTGGTTGACTTTTTATTTCTATTTAAATTATGACAAGTTTTAGTCCGAGTTAATGGAATAGATAATTTAAAGAATTAATGGATTGCTTTTGAAGAGAGGTTTCGATTTGGTTCAAAAATAGTTAAAATAAATACAAACATTAATTACCAACTTCAAACCCCTTCCCTTTTTAAGTTTCAAAATTATTCTTAAAAATTTCCTCAAACAGTTTGCATTCTCTCTTCATGCTCTTATTTTATAACCTTAAACACAACGTATTCTCCAAAAAAAAGGCCTTAAGCATGTAAACTGAGTTAAATGTATAATTATGATAGTTTTAAATTCATTATACTCTTTATTTTGATCAAAGATTCGATTTTACTTTATGATCTCCTATCACATTATTATTTTCATGAAATAAGCATTTCAACAATGTCAGGACCTTAAATTTATGAGCTTATGTTCCTTACTTTATACCACAAGAGGGATTTCATTTCATATTTCATGCTCAAAATCGATATAGCAAGAAATAATACAAAGTTTGCACTCCTTCTTACTTATGTGTATCATTTCAACTATGACTTGAAAATAACATATATGGGTTTGTAAAAAACATACTTCATACTTATAACATACATGAAATAATAACCCATTATTTTCTCTAACTTCTCATTTTGTTAATAAATTGCTATTTTTATTGTATAGACTGATGAAGATGAGAATACTAAAATAGATGGTGATATTTATAAAGCTCAAAAGAGAGATTGAAAAGAGAATGGAGTTAATGTGATGAAAAAATATAATAAGAAGCCGCATGTTCCATATTGACTCTTTTTCTACTCAACCGATGTTAATTCAACACGAGATGAAGAACTTAGTAGTATACTATTTCATATTAACTATTAAAAGTTTGTAATAGTACTATTTTTGACCTTAGAAATTTTCTCATAATTTTGTTCTACTTGTGTTCTAAACATTAAACGTTTTATCTATTTCAATAACAAATAAAATAACCTTATATCCAGATTGTTATATGATTTGTATTTTATGTGGTTTACCATTCATATGATAAGATACTTTTGTTTATTCACTTCATTCTTATAACCAAGTCTTCGACTCTATTCTGTAGTTACCACAATCCTATCATTCGCAATATTGTAAGGTTATGTACATTTTTCAATTGTATCATCTATATTCCTTAAATATTTTGATGTTGCTTGGCTTAATTTAAGAGAGTGTAAATGTTAAAGAAAATGAATCGATACTTCCATATCATCCGTAAACATCATAGAACCACTGCACTTCAGTGTAATTTATAATTTAAAAGCATTAACGTGTACTTCTTAATAGGTTTGTGTTTTAAATCAAATAAACGTCATTGATAATTATGTATTCAAGTGCTCTTTTTACGGTCGTAGGTTTCGTGCAACATGTAAAAAAAATAGTTTTCCAAATTTCCTCATTTACGCATGATTTTAACATTGAATTCCATCCTAACTTGCGTCATTTCCATTTTTATTACTTTGCTACAAATTAATCATTGACATCCTCGATGAATTTTGATTTCTTTTCTTTTCTTTTTTTGTTTTTCACCACTTGATATAAGGGTGTTCAATCTTAATTTTTCTTCATATAGTAATATGACTAATATAAGTGTGTTCAATGGAAGATATAATATTTTCGAAAAATTATAAATTTGCTTTAGTCTTACATATCCAACAAGAGATCTATAGGAAAAAATATCAAACCGGATCTTGCAATTATCATATGATCATCCAATCTTCTTGATATCATAATATAATTTTTGATATCTTTCTTGAAAGTCTTTCTTATAATTTGTTTAATCTTGAATTAACATTAATGATTTAATAACCATTTTCCTATATCGACATAAACAATGATCATTATATTTTTCTTTCCTCGTAATTTTGAGGTATTTATTTTCTTAACATATTCTTTATTCAAGAAATATCTCACCTTTTTTATTCCATCACTTGTGAAAATTATAGCAAATTACTACATATAATTTGTTCAATTTTATCTTCAGGATGTAATATTCAAAATTTATGATTTTCCTATTACTCTTGAACATCAAACGCTAAATTTATATGTTTAAAATATAAGCATTTCAACAATGTCAGGACCTTAAATTTATGAGCTTATGTTCCTTACTTTATACCACAAGAGGGATTTCATTTCATATTTCATGCTCAAAATCGATATAGCAAGAAATAATACAAAGTTTGCACTCCTTCTTACTTATGTGTATCATTTCAACTATGACTTGAAAATAACATATATGGGTTTGTAAAAAACATACTTCATACTTATAACATACATGAAATAATAACCCATTATTTTCTCTAACTTCTCATTTTGTTAATAAATTGCTATTTTTATTGTATAGACTGATGAAGATGAGAATACTAAAATAGATGGTGATATTTATAAAGCTCAAAAGAGAGATTGAAAAGAGAATGGAGTTAATGTGATGAAAAAATATAATAAGAAGCCACATGTTCCATATTGACTCTTTTTCTACTCAACCGATGTTAATTCAACACGAGATGAAGAACTTAGTAGTATACTATTTCATATTAACTATTAAAAGTTTGTAATAGTACTATTTTTGACCTTAGAAATTTTCTCATAATTTTGTTCTACTTGTGTTCTAAACATTAAACGTTTTATCTATTTCAATAACAAATAAAATAACCTTATATCCAGATTGTTATATGATTTGTATTTTATGTGGTTTACCATTCATATGATAAGATACTTTTGTTTATTCACTTCATTCTTATAACCAAGTCTTCGACTCTATTCTGTAGTTACCACAATCCTATCATTCGCAATATTGTAAGGTTATGTACATTTTTCAATTGTATCATCTATATTCCTTAAATATTTTGATGTTGCTTGGCTTAATTTAAGAGAGTGTAAATGTTAAAGAAAATGAATCGATACTTTCATATCATCCGTAAACATCATAGAACCACTGCACTTCAGTGTAATTTATAATTTAAAAGCATTAACGTGTACTTCTTAATAGGTTTGTGTTTTAAATCAAATAAACGTCATTGATAATTATGTATTCAAGTGCTCTTTTTACGGTCGTAGGTTTCGTGCAACATGTAAAAAAAATAGTTTTCCAAATTTCCTCATTTACGCATGATTTTAACATTGAATTCCATCCTAACTTGCGTCATTTCCATTTTTATTACTTTGCTACAAATTAATCATTGACATCCTCGATGAATTTTGATTTCTTTTCTTTTCTTTTTTTGTTTTTCACCACTTGATATAAGGGTGTTCAATCTTAATTTTTCTTCATATAGTAATATGACTAATATAAGTGTGTTCAATGGAAGATATAATATTTTCGAAAAATTATAAATTTGCTTTAGTCTTACATATCCAACAAGAGATCTATAGGAAAAAATATCAAACTGGATCTTGCAATTATCATATGATCATCCAATCTTCTTGATATCATAATATAATTTTTGATATCTTTCTTGAAAGTCTTTCTTATAATTTGTTTAATCTTGAATTAACATTAATGATTTAATAACCATTTTCCTATATCGACATAAACAATGATCATTATATTTTTCTTTCCTCGTAATTTTGAGGTATTTATTTTCTTAACATATTCTTTATTCAAGAAATATCTCACCTTTTTTATTCCATCACTTGTGAAAATTATAGCAAATTACTACATATAATTTGTTCAATTTTATCTTCAGGATGTAATATTCAAAATTTATGATTTTCCTATTACTCTTGAACATCAAACGCTAAATTTATATGTTTAAAATATAAGCATTTCAACAATGTCAGGACCTTAAATTTATGAGCTTATGTTCCTTACTTTATACCACAAGAGGGATTTCATTTCATATTTCATGCTCAAAATCGATATAGCAAGAAATAATACAAAGTTTGCACTCCTTCTTACTTATGTGTATCATTTCAACTATGACTTGAAAATAACATATATGGGTTTGTAAAAAACATACTTCATACTTATAACATACATGAAATAATAACCCATTATTTTCTCTAACTTCTCATTTTGTTAATAAATTGCTATTTTTATTGTATAGACTGATGAAGATGAGAATACTAAAATAGATGGTGATATTTATAAAGCTCAAAAGAGAGATTGAAAAGAGAATGGAGTTAATGTGATGAAAAAATATAATAAGAAGCCGCATGTTCCATATTGACTCTTTTTCTACTCAACCGATGTTAATTCAACACGAGATGAAGAACTTAGTAGTATACTATTTCATATTAACTATTAAAAGTTTGTAATAGTACTATTTTTGACCTTAGAAATTTTCTCATAATTTTGTTCTACTTGTGTTCTAAACATTAAACGTTTTATCTATTTCAATAACAAATAAAATAACCTTATATCCAGATTGTTATATGATTTGTATTTTATGTGGTTTACCATTCATATGATAAGATACTTTTGTTTATTCACTTCATTCTTATAACCAAGTCTTCGACTCTATTCTGTAGTTACCACAATCCTATCATTCGCAATATTGTAAGGTTATGTACATTTTTCAATTGTATCATCTATATTCCTTAAATATTTTGATGTTGCTTGGCTTAATTTAAGAGAGTGTAAATGTTAAAGAAAATGAATCGATACTTCCATATCATCCGTAAACATCATAGAACCACTGCACTTCAGTGTAATTTATAATTTAAAAGCATTAACGTGTACTTCTTAATAGGTTTGTGTTTTAAATCAAATAAACGTCATTGATAATTATGTATTCAAGTGCTCTTTTTACGGTCGTAGGTTTCGTGCAACATGTAAAAAAAATAGTTTTCCAAATTTCCTCATTTACGCATGATTTTAACATTGAATTCCATCCTAACTTGCGTCATTTCCATTTTTATTACTTTGCTACAAATTAATCATTGACATCCTCGATGAATTTTGATTTCTTTTCTTTTCTTTTTTTGTTTTTCACCACTTGATATAAGGGTGTTCAATCTTAATTTTTCTTCATATAGTAATATGACTAATATAAGTGTGTTCAATGGAAGATATAATATTTTCGAAAAATTATAAATTTGCTTTAGTCTTACATATCCAACAAGAGATCTATAGGAAAAAATATCAAACTGGATCTTGCAATTATCATATGATCATCCAATCTTCTTGATATCATAATATAATTTTTGATATCTTTCTTGAAAGTCTTTCTTATAATTTGTTTAATCTTGAATTAACATTAATGATTTAATAACCATTTTCCTATATCGACATAAACAATGATCATTATATTTTTCTTTCCTC
Organism: Allium fistulosum; assembly: GCA_030737815.1. Taxonomy (NCBI): domain Eukaryota; kingdom Viridiplantae; phylum Streptophyta; class Magnoliopsida; order Asparagales; family Amaryllidaceae; genus Allium; species Allium fistulosum. The sequence goes on from CM060908.1 coordinate 205,605,138, forward strand.
GTAATTTTGAGGTATTTATTTTCTTAACATATTCTTTATTCAAGAAATATCTCACCTTTTTTATTCCATCACTTGTGAAAATTATAGCAAATTACTACATATAATTTGTTCAATTTTATCTTCAGGATGTAATATTCAAAATTTATGATTTTCCTATTACTCTTGAACATCAAACGCTAAATTTATATGTTTAAAATATAAGCATTTCAACAATGTCAGGACCTTAAATTTATGAGCTTATGTTCCTTACTTTATACCACAAGAGGGATTTCATTTCATATTTCATGCTCAAAATCGATATAGCAAGAAATAATACAAAGTTTGCACTCCTTCTTACTTATGTGTATCATTTCAACTATGACTTGAAAATAACATATATGGGTTTGTAAAAAACATACTTCATACTTATAACATACATGAAATAATAACCCATTATTTTCTCTAACTTCTCATTTTGTTAATAAATTGCTATTTTTATTGTATAGACTGATGAAGATGAGAATACTAAAATAGATGGTGATATTTATAAAGCTCAAAAGAGAGATTGAAAAGAGAATGGAGTTAATGTGATGAAAAAATATAATAAGAAGCCGCATGTTCCATATTGACTCTTTTTCTACTCAACCGATGTTAATTCAACACGAGATGAAGAACTTAGTAGTATACTATTTCATATTAACTATTAAAAGTTTGTAATAGTACTATTTTTGACCTTAGAAATTTTCTCATAATTTTGTTCTACTTGTGTTCTAAACATTAAACGTTTTATCTATTTCAATAACAAATAAAATAACCTTATATCCAGATTGTTATATGATTTGTATTTTATGTGGTTTACCATTCATATGATAAGATACTTTTGTTTATTCACTTCATTCTTATAACCAAGTCTTCGACTCTATTCTGTAGTTACCACAATCCTATCATTCGCAATATTGTAAGGTTATGTACATTTTTCAATTGTATCATCTATATTCCTTAAATATTTTGATGTTGCTTGGCTTAATTTAAGAGAGTGTAAATGTTAAAGAAAATGAATCGATACTTCCATATCATCCGTAAACATCATAGAACCACTGCACTTCAGTGTAATTTATAATTTAAAAGCATTAACGTGTACTTCTTAATAGGTTTGTGTTTTAAATCAAATAAACGTCATTGATAATTATGTATTCAAGTGCTCTTTTTACGGTCGTAGGTTTCGTGCAACATGTAAAAAAAATAGTTTTCCAAATTTCCTCATTTACGCATGATTTTAACATTGAATTCCATCCTAACTTGCGTCATTTCCATTTTTATTACTTTGCTACAAATTAATCATTGACATCCTCGATGAATTTTGATTTCTTTTCTTTTCTTTTTTTGTTTTTCACCACTTGATATAAGGGTGTTCAATCTTAATTTTTCTTCATATAGTAATATGACTAATATAAGTGTGTTCAATGGAAGATATAATATTTTCGAAAAATTATAAATTTGCTTTAGTCTTACATATCCAACAAGAGATCTATAGGAAAAAATATCAAACCGGATCTTGCAATTATCATATGATCATCCAATCTTCTTGATATCATAATATAATTTTTGATATCTTTCTTGAAAGTCTTTCTTATAATTTGTTTAATCTTGAATTAACATTAATGATTTGATAACCATTTTCCTATATCGACATAAACAATGATCATTATATTTTTTCCTCATAATTTTGAGGTATTTATTTTCTTAACATATTCTTTATTCAAGAAATATCTCACCTTTTTTATTCCATCACTTGTGAAAATTCTAGCAAATTACTACATATAATTTGTTCAATTTTATCTTCAGGATGTAATATTCAAAATTTATGATTTTCCTATTACTCTTGAACATCAAACGCTAAATTCTCATCATAAGAAGACGACTTTGAATTTTAGATTTTGAGACGAATTCATATATTCGTAGAAAAGTGTTCTTGGAAATATCAATTGGTATCAACATATACGACTTGGCTATTTTTATTTTTTTATGACATGTAAGCTTATAACGACTATTGCATACATAACATTTTATGTCAATTTATGAAACTCCCTGTGTGTAGCATGGGTTTTGTACCAGAACATAATACATTTACAAGACATGAAAGCCATAGAGATTCGTCGAAAAAAATACTACTGGGTATGTAAAATCCAGCCATGTTGTGCCGAACAAAAAAAAAATCTTCGTAGACACATGCCGAAAATAAATGGAAAAGCCGGCAAGGAGCCATCGAATTTAAATAATTGAGTAATGATATGAATCATTTTATTAATCTCATTTTTATATATACTATGAAGTGTACACATGTATATAATGGACAGTTTGACTAAAGTTCCTATTAAGTTTTAAAATATATCAAACATCCTTGTCAAAAAAAAAAATGTAAATTAGACACTTAGAATTAAGTTACTGAATAATTGCATATTTTGTTGTTTTTTTAACGTTGTGATTGAATTATTTTGCATATGAACATGAAAGTGTCGTGCTATGAAAAAATTAAAAACATTAAGGCCACGTGTCAGTAATTAATCACAGCACGTAGTCTGCCCCTCCACCTCTCTCCCCCCCTCTCAAAACTCCGATTCGTTCTATTTTCTTCCCAAAATACGTCGAGTCGGAAAATGCTACGATCCGCTCCAACACGCCGTTTGCTTACCGCTTTCGCTTGCCGCCACCGAATCCTATGCACGTCATCATCCCCTTCTCCCTTGTCTTCCCATCCATCATCTCCATCTCCTGTCGATTTTACTCCCTCCAACTCTGAGCTGAAGAGCACTGCACCGTCGCCTGGATCCGATGATAAATATGATCCAAGGAGCTACGGACCGCATATCAAAAACGAAAGAAAAAGTTCCTCTAGCTACGAGGACGAGCAGTCTCGCGTTCTTCGCGCCGCTCTATCTCATGTTGTAAGTTTTTGTAAATAATGGAAATTGTAGTTTTTATCAGATTTTCGTATAAAAAGTTATGCCTTAACATTGGTGCCAGATGAGATTGGGATGGAGCGAGTCGGCGTTAATTAATGGTGCTAGAGATGCTGGGGTTTCGCCTTCAATTATTGGATCCTTTAACCGTAAAGAGGCTGCGCTTGTTGAGGTGACTTATTTTTGTTTCAGTTTAATTTGAATTGCCATTTATATCATTGCATTAAAGATTAATCATTAGTGTATGATTTGGATATATATGTATTAATAGGGCCTTGTTAATGACATTTCAAATTTGGATATGAGGGGGCATTTCGGCAGTGGTCTGCCGAATTTAAGGCTGAAATTCGATGGGGGGTGTGTCGAAATTAAGCTTGAAATTCGATGGGGCTGCCGAACGTAGTGTAAAATGTTGTGTTCGGTGGGTGTACGTCGAATTTTAATTTTTGGACTGTCCCCCTCATATCCGGTTTTGGAGTGTCATTAACAACTCGCTGCAATATACAGTGGGATTTTCTGACAAGTGTTCAATGTTTTATGTATGATTGAATGGGGAACGTGTGGTTGAAATCAGGGGGATTTGAGGTGTAGCATAAGTGAGAGGGAGCCGAACCTTCCTACACACATTAACCCCCCCCCCCCCCCCCCGCAGGGGTTTGAACTTGAAGCATTTGCATCTTCAAGTTCCTTAACTAGATTAAATAGATAAGTACTTTACAAGTAGAGGTCCTAGAACATGTATATAAAGAAGTTGCTTATAAGCCAAATTACCCTTACTTTTCTACTCCCTTTTCTCTTTAAAGAAAAAAGAAAACTTCTTCTCCATGTACTAGTATGTTTCAGAATTGGGAAATAGATTGTTTTTTTTAAAGTCTTCTTGTTGAGTCTGTTATCTTTACTACCATATGCAAAATGTATCGCTCAAAGAACGACTGTTCTATTGTTTTGGTCTCAAAATAGATATTGTCTACAAGTCTATGCTTGCTTGGATGTATATCTACAAGTATGTAATTATTTTTCTTTAGAAGGTTGGAATCCTTAATCATGTGTCCAAACTCTAAACAACATTTTTTGGGGACACACATAAGAGTAAAGCAACTTTTGTTGGTTTTTGCTTCAGACATATCTTGACAAGTTGATGTATTACCAAACCGGCTTTTAACATTAAAGCACTTGTTGAATGAAACAAATATGGAGAGCAATCGGTGGGTTTAACTTGTTCTAACTTTGTGGGTGTAACCGTAAACTATGGAATCACTTACCGCACTTGTGGTGCAAATTGTATTTAATAAATTTCCGTGTAAGTGGAAATTAGCCACAAGAGCCTTTTTAGTAAGTGAAATTAGTTTCTAGGACACACAACTGAAATAATTACTTTCAAGGACAAAACGTAAAATAATTAGTTTCTAGGGTCTAAAAACCTATGAAATTATGTCCTTGAAAGTAATTGGATTGCTGATTTTGTCCTTGAAAGTAATTATTCTACAGACTTTGATCTTGAAAGTAATTTCTTTAAATGTGTGTCCTAGAAACTAATTGGACTACAAAGTTTGTCCTTCTGGTGAAATGCCCCTTTGTGAAACCTGTTGGTTGAAGTATTGGAGGGGGGAAATTAGCCTGTTAAGATTATGGGATATATTGATCCTACAACTGTTCTATCCTTTAGCGCAGCAACAAATTAACCTACACTTAGATCAAGTAAAAGCAGTCGTGAATCCAAATTCTTAACAGTATGATAACAGATTGTTGTGGTTTTCTAGTGAATTTCCCGCACTTTTATTGGCATATATTTATATCAGACATAAATTTGAAAAGACGGTTCATCTTCTCCAAATTTGACTTGCTGCTTCTACTAAAGATGTTTACAAATGAATTTTTTAGTTTTCCTTACCAAGGCCGTATTGCAAGCATGCTGAAAGGTATACAATGCCTATGTCTTCCTTACTAATTCTTAGATGCTTGTGATATCTGGTTAAGATGGGCATGTTATAGTATTTCAGTTTGTTCAATCAACTTTAATCTCTGGTTCAATGGGTAAGGCCATTTGAACCGGTTCAATGAGTAAGGCCATTTGAATCTCAGATCTGCAATTCTATTTGTTCAAGCGACATACTGCGAATATGCAAATAAAAAGGAATGCATGTGATAATTTACTCGATCCATTTATTTTATTTTAAGAGAATGATTAAACTATAGACACAGCAAAAGAATATTAGTTACACACTTCCAAAGGTTGTGATTTTATGGCTGTTCTAACAGAACTGAATATTTTGGCTGTTCTAACTGTGCTGTACTTGTATTTTCCTTGGATTTCTACTATTAATTTCTTTGGATGAGATCGCCTTGATGCTCTTCTAAGATGATGATATACTGTAAATTAGTAGTTAATGAGTGACGTGTGTGTGTCCTAAAATTCCTCTTTTTTGTCCTTTCGTGAAAGGTTTATGGATCGAAGCAAATTTTTGTAGATACGTCTTTATTAGCAAGATCATCTGTTCCAAATTTGAAATCATTACCTCTAGCCCTTTCAAAATCATCTCAATGTTTATCATAAATATTTTCAATGGTCCATGTTGACTTACAATTTTGAAGAAGTTAAAAGTTTTGAAACAAATCCAAATTTTTCATAGATATCTTGCTAATGAACATAATGTATCCACAAAAATTCACTTTGAATCGGATTTTTTTTATTAAATATTCTTCTTTTACAACAAAAAATATCGCTTGTGAGATTTTCATTCCCTTTTCTTATAAATAAATCCCACTAACATCCTTTTTCCGTCTTTTTGTGCAAAATAATTGCAGACTGAAGTTTCTATAGCAAATAAGCTAACTGAACCCAAAATGGATAAAGAACCCTTGATTCAAAAGTGATTACTGATTTATATTTTATTATATACAAAGATAATGGTAAACTGTAAACAAGTTTCATGTCTGGTACCATAAGGTTTTCTATGCTAAATCCTTGTTTTTTAATCAATTGAACATCAATGTATGTTAAATGGGGATTGAAGAGATAAGACCGGATGTGTTAGCAGCCACCCTTTCAGCTCAATCTGAATATTTTATTAAATCTGAAATGATTCTAGGACTAAAACTATATTTATAATAATTTATAAAGGTCGTAAATTACAAACCAATAGGTTATTACAATAATAATTTTCAACTACAGTGCTATGCAATTTTATTTAAAGGTATTATTACAAATATTGATCAACAATTCTGGTATGTAACATCGTACCTCATTCAACTTCTTCAGTTCTTTATGGATGAGTGCCTCCAAAAGCTCATAGATAAAATAGAATCCGAAAAAGATTTGGAAAACATGATACTCAGTGAACGACTGTCAAAACTCATTCGCATTCGGTTAGAAATGCAAGCTCCATACATATCTAGGTGGCCTCAAGCTTTGAGCATACAGGTAGACAACCATATATTTCCACAATCTATCTTTAATGTAGTGTTAATTGGATGTATTAAGCAGAAATTTTATTCTCTGCATAATTTTAGGCACAACCAGCCAATGTTCCAACCAGTCTTAAGCAGCGAGCGGAACTAGTTGATGAGATTTGGCATGCAGTCGGAGATCATGGATCAGATATTGATTGGTATGTGAAGCGAACAGTGCTTGGTGGCATATATTCAATGTCTGAATTGTACATGGTGACTGATCATTCTCCAGGTATTCTCTCTCATACGCATGCAAACGTATTAAAGATTCATTTTATTTAACCTGAATAGTTTTGTTTTGATGTTTCGAAAGGTTATCATAAATGATTTTTTTTTTTTTTGAAATGGTACTTAGACACAACATGTCACTGGAACAACATAGCACAAATCACATGTCAATATATGTTCGAATCACGCTACGCAAGTTTCGAACTTGTGACATCTCGCACCAAAGCCGAATCACTCAACCACTGGACAATGGTGCTTGTCTCCATTAGAAAAGTGCTGAAATTATTTAAGAATAGTCTGATATTAGGCTAATTCTTTCAGACCAATCCAATGCACTTGAAACCTGCTATAATGACTTTAACATCAGATTGAATACGAACTCTTGTATGCATAAAGGAATTTGAGAATTGGTGTGGTTAATGAAAAGAATTGGTAAATTAGTTAAAATATATTCTACTCCTACATTTGCCATTTTACTCTTCAGGTTTTCATATTCAATTCATAACTGTTTTCTTTGAATAACCCCTTATATCTAAATATTGCCCCCAATATAAGCTGGTTGACATATTTTTGTTTCAGAGTTCCGCGATACTTGGTTGTTCACAGAACGCCGAATCAAAGATGCTTTCGATCTTCAGAAAACCGTGCAAGAGGTAATCATTATCATAGTAAGAGTAAATGTATTTTGCCATGGTATATGTATCTTACCAGTGCCATTGTTCTGAAATTTATTCTTTAACAAGATAGTTGATTAAACTTGATCATTGTGTTATAAACTTATAATACATTTATGCATACATGGATTGCTTTCTTAAAATAACATAGTAACATGTTTAGACAGATGGATAAAACTGATAGTTTGCTTTATCAAAAAAATGCTGCTGCTGCTGCTGCTGTGTGTGTGTGTGTGTAAGTAACAAGTGTTTTGACACATTTGATGCAGTGTAAACATATTATCCTATTCTCCTAAATTAGCACATGGATAAAATTACTAAATTTTCGGAAATTTCTAAGTTGAAAAGGGAATACAATCATTTTGATAAATAATTTTAACTTCATATTTGTAGAAATAAAATAAAGTATGCAAATAATTAACTCCGACATATTATTCTAAAAATTAAATGTTAAGAATATTACCATGCATATCTTGCTGAATTAAAATTATACAATTAATAAATGGTAAACATATGGGGAAAAAATATTTGTTAGAGCTAGGATGTGAATCAATGACATTAAAATGAAGAGGTGCAACTGTCATAAAAAAGTTATTTTTATCAAGAGCGAGAATCGAAGTCATGATCTACTATCTACAGAAATAACGGTATTAATAAAGTATGCCATGGAGCATAATCTAACTGATCAAAGGATATGTTGTAACATTTGTCTCCAAATGTAGCAATTAGTCTCAACTGTGGCATCATTGTTTTCTGTCATAGTATATTGTAGTAAAGGTGTGCTGAGTAGAGGGATGGAAGTTAGTTGTGAAACTGTTTCACTGGGAAAACATTGAAAATGCTGCAGGATGCAGTATGAATCTGGCCTAAAACCGTCAAATTTGATCTTAGATTGTACAACTAACATGTATCTTTCACACGTGAACATTGGCGTCTGATAGTAGATTAGATTATTATTACATATACTGATCCCTATGTTTGAAATTTTGAATGTTTCAGGCTAAGTACTTGGCTGAAGCTGTTGGTTCTGGCATGGGTAATTCTGTTCAAGGATTCATGAAGAATTTGTTTCAGAGATGAATTTTAGTAGCAATAGAATTGTTTGCATTTGTTCCTCATTTTTAGTTTATTATTGTGTCTAGCCTTGACTATCTTGTTCCATGCTTCTCTGCCTGATAGCAACTCAAAATGAGTTGACCACCAGACCTATTTGAGGGGTTAAATTTCAGCAAATTGTATTTTTTTTCCCCAGACTGTTCTTTCATATATGAAGAGGGTACTTGTAATCGTCGCATAACAACCCCGAGCATCTTCTGTCTGAATTGCAATTCATGGGTGAGTTTGCGGTGACGTCTCAATTATGCAATTATTGATTCATTAACTGCATATGTTAAATAAAACTTCCTAAGACTACCAACAGGCGCAGGCTTATTTTTTTATTCGCGGAGATCATTTGGTTCCTAATATTTTTTGTAGTGAAGTCCATTGCATTCATATGTTATGTAGTCTTTCTTTTCAAACTTATTAGGTGGTGGTCTTCTTTTCGAAACCAGTTTCATTAATCATTCGTTTTTAAGTTTTAGAATTACTACTACTACTACTATTTTTAGAATTTTGATTTACGTTAATTTGCTCTTATTTCGAAGCGTTCTTTTATATATTTGTATTTTGTACTGTAAATATTTTTTTTTAAAATGAATTTTTATTTGTCGAAAGTTGCTCAAATTTTGTGTCGTTGCAGGGTGGATTCATTCAGAATGTTAAAAAAAGACATTGTTGAGAATAATTAAAGGGGCAATTAGTAGAATGTGTTTGAAAGGAGCCACCGTTCCTTTTCAAATTTAGGGAATGATGCTTTAAAAATGGGCCCTTGTTTAGATTGCTAGAACCAGTTGCTTTCCTGCAATTAGTTATTGCTTACTACTGTAAAAATATGAATAATGACTAATTTATTATAGTACTCGTACACCTAGTATAAATCATAAATATCAGTAATAATAGACCAGCTATTGCATGCGATCTTCATGGGCTTTGTGGGCAATAAAAAACAAAATTGATCTCATTTTGTTAAAATGATTTTATGCTTTTCAGAAAGTTGAAATTTCAGGTGGAAATTCATGCATTGAGAAATTGACAATTCTAGTTGAAGGGAATGGATTAAGTGATCGATCGGTTGGTGGTTAGACTACGGGACTAAAAGTCATGAGTTCAATCTTCAAGATCGACATTTGCTGGCATTAATGAACATCTTCTTAGAAAATGAACAAGTGTTAGATCAAAACAAAATTATAATAAAACAACAAATATAGGAAAAGTTTAAAGAGATCAATGTAATTCTTAATTTTAACATTTGAATTTGGCTAATAATTTGACTATTGAATTCGAGTCCGATTTTGAATATTGAGTTTGAATGTAAATGTCCTTTTATTTTTAATCCAAATTGAGCGAGTGTCGATTCTATAGAATTTTTTTTCTTTTCTTTTAACTTCGAAATTTGGAACCTCTTCAAGTCAAACCAAACACATAAATTATGTGGTTAAAATCCATGAGATGTAGCTCATAGCAAAACTAATTAAATAATTCGAAAAATAAAAATAAGATATGAAATCACAAATTTTTAGCAATTATAAAAATAATCAAATATAAAAAACAAAGGGTGTTGCTGTTGATAATATCAACTTGGCCAAAGGGTAATATTTACTATGATCACAACCAAGCTAAATAATGTTTTAAACAATAATAATTAATTAATTATGACTATTAGTGCAGTTATTAATTTGAAGTGCGTTTTTGTACGAAACGAGGGTATGGGAAAGAGACATTTGAAAGGTGAATGAAAGGGGAAAGCTTAGAAAGGATAATGTATTCTTGTATTAAGAAAGGAGAATTTAATTGTTTTTTTATGAATAATTATGTTTGTTATTGTTTTATTTTGTTTAATTATGCTTAAATAATGTGGTTAAATGAATTTGAATAATTTGTAAATTATGGTGGGTGATTAAATGTCACTCTTATTATAAAAAATTAAAAGTTATTTGTAAATTATGGAATTCAAAAAAAAATTGCAATAAAAAGGACATTTTTTAATAAATACTAGTGCTTCATAATACAAAGGCAGATACATTACTACATGTTTCTCCTCAAATTCTCTACTAGATAAATCGACAGTTGCCTAAGCTCATTTAGCTTGTCCAATAGTACACGGACAACTTTGTAGTATGACTCTCGAGTCGGCAGAATGTAAGTGATTTCCAATTCGAAAAATGAATCGTTGTTCTGTCGTATAGGCATACACCTAGCAATGGTGTATGCCAATTTCGCCCATGTGAAGAATCCTCACCCATAGCCGTAGACGTAGTCGAATAACGTCTCCAAGTGACAGGAGCTGTAGTCGGTCGATGTGGATGTGAAGTATGGGGAATAAGGGGAGTGTGTAACTTAGTATTATCATCCAAAAGAAAGTCTACATACATATGTGTGTTGAAGTAGGTAGGTGGAGTTGGGGGCACTATATAATTTCACGGTGAAGTTCCGATACATTCATCAAATAGTATATTCGACTCTCTAAACTTCGGAGGGGAGGAAAATTTGAATTTTTAATATTTCTTAACCTTTGTATTCCACCAGCCGTCATCTTTGCCAACCTTGTCCCTCTCCACATTCAAGTAACTCCTTCAATTTGTAGCAGAAGATTCCAAGGGTTCGGAAGCGTTTCAGGTTGTCCAATTTGTTTTTCGTCTGATTATCTATATATTCCACACCTATCTGTGTTGAACTAGGTAATAATCTGCTCGTACCAATATCCAACACACACGGAATGAGAATCGATGTTAACATAGCATATATTTATGAACGCCAATGTTCGTTCAGGTGTGCAGTTCACTATTCTTCTGGGAGAAGAGCCGGATGATTTGTTGGTAAATATTATGGAATTTTTTTTGAAAATATAAAGAAATAATAGAGATGATAGGTAAAAACGTAAAAATTAAGATTATGAAATTAATTACATCAAAAGATGATCCTCTAGATGTTACGAGGAGTTTAACTTTCGGATTTGGAATGAAAGGAGAAGATGATGAAAAAATGTAGGGGAAAGAGGAAATAAATAGATGTTTAAAGCGGTGTATCATTGCTGATGAACCTTTGGTGTTGGACACGTGTGATGGTAAGAGATAATTTTCTACGGTTCACTTGTTAAACGGAGTAAATGTGTGAGCACCCCACGACAGACACGTCAAACGTATCAACGCTAACATAGAGTGATCAAATTTTTGGACCCTTGGTTGTTAAGGCTTCCTTTTAGTTATGTTCACAATTGACAAGTAACTTAAAAAACACAAGCCTTTCCGTTAAAATTATGTCCATAATAATATGTTGTAAGCATACAAGTGTCGTTTTGAACGGTACTTGTTAATTTGACTAATATAGAAACCCTATAGCAATTAAATAAATTAATTTAGTAAGTAGATGATTCGATTGTATAATAAAGCATTATGATTTGACTTTTAAGTTAAAATAAGCTAATTTTGTTATTTTGCTATCATGATTAATAATTAATAAATTTATAATAAATTAAATAATTTGGCATACCCATGTAAAAATAGGATGGATACAATGGTTTTTTGCATACGCTTCATTTCAAACAACTAGTGCGAACACGTGCTTCGCATACGGTTTGATCTTAAATTATAACAAACATTATGTTTCAAGGGTATATTTTTATGCTTTTGAAGTAAATTTGCAAAGTGAGAAGAAATATTGCTGAGTAATTAGACATGTTCTTATAGTAAAGTAAATTTGAAAAACCTAACAGAAACAGAACTAACCTTGAAAGTGAATAATGTTTAGTCAAATTATAGTTAAATCTTGGACTACGTAAAAATTGCCTTAAAATCACTGTCATTACTTGCTTTTAGTCATAAGTCGCGTTATTGGCACTTTACCGGTATATTCATTTTGTAAATCATGCTCTAGTCATGCAAGTATAAAAATATTTGTACACAATATTGAATTGTCAAACAATAAACTGTTATTCATGACATTTTGAATTGGCAATAGAGGTTTGCAATGCAATATATTCTTTAAAGCAACTTGTTGGCTTAGTGGAACAACAACATGCTACGGAAAATAATTTAAAAGAAATAAAGGAACAAAAAAATAAAAGTATAGGCACAACACAGTAGAAGTACATACACAGCGCTGACCCATTATTCATCAAGATATATTTGAAATCAAAATCTAATATGCTAAACATCCTTCTATAAAACTGTAATAAGCAAGCAAAATTGTAGATTGTAAATTATAAACGCATATATTTTCATAATATTCTAGATACAAAATTAATTGAATGCATAGTAAAATCTTGTTAGAGACAAAAAATTAAACAGTTGTACAGTATTGAATGAAATGAAATATATATCACTTGATAGAGAAATTAAAGTGGGTAATGTTAATCTTAGAAAATACAGACATGTTATATTATGCAAAGCAAAGATTGCAAGTTTGACTCAATTATTTTCATAAGAACAAATGATTACATCACCAAAGTGGAATGATAGGTTATTTGCATAATCATTTAGAAAAAGTGTTCAAATTAAAATGGAGCTTCATCGATCAAGCCTCAGTTGTCGATTGAATTTGTCAGTTGACGGCATCCTTGCAGCCAACCCAATTGGACTAAACGTTCTCCTATTTATCATGTAAGAAAATCTATTGGATTTCGTAATGACGCAAAACAGGGTAGGTGCAACAGACTAATATGGCATATTAAAAAAAACCTTCGTTGTAAACCATGCACATAGAAGCTTAAAGGCAGACGAAAAAATTGATCAACGTGTAAACTGATCTTCAATCAAGCTGAAGTATTCAGCATTTTGAATTGAGTTACAGTAATGTAGAAGCTTTGTTCTGTTTTATACAACCCTGTCTATTTTTTATGATGTATGAAGATGTTATAGTAAACGCTTAGACTGGTACAGAAGTGATAAGTAGGTGTAGCTTAAAATTCTCAAAGATTTTATAAGAAGATGAAAAATAGTTGAATTTATAGCCAGTAAAGTGGTAATCAGAGAATTTTAATTTTGACGTATGTATATTCAGATCAAGTGTCATTTTCTGTAAACATGTCCTTCACACGTTGATGACTGTAAAATTCATAGTTTTATGCATGCTTAATTTTGAAACTGGACCTGATTGATATATAAATATGAAAATAAAATTTACTGGCAGGAGCCCAAGTTGAATTACTTTAGCACTGGGTGGAACTCGGTAGATTAAGGCATACCAATGGCAGTTCGAGAATTAATGTGCATTTATATCTATATAAATCAATAAAATGAAAATCATAATATTGGGTACTGCACGCATTTACGCTTGCAATAGAAAAAGTAGAAAGTAATGTCAAGCTTGCAGCAGAAAACGTAGAAAGTAATGTCAAACCTGCATGTGCATAATTTTTTGCTCGTATTATTTGTAGGCCCATCTCTGGCATCAAAGGAAGCCTTAATTAGTTGACAACCATGTATCCGAACCCTGAACATATGTTAAAGCGTCCAAGGATTGTCTAGTTACCAACATTACCAAATTCATTCGCTAATATATTTTTGAAACGAATTTCAGGTCTGCATATATTTGAGTATGTAGTTCATCACAGTAATCTGAATAAAAAAAGTGAATTCTAAATAGAATATTGTATACTATTTTATTGGGTGTTGCAGTAAACTATAAGTTATAAAGCCAATTTGAATAAATAAATTAGCAATACGACCAAGAAAAAATAGCTGGTTCAATCGTAGTTGTCTACTTTATTGACATGATAATTTTCTATTATTTCACTTATCAAAAGATGTAAATTAGGGAAATCTTGCTCTATTTGTAAAGATCATAAAATAGAGCACGGAAAATACCAAACAAAGCTAAGTTTGAAAAGCAACATGTTGTTTGAAAATTTTCAAACACGTTAGTTGATGCCTATATCCAATTTGTTAAAGCTTAAATATTTTAGCATTAAAGAACTTAATAAAACATGGTATAATTAACGTGTGCATGGTAATATTTTTTATAGCTGAGCAGCTAAAAGCCTTGTGTTATGATGACTAAAAATTGCAGTGTTACACCAAAGAAAAATGCATGTTTGCAAGTTGAAGTTTAACTTTTGTAAGTCCTTGTAAATGTTTGAGTCAACAACTTGATAATAAACTAAGAATTGACTTCTAAAATGTAATACAAAAACATAGTTCAATTTGAAACAAAAATGAAATGAATATATGTGAACTAAAAGAAGGAAAAAAATGGAAAAGTGGAGTATCTTATTATGGGGAGGAACTGAACAAAACAAAACTTAACATTAATGATTATGCACTTCATATGGTCATTGTTGTGATATATGATTCCTTGATAACAAATTAAACCACATATTTTTCTCCTTTAACAATGTAATAAAAAACACTTCAAAAAGTCCAATAAAATTTTGGTTATTCAATTAGTCAAATTTTCGAATTTTTGTTTCTAATAATTTTTTATTTTATATTGGAATGTTATGTGTTTTGAACTTTATAATTTGGGCACATTATGATTTCTAAATTCAAAACTCTAAGACCAAAAGAACTTCGAAACAATGTTTTCAAAACGGGATTTAAATCGTAAATCGTAAAGTTCAAACTTTAAATCGAAACGAGATTCAAATCGTAAATCGTAGATTCAAAAGATTCGTATTTGAAGGTTTGCATACAATTTGAAATTGATTTTGATGTTTGAACTTCTACAATTAAACATAAAATTCAATTTCCTCTCATATTATATTTTTATTTTATTTTGAAAACATTGTATTTTGAATTTTGAATCCAAATAAACATATTAAGTATGTTAGTATATAAATAGAATGTTTTTTATTTGCGGTTTTGAATAAGATTGGATTGGAATGTAAATCGAATCATTAAGGGAGAGATCTGATCTGAATCGGGATTTAAATCGTAGGATTTTAGGATTTTTTACAACAATGCTTCGAAATAAAAAAAAATTGAATTATCAATTCATAAACATTTAATTTTTCATAATCTTACTTTCTATTTTTATCGTATTTCATAATTGATATTTTTTTAATTTTTGACTCTTTATGTTTTAATTTAATAAATCAATTAAAGATTGTTGTTAATGCTAAATTATTGAATGTTAATTTTTCTGAATATATATATATATATATATATATATATTTATATATATTTCTCCTATGGGTTTGAATTGTTATTAATGATTTACTGTATCTTAATCTTCAAATTTCTGAATTCCAATATTTGGAGCCTATTAATATGGCATTGGACGATGTATCAAAAAAGACAGTTGAGTGTTTAAGATGATTTCTAACCGACATAGTATGTAGGTTATCGACAAAAAATATACGACTCATAGACTTTGAATATATCAAAATAAAAGAATTGATGATCTATGCCAAACATATAATAATTGAGCTTGTATAAATTGATATATTCAGGATTCATGCTAAGTATATGAAAATTTTACATATTTAGAATTATTAAGATATGGTTTTAGGTAAATAATTAAGTTAAGGGAATGGAACTAACTATAAAGGAAATCAATTTAATAGTGAAGTTGTTACCAATGGAAGACATTATTCAGAGGAAAAATATAAGCATAGTTGATTATAGTGAAGGCAAAAGGAAGGTAAAGTGGCATACTTGTTTAGGGATAAGAATAAAAATATAAAAAATCCGATCGCAACAAACTTTTAATTCTTTTTATTGTACTACGATATTTATATTCCATAAATGATAAAGCCTATTCATTTTCTCCTTAGTTGATTATCAAAGAACTAAAATAGAACAAAATGAACTGACCCTTTCAGCGTTGATTTTTTTTGGCTTTAAGTTTCTTGATTGTAAAGGTCCAATTTTTTCAAAATGTTAAGCTAATGATTTATATGTGTTCACAAATTTATTTGATGACATCTCGTAAAATTTTGAATTGTACAACTTTTGAAATATAATTATTTGAAATTTAAAATAACTTTGATTCGATAATTTTGACTGTAATTTTCTTTTGCACATTTTAGAAGTTTAATTCGTTCGCAAAGTTTTAAAACTTCTATATTTTAGATTTTAAAAATAAAATGTTAGCGGCTATGAAATGCATACTATATCGATTTAAAAATGTTTAATTTAAGCAAAAAATATACTTTCGATTTGGAAATTTTTAAAATTCAAATTTCCACTTTCATATAGTTAGAAAAAAAAAATTATGAAATATCGGTTCTAAAATTTGAAGTTCTAATTTTGTGTATGTTATGTTTTGAAACTTACGTTTTTTACAATTTAGCGGCTTTGAATACAAACGTTAGTGAATGTTAATTTACAAATTTTAGAACTGAAATTTTAGAGTTCGAAATTTTGAAACAATTGATGGTAGACTTGGGGAAATTATTATAAAGTACCACGTTAACCCCGATCCCAAGATTTTGTAAATGTAGGATTTGCAATTTCTAGAGAACCTGGGATCAAAAGTTGCAAAGATAAATATAAGGACAGAAAGCTCAAATGACCAAACAAAAAAAGATGTGTGGGAGAACTAAGAATTATAAAGCTCTGCTACTTAAATATATACAGATCTGCATTTTTCATAACCAATTTCCTAGTTATGAGTTTTTTTTACTTAACATTTTTTGTTTAAATCACACTGAAGTTGCATGTTTTTATATTTTTATCATGTACATGGATGATAGTCAATAAAGATTTCTTGAGCATTATACAAACACAACTGAACACACTAATTTAAAGTACATGAATGCACTTTTTTAAGAACTTAATTCCACAAATGGTAAAATTTATGTTGCTAATGGTGTTTAGTTGTTATGTGCCATTTTTGATTAACGAACAAACTTACAATAGCCAAAAACATTACCAAATGCAGCCCCACATGTCAGCCAACGAATAATGCATCTGCAATCCTTGAAAAAGCATGGAAAATCACAAAAAATACTGAGTATGAAAAGCAGATAACATAATGGAAAATTAAAGAATATTGAAGGATAACTTCGACTAAACATTTATGAAAAGCCAATAAGCAAAATGGAATTATACTCGACAATTGAAAAGGAAAGGGGAGTTCAAACTGAAAATGCATAAGAAAAAGATTTAAAAGGTGGTTCACTAAGGTATCAATATCATTTGTGAAACTAAAATGTGATAGAATTTTTCATTTGCAGTACCTTGCCAAATAACCATCTTTTGTACTCCAACTGCTATTCTTCCAAGATTTTATTTCAATCATTACAGTTCCATGTATTTTATCATAAACAATTTTGAGTAACAACGTAATAACCATGAACATCATGTCTTTGAACTTCTAAAATTTAGTAATGACGCAATTTTAGCCTACCATGTAAGGTTACGTATGGCATTTTCTTCACACACAGAGAGAGAGAGAGAGAGACACACACGATGTAAGAGCATGTAATATAATTGTGGGATGAAACAGCTTTTCCTTGTTTCAACTAAAGCATCAAATATTCTGCTCAATCATTAGATCGTACTGCTTAGTCATGCAAACTTCTTGTTTTACTCTATGAATACATGTGAGTAATTATTAAATTAATAGATTAGCACTCTCAATAGCAAACCAACAATTTGACGAATGATAAAATTAAGGTTTGTAGTAGAAAAAAAATAACATTTAAAAGAAGAAATTTATCGCTATGGATACGCACATGCGTGTGCGCGCGCGCACACCACAATATATATGTGTGTGTGGGTGTATGCGTGTGTGTACATGTGTGTGTGTGTGTATAGACACACATATGTGTGTATGCATGTATATGTCTATGTGTATATATATGCTTCTATGTATAACTTACATAAAATATCTAAAGACTTGAAGTACTAACTTGATTCATAACATCTGAGTTGGTCGCATTCCCTTATAGGAGATAATGGAAAAAGCTTTGATTGACAAAAATATTAATCAATTAATTTTTTATATATCTAGCAATTCGAAAATGCTATATTATAGACCATCCAAAAATTTGAATTGCATATGTTCATGATATGAACACTTCTTAATAATACAAATTAAGAATTTTTAAATGCTTAACATGGCTTAAAGTAAAATTATATACGAACCAAATGAATGAATATAGGTGGAAGATATCTTAAAAACAACAATAAATCTATAGTCGGTATATTTTGATTTATGAAGTAACAATTATTCATATCATATTGATTTCTTAAACTTCATCAACAAACATAGTCCATACTGATTCGATAAAATGCAAACCGAAATCCATCGTCTATCAACTTGTACTGTTATCAAGATTTGGCTCAAATTAGTCTCTTATATCGTTATTTAAGTCTAGAAAAGCTGCAAATCATATCTAAAAACATAGCATGTCTATATCAAATTTAAACCAGTTGCACATGCTTCATGCTCGTATTATTTTTTGTTAAATCATCGTAAGAGATGCTTGCTTACCCACACAAAGTACCTGTGGAAGCACTCAAAGTAACATATCCATAAAAATAGAATTGAACTATGATTACCCTCTTGATCAAACAATAATTATCCCAAAAACACAAATTCAAGAATAAACAAAACCATACTTAAAAATATACAGAAAAATTATCATTATTAGAAATCACCTAGCTTGAAATAGAAAAGAGGAGAATAAAAAAATGAAAAGAATTTTAAGTGAAAAGTTGATGTCAGTATAATAAATTCTTAGTGATATTCATTTCTTCATATGAAAAATTATGTTTGTTGCATAGAAAATTTTGGGGAAAGAGGAAGTGAAGAGGCCTTAAAATGATATTTAACCATTTAGTTACCTATAAACAACTGTAATGTGTTTTGATGACTCTATCCAAATGTGTTAAAAGTTGACTATACATTTGTAAGTGGCATGGTTACATGTAGAGTGTCTAACAAAGGAAATCCCTACAAATTTCTAACAGACCGTCAACAACAATTATCATATAACTATATAAGTCTATTAATATAGTATAATAAAGAGCGGAGCACAAAACCATGATTTGAAGATCAGTGAACCAATGGATGTAACAAAAAGTTGATCTGAGTTGAAAATGAAATAGTATACCAGAAACCTGACACAAACCTGTGTGGAAAATAAGAAAGTAGATTGCAAAACATGATCATATTTATTCCTCATTCGGATAGAGTATGTATCGAAGGAAGTATCCACAAATTTCCATCAGCTAGTCTCCGGTAATCGGTTGATAACTATACAAATATGTTGACCTGTATTATAAAATTAAAAATTAACTTAATAGCGTGTGACTCATATTTTTATTTTATACTTACAGTTGCAAAAAAATAATAATTTAACTTTATCAATCTAATGTTTGATGCTCAAGTTTAATTTGAAATGAACATATTGATGTTTGATTTAAAAAGCTTGGATATTATGATGATTATGCCAAACAGTGCATAAAAGTTATTGGCCAACAAAATTAACAAAATGAGAGAAACTCAAATTCGTTCAACATAAAAAGGCACACAAAAAATATTAATTGATATGAAGTACAACAATGATAGAATCAAAGAAAAATTCATAAACCGAAATATAACTATTTACTATAATAATTTTGATAATAAAAGTGGTCGGATCCTATCTCATTTTACATGAGAAATATAAGGTGATCGGTAAATTGTTAAGGTAATTTTTAATTTAAATTACTAAACATTCATTACGTATTGTCAAAAACTCAAAGAGAAACAAAACCGCAAAATAAAAAAATAAAAAGAGAAAATGCAAAGTAAAATTAAAGCCCTGTAGTTGATATTATTATTGAAGCATCCTGCTTTAAAAGCTAAAAAGATTAATCAAATAATAAAATTTTTGAAATAATAAACATTAGAATGGATGCTACATCAATCAAATGCTTGTTAAACAGATACCTGAAAATACAATGATAGGGACAAATGGAATTATAGAGTTGGATTAGCCAACACACAAGCAAGCTTTGTTTCAGCCTTCTTCTAAAATTAAGTGGATTGATTTTACTTGTGACCAATATAAAGTGGATTCAAATCATAATATAATTTTGTAAAAATGTGTGGACAATACACCGTACAATATAAAGTAGGGTAAAATAGTGCCATGTAAGGATGCAGTGGTAAATATGTATTTTTTTACAACTTGTTACAGCTTCGAGAATCACTGAAGTACAGATCCAATAAATTTATCCATCAAACACTTGCCTCCAGTGCAAAATATCAAACTGATTAATGCCAACAAAATTGCTGGTAAGCAATCTTTTCATTAAGCGTTACAGTAATAAATAAATCAAAAAACATAATATTAACTGTTTTTTTACTACAAAAGGACCAACGCATCGTAAGAGAAGAAAACTATAGCAAAAATTATGTTAGAGAACCACATATTATCACAAAAACAATTGGTGCTGTGAAAGGAGGTCTCTTAGTATTTATGCATGATTTATATTGTAAATTGTCAGACGTGGGACTAATTTCAACACGCCCCCGCACATGTGGCGTATCATCAGCCAAACACGTGGACATTCAATGAGAGTGATGTGTGACATAATTAAACTCGCTTTGATACCATGTTAGAGAACCACATATTATCACAAAACCAATTGGTGATGTGAAAGGAGGTCTCTTAGTATTTATGCATGATTTATATTGTAAATTGTCCGATGTGGGACTAATTTCAACAAATTATGCATAAAAAAAGTAAGTAGATACTGAGTTTGGTGATGTAATCCCCATATACTTGTAAAAAGCCTTTTCTGTTTTCAATGTTTGGTTCTGAAGTGTACACCACATTTTTTTTCCTTACCTACAAAGAAATTCACTTATTCAATTATTTGTATCATGCAAAAGTAAAAGGTTGGGTCTTGCTTATTGTTATCAAAGAAAGTTTACCATTCTCTCTCATTATGACTGAGCCTTGGAACCCAAATAAATTCAAAAAAAAAGCTATAGTAGAAAAAAACATGTGATAGCCTGGTAATGCAACTTACATCCCGTGTGGGCTGCAAAATTCATGATATTTTGTGGCAGCATCAATGATGTTGTATCCTAGGTAAATTTTACAGTTCTTTCTTAGAAGTTATCTTATCTTGATACTGCAAATTGACCACTACTCTCCCAACCTGTGGAAATTCTATTAGGTGAATGGATATATTAAATATATGTCTAAGTGTATTACTTGCAAAATAACAAAAGAGGTAAAGAGCCAAAGTTATTACTTTTATTCTGTAAGCCTCCTAACCAATAAACCTTAATCTCTTGTTAGAAACATCAGTTCATAATAAGAACACATATGGCTCTACATTCCAAATTATTTTTCCATAAATGAATTATTTTGTATCAAAATTAAATATATAACCAACCATGTATGTTTTAAATTTTGTCAATATAATTCAAGTTTGAAAACCATTTCAAAATATCTACAGTGCTTATCTGGTTTCTGATTAAAATGAACATTTTTATACATCAATCAGTTTAGAGTAGGCATTTCAATGATTCTGTAACTTTATCTGCTTTCACCATTTTGTATTGAAGAATCTGTTATAGCTGGTTCTTTGTTTGCTTCCTTTTATCATTTTTTATTTTATAAGATCTTAGTTAGGTAATGAAGAGAACTAAGAATCTAAAGATTTGGTTCTACCTAACCATGCAAGAAGTATGATACGTATTATACCGAGGCAAGGATCCTAAAAGATAAAATCATAAATTATAGAATACATGCATTTTCTAGTGTCCCAATGGACTGAATAGAACATCTAATGTTGTCTTTCCTTTAACCTTCATGCCTACATTAAGATAAACATCTGTCACTGTCTAGAAAGGATCAAATAGACCATACCATGCACTTTTCCTACTGATATTTTGCAAAGCTCCATAATAAATAGCAGTGAATGAAGGAGTAATACATAAACTGGTTCACCAAATGGCAGAACTAATATACGGACTTGAAGTCTAGAAGCATATTGCAAACAGTTATATTGTAGCCTCGTATAATAAAATTTAGTGGATAAAATAAGAAAAATAACATAAATATCAAAAATGTTATAATTACCTATTGCATAAAATTTTCACCAACAGCTTTGTTATCATTCTCACAACCAAACTAAGCGTGTAGTAATGTAATAGAATCAAAATATCACAGACAATACATAATAGTGTAATATAAAACATTAAAAATTGAGGAAAGAAACGTAAAATTAGTGCTGAAAAGCTTCATATTAAACTTGTGTGCGTGTGTGTGATATATAATGCATATTCAGTCAAAATGATAAATAAACCAAACATTGCCTATTAAAGAAACATAAATACACTCTATGACATTCACATGCTTTGTTGAAATATGAAAGGCAAATAATAATGACAGTTGGTGCATTGAAGGTATAGCCAAGGAAAAAATAAGACTATAATGTACACCAAGTTAATAATTACATTTAGTTCGTACTAATCATAAAGTTATTTAGTACTCTAATGCATAAAAAACTACCAAACTACCCTATTTTATGTCAACCAAGCGTAGGGGTAGAAAACAAATATCAGGTTCACCTTTTATTAGTTGCAAACAACAGTATACCTCTTTCCATTTGTTTGTACATTCCCATCGGATGAGAAAAGATTTATAACTTTAATATAATGAGAGTGCAACATTTAACCTCAAATAACAGAATCAACCCATGTACCAAATACAAACATACATCTGATTTAAAAAGGATGGATAAATGATGTAAAACTTTATATAGAGCACCCTCATGTTCAAAAAGATATAATTTTAATATTGTTCAAGATGAAAAGTCAATCGGGTTTCTTTGTTAGTTTGAGATTCGGATTAAACTTACAATTTTGTGATATATAGGACTGCAGTGTACCAAATAATATACCAAAGATACCGAAAATGCATTTTTCTCATTTTCTTTTGACATATTATAAGGCAGAATATAAATTTATAAAAAAATATTAAACCAATTTGTGAAATGTGTTAACCTAGTTCTCGATCTATCAAATTCACAATGGTCAAGTTATAAAATATGTGTATATGAATTTTTTGTTCAAATGTCGCCTTAATCAAAATAGAACAGAATGAATACATAGAAAAAAGCTTCAGTCGGTGTGAAAAAGTACAGAGTGAAGTAAAGTACTTCTCCTCACCCATGTATCTTATATTCTTGTACTTGGAGCTCTCCTGTTTCTTTTACTTATTAGTTGAAACCTAAATAAAACTTCAACCTAGACATAGTGAAAGAAAACTATTGTAGCATGGACGGATTATGTTTTGATTGGGTTTTTGCTGCGAAGGTCGATTAAAACTGGATAATTCTAAATAATAATATTAAATATTATATGGGAAAAAGGTTTAGAAGTTTGCTTTCGCCCATAGATCCAAACAAACTGAATGTTAAAATTTATTGACACGAATAAGTTCAATCAGATTATTAATCTAGTGCATGTACCTTGTAATGCTACTATTACCTCAAATGAACATGAATTTCCTTATAGAGGTTTTTCCAGTACAATACTACTTTTAACAATCGTTTAGCTTAAGCTGGTAACGAAAAGTAATTTTGTTTTTCCCTTAGGATTAAGGAAACATCTAGTTATCTCATGTATAAAACTGAAAGGAAAAAATCTCCATTCTGCATTTAATTTCTACGTAAAATATGCTTAATCATACTGAGAGAGAGAAAGAGAGAAACCATAATATTATAAAATGTTGTCGGTGCGTTGATTGGAAAATGAAATCAAGTTATATGAGTCCAATGGTACTAAGATCCTCATATTAAAATATGAAATTCATTTAAGTTCAAAAGCAACAAAATAATCCTCTAGAAGGACTAACTTAAAGATATACAATGTAACATATTCCTTGTACATAATGATTTCCTAGAAATACGCTACATAATTTCAAACATACAAACTATCGTAAGCTGAAAATGCAGTTTTATAAATAACGTCAATTTCAAAAGGTAGGTGAAATAGTTGTAAGGAGGGAAAAAGATAAGTGAAATAATATGCATATTTATTTCACTGTGTAAGTTAAGCATGGTGGAACTTTTTTTCCACCTCTTTAAAAACATACATAGGCTATATATGTCTACATGTGAAAGATTTTCAACACAAAAACAATGTCTATTTCAAAAGGTTTGATGAATCACACACATAAATTAAAAAAAAATCAGAAAGTTAAAATATCATACTTTCTACGAATAATACAAAATTTTAAATGATATATATATATATGAGTGGGTTTATTTCTGAGTTTTGAATGGTACTCATATTCTGTACAAAAAGCCTACGCTATTGCTAATTAATTAATCACTTTGGGACATTAAAAGTGAATTTTTAGAGTTGGGGTGATTGCTAAAAGTGGACCATTACTAAATACAGGCTACTTTGTAAGTGTTTTAGTAGATTTTGATACCATATAAAATTTTGCATTGCAAATAGTTCTAAAACTACCTCTTCATTTGAGAATATTTCATTGTCTGAATATATGTAACCTCTTAATACTTCTAGTCACGAAACATTAACTTTTAAATAACCATAAAACCAACAATTTTATCATTAAACATCAAAGTTTAAAAAACTATAAAATGAACAACTTTTATACGATATGCGAAGATATCCAACAAAAGATACACATTTTTTATTTGGTTGGCCTATAGCATTTTTTATAACAGTCAAAATGTGCACCAAACTTAAGAACAATAAATCTCAGAAATGTTTAAGCAACCAAACATTAATAAGCCAAGAAAATGGTACAAATACATGGGAATCAAACAATTCACGGTTTGTTAGATCAGCACAAACTAAAGTCACATGTCTAATTTGATTTTATCAAGTATACCAATACAAACTACTAATATAATTCAAAGAACAGCAACTCTTATTTAAATAAAAATCACTTAGGATTTTTTACCTGAAATAGGACAAATGATCGAATCAATCAGGGCAAAGCGTTACCGAATCCAGGAAAGGAAGAATAACTGACCGACCAAAGCATGCCTTCCAAAAATATCAACGTACGTGGGAAAGAGTGCTAACGGGAAGGTTGGGGTGAAGAATAATCATCGGAAAGCCCAAATTATGAACGTTAGTTAGGGCAGAACATCGTTCGCCTTGAAATGAACCAGCGGAGAAATATGTAGGACCTGGAAAAAGGAAGAATGGGAAAGTGAAGAGGCAGAAAACAAAATTCGACAGCCTAGGAAGAAGGAGAAGGTAAGCCACGACTTTAAAATTCAGGAACAAAATTTAGAAGGCTTCTAAGAAAGAAATTTCGCAGGTCGACGAAAAAGGAGGAAGAGGATACTATCGAGATGGAGAAAGAAACACAGAGACAGTTCAGGTTGCAAAATTGGAGGGGCCTGTGCGCTCTTAAAATGAAACTCACTAATAATATAATAGTATAAATAAGGTTATAATAACCTTGTTTATTTGCTCAATTCACATATTAAATTCTAACATAAATTATAAACAACAAACAATTACTTCAATTTCTATCAACTCGATCCCACTTCTCTTTTCAAGTTCTCCATCAAATGGCCATATGTTCTTACAGGAAAGGCTTGCCATCAATTTCAAAACACAAAAGATCCTGTTCTGCTGGCCGTCTGATTCATGCACAAGCAATTTTTTACCATGTCAAGCAATCAAACCAATTGCTATAAAAGCAAATTTCCTCACCGGTTAACTGATGGAACTTTGCAGAAAAACGCAAATGTACAATTATAAATAAACGGTCTTGAAAAAAATTAGAATATTACAAGTTCGGTTATCATAGCAGATTCTACACATTGACAGAACCCAACAAGCACAACCAATTATAAGTTGTGGAATTACAAATCATGGGATACATATGTCAGTCATGAAATATCAACCTCGTTTAACTGGCCTCTGCACATACGATTTATTTGGATCTTCCGTTTTCAGCTTTGGTGGTTTGGTCTCGCCTTTTTTGCCCTGGAGAACGTAAATCTTATCATCGGTAACATACATATGCTGTATAATCTTTTTATTTTTGAAAAATAAGATTGCTTCTTTACCTTCTTCCCTGCTTTCATAAAATCTCGCCAACTGGATACCTAAAAGCACAACGAAGTCGGAAAAAATGAAATTAGCAAGGATTCAGCATTGGACTATGCTTTTACACCATTATATAACAAATAGTTTCTTTCCAGCAATCATATATTGGATTTCATTTTTGCAAACATGCACTTCCAATATATGAAGTTAAGTTTGATCTATATGACAAAGGCATGAACAAAAAGTTAGGAGAGCTTATATGTGAATTGTCAAGGAGAAAAGATGTACCAGAATTATACTAAATTCAACTTCTAAGCCAAATCTTGAAAAAGGTTTTGAAATGGAGTTGTATGATTGTAGAACGAACACAATTATTACCTTAACAGGACAGTGTACATACATTTTACAGAAAAGTAATTTAATGGCAATATTTGATAGCTGCATATAAGTACATGTAGGCATGAATTACTCGTATATGAACATATAATATGATTTCGAGTACTGATAACTATAAACATACCCGTTGTTCCCTTGTCCCTTCCCACTGTTCCTCATGTTCGCGTT
This sequence comes from Allium fistulosum, assembly GCA_030737815.1. Taxonomy (NCBI): domain Eukaryota; kingdom Viridiplantae; phylum Streptophyta; class Magnoliopsida; order Asparagales; family Amaryllidaceae; genus Allium; species Allium fistulosum. The sequence goes on from CM060908.1 coordinate 205,632,028, forward strand.
TTCTTTTCCACATCTCCTTTGTTTCCTCTTCATCTTTCTTCAGACGTCCTTCCTCTTCTGATATCTGTATGTAGAACAATATCATAGTTAAAATAATAGCTTAAACCCATAAAATAATAATATTGAGGACAAGACAGATGACTGACAATACCCTCATTTGCATTTTCCTCCTACGCCATTCTTGGTCAGTTAATATTTCTCTAACTTTGATTTTAAGCTGCTGCTGGAAGTCTGTTGATTGCTCGTACTGTTGTTCATACTTCCCCTGTTAATAGATTTCATATGCATATTTAGATTCAATCTTTACCAAATGTATCGATAACCATAACCATTGCAGCTAACCGTCATGCCTTTTAATTAAACATCAGAGGCATTGTGATACAATACTATTGAAATCTAAACATCTAAAATACATATAGATAATAGCTCTCGAAGAGAAGTATATTTGTCGTTAAATATTTGAGAATACTAAGATTTAGCATGTGAAAAATTGTAAGGGCTGGTGAACAATAGGTATGTCAGTGTTTGTGTGCGCATGCACGTATGCACTTAAATGAATCTATATTTTTGATTGAGCAATAAGACGGCAATCATTAAGTTTAAAGTGAGTGTATTCAAAACAGCCGTGAGTTTAGCCTCATGGTTTAACATTCGAAACGGAAGAAAATGACCATAAACAAAATGTTCAATCATATGATTATGCTAGGCTATACCTGCAATCAATTATAAAGACGGTAGGGAAATTGCACGTAATGAAAATCCCAAGTAGTCGATCAGTAAGCCAAGGATAACCTCGTGAAGCCAAGATTGATTAAATTTTAATGTGTACTGTACTGTGGTTTAATGGATAAGCTCATGAAGCTAAGATAATTTAGAATTTAATATATTCAGAATAGAAAAGGAAGTATAACATGCACTTGATTTAAGTTCCCACTTGATAACTTGTGTCTGGCAAAAAATAATTTAAAAAAATAGAAAAAAATAAAAAGAAGAAGAAAAAAGAAAGAAAGAACAAAAGAAGGTGGATATATCAAACTTCAACAAACAAAATCAAAAGACCAATATTTACAAATAGATCATTTGGATCAAGTAACAACAAGCTAGGACGATTGTGTAGTACCTCATCTACCAAGGATTTTATTTTAGAGGCATTGTCTTTCTTCAGTTGCTTCTTTCTCTTAGCCCTAAGTTCTTCTGAAAATTGAAAAAGAAAACACTTATTTGCAATTGAAAGTATGTATGATAAATTAAAATGTTGAAGTAATCATGTATGGCTGGCTTAGCAGTTGTTTAGTGTCTTTCTGCTGCTGAAACCAAAGAAGTCTGGTTTTATCCAGTGTTAACATTCCAATCAATACCAAGAAATTAAGCAGCGGCATGTACAGTTTGCACTTATGTAGAAAGCACAAACAAATGGTCTTAGGTGGCAATGGTCCTTTGATGATACAAAAAAACTGTGTATGTTATTCTGAAACTGCAGCAAACATAAATATTGAGTGCTTAAAGCAGACCTGGAAAATCATTGATTTCCAACCATATAACATCTTCAAATTCGTAATTGACGAAGAAAACAAGGGAAAAACACCCGAAGACTTATCGAGTAACCAAATTAAGACGAAAGTAATATCACAAAGTCCACCAATCAACCAAAGGGAGTGTATGTTGGCCAGATTTAAAGGCGGTCTCCATTTTCAAAATTAAGAAGTCATCTATTTCTTAGAAATACGCAGATTAAATGAATATTAAGGATGCAGCAATATAGATTTAATGGTGCAACATGGTTGCTTCCTACAATATACTTCACAAAGATTCTGGCCAATTTGACAACATCCATCAATTAGGGAATGCTTCTTGATTGAAGGGTAAAAATAATATTTTATCATGTTGAACTAAAGCTGCAGACTATCAGTGAGGCCTGGTTAGGGGTGGGGGTTAATTCAACAAAATGGAAGTACCATTTGAATCTACGGAAAAATATACATCCATTTGGTTGGGTCAACTCTCAACTTCCAGTCCAGATATATGTTTAATAGGTTGTAGCATTAAATTAACAAGATAGAAACCTTGAATTCAATGAAACAGTGAGAGGTAATCATAGGCATGTATCTACCTTTTGCAGCATTAATTTGGCTTACGAGATACTCTCTTTCCTTTGGATCCAGTAACAGCTGCTGAGCTTTAGCCAAAGCTGCCACAATCAACACGTTATCAAATAAGATCTTGATGCAAAGACATGGAAATTTAAACATAATACAATTCATGATATACATAGATACTTATAGTTATGTCATAGCGCAGTGTGCGTGCTATTTAATCTATAATAGCGCATGTGTCATATATAGTGCAAAATAACACGCTGTTTTTGTCAAATTGCAGATAGCGAATATTTCAAAATGATATATAAAGAATTCATTACCTTTTAAAAAGAACAAACTTTTAAATTTCACTACCTTTTATTATTTTAAAATTCCAAATTCCCATTTAAATTACCAATTTAATCATTTTGAAATTCTAATCAAGGTAGATTACAAACCAAGGTTGTTACATAGCGCTATTTTGTTTGTTTGTTTATTTTAGGTATGTACATGGAAAAAAGTGCTAATTTAATGGTTGATGGGCTAATCATATATCTTCATTAATAAATCAAAATCATTTATCGAATAATGACCATGGTTTTTTCAAATAAAATTGAATGTAGATGATTGGTGGGCTATCAAACTCAAAACGTCTACGTGGAAAAAATTAATACTTTTGATTTTCTCCAGCTATATTAATAGGTAGAAACTTCATATCCTTAAAAAAACATTTTTAAATTTGCTAATTATGTTGTTTACCCCATTTAATTTTTTTCAAAGAAAATTTTAATTTATAGAACTTAATAGTTTGCAATATCGTCGGTTTTTAATACCGAAGAGCAAAAATATGAAGGCTGAACACCCTTTTTTTTAATTCTTTTGAATAAACTTTTGAAAGCAAAGTTCTTTCATTTAATAAAACATTATAAAATTTCATTTATCATTCTAAAAGTGCTACTTAACAAATACTTTGAAAATGACGTTATGGACTAGTTTATTTTGACTGTACAAGAAAGCAAATTATTTAGTACAAGATACCAAATTTTGGTGCAACTCGATGACGTTATTTTCTAATTTGTTTTCCATGAAAAATTAGTCTTTCAATCTATAACAAATGTTTTAAATTATTATCCACCACTGCCAAATAATATGCTGCTATTATTAGATTCGTATATGATTCAAGTCTCTTTTTCATACCAACTTAACTCGATAAGACTTAATAGTGAGAATACACTTTCATCTCTTTTAGTTTATAAGCATCTAAAATATATGCATGTTTTGATATTGATTCGCTAAATAGCTAAGAAGTTGTTTTGATAAGTATAGTTTTCATAATGCCAAAAATCTCGAAACAAATGAAATCAAAATTTACATTAAAATATAGAAAAAGAATTTCGAAATCAACATTAAAAAATATATTAAAAATAATCTAAAGATATATTAAATTTAACAAAATCACTATTCAACATATAAATTTATGAAAAATAACGATTTAAATAGTCGGTTTTAATTAGAAAAAAAATAAAGACCATGAGGATAGTAAATCCCTGAAAACAAAGACGGATTTACTTCAAAATTGAATTTTAAACTTTAAAGCATGATTCTACTATTTTAGAGTTTTGAATTTGAATAGGAGGCACCAACTAACAAGTTACAGTGTAAATTACGATGTAAACGACAATCCATAATTCAATACATTGTATAGTTTAAGAAAATAATAGTGATAATCATAATGAGTGCTTTGATATTTATGTAAACATGGATCACAGCTACTTTGGTCTCATTTAGTATATGTATAATAAAATGCAAAATTTACAAAAGTGAACAAAATAACATGCACCATAGCGCAAGACTTGCGCTATTTTGCACTATTTGCTATTGACTACCTTGCGTGTAATGCATTATGCATATCAAATTCGAGAAAATAAATAATTATGAACACATCACATATAGCAATGCTTTTACTTGTCGGGTTCAAGAACAAATACCATTTTATCATTAGTATGGTATAATCAAGGTTTGAGGTACCAATCGGTACCTGGGAATTCCAATGGTACCGGACCGGTACCGCCAATGTTCGATCCACGGCCAAAGGAGAATTCCGGTTTTGGTTTGTTCAATTAAGAAAAAAAAATCTAAATTGTACAAAACCCTAAATCGAACTCTTGGTATGTGGATAACACCAGAAAAAGCAAAGAATCCCAACAAAAACTCAAACAACAAGAATAATCTCTCAAATCAACACTTCAGTCATTAAAAACGTGAAGAAACAGTGAAAATTTGCATGATTAAATCATTTTATGACGGCTATAAATAGAAGGCAGAAATCAAATACTCATCCCATCAAAATCCATATCTTTGTTCGTCGATTCTACAATTAGAGCATCAAAGGTGATTTCAAACTACTTATCTCGACTCTCGAGTGTGACTTGAGTATAAAGCAGTGATTTTTTTCCCATTGCGTTGAAGTGCTTCAAAATTTTGCCCTAACCCGATTTTCGATTTTGAGATAGAAAAGGAGAAGCGGGAGTATTATTTCTGAAGAGGGGAAACATGTGGTTGGTTAGATTTTTTAATTGGTTGGGCGTGATTGATATTATTAATGTAATTTAAAGGTGAACTGATATGGGTTGAGGTTTGTTATTGGGCTGGTGTATTTCAGTTTAATTTAATGTAATTTAAGTTTAATTTAGTGTGATAATTTTTTGTTTAATTAGGTTAACTTAATATAGTTATACATCTATACTTTTAGGTACAATATGGAAAATGAAGAAGCTAATGTCACCAAGATCGGTTGGAATCATGGTACCGCCATTGATGGAAACCTTCAAAAAACTAGAAAAAAATATTGATATCCAAAACCGGGATCATAGCCAAAACATCCGAAATTTCCTAAGTCAACCGAAACTAAGAAAATTTCAAGACGATTGAAACCGGAACCGAAACCGATTTCTCAAACCTTGGGTATAACTGTATATTACAAGATCAAACTTGGCTTCTCTCCATATAAGTCTTCTGGGGGAGGGTAGGATATAATCAGGATTTGTTCACTTACTGTATGAGCTTTGCAGGCTTATTTAGGTATTTTATAAATAAAATTGGCTAAGTGAGCTAGATTTGAACAAAAATTAACCTAGTTAACACCATCCATTTGATTAACTTCATGTTAGGGCAGGTTTAAATGACAAATTAATAATGAATGCAATCATACAACTCATGATTCGAAGCATATACATGGATATATGTAATAACACAGCCCCATTCATATTAGGCACAAATTTTACAAATTTTGTGCAGAAAAAACAAAATTTTGAAGCTCTCTAAACTGAAATATGTTACTGGTTTCCAACTTCATCTGCTAAGTTTTTTATTTTAAAAGAGCTTGCGTAAATATAATTAATCTTTACTCAACCACATTTTATCTCTTCCACTCATTTTAAGCAATATGAAGAAATTCGCCGATACAATAAATTTGAAAAGGTCCCATGTTAACTTGCTTTCCATAGTCTGTATACTTCTATCTATCAAATGTTGCTTGTTTTTTTAATTTTACCTAGTTGATATGGTTGTAAGATGGATAAGGAGCTTTGACATCCATGGTCGTAAATTATAATGGATATTTCTTCTATGTGAATTCAATCACAAATCTAATACATCAATCATCTTCGATTGTTCAATTCTAGAGAATGCACCAATTGTCATAAACTTAAACCTTAAACATATTGGCTACCGTGTAGCATAACTGGTGAACCAAGCAACGACAATGTGCTTATATCACAATAAATCTAGGTACAATTATATCAATGGAGAAAGCATCTAATTGAGCTTATAAACGCATAATCAGGCACCCAAAATTTGACAAAAATACTAAACTAACATAGTGAATCACACAAATGAAATCCGTAATTTAAAAAAGTAAGATCATTAGGCAGTTCTGAAATAGCCTCTCCAAAGCAAGATCAAGCTATGTGAATCATAATTTTGTCATAGTAGAAATGTTATTTTCCAAAATACTTGAATGCATTAAACTACATCTAACATAAACATAATTTCCATCTATAGTAACAATTATGTAAGTGGAAGAATAGCTACCGCCAAATGCTTCCTTTGCTTGAGGATGTTTGCATTTATCAGGGTGAACCATCAAAGATAATTTTCTGTATTGCTTCTTCACATCATCAGGTGACGAGTCGAAAGGCAAATTCAAATGTTCAAATGGATTCAACTTGAAACATGAAAGTATCCTGTAACAAAACATTACTTATCAGCAGAAAGTATACGGAGAGATTAACAAAAAATGATCATTATCAACCCCTAAAATGAGATAAAAACATGAATAGACTATTCAGATTGAAAATGGTGAATATCAATTAAATAAACGGAAAATAAGGAATTTGATGTACCTGAGGACCTCGTTGTCTCTCTCGACTTCGCTGACTTCAGCCATGAAGCTCTTGAGGAGAAGATCCTCTTCGCTGAGGTTCGCCATGGATTCTAAGGGTTTCTTTTTCAGTTCGCACCCTCGATTATTTTTTCGATTTGGAAGTTTTGATTTCAATGGAAGAGGAAACTTTTAAGAAAATATAATTTGATAATCTGTTCTCTGGTTGGGCTGAAAGATATAGGCCCATGTTTGTTTTATACAAAATAAGGAGCTCTTGTTTCCTGAATTAAAATTAAAAACATGTTAGGTGATACATGTGCATCTATATATGTGTAAATGTGTGTCTATATAGGTGTGTTTGCGCGTGTAAATATGTGCCTATATAGGTGTGTCTTTATGTGTGTTTGCACGCACGTGCATGTTATAGGTCAAAATTCAATCTATCGTATATTGATTAGCCCAAAGCAGAATGTAACATTTACCGTTATTCGAAAACAAAAGAAGACTACTTCAAAATGAAATATAAGCAATAGAAGGTTGAATTTCAGAAAAAATACAAGAGAAATTAAAAAGGGTAAAAGTAAGTCAAGCAATTAGCTATTTTCGCTCGTCGCTTATATCGGTCCTGTGCAGCTAAAGCTCCGATAAATTCTTGCAAAATCTCATCTATAATACATAGCGCTCTTCGACCGCTGTACATTTTTAATTTAGCGTTATTAAACAGCAGATTTGCTTTAAGTCTCGCTACGCCCGCTAAATCGAGGCTTTTTTTAACACCCGCTTTAGCAGGATTAATATAAAAAGGTTGATTTGATTACTTCTTTTTTAAACCAAATCAACAAAGTTAGGATAGAGACTTAATTTTAAGACATAAGTGCTCTATATGTCAGAAATCCAATGCAGTCATCAAACCTGAGTTGCATAAACCATAATATTCTTTGACTTTGTTATATAGGATTAATTAATGATATTTCATTTTCCTACACAAATGATGTGAGAATAAATTAACTTTAAATGAGTGTTACGGCACGCGCTTCGCGCGTGAATTGTTTGCCTTATCAATTGTATAAATCATTCAAAAAAAATGATTTTTTATTCTCAAGTGACATTAAGATTTGTATAATTGTAAAAAAGTATTTTAAATTTATAAAGAAAGTTTAATTTTAGATCTTATTTTTAGAAGCGTTTTAAATTTGTAAAGTATGTTTAATTGTTAGATCCTACTTTTAGGAGCGTTTGAATTTGTAAAAGAAGTTTAATATTAGATTCTAATTTTAAGTAATTAAGATTTAACAATATATAGATTGGCGTTTTTGATAGTTCACGTTGATACCAAAAAAGCGTGACATCAAGGCTATTACAACTATTATTAAAGATTTGGTTTTGTATCTAATGAAGCATTCTACACCTTCGCTATTTTTTGCTATATTCTGTTTTATCCTCGCTACAACATTTTGCACATCCACTGCTATAAAAATATAAAAAGGGCTAAGCACTTTAACTGCACGGTATCGATCAAGTCAGGGTCCAATTTCGCTACAATCACCATGATCTCTCTTCGGAAGTTATGGATGTCGGCTTGATCTCCCACCAAATCTGGAGAAGGCAAACGAATTTTAACCGTATAAATAGATAAGGAGAGGCATTGAGAAAAGAACTAATTTTCCACCCTTATTCTCTGGTGTTACCAAGTTACGACGTAAACCTGCATTAATATTTTGATTGTTCTTATGTTATGTTGTTTCATTGGTTGAAACGCATCATCTTGCACTTGTATTTTGTTCAATTCTATAATAATTTTAGGAGAAAAGTGGACGTAAACATATTGAACGGTTGAACCACTATAAAACATGTAGTGTTGATTATTTTTTGTTGAGATATTCAAATGTTGCCAATATATTTTTAGCACTCGGTTGATATTATCATTCAAGATCGTATAAAATTCCTAAAACACCAATAACTTTGGTTTACGTTTTAAAATCATGGTTCATACTAATTTGATTTTGGGTGTTTACTTGTCAAAATAGCATAAATATCTTGATGAGTTAACTGAGAGATAAAACTCAGGATTCTCGTATTTTCTTCAAAGTTTATTGATAATCTAATTTCAAAATGGTGTTTGAAACACATTTTGATAAAAAGAATTTCTCACATGGAAGATGTTAGGCTTCCTAACACCGTGGAAGGACCATCCAATGCAGAGAAAGTAGGGTCAGGTGAGAAAAGGTTGAAAGCAAAGTTAGAAAAGATGTTTACTATGCTGTAAGGGAAAGTGATAAGCTAACAAGCAGACACATGCAGTTCTTGGAAAGAATTTTAGTAGGCTTAAGTATAAGAAATAACATAACAAATGCTATAGCGAAGGCCTATGAAAAAAATGTACGTGACACGACCAGTTTCAAAATGGAAGTTCGCCCAATATACTAGCTAAGAAAATGTTGAAAATGGGAGTAAATCATTGTTAGATCACCACTGCAGTAGACATCAAGCAAGTAGAGGATACAGCGGATAAGAAGACGATTAAAATAATAAAGACGGTGAAACAGAGCCAACAGACGAAACTTTGGTAACGATCGAGCGTTTTGTACCAATAATTTTGACCAAAATTGTCAAAGCCTTAAGGATTTACGACCATCCTAGACTTCTCCATAGATGATTTAGAATATTATGTGAACATGTTTGTAGAAGATTATGTGGAAAGCGATGGGTACAAACCGTGTCGAGAACGCTAAGGAGCTTCGCATAGAAATCCCTTCGATTATAATGGAAATAGGCAAAGGTTTATGGGTTGATTGCCTTCGGGCAACAACCGTCATTGTCATTCTCACGATTGAGGGTGCGATCAGGATGTGGCCTCTAAAGGATTTTCTCACATAAATTCCTAATGGGAAGACGAGAAGATACAGAATATGATTCGTAATACGATGTGGATCGACGAGAGGGACTCAGATTCGGATAATGAAAACATCAGTTCATTCACTACATGCATACTTAATGCCGAATCTCCAAGGTATTTCAAAATGCTAACGATGGAGCCATGCAACGAGAGAACATATCCAAAGGCACATTCGTTGAGGTATATATATATCCAACTCATTGAGGCGTTTGATGCATTTGTGGAGGTGTTATGGAGATGTTTCCCCACCTTTTAACGGAACAGGCCACCTTATGGTTGGTAGGTTGAACAGAGTTTCAGTCGGTTCCTAGATGATGTTGGTCAAGAAGTTTAAAACTTAGTCCATGGTATGCTCAACAACTGTAACAACCCACCCTGGAACATACCTAAATTTCGATGCAGAAAAGGCCCATTGAAACTTATATCCATTTTAAGGTAAGATGTTGGTAGAACTAAGAAAATAACAATATAGAGCCATAACTAAACTTTCAAAACTCACAGCGGATGAAACAAAATATAATAGCAAAGTGTACTCATTTATTTAAAACCATAAAAATGTCATAATACAAAATTCCATAAAAAACCGTAACATAATATCTGTTACAAAAAATTTCTAAATACATGGGTACATATCAAAGCGAGTAATAACAACAAATACGGCCACAAGCCACGCTTCTCTACCTCTAAGCATCGTCACCGCCATCACTCCATCCTTAACCTGTGTTGTAATGAGGGGAGAGTTAGAACAACAAGTGTTTGGTGAATAAAAACCTCGAGTCTTACATTTTCAGTACTTGGGCAGTATATTTCAAAATAAGAATATGTTTACAAACATAAAATCATTTAATACTTATTTATAAGAAAAGGATGTGGGTCCAACCACTTAATACCTTCCATTCTAGAAGTAGATCCCGTATCCCAATCATACGTCATGAATAGGTAACAATGTGAGAGACGGTACCCGAGCCACTTAATACTTCCCAGTGGAAAGTAGACAAACCCTGCCATTTAAGGCCTATTTCCAGAAGCATGCTCCTCGATGGTACTATCTAGCTGACATCATATGGAATCTCATAGGCTACTTAATGCTTCCAAGTGGAAAATAAGTAGATCCCATCATTTAAGGCCTAATTCCAAAAGCGGACACTTATAGAGATACCACCGAGCATAACCCATTGGTCATTTAATACTTCATCTGGGGAAAAAGGCGGGTCCAACCACTTATACCTCAAACCTCGAAGCAGGCCATTCGTCTTATGGCCCATATCTATAATGACATCTCACATTAGTCCACTATTCATGGGAACCAGTAGCCAGATTAGCTGGGCTGATTTCCTCTACTGGATTTGGAACTAACCTTGCGTCATTTCAAATATTTATCATAAGGATATCTCACATCAATAAAAGTGTACACAACTTCTGGTAGCCTCAAAGTGAAGGGAAAACTTCTGTCATGTAACTCTATTGACCTCGCATCCCTACGACTTAGCCATAAATCAGTTACTCTCCACACACACACACACCCATCTCAACGTTTCATAAATAAGGTCTTATAAAGAGTCTTCCTTATTACGCCTTAAAATAATAATTAGGCTATATAAGAGTTTCCTCTTATTTTCACCTCAAAATCAATTATCTTCCTAATGGGGAAAAATAAATGTAAATAAATGCCTAATTAATTACGCCATATATGTAATAGTTATACATTAATTATGTAGATAGAAATAAACAAACATTCACTCTTAATAATTTCTAAACGCATGGATTTTACGCCTAAGCTAACGTTTAATGTTAGTTCCCTAATCAATTATTATTACAATTCCCTTTTCTTCAATTTGCCAAGATTTCATGGAATTCAAATGTCCAAAACAGGGAATAAATATTCATAATCAAAACTACAATAACAGGCTTGTAAATAAAATAGAAATTCAATTTATTACACCAATTCAATGGAATACCTTAAACAATAAGAATTGCAACCGAAACCCCATATTCTATTCAACTCCTCTTTTTACAAAGAAATAGATATGAATAAGTGGTGTAAACTACGAAAAGAATTTGTAATCTAAACCTCTTATTTTATCGAAGAATCACAATTTAACCCAAAGAAGAAGGAGAAGTGAAATAGACTATGAAATTATAAAAAATGTCATAAACGTAACAAATTCCACTAAATTAATGTAAATAATTTAGAATCTCAATATAGAATTGACATTTCGAAATAAAAGGGAATTTTGGAGGATTTTATCTATTATATTTTCGAATTCCCAAAATCCCTAAGGCATATTCAAATCCAGAAGAAATACAGTAAACAACTGCTGAAAAGAAATACTAAGGTTTCCACTCATAGAATAGCCTTAGCTTCGCCTTCCTTGGATTCGCATGCCTTATAGTTTCTTTTAGAATCTCTCTCTTGTGATACACACACACACACAATAGGAAAGAGGTATATATATTCATTAGATTCAGAATAATTGGAGAAGAATAGTATAAGAATAGATTGGAGGAAGAAGAAACAAATAGAAAATAGGTTAAATCCTTACCTGAATACTCTACGAAGTTTCTTAATCTTATTAGAGAGATAGCAATGGCAGAGTTTCGTCGTATTCTCCAAAATAATATGAATAAAAGTGGAGAAGATAGGATTTGATTTATAGGAGTTGAAACGCACCAGAACCGTAGAATGGAAGTAGGCAGCAAACGGGTAAATCTAGAGCGCACAACCGAATAAAACAGAACTTAAAACCCTAGCCGCCACTGGCAAATATTATTGCCAAGCAGTCGACCGGCGACCGATAGGCGGTCGACGGATATGGTCGACCGGTTGACCTATTCAGGTCGATCGCTCCCTTTATTCAAGAGGACGTTTATTTATTTCCGTCGCTATATTATTTTATTGCCTAATTAACATTTTAATGTTAAATATTAATTAAACGTTTACTTAGCACCCAAGCTCATTTTTGAAATTTAAATCCTAAATTTTATTTCTCATTTGAATTTAAATTCAAACTAAATTAATTTAATTATGAAAACTTCAAAGGCTCATAACTTCTTTGTTTGAGCTCCGTTTCCAGCATATTATATATGGAAACAGATTAGAATTTCGCCATGAACGCAACAGAATAACTTTCATGGTCAAATTTCAACTTTTATAAAATTTCTATATCCAATCCTTATCATATTTAATTCAATTTACTTTATTCATTTTACGGAGTGTTACATTCTTCCCCACTTAAAAAGGATCTCATCCCAAAATCTTCCTAGGGGCAAACAACGTAGCGCGCAATAACATCCTTGTTATACAACCAAGTTATCTACACAACCATCTACTCAACCAATGGTGTAATGTGATTATGCACTACAGACATACTAAAATGGGCTCGATTCTAGTCAATCCTAGCATGACACGTGTCATGAAAGTATGTATGTAAAAACCCTAAACATGCGTAAAAATTTCTACATAAGTGTAAAGTGGTTGTGAAAAAGTGTAGCAACCATCTTCTACCATCCAATCTAGCAACCACGATGGAACCAAAATCCTAATTTTGGAGAATTTTTTTTCAGAGAAAGGTTTTGGATGAAGAGTCTTCATGCCTCCCATCAAATTTTCTCACCATTGTACTCGAACCAATATAATTCTTTGTCATGGAACCTCCGAGTTCCGTGTTCTACCATGCATGCAATAGCACAAGACATTATTGTCTCCGTCCTAAAAGTCTCCAATTGATTAGGCTCTGCAGCAATTGTTATGCTAGAAGGTATTTCCTCAAATGCAAAAACGTCATGGACTCCAACCCAACATAAAAGTTTCTTATTTTTCCTATATTGGGAAATGGCCCAATAAATCTGGTGCTTACTTTCCAACTATCCAAATCATGCGCTACTTAATCAAATATGATTTCCAACGTCTCGTAATACAAATCTGGTCCGAGTAGACTTTGTCAGTGGTTTCCCACCCACAATTTGACGATTTGCATGACCTCCCCAATAAAATGCTTCAAGGGTGCCATGCTAATCATTCATTGATGACTACAATCCTGCACGAATTCTACTAAGGTTAAGCATTACTCCCAAGGTCCTCCAAAGTCTAAGATGCAAGCTCTCAATAAATCCTCTGAGTTCACATCCGGTCCTTCAGTTTGTCCATCGGTCTTCAGTCGATATGTGATGTTCTGATTTAAAGAAGTTCCTAAAGCTACTAGCAAACCCCTCCAATTTTTCTAGTAAACTAAAGGTCCCTATCACTAAAGATGCAGAGTGCAACTCCCTAAAGCTGTTTTGGAGTGCTACGGTTCTACTGCTTCTAACGGAAAATTTCTGCCACCTTTTTCTTAACCCTTGATCAATAGGAAATTCCATTCTGATTCTTATACATTTTCTCTTTTCCTTGCATAGTGGCATTTTGTGAGCTAAATCTCTTATGTTTCCCAAAATCTAAAGTTTTGAGATTGAAACATTTACCCACTTTAAGCTACTAACCTAATTTCCTCATTAACTTCCAGTTTTACCAATGGTATATCGCTAGTTAAGTGTTCCTATAAAATTTCCTTATTTACTTTGCATTTTAACATATATCAAGTGATTTAAATCCCATTCATAAAGTTTACACGGGAATAAAATGGGAATATATCTTATCCACATCATCCACTTTTCCAATAAAGAAGACAACTAGCGACTATAATCCAAGAACTCCAAAAGAAATTTTTACTGGAAGTTGCCATTTATTATCAGTTAATATAAATGGTGTTGAGGTCCTAACACTCCATTCTAAATTAAAATGGGATATCTTTAATATTTCATTCCATTACTATCCATTTTCTTAATTTCCCTTTTTCTTCGGTCTTTCATGAATGTAGTCCATTCATTGCTTTAGTTAATATCCATAGCAGTTGATCATTACTTTCAAAACTGGACCATCTTCAATTAATCCTTCATTTTTTTAACCTTCTTCAAGTTTCCAAAATCCATTCATTATTCAAATTTCTTTCTTTCACAAATGCAATATCAAGTTTCCTTAATCAGTCCCCCTTTAGATTACTTTTCCTCTCTTCAATTACAAATTTATTTGTAATTAACATCCATAAATCATAATCCATTAATTACTAACTAATATGCATATAGTCGTAATCTATGATATCTATATATATTCTAGTCATTTAGCGTAGTTGTACGATATCTATATCTAACTACTAATTCTACAACTAGAATACTCATTTTCATATTTTAATTCATCGAAGCTATCATTCCAAAAAGATTACTATTATAAATTAACCACAATTAAATTTTTTGCTTTGTTTGAAATTACAAGGAATCGTTTCTCTTCTTATTAATGAAATAGACAGTGTAAACTATGGAATGAAATATCCATCTCTTATACATCTTTTTCCTTTTTAGTGTATTCCCTGTTACTTCAAACAATGCACTTTTACATGTATTTTGGAATTGGATAATTTATGAACATTACGTAGAAATTGCTCCAAAATTAAAATATAGAAATTCATATTCTATGGGCAACCTAATTCACAACCCAATTATAGATCTGGAATATCTTTACACTCTACCAACTTCTTCAAATAAAGGTTTGGGATCGACTTTAACTTTCCAGATCAAGTTGTACATTCTATTTCTATTTTACTCATATCCTAAACACCTTAGTCTGACCCACTTAGGTCATGATCTGTATCTACTCCATAAAATTTTTTAAAATCATAAATTTCACACACAAAATAAAATATCTTCATACAAATAAACTTATTTAAAAATAAGCATTTATTACTTCATTTATTGCAATACTCAAAACATGAAGTATCAAATTTAATATCTCCATCTTTGAAAATTTAGACTTTAATAAAAACCTTTATCAAAGATTCAAAATTCCTTTGTTCCCAAATAGGAATAAAATAATCTCCCTTTTTAAAACTTTCTTTATCAAAGCTTTTTCTTAAAAGTTAGACTTTCTAATTAATGCCATTCGAAATTTTCTTGGTTTTTCAAAAAGGAACTTATGAAAAACTTTCCTTTTCAATAGCTTACTAAAATAAGGATTTACTCCTTTTTGTAAATAGGAATTTTAACACAGAAGATTCAAGGCTTAATTATCTTTCCAAAATAACATGGCAAACCATTTTTGTTTCAAAGAGTTTTTTAGCTGCAAGAATTATTGTTTACAATATAGTAAAATTTTCACAATCATCATTTAAAAATAAAGTTATTTTCTTCTAAAACATACAATAATATTTATTACCTTATTGCTCAAAATATACTATTATTTGATGAAATATAGCTCGTAACTTTGCTCAAAAGCTCTTAAAATCTCTTGCAACCCTTTTTTTTAATCAAATCCAATATTATTATATATAAAATTCTCATCTTTATATAAATGCTTTCCTTATACAAAAACATCTAACTTATTTATCAATCATCATTTAAATCCAATCAATGATCAAAAGATACCATTTACAACTTTACACGATCGAAAAATAGATGGAGTAGACAAAGATAACTTCTATCTTACTCTATTACTCCTTTTAATATCTCATCTTGAAAAATTCACAATTCTATTATTACCCACATTCCAGCCACCATTCCCTTCATCACCTTATATTGGAACGCACTCCTTCCTATATTATCGGACATTCCTTTCTTTCTATTTTTTATTTCTTTATCCCAAAATAAGTGTTATTTCTACCTATAAACCCCTTAAAAGAGTTCTAAAGAAAGAACTTTTAGGTTTATAAACAAAGAAAAATAGAAGGATCAAAGAACCAAAAATTGAAATCTTTTTAATCAAATTAAAAAGGTTAACAAATGAAAACTTTTCAATGCATTAATTTATATTTAAAATCATTCATCATTTTGTCTTAAAGAAATTCACCGCTTTTAAAAATTGCATTCTTTTCCAAACTTTTCCAAAACTAGTGGTGGTATATTTCCAAAGTTGTCTAAAGCCATATTTTTTTTTTTTTTAAATTTTCAACTTACATAGCCTCCAAGAAATCATAGAGGAGAGAACTTTCAAATTTATTGCATAGGAAATATAACATAGAAAAATGGAAGAATACAAAAACAAGGAATTTGAAAGCTTTCCTAATTCAATTAAATTTTAAATTGAGAAGTTAATAAATGGAAACTTTTTTTTTCAACTTCTAAAGTCACCAAATTTTTAAATTAAAATCACCTACCAAAAATGTTTCACCACCCTTTTTAAATTTACAACATCTTTTCAAACTTTCTACAAAACAAACTGTGGTATAATTTTAAAGTCATCTAAAATCACTTTTTATAAAAAAAATTATAACTTATAAGATTTTCATTTCAAAATCTTTTGAAAGGATCTTTCAAAATTTTCAAGGGGGTTTTTAAGAAACATTTTTATCATATTATATCACAAAAGATAAGGTTAAAATTTGTTCTTTCTTTTGAACCTTTATACCCTACCCTTTAAAAATCTAATTTCCTCCTTGTGGTGATAAATGTATTCCTTATGGAAGTTTGCTCATTTCCTTACTTCCATATTTTATTAATACATAACATCTACATTTTTTACCTCCATAAATGTTAATTTGTTCGTATTAATTGTCAGCCTAATAGACGTTTCCTTAAGGTCATTTATTTCCTATCAAAGAGTCAATTACTATCGAGCTTCTAGGGTGATTCCATAAGTTGAGGTCATGCTTTCCCTATTTTTCTCCTAAAGATATGATCTCCACTCAACGGTTAATCGGAGTAGGAGTAAAAATTATCTCTATTTATTCTTCTAGCTCATAGTCGCCTCGCCCATCCTTTTAAAATATGGTCGCAACAACTTCTATAGTCAGAATTTATAGAGTTAAGCATAAATTCAAAAATAAGTGTATATATATACTATGAGTTTTCGAAACTCTTTTGAGAAACCTTTTTAAAAATAACAAGTATTCCACTCATACGTATAGTATACTTTTGCCATTGTTCGAGTAACCTAGGGCTCTGATACCAAATGTAACAACCCACCTTGGAACAGACTTGAATTTCAACCCAAAAATGGCCCATCGAAACTTAGATCCATTATAGGGTAAGCTGTTGGTAGAACTAAGAAAATAGCAGTATAGAGTCATAATTAAACTTTTAAAACTCATAGCGGATGGAACAAAATATAATGCAAAGTGTACTCATTTATTTCAAAACCATAAAAATGTCATAATACAAAATTCCATAAAAAGCATAACATAATATCCGTTACAAAAATTGTCTAAATACATGGGTACACATAAAACCAAGTAATAATAACAAATACTGCCACAAGCCATGCTTCTCCACCTCTAAGCATTGTCACGTCATCACTCCATCTTTAACCTATGTTGTAATGAGAAGAGAGTCGGAACAACAAGTGTATGGTGAATAAAAATCTCGAATCTAACCTTTTCAATACTTGGGCAGTATATTTCAAAATAAGAAATATGTCTACGAACATAAAATCATTAAAATCATTTGATACTTCTTTATAAGGAAAGGAGGCTGGTCCAACCACTTAATGCCTTCCATTCCATAAGTAGATCCCATATCCCAATCATACGTCATAAATAGCTAATAATATGAGAGACGGTACCCAAGCCACTTAATACTTTCCAGTGGAAAATAGGCAGACCCCGTCATTTAAAGCCTATCTCTAGAACCGTGCTCCCTGATGGTGCTATCTAGCTGACATCATATGGAATCTCATTGGGCACTTAATACTTCCAAGTAGGAAATAGGTAAACCCCGTCATTTAAGGTTTAATTCCAAAAGCGGACCTCTGTAGAGATACCACCTAGCGTAACCCTTTAACCATTTAATACTTCACCTGAGAAAAAAGGCGGGCCCAACCACTTAATACCTCAAACCTCGGAGCATGCCCTTCGTCTTATGGCTCATACCTATAATGACGTCTCACATTAGTCCATTATTCATAGGAACCGATAGCCAAATTAGCTGGGTAGATTTCCCCTACTGGATTTGGAACTAAACTCGCATCATTACAAATATTTATCATAAGGATATCTCACATCAATAAAAGTGTACATAAATGTTGGCAGCCTCAAATCGAAGGGCATAATTCCGTCATGTAACTCTATTGACCTCGCATCCTATGACTTAGCCACAAATCAATCATTTTCCATACACACACACATACACTCATCTCACTGTTTCATAAATAAAGCCTTATAGGGAATTTTCCTGATTACGCCTTAAAATAATAATTGGGCTATATAAGAGTTTCCTCTTATTTTCACCTTAAAATCAATTACCTTCCTAATAGGGGAAAATAAACGTAAATAAATGCCTAATTAATTATGCCATATGCTCAATAGTTATACGTTAATTACGTAGATAGAAATAAATAAATATTCGCACTTAATAATTTCTAAACACATGGATTTTTCGCCCTAAGCTAGCGTTTAATGCCAATTCCCTAATCAATTATTATTATTATAAGTCCTTTTTCTTCAGTTTCCCAAGATTTCATGGAATTTAAATGTCCAAAGTAGTGAATAATATTCATAATCAAAATTGCAATAACAGACTTGTAAATAAAATAGAAACTCAATTTATAACACCAATTCAATGGAATATCTTAAATAATAAGAATTGTAATCCAAACCGCATATTTTATTCACTTCCTCTTTTTATAAAGAAATAGATATGAATAAGTGTGTAAACTACTAATAGAATTCATAATCCAAACCCCTTATTTTATCGAAGAATCACAATTTAACCCAAAGAAGAAGGAGAAATGGAATAGACTATGAAATTTAAAAAAATGGCATAAACAAAACAAATTCCATTAAATTAACGTAAATAATTGAGAATCTCAATATAGAATTGACATTTCGAAATAAAAAGGATTTTGGGGCATTTTTTTATTATATTTTTGAATTCCCAAAATCCCTAAGGCAATTCAAAAGAAATACACTAAACAATTGCTAAAAAGAAATACTAAGGTTTTCACCCACAGAATAGCCTTAGTGTCACCTTCCTTGGATTTGCATGCCTTACAATCTCTTTTATAATCTCTCTCTTTTGATATACACACACACACAATAGGAAAGAGGTATATATATTCATTAGATTTGGAATAATTGGAGAAGAATAGGATAAAAATAGATTAGAGAAAGAAGAAACAAATAGGAAATAGGTTGAATCCTTACCTGAATTCTCTTCTGAATCTTACTAGAGAGATAGAAATGGCAAATTTTCATCATATTCTCCAAAATAATATAAATAAAAGTGGAGAGGATAGGATTCTATTTATAGGAGTTGAAATGCACCAGAACCGTAGGATGAAAGTAGGTAGAAAAAGGGAAAATTTAGAGCGCACAACCGAATAAAACAGAACTTAAAACCCTACCTACCACCGGCAACTATTGTTGCCAAGCAGTCAACCACCTTTGGGTGACCAGTCGACCGCTACGGTCGACCGGTTGACCTATTTAGGTCGATCGCTCCCTTTATTCAGGGGGACGTTTATTTATTTCTATTGCCGTATTATTTTATTCCCTAATTAACTTTTTAAGGTCAAATGTTAATTAAACATTTACTTAGCCCTCAAGCTAATTTATAAAATTTTAATCCTAAATTTGATTTCTCATTTGAATTTGAATTCAAACTAAATTAATTTAATTCTGAAAACTTCAAACGTTCATAACTTCTTTGTTTGAGCTTCGTTTCCAACATATTATATATGAAAACAGATCAAAATTTCTCCACGAACGCAATGAAATAACTTTCATGGTAAAATTCCAATTTTATAAAATTTCTATATTCAATCCTTATCATATTTAATTCAATTTACTTTATTTATTTATGGTTTATTTTACGGGATGTTACAACAACCTAAGCATGTTATAACTCCCACTAATATTAAATAGAGGGATGCTGAAACATTAAAGGACTGCATAGCTAGATTCAATGTGGACTCTGCTACCGTAAAAAAGCCAAACCCATATTTGATCCATATGCATATTATTGCACGAGTAAAGAAGGGACCTGTTACACCATATTCAGTTGAGAGTCATTTCATTTTCCTTTAGCTCCAAATGCATATAGAGATGTGTATATCTATAATGTAAAAGATATATATATATATATATATATATATATATGATATTGTGAAGTTTAAAGGCAATAACAAGCGTTTTAAATGACCTAGTAGCTCCTAAAAATGAATCTTGAAGGTTATTCATTTTTAGTATATAGTTGTATCGATAAATCTACTAATAATTATAGGCCTTTATACCTAAAGTCAAACAATTCCTATCATCGAAAGTTCGATGCATAGCATTTAAATTATCGTTTAAGGAAGATCAACCCAAAGGAAGTGAAAAGTGTTGTGCAAGATTACTAGGAAATCTTATTCATCTAGGATATGCCATATGTATACATAACATGATGCGATGGTAATACAAGGGATTAATACGTATCATTAATCTACAGGCGGAGTGCGTGGAGCATTAAATAAATGCCAAATGTCAACTATGCATTAGTCCAATTTTTATGGTTTGCCACGTCGTCAGTCCGTATTTATTTCAACGTTCTATAAATAGTTGTGGATCCTACCGTGGCAAGAGAAAAGAAGAGTGAATGTTAACCTCATCAATTGCATGGAAGTCATGAAAGTATAAATTTTTTCACTTGGTGAGATGTTGATGAGGTCTGGACTGGAATCCAATTATACCAATGAAATATGAATTTTGAGGTACTCAATGAGATATGATCCGTCAGATGCAAACTATTATAATTTGAAAGTTATACGCTTATTAAGCAAAGGAAATTGGGAAATGATTTGGTCGATTCAAATGTTGAATTTATGATTGATTTCTCTGATCACCTTGTTTAATTCCATTTGGAATTTTCCCATTAGTTGTTGAATTCTACCGATGAGAACATTAGATGTCTCGGGATCGGTGGAGGTGATGAAGATCTTATGAATTTAAGGTTAAATTATAATCTCGAATCAAACATATAAAAACTAAAACATGTACATTGACTGAAAAATAAAAAATATATTTAATCAAAGTTAAAATGCAGAGGAAACATATCCATATAATAAAGAAAGATTGAAAAGGTATTAAATCATTTCTAAGAATACAGATAGACAACATGACTTTTGACGATAAAAGACTAGGCACCAATGTCCCGTATATATGGTGGGATATTGGGATTATCAAAACATAATACATAATACTAATATTAAAATTGTTTAATACAAATTCCAAACAAGAAATGTTCTCGTGGAATGAGGTATATGAGATACCTTATGCATTGGAAGTAAGTTCCATTGCATATGTTGTGTATCAAATTAGGTTTGCATATGTATTCGATATAATAGGCCATTGAAATCAAGTCTAAAAATATACCAAGTGAAGTGTTCTTCGATATTTATGAAATACCAAGAATTGCTTATAAAACAATGAGATTTTTATGAAGGATTCTCATGAAAAAATTTATTGGAAATATTAAGTGTAATAAGACAATCTTAATTTTAAAAGTTCAACATTTACTAAGATCTTATATTGGAAAGAGTCCAAACGAGGAAGTTGTAGCAAGTTCTAGTAGGATGAGTGCATAACCTAGAATAATGCTGCAAAAAAATATGTATAGGCAAGTTTGTAGAAGAGATAAAGATGGTTTCCTCGATTGAATGTCCAGTGATATATTATCACATCAATAATGTAGCAGGGATTATAAAAGGAATTAAAAACCCATGAAAAGATAGGATACATTGTTTATGACTATCATATGATAAATAGTATCAAATGGACGGATAAAGTGAAACTGATATAGTAGATATAATATAACAATACATACCCATTCGCCAAGGCTAATCTCTCGATCTGGTCTAGGATAATCGATTGAGAAGGTATTGGATTGTGGATCCAAAACTGTTCCAAGTACAAGTAGGAGAATGGGTCTAGGATAATCGATTCAGAAGGTATTAGATTATGGATCCAAAATTGTCCCAAGTGCAAGCAGGAGAATGAATGTTAAAGGGCTATATCTTAGGAGCAATTATGTAATTTTTTTACATATTCTAACTTTGAAAAAAATCTCATTCGAAATAAAGTATGCATTTGGTGTATGTTTTCTATTATATATAATTTTATATTTTGATAGAAACGATGATTGAAACTTATATAATATATATGTCTATATAAATGGAAAATCCTTAAATAAAGTATTATACAATTGCATTTGTAAATGTCGTAACCATGAGTATCAAATCTTAAGTCAAAAACACTTTGTTTTAAATATTCCTGGTTAAGATGTTTTGAGAAAAGGTTATCGACACATCCATTGAGACCATCATACGTAATTATTCCAAATGTTAGGGAGTGTATTACTCTTGCCCATTGGGAAGCACCTAGGGTTTACGTACTTATAGTTGTTAAATGACTTGACCAAGAGTTTCATGTTTGTTGATAATAAATAAAGTCAAATATGAAACCTCAGTGTGACGGTGTTACGCATTTCTTTCAACTTGATAATATCGTGGAACTTCGATGTGAACACTCCACTTTGATTATAGTTAAATCATGGCATGACGACTATTGAATGACTATAGTTGGGTTTGAGTTGAAACATAAGAAGTGAAACTCTATTCAACAGAGAATTTGTTTTCTCTATTATAAGAGGTTAGTATCGTATTCAACCTTGGTCCACTCAAAGCTAAAAGTCTTTGACTGGGGCATGTCGGTTAATAATAAATGTTATTATTAAACAAAGGACTTTGGAGATGGACTAAATAGTTATATACAAATATCGCTGGAGTTTTGACCAAGACCAAACTCCTGATATCGAAGTGATATAGTGGTGATGGAGAGAGCATGCATATAATATATCGTTGCTAAAGGTGATGCTTAAATCTATCTAAAATATGATTTCGCCAAAAATATCTATAAACGATGAATTCAGCCAAATTGGCACACCATTAGCTAAGGTGATGTATGAAGTTAATATTTGAATTGTTAAATATTAATCGCCGACTAAATTCACACATGTGAGTCACACAACAGAGTACGTATAGTTTTTAAAATATCAAATGATTTAATTAGTTTATATTATATTATAAATTAATTAAAATAATTAATATATAAGATATACAATTATGAGTGCTATTTGTAGTTAGAGTGCCATAAATAATTTGATAGCTTTTGATAATTTTTTGAATGCTAACCAGTTATTCATATAGGCCCATTAATATCCACTTATAGAATTTTTATGAAATGTATCCCATTTCATCTACTGCCAAATGGACCTGAACTAACATATTCAATGTATGGTCATTATAAGTGAGATCTATCTCACTTAATTAATTAAAACCATTTAACTAATTCATACCTACATATATTTTGGGCCGCCAAATTTTAAAACAATTTTCCTACCAAACTAAATTACATATATGTTACTTGTTATATTTAAATTATTATATTGGCCCAAAAATAGTTAATTAAATATATAATAATTATAAATTTTATTAACTAATTGTAAGCCTTCTAGTAATAAATAAAAATAATAATACATTAATCAATACAACCATTATATTAATTCTTCCATGATAATAATTTATAGTATTTATAAATTATTTCAATAGATTATTTGCAGTCGATAATTGAGAGTTGCGGTTATGTGACTCCAAGGTGTGAACTCAACCCTCGGTAATATTTAAATAATGAGAATATTAAAGCATGTACGAACTTTGTTGAAGAACAGTATTAAACACGAGTTCAGCTGCTTACAAATTATCTAGGTGAAATCAAATTTCTTATTTATTAAAGCGACACTCTTAAGCAACAATACATTGTGTGTGTTTTCTCTTCGTCATTAATATATAACTTATATTTCTAGAGCTCAGCTAATGGTCGAAACTCTAATAATATCTATATTTAATTGCGAACTCCAACATTAAAGTCCATGGTTTAATCCAAAAACAATTATCGATTAACCAGATTGCTTTGGCCAAAGACTTTGAATTTATGTTAACTACCAATTGCAGTAATACCAACCTTCTATTCAAGGGAGAAGAACCCTTTTTTAAATAGTGTTTCACTTTAAGCGGTTCAATTTATTCCCAACTTTGGCCTTAACACGACCATAGTGCCATGTGATTGACCATAATCAAAGTATAGTTTAGACAATTAAGATTCATAGTAATGACTATTGCACATCGTCACATGAGATCTTCGATTTGAATTTTAATCTATTGAAGACTTTCAGCGAGTCGTTATCTAATTGTTCCAAAAAACTACACATACTTAACCCTTTGGTGCTCCATAATAGTCATCAGTAACTTACCATTCATCATATGGACAACCTTACATAAACTAGTCTCAACGAATATATCAATATCTCATTCTTGATATATCTTGACCATGAACATTTAGGGACAAGTATTTATTGGATACTAGTAAGTGCTCAAGGTTATGAACATTTGCAACTCCAATCAATTAAATACTTTGCCTAGGGATTTTCTACTTATATCTATTTAATGTGTATAAAACATAAATTATATCTCAATATAACAATATACACATTGGAAAATAAAAAAAAGCTTACTTTATTTTTAACCAGATTCACAATAAGAGTTATGTTATATAATTAAATTACATAATTTACCCTAGGGCAAACCCTTAACTCTATCAATCTCCCACTTGCACTTGGGGCCAATTATGTGGTGACTCATAACCATACTCTCAATCAGTTTTCCAATACAAAACCGAGAAAGGGCCTTAGTGAGTGGACATGTTATATCATTATTTCTTATCTAATTTTCAATTGTACCTTTTTGTCATTTATAAACCCATTTATCACATTTTAATTACGGAGAACATATCTCGATCTCTAATCAAGTTATTTATTACTATTGCAATCAATATTGCATCATTGTTATTACAATATGTTATTGGATTTTAAATGACGGGAACCATCCCTAGCTTTCTTATAAATTTGTGCACATATACTTCTTTCATTGGGCATTATTCAGAGCGATGCACTTAGCCTTTATAGTTGAATCTACCATAACTTCTCATTTAAAACATTTCCATCTTAAACTCCCTTTATTAATGGTAAACATGAATTTAAGATTGACTTACTATATTCAATGCCATCTATGAAGTTCGAGTTCGAACACTCCGTTATAAGGAGTTCATTATTTCCATAAATGATTCTCTAGTGTTTCATAAATACTTGACAATGCTCTCAACTACCACTCGGTAATTTTAACTTAGATTTAATGTTCGCTTAGTACACCAAGTGCATAAGCGAATTCCAATATAGTACATACTATAACATATATGATGTTTCCTATTGCCGATGCATAAAGACTCTATCATATGCTCTATATTAAACATTTTTTTGAGAGAAACGGGTGTGTAGCGCATGGCTACACAGCCGGTTAATAGTTGAAATAAATAAGTAGTAGAGTTCGACCAACAGGCCTGGTCGATGGCCAAAATATAGTTTCACAACCCAGTGTGCAATATTTACAGAACAGTAGCATTGTTTACACATTTTAATATGGTGCAATATTAAACATTTTAATATGGTGTCTAGGTATATTGATTTGGATAATCCCAATATCCTCTTATACTGAGTATAAGGGGCGATTCATTCAAATCCTTTATCAAGAATTAAATAACCAAGCTTAACTGATTTTAACATGTGTACATCATTCGAGTCAATAACATGTTATTTATTTATAGTATTAGGAATGTATTAGTGCATTCTATCTTTCTTTCTTACAAATACATGTTTCCTCTGCATTTTGACTAAGATCGAAGGTTTCTCTATCAAAATACTTGCTTAACCTCTAAATGTTGGTTTAAGATCGTATCTTGAAAAACTACAAGCTTTGTCAATGCTCCTACTGACTTGGAGACACTTTGGCTATGTGGAGACGATACTCTCATATAAATCATTATTTAGAAGTTCTATTCAAACATTAGTATGCCAAAACTCATAGTCATATTGTGCGATAATTTACGAGTAGAATACGAATGGACTTAAGCACACTAACTAGCAAAATTGCTCCATTACTTTTAACATTTGAAATCGACGATGTCATTTCCCATAACCTTTCTTTATAGAATTCTATTTCCATTGATCTTCTTCTCGAAGACTCACTTGGGGCTGACGGATTAAATCCTTTCAGATGCAATTACCAAAATAAAATTTTGTCAATGCACTTGGAATCCGTATCGGATTTTAAAGCATCATGCCATGCGGTAGAGTCTACTCTCTTCATGGCTTATCGACAACTGAGAAGATTTTTATTACTAATAATCCATTTTCTCGATATCGATAAGAAACTCATAGTTTATTTTTGATGCGTGAGATTTACTATTAACATTCTAATGAGTTATGTCCAGCTTGACCTTGTTTAAATTTGTATCATCTACATAATTCGGTTTCATGTTAGAAACTTGGATCGTATCCAAGTCCATCGCACTACCTCCAATTTATCTAAAAATAAACTCCTTTAATAAAAAGGTGGTGGGCCTTAGAAGTACAATATGTTTCTTACTGCTATGGAATATGCATTCAAAACATTTTATGAACTACCAGTACACTTACATAAAATAAATTTTGCCTTGATTTCATGAACTCACAATCGTAATGTAGATCAAACAACCGTATATCTTAAACTATTTAAGATGGGGAATATTCCTAGTTCATAATATGGAATCGTAATTAACTTTAGATGAAACCAGATAGAGTTAGCGGTATACCCGAAGGATAGTTATGTAATTTGTTACATATATCTATCCCCGTAATCGATCTTGTTCATATTAAAGATATTTGATTCATATTATATACTTTGATATATAGTGGTATATTTATTTAAATGATTAATTTGAAGTATATAGATAAGAAAATCATTAAAAGAAATATTATGTGATTATGGTTGCAAATATTTGCAATTGTGAGTAATTAATGAAAATATAAAATAACATTTTGTTTTAAATATTTTTGGTCGAGATGTTTTGAGAAAGGATATCAATACATCCACTGAGATTAGAGTACGTAATGCTTGATAGGGTTAAGGGTATGCTCTAGGGGCAATTATGTGATTTGTTATATATATCTAACTTGATAATCAATCTTGTTCATAATACAATGTGTTTTTTATTACGTACTTGTCATATTGTAATATGTTAATAATTATTTAACTTAAGTATATTAAATAGAAAATCCTTAAATTATATGTTAGGTGATAGTAAATACAATATGTTGTAATCATGATAAATTTATCACATTAAAATTAACATGTTATTTTAAATATTCCTAGTTGATATGTTTCGAGAAAGGATATTGATTCATCCACTGGGACTAGAGTATGTAACGCTATCCAAATGTTGGGTGCTTTATTGCTCATGACTACTGAGGGTACCAAGGAGTTATGTACTGATAATTATTAGATAACTATGAAATGATTCACTCAAGGGTTTTCTATTGGTTAATATAACTAAGGTCAAACGGAGAATCTTGAAGTGGCGATATCACACAATTCTCTCGGCTTAAGAATATTGTTAAACTTTAATATGGACACCCCACTTTGATTATAGTTAAGTTATGGAATAACATCCATTGAATGATTATAGTTGGGTCTAAGTTGAAGCATTGGAAGTGAAATACTATTTAATAGATAATTCATCTCCTCGGTTATATGTAGTTAGTACCACGGTCAACCATAGTCAACTCAAAGTCAAAGTATCCAGCCAGAGTTGTACAGTTAATAATAAGTGCTATTATTGAACCAAGAATTTTGTGTTTGGGCTAATCAATTTGAATATGGATGATGTTGGAATTTTGACTAAAGCCAAATTATATAAGTCCCACTGTGATATAGTGTTGACGAAGAGAATTGGTTTAAATAATCGTTGCTACCGGGTACCACTTATTATAGTAAAACTGGATTTTACCGAAAGGATGTGTAAGCAATAAATTCAGCCAAAATATCAAACCACTAGCTAAGGTGATGTGTGAACAGTAATATTCGAGTTGTTTGATATTAATCGTTGATTGAATTTACACTTTTGAATCGCATAACCATAATGATGAATACTTCGAAATACCATACGATTTAATTAATTTATAGTCGTCGTAAATTACTTTATATTTATGAAATACCAATTATTAAATTTTATTTTATTTGTCTGAATGTCATTAGTATTTAATAAAATGCTTATATAAAAGTTATATTTTTTTTTGAAAAACAAAAGCAATATATAAAAGTTATATATGTGCGCATCGATATACGATATCGATAACCATTTAAATTTGATTTAAATTAATTAATTACTAAGTGCTTTTGGAAATTTTGAGGGCTCAAATAGCCTCCATACATGTTAAAAAGAGGGATTTGATTTGATTTGATTTAATTGAGATTTAACGAAGCATGAAAGGTGGGAAGTTTTAAGGAAGGAGTTGGAAAGGTTTCGATTGTTCCTTTAAAACAAAAATTCAAATCATTCATTCATTCACTCTCCTGACAATTTATTATTCTTCCGTACTCCTCTTCACCCTTAGATGAAAATTAATGGCTTCCTAGCCATACAACTTCCAAAAAAAATCAAAACAAAATAATAAAAGTTGGTGCTTCAGACCATTTTAAGATCTAGAGATGATTCAATCAGATCTACGAGTTCTTTTCTCCATTTAAGGTGCGATTTTTGGATGCATCTATAATGTAATTTTTAATTTTGTTTTATTATGAAATACACTATGATAATAAAGTTAAATCTCATACACATTGTCTCTTTTGATTATTTGCTCATCTTATATGTACGGTTTTGATTCCTATCTTTTTTGATGAATTTATATACGTCTAAGTTATCAAGTTATTTTTGTTATTGTAAAATTGATGTTTTTATGTATAAAACTTACTAATTCAAAACTAATATAATTAATTTTTGTATTTTGTAATTATCACATACACAAACATAAGTGTTGAAACCATCTTGAAAGTTAAGTTAATGTTTTGTATGTTTGTTGGTTTTGAATGTAAATTATTTAATTATTGTTTCCATATGTTTAAAGGTTGTTTTGATTCCAAAGTTATCAGTGGACTTTTATGCAAAATCACAAACCTATTTTGAATCCTCCTTAATTTAAAGCTACATTTCATTGTTTAGATCTAAATTTTCAAACACATTAAGACTACAAATTTCATATACATATACATATTCACATACATATACATACATACATATGTTATTTTGAATTTAAAATAGAATTTGCAATATATACATGCATACATATATGTTATTTCATCTCAAAGTTTGAAAAGGGGCTTCTATGTAAAATATTCAATTTAATTTTAAATCTTCCCTAAATTAAAATTAGGTTTGAAATTGTTTGTTTTAGATTTTAAAACATATAGTCAAAATTAGGATATGTCTGAGTGTTCAAAATTATTTTAAATGGCATTAAAGGATGAGTAAATACAAGGAGATAACTCGTCTGCCTTTTCCTGTCCTTCTTAATTGCTTACTTAAGAACAATTGATTGTCATTTTTGAATATTAGTGAAATTTTGATTAGTTTAAATAACTTTATAGCATATTATATGTGTACACACACACATACATACATATATATATAAACTATATACATACATATATCCTTATTTTATATAATTTCAAAAAACAACTTGGGACAACAAAGGTATATATAAAGGGATAAATGGGTGCATAGCGGTGTAAATCTCAGTACCTATATACAGTCACATTAGCCATATACACTACTTATATGTTTTACTTGCACTTTACACATATGGGTGTATTTGATACACTTATTACAGTATACATTTAAATTAAAATTAAATCCAAACTCTTTTAAACAAATTAATTATAATAAATATTTTAATAAAACATTTTAGATTAGGTCTAAGATCCATTTAGACTTCATATCTGATGCAGCAGCGGATAACTAAAATGATGATTCGGTGAAAGTAGTAATCGATGGAATAGAAAATACTGAATGCCCAACTCCGTTGATCCAAAGATGCCGGAATCTAGCTATCCCAAACACGTTGATCGCGCACGATACCGTGTTTAAAGATCTACGATTCTTCGACGTTGATCAAGCGCACTTGATTCCGCGAATCGGCTTCTACGATCGTTGATTCGAGCGCACTCGAATGCCGAAAGAGGAGATAGGAGATCACACTCAACTACCGATTTAATGAAAGCACAAAGCTAACAAACAAAAGTTTCATTCAAAATCAACGTACTTTACAAATGAGACCACATGCCTATTTATAGGCTTACAATTCACAACACCAAACTGTACAACACTTAGGTCGGCCACGACCTAACACAACACGACTCACGACTTAAAAGTAGACGACCTAAAACAAAACAGTTACAACACATTACAAGCCTTCACCGACCTAACATAGGTCATCGACGACCTAACAGATCAACAACAAACACGTTACAACACAGAAATGACCTAGTACATGCACGTAGCGACCTAACAGACAACACACGCGACCTAAGCTCCAGATGACTTAAGTCATAGTACATATGCGGCATTAGGTCGTTAGCTCGCTCAAGCGACCTAAAAGAGTAGCGGCAACAACAATTCAACCCAGCTTCAGGACCCTTCACGTGACCTACCTTCCAACGACTTAACATCCAGCGACCTATCTTCCCAGCGACCTAAGAACGAGCGACCTTCGAGAAGTAGCGACTTATTGTTAGGTCGTTCGCGACCTACTGAAGCGGTATGTGACTTAGGTCGTTCGCGACCTACTGAAGCGGCATGTGACTTAGGTCGTTCGCGACCTAAAGTAGCGGTATGTGCTTTAGGTCGTTCGCGACCTAAAGAAGCTCTTAGGTCGTTACCCCTTAGCTCGTTAGCTCGTAAGTCGTTAGGTCATTCGCGACTTAACACTTCATCAATCTGGGTATCATTCTGGGCTGCATCATCCTCCCCTGGTTGGGAAAAATTCGTCCTCGAATTTGCGCCCTCCTTTTTCACAACAAGCTCATCCCCATGATATGGTATAAGATGTTTAACATTAAACACGTCAGAAGTATACACATCCTCCGGCAGCTTCAACTTATAAGCGTTTTCATTGATCCATTTCTCAATCGTTACAGGACCAATCTTTCGAGCTTTAAGTTTATTATATGCTCCTACTGGAAAACGATCCTTCGTTAGTACAACATATACTAAATCTCCTTCATTAAATTCAACGCTTCTTCGTTTCAAATCCGCAGATCGTTTATACTTTTCATTTGCTTTCTCCAATCGTTCCTGAACGATTTTATGACATTCTGCCAATCCATCAACAAAATCAACAGCCCGTTTAACGGTTCCCTTTGGCTGTGGTACTATCGTCAAGTCCAACGGCCCCTTTGGTAAGCTTGAATACACTATCTGAAATGGACTGAAACCCGTACTACGGTTTATGGCATGATTATGAGCAAACTCTGCTTGACATAACTTCATATCCCAACTCTTCAAATTATCCTTCACCAGGCACCGCAACAAATTTCCCAAAGATCTATTAACAACTTCAGTCTGACCATCGGACTGCGGATGGTAAGCACTACTGAAATTTAGCTTTGTTCCCACCATCTTCCACAAGCTCAGCCAAAAATGACTTAGGAATCTAGTATCCTGATCAGAAACAATGGATTCAGGTAAACCATGTAAGCGATACACTTCTCTAAAGAATAACTCGGCAACACGGACGACATCAGCTGTCTTCTTACAAGCGATGAAATGTGCCATCTTCGAAAACCTGTCCACTACAACATATATCGAATCATTCCCCCTCTGAGTTCTTGGTAATCCCAACACAAAATCCATACTGATATCAACCCATGGTCTAACCGGCACGGGTAACGACATATACAATCCCGCATTTGTCGCTGTCCCTTTGGAAATTTGGCAAATATGACATCTCTCCACAAACTTCCCAACTTCCCGCTTCATCGAAGGCCAATAATAAGATTGAGAAATCAATTGCAAAGTACGATCTCGGCCCACATGACCTTCCTCATGCAACTCCTTTACAATCTTCATACGTAAGCTGCACTCTGGTATGCATAATCTATTACCCTTGAATAGACAGCCATCCACTAACACATACTCATCAGTCTTTCCTTCATTGACTTCATCCATGATCTTAGCAAAGTAAGGATCATCGACAAATAATTCTGGAAGTACCTCAAACCCCGTCACTTCAACCTTCATTGTCATTAACAAATGATTTCTTCTGCTCAACGCATCCGCCACACGGTTTGTAACTCCAGATTTGTGTTTCACAACAAATGTAAACTGCTGCAGATATGCAATCCACGATGCATGCCTTGCTGAAATTTTCTCCTGTCCTTGCAGATGCTTCAAAGCCTCATGATCAGTGTATAGCACAAACTCCTTGTGAAATAAGTAATGTCTCCAATGTTTCATGGCTTGCACAACAGCATAAAATTCCACATCATACGTACTATATCTCATCTTCGCTCCTGATAACTTTTCACTGAAATATGCAATAGGACGTCCCCTCTGACTCAACACCCCTTCAATTCCCACCTTGGATGCATCAGTATGTAGCTCAAATAACAACTGAAAGTCTGGTAATACTAGAATTGGTGCTGACGTCAACAGTTCCTTGATTCACTTAAAAGCAACCCCTGCTTCCTCCGTCCATGAAAACTGTTTACCCTTCATACAATCAGTAACAGGCGCCATCACACTACTAAAGTGTGGAATAAATCGTCGATAAAATGAAGCCAACCCGTGAAAACTTCGAACTTCTGTTATTGTCTTGGGCTGTGGCCAATATCTAATTGCTTCGACTTTTCTCTGGTCCACCTGTATTCCTCCTTCCGATACAACATATCCCAAAAATAAAACACTTAGTGCCATAAACACACATTTCTTCGTAGCAGCGTAGAATTGTTCTTCACGAAGGATAATTAACACTTTCCTCAAATGCTGAACATGCTCCTTTGTACTAGCACTATAGATCAGAATATCATTAAAGTAAACCACCACAAATTTCCCAATGTACGGCCTAAAAATTTGGTTCATCACCCTCATGAATGTACTTGGTGCATTCGATAGACCAAACGGCATCACCAGCCATTCATACAATCCTTCCCTCATCTTGAATGCTGTCTTCCATTCGTCCCCTGGTCTAATTCGAATCTGATGATAACCGCTCTTCAAGTCAATCTTAGAAAAGATTACAGACCCACTGATTTGATCTAACAGATCATCAAGCCTCGGCATCGGAAATCTGTATCTGACTGTTATCTTGTTCAATGCTCTACTATCTGTGCACATTCTCCACGTTCTATCCTTCTTTGGTACCAACAAAGCTGGCACTGCACAAGGACTCAAACTCTCCTGAACTCGTCCTTGTTCCAGTAATTCCTCCACCCGTCTCCTTAACTCCTCGTGTTCCTTTGGACTCTTTCGATAGTGTGGTCTATGAGGTAATGCAGCACCTGGCACCAAGTCAATCTGATGCTGTATGTCTCTAAGCGGTGGTAACTCCTTCGGTAACTCCTTTGGAAACACATCTTTGAATTCCTCCAAAACTGGTTTCACTTCCTCTGGAACTTCAGTAACTTCACTGCTTTCATGTCCAATCAACATAAAAACTTCAGGACTCTCATCTATCTCTTCCACGAACTCCTTCAACGACAACAAAGTTTTCAATTCCTCAATCTCCTCCAGCTTGTTCTCATTCTGCTGTCGCTTTTTCGGAACTAATGTGATCTTCGTGCCTTCGAACAAGAAACTCTAACTATTCGTTCGACCATTATGTTGTACTTCACGATCATACTGCCACGGCCTTCCCAACAGCAAATGGCAAACATCCATGTCAACCACGTCACACCAAATCTCATCCTTGTATTTCTTTCCAATAGAAAATGGAACATATGCTCGCCTCTCTACCTTTACTTCTCCTCCTTTCCTCAACCAAGCAAGTTTATATGGATTAGGATGTTTCTCCGTTTTTAGTTTCAACTTTCTCACAGCTTCCGTTGAAATGATATTATCACAACTCCCAGCATCAATGACAAATTTACAGACCTTTCCCAAAATAGTGCATGTTCACTGGAAAATGTTACTTCTCAACCAACTCGACTCTTCCTCCTGCTTCGGGGTTAAACAAGATCTTCGTAGCATCAGATTACATCCCTCGTCTCCCGACACTTCTTCTTCCTCCTCATCACGCTGTGAATTGAGATCTTCTTCGACATCCTCATCCTCCACCTCAACAAGCATAGTTCTCTTTTTTGGTTTCGGACATTCGTTGCTCTTATGACCCACTTCCTGGCAATTATAACATTTGAAATTGGTATTGACTTTAGGTTTAGCCACTTCATGAACAACTGGCTTATTCGATGCTTTAGGAACATTAGAACTACTACCCGCTCCTTTGTTCTGACCAGTAAAATTAGGAAACACACCTCCCCCACGTCTTCCTTGTTTCTCCCAAGCCAACGCCTTTTGATGTGCTTCGGCCACAGATCTGGGGTCGAACATGTTCACCATATCCTAGATCTGTGTTCTAAGTCCATCAACAAACCTAGCGGTCAATTTTTCTTCTATCTCCATAATGTCATTTCGAGCAATTAATTGGTAGAACTCATCTGCATAATCAGTAACTGCTTTCATCCCTTGCCTCAGGTTTTGTAATCTCTGATACATTAATGATTGGTAATTGTAGGGTAAGAAAGTAGCCTTCATTAATTTCTTCATCTTTTCCCAAGCAACAATCCTTGACTTCCCCATCCGCTCTCTAGTAAGTTTGGTTTGCTGCCACCATGCCATAGCTCTCCCCCTCAACCTAGCAGCAACCAACTTCACTTTACGATCCTCCGGAACCTCCTTGAAGTCAAATATTTCCTCAACATAAGCTAACCAATCAAGAAATTCCTCGGCTTGCATACCTCCCTTGAATTCCGGTATTTCAGTCTTCATCCCAGACTCCCACTTGTGATCATACTCCGACTGATTTCTTCCTTGTCCTCGTCCTCGTCCATGAACACTACCACCATCATACTCTTCTTCAAAATCGGATGTATATCGATGTCGATCCTGACCACCAACATCTCTACTACCATCATTCCTCCGTTCACGATCATTCTCATTCCTATCACGATTTCGATTGTCAACGTTTCTATAACGATCTCGACTCACACTTCGATGATCATTATCAACACTTCTCTCTCGATTGGAGTGTGGTAAAACTCTACTTCCCCCATGGTTAGATTCAGGTGAAACCCTTCTCCAATTTTGATTATTCTCCAACATCATCTTCTCTAATCGACCAATCCCTTCATTAAGCTTCTCACTAAAGTTTTCATTAATTCTTTGCTCCATCTCATCAGCTTCTTCTCTTTTATACAAAGCTTCAACATTCTGATGGCGATTAGCTCTCCTCGGTGGCATTGTCGAAACTTTACAAATTAAACACACAAACTTCAAAAATATTCAATTCTAGCTCGGTTTGGCCTAGGAACGACCTAACTCAAGCTCGGCACAACCCTTTAATAGCTCGCACCCACAATTCAAAATACTCTTTGGCGCGCAAACAACTTCCCGTGGAAAATTCAAACACCTTTCCTCCTTAGATCCAAAATGAAACGGATCATAAACTCCAAACTTGTTGCAACTTTGCGATGAACGCGATGAACAACCAACTTCTCTAAATGATGTACGGCTTCAATTAACTCCTCAAACTCTTCGAATAAATTGGCTCCAAGACTCGGCTTAGCTATGATTGGCTAAGTCTCGCTCTGATACCAAATGATGCAGCAGCGGATAACCAAAATGATGATTCGGTGAAAGTAGTAATCGATGGAATAGAAAATACTGAATGCCCAACTCCGTTGATCCAAAGATGCCGGAATCTAGCTATCCCAAACACGTTGATCGCGCACGATACTGTGTTTAAAGATCTACGATTCTTCGACGTTGATCAAGCGCACTTGATTCCGCGAATCGGCTTCTACGATCGTTGATTCGAGCGCACTCGAATGCCGAAAGAGGAGATAGGAGATCACACTCAACTAACGATTTAATGAAAGCACAAAGCTAACAAACAAAAGTTTCATTCAAAATCAACTTACTTTACAAATGAGACCACATGCCTATTTATAGGCTTACAATTCACAACACCAAACTGTACAACACTTAGGTCGGCCACGACCTAACACAACACGACTCACGACTTAAAAGTAGACGACCTAAAACAAAACAGTTACAACACATTACAAGCCTTCACCGACCTAACATGGGTCGTCGACGACCTAACAGATCAACAACAAACACGTTACAACACAGAAACGACCTAGTACATGCACGTAGCGACCTAACAGACAACACACGCGACCTAAGCTCCAGACGACTTAAGTCATAGTACATATGCGGCATTAGGTCGTTAGCTCGCTCAAGCGACCTAAAAGAGTAGCGGCAATAACAATTCAACCCAGCTTCAGGACCCTTCACGCGACCTACCTTCCAACGACTTAACATCCAGCGACCTATCTTCCCAACGACCTAAGAACGAGCGACCTTCGAGAAGTAGCGACTTATTGTTAGGTCGTTCGTGACCTACTGAAGTGGTATTTGAATTAGGTCCTTCGCGACCTACTGAAGCGGCATGTGACTTAGGTCGTTCGTGACCTAAAGTAGCGGTATGTGCTTTAGGTCGTTCGCGACCTAAAGAAGCTCTTAGCTCGTTACCCCTTAGCTCGTTAGCTCGTAAGTCATTAGGTCGTTCGCGACCTAACACTTCATCAATCTGGGTATCATTCTGGGCTGCATCAATATCCCCAATAAAGATCTAAAAAGAGATTTTTTTTTTGAAATTCATCCATTTAACCCACTTCTGACTAGCCCGGTTCCTTCAATGGCATTAGAGAGTGGTTTGTTGAAATGTTCATCTAGTACATTAGATTTGTTAGGTTTGATCCTTGTAACTAGCATGCTAGGGGATTTTCATATTGTGATTCATAGTGAAGCATTGCCCCTTACCCATACATGTCATGTGATGGTTGTGCCGGTCGAAAGGCTGCATGTAAAACTCGCTCATGTTGAATACACAATCAACAATCGTGTTTGACGACAATAAACATTTATTTTGTTACTAATAGTTTTACTGAGTGTTTGCATATTTAATTCAAATATATAATTAAGAGAAATTCAAGAAAAGCATTGGTTAGTTTATTTCATTGCTGAAGTCAACATAATATGTTTGTCTATCTCCAATGATAAATATAGCACACTATTCTATTTATTATAAAAAAATACAATTTTTTTCATTGAAGAATTCAATACAATATATTTTTTCATTATTATTCTCAAAAGCAAGCCATGGATTAGCTAAATAAATAAAATATATAAATCTACACACAAGTATGGTAGAATATATTTTATAGTGAATACAAATTCAAAGTCAATCATTTTTCATTCAAACTACCCTATTATGTTTCTCGTACTTCCCTAACCCCTAATATTCCTCCTTACCTTTTATCTCACTCAAATAACCATATAAAAACCAAACTATATCACTCATTTTATTCATTGGATTCACTTCATACTCTTATCTCTTTCAACTTAGAACCACACCTATCTATCTGATTAAATAAACAAACAAATATCTGAAACATCACTGCCATACCATCCCTAAATCATACTCCAACCAGAACACAAAAAAAACTATGACCGCGTGCAACTATGGTAACATAGAAACAAGCAGCCTCTCTTGCTAAAATCACGGCTCTTCCACATGGAAACCGCATCTCCTCCACTTTATCATCGGGAATGCATTAGTTTCAAAACACGTCAGAATTTAGCATGTCAAAACTTCAAAAATAGTAATTCCAATCATTGTCCATATTCATCATCTTAGTGGCAGGACAGTAGAGCTACAATAACATAAAGAAATCGCATCATAGAAAATTGCTTCACCTATAACCAATTATTTCACAATTGTCGTCGTTACCCAAAGAATATCAAGAGCATTGACTCATATTCAAACATAGCTCAACATCAGACTTCGATATGCAACAGTCAATGCAAAAAGTTTTGAACTAGGAATCTTGCCAGTTTCTTACCTCGGTCAGAATGCTTGACTTTGACGGGAGCATCTTTGACATAGCAGTAACACGAATCATTGCTTCACATTCCAAATTGAACGACAATGGACTTCATCTCGACATGAAAGGGGCATTACATCTTAGATTTGACCTTCTTCAAAATCGGTGTCGAACTAGTCATAACGGCTTCTCAACTCAACAGTCTTCAGATTCAGGCATGACCTGAGATCTGTGCTATTGCTCGAGATTGACGTAGGCAAGGCGGTGCACCCAAATTAAAGTGGTGGCATCTTCTTTGATTCAATAAGAATTAGTGACATCTTCATAAAAACAGGAGTGTGAACTTCAATGCACAAAAATATATTGATTTTTTTAATTTGGAAGAAGCAGGCTGAAGTTAGGACTAAAAGGAAGAGGGAAATTTTAAAGTTTCCCTCATAATTATTTATATACATCGTTGGACTATTCATTAAATTTTAATTTACTTTTCTTTTTCATTTTTTTCCTTTAAAATTTTTAAACTCTAGTTTTCACTAGGATTAACTATGGTTTGTAATTCAAAATTTCTTAACTTAGGGATAAAACCTAGGTAGGATTACTAGGCATAAAGTTATAGTCAGTTAGCAAAGAGTCACAAGTTTACAGATCTGTAAACGGTCGATTTTTTATTTCTAGTAGTAATCTTGGGGGCAACAGTAGGAACTACGAGGTAGCTGCCGAAGCTGGATAAAACCATCTATTCTTTATTTTCTACAATTTATGTTTTTGCATTTCTATGTATTCGTTTATCTGAGAAATAATTGTAAATACCCTATTCACCCCCTTTGGGTATATTTGTGATTCTATAAGTGGTATCAAAGCTAGGTTGCTAGGAAAAACTTTTGGACATGTCTAGTTCTAGCAATGCTTTTTCTGAGGGTCAGTCCATGTCATTAACGAGAATAATTATGCATATTGAAAAGCAAGGATGGGTATTGATTTAATATAAGTTGACTATGAGGTTTGGAATATACTTGAAACAAGTTACGTTGCGACCATAATGATTGAAAATGAAAGATGCCTAAGCTAGTATATAGATGGGATACAAATGATAAGAAACTTTGTGCTTTAAATTTCAAAGCTATGAATTCTCTTATATATGCTCTTGATAAAACTAAATTCAATCAAATTTCTCATTGTATGATAGCATAGGAAATGTGGCATACGCTCAAAGTAACACATGAAGGAACTTCATAGGTTAAAGAATCACGCGTAGCCATGCTTAGCAATGAATTCGAAACTTTTTTTGACAAACGATGAGAGCATAAAAGAAATGTATAGATGCTTTTTTACCTTGGTTTACAACTCTAAAGCTTTGGGAAATTTTTTCCACGGTAGAGTGGATTTGTAAAATTCCAAGAATACTTCCAAGGAATTTCGAGACAAAGAGGACAACTATGCGGGAATCAAAATACATAACTAGAAAGGTATAGAGAAGTTGATAGGAAACCTTATGATGTATGAGATGGAGTCTAAGGCCGAGGAAGAGTGTGATAGCGTAGGAAGGAAAAAGTCAATTTCATTCAAAATTTCAGTGGATAGCAAGGATAAAAATGACCCTATTGAGGAGTTAGCAATGTTAATGAGAGGGATGCAAAGTCAAGATTGATCAAAATTTTAGATGTCGGACGAGAATGTTACTTACTACAACTATAACAAACTTAGTCATATCAAAACAAATTTCGCACTAAATAAACTTGAGAAGGGAAAGAGAAGATCATATGCAACAACTTGGGAAGATGAAGATGGAGAAGAAGAAACCGACAGAGATGAAGATGAAGTAAATCTATGCTTGATGGGAAAGTTAACCAAAAGCGACTGTAACTATGAGGTAAGTGAAATTGCAAATTACTCTTGTGAAGATTTGCTTTGTTGTGTCATGAATTAAATGGAAATATAGATAGCCTGATCCAAAAGAATAAATATTATAATCTGAAAAGATGGACTTTTTTTACATAAATGATAAGTTAGAAACCAAACTTTAAAATTTTAAAGAAGAACAAAAGTTTGGCTTTAATGGTATTTTTCAATCACTTGGAAAAGAAAATAATATTTTGAAGAACAATAACATTAATTTACTAGGCAAAAATATTTCTTTAGACAAAGTGCTTGAAAATTTGAGATTTGAAAATAT
Source organism: Allium fistulosum (assembly GCA_030737815.1). Taxonomy (NCBI): domain Eukaryota; kingdom Viridiplantae; phylum Streptophyta; class Magnoliopsida; order Asparagales; family Amaryllidaceae; genus Allium; species Allium fistulosum. The sequence continues at coordinate 205,672,642 of CM060908.1, forward strand.
TGAATGTAAAAATGTGTTAATTTCAAAAAGGAATTAACAATTTTCAAAGACGAGTTCAAAGTGCTTGAAAATGAATATCATATTCTTGCGAATGACAAAAATAAACTAATTCTAAAAAATAATGGTTTAGAAATAGAAGTTAAGATACATGGCATGTGACAAATCAAAGTTTCTTAGCATAGAAAATCATAGAGGTGGGAGTGTTAAAATGGAGGTAATGGAAATGTAAGTTCATAAGTAAAGGAAAAGTAGGTAATTATTTCATTAAATGACATTCTCTATGTTGAAAACTTACATCATAATCCCATTTCTATGCCAAGTTTGTGATAAAAGTACGAGTTTTGTTTTTGATATCTATATTTGCAAAGTCATTGACAAGTCTTTTAGCGAGGTTATGTTTGCAGGAAAGAGAAAAGGAAACATTTACACTATCTCGTTTGATGATCTAACTTCTAGATGTATAGTAGCAAACAAAGAAGAAGCTACCTTATACAATATATGCCTAGGACATAGTGCAACGACCCGGGTTTTTAGCCATCGGATATTGGGTAATTAATTGATTTTAATTATTGGAATATTAAATTTTATTAGTCGAATAAATAAATTGTCTGATGTTTAAAATATCTAAATATATAAAATTAGTTAAAACTATATTTAATTTTAAAATTTTAAATGTCTAGATATGATAAAAATTATATATACATATATAAACTCCACCATTAAAAATTTAAGATGGAATATCCATATAAGTATATATATATATAAGCTTTATGATGTTTGATAATATATATAAGTATATAAGTATGTATATATGTATATATGCCCATATGAAGTAATGAATATAAAAATTGTTATAAATATAGACATATATGTAGGGGCAAATATATGTGAAGTGATGTAGATATGTATAAAATGTAAATATGAAAAAAAATAAAAAAATAGATATGTATAATGTATTTGTATTCATACTTACATACTTATAAATGTATCTATGACAACATAGTGTATATGAAATAAATTATACAAGAAGTATTAACTTATCATGTTAAAATTATGTTAGTATATAGTCAAAAACATGTTCATATGGTCTAGGCAAATCTATATACACACACATTTATATGAAGTAGATGTATATATGAAAGGGAACATAATGATGAAAACATATCAAGTCAAGCACATAATAAATCAAATCTTTCACTTAAGTTTTCAATTCAATCTAACTTTTCAAATCAAGTCATCTTATTTTCAAAAATCAAATTAGTAAAGAAAAAAAAGATTTAAGGCCTGTATATTAGAAATAGGCTTCAGCCTCTTGTCTACTTGTTCCCCTCATCTATATATATACATACCCTATGTTATCTACACGTTCACCAATCTCATAAAAAATAAAAAAAAAATAAAAAATAGAAAAGAAGGTTCTGCCATTAAAAAAGATATCAAGTCAAGTGTTCAAAATTTTTAGGAGAAAGTAAACAGAGCTGTGGTGCATCTATTTTCAAAAAGACTGTGAGTAAATACAAACCTTTGCTTACTGTAACTCTTATATGCACCTATATACCCTTGAATTTGTATAAACTGATGTATTTTGTCAAATATACATGTGTTAATTAGTTTCCATGCTGTGTATATGTGGGTTTAGTCATGATCGTATACTTGTAAACTCACGGTAACAAGTTTAGCTCCTCTGTTCCTTAAAAAGATGATATTTTGCAACCTTTAAAAATCATTATCCTTATATCCATTAAATTTTAGACTATGGTTCCAAAAGGAAACCTGTTTGTTTTTGAATGAAGTTCTTTTTAAATTTTGTTTCATTAAGTGTAACGATCCCGAATTTTAATTAAGTTTAAATTGTTAATTAATTTCATTTTTGAATAAAAATTGTGAAGTAATGAGTAATTAATATAAAATATTAGTTAAATTATGAATTAGTTTGGATATTTGAAAATAAATAATAAAATGTTTGATAATAAAACTTTAAAAGGAATTCAAAATAAGTGTTGATGTTAAATAAATATTTCAAATAAATCTATAGTTATATAAAATAAGAAATGACAACAAAGTAATTAATGCAGCCACCAAAAATAGGTTTTGCAACCCACCAAAATAAAGACATCAGCCACCAAAAGATGAAACAATCTCTGGTATTTGTACAAAACAAATTATATCACCTGTACAAAATATAAGTTAAGAAGAAAACAATGTATAAATATTAATGAACAAAGAAAAAAAAACTATATATATTCAAGTTGAACAAGTATATACACATGAGTATGAACACTTGAAAAAAAGAAAAGAAAGCAAAGCAAAATATATACATGTATTAGCTTCCAAAGGAAGTTACTAGCATATAGATAAATAAACATATATTTGTACAAAGGAAATTAATGCCATATATCTTCAGCCACCAAAACAAACATCAGTAGTCAAAGCAAGAAAAAAATCTCTGCTAAGTTGTACAAACACAAAAAATATATATATCAACCTGTACAAATATATTACCCTGTAAACTTCATTTCCATATACATCAACAAATTCTCATTTCAGTTTCGATCATTCCAAGCTGTGAAAAAAACTAAAGTGTATCATCTTATACTCAAACAAAAATTCAATTAAAACAACAACACAATTTATACAAACCAGAGATCAAAGTGGTTTCAGCTAGAAAATTCAAGCTTGTGTCTTCAGCAACTCTGCTCACCCATTCTGAAACCCAAGTGAGTAACATCCAGCTATTTAAACTTAAGTATATATATCTTGGAATTGCTTTGTGTGTGTGTGTGTGTATATATATATATATATTGATCAACTTTGACGACCCAACTTTCTACTACCAGAAAGTTGCATCATCTTTAAGAAAGAAAGGGGCGAGAAATAGAAAAGATAGTGAAGAAAGAAGAAACAACATCAGAATCTCAACAGCGGAACGAATGAAATATAATATATCACATAAATATTACATAATATACAACATCAATCAGAGTTACACAGATAATACATCACATACTAGACAGTTATAAACACCTGTCTAGTTAATACAACTCGATACAACTCAAATACAACACAGAGATACCAACACAGCGGAACACTATATATATCTACAACGCTGAAGCCTCCTGCTCCATTGCTCCTCCACAATTCGTCAAAGCTAACCTGAATCCCTTGGCTACTCGTAAAAATTTAAGTACCCGAGAGTTTAAGAAAAACAAAAATAAACTCCGGGTCAGACATGGGTCTGGTATGAGTAACAGGTTAAAGTTGCTTAACTTTGAAAATCCTTTGAAAAACAAAAGGTATCACGTAAGACTTCCCACACATAAACATGGAAAAGTTTTTACCTTACGCTAACCAAACATTTGATAGGAAATCCAGTGATATTATAATAGTGTCTAGGGTTTTCAAGTAAAATACAGAAATAGCTGGAATGCTTACATCTCACGTTCCAACATAGTTGGGCACAACTAATACGTACGGCACTTATTGGAGATTGGATTCCATACAATGGCAGGGCTACTGGGGTACCGCCCGTCATAGTACCTGGCCTAGATCAGCGTACCGAGGATTACTCCCAATCCCCTACAACACAAGGCCGGAACCATCCCTTACTGGACAGTCCCGAACGAAACAACCCCAGCAGTTTTCGTGACCAACTGCCCACTAAGCCGAATATAAAGGGACATCTAGACAGGGGAAAATCTCGCTCTCAAGTGGGTGCTACCCACGAAGCCTTGCTGCACCTCCCCTGTTTTAGCCATTCCCGATTGATGAGGCTTGAAGCAACGATTACCTCATCAGAACACATCACTTAGAATGCTCATTGTCCACCTGACGATGTTCTGAAAGCATTCAATCCATACAAGTTCGTTCCGGGTTCGAACGAAACCGAAGGCATTATCTCGTTACACTCATTTTGGAATCATCCTCAGAGTTAACGACAATAACCCTTGCACTCTGAATCTTCATCTTCACTTGAGATTCACGACCTATCGTTAATTTGGATCGATGTGGTTTTCGGATATCCAAATCTGGAAACCCGATCCCGGTCTCATCGAAATCCAAAACGCCATCTTTTAAGTCCAAGTTGTTTTAAAGTTGAAACAATTCATTTCATTATCCATATACACACAGATAGATAATTCACAATATCACAGATAGATAATTACAAATCACCATCAATAGATAATCTACATTATCATCACACTTCAACCAAAGCATCCATATCACACAGCATTATTTATCTCATATCTGAGATTTCAAACCATTCAAGGAAATCAATATCATCCATCAATACATAAACAAGGATTCATAAACACATTACTTATAATTAATTTAAAATGAATTAAATTAATTATCTTATCTCTAATTAATTTAAAGTAAATTAAATTAATTACTTCATCATTATAAATCTTGCTTACATAACCATTAATTAATTACAAATCAATTAATTAATCATTCTCTAATTTCCTTCTTAATTAATCATCCTTAATTAATTATCCTTTAATTACATTCAAGTAATTATTCTTTAATTAATTTCACAAATTAATTATCCTAACCAAATACAGTAATTAACCTTTAATTACTCTATTAATTAATTAACTATAATTAATTACATTAATCCTTAATTAATTACATTAATTAATTACTCAAAATCACTTATTATAGATTAATTAGTTTTAATGAATCAATCCTTAATTACATCATTAATTATATACATTAATGATCCCTAATTTCATTTTTTGATTTAATTATTCCATTTAAATTAATTACATTAAGTAATTTATCTTTAATTAAACCACATTTATTAATCAGTCTTGATTAATCCCATTCAGTAATTAACTACCCTTAATTACTTCATTTAATAAATTAATTACTTCTTAATTAATTATCTTAATTAATCCCTTGATTAATTTCACAAAGTAATTTAATCCAAATTACTTCCATACTTAAATCATCTTAAATCAATTACATATAGTAATTACCATTAATTACTTCATTGATTACATTTAAGTATTTATACTTATCAAATCATCCAATGATTAATTTAAATTAATTAAACTTAATTAATTAACTTAAACAAATCATATTAAACTCAATTAATTATATTAAGTAATAAATTCCTTAATTACTTCCATTTAGTAATTACACTTAAACATTTTCACAAATGATTATCTTTAATTAATTAATCTAATTAATTATTAAAATAAATCACATTAATTAATTATTAAATAATCTTAAGTTAATGATCTTCATCTTTTATTAACAATTCTTAATTTCTTTCCTTAAGAAATTAAACTTAGATTAATCAATGTTAATTATAATTTAATTTATCCTTAATAACCAATTAATTAACCACTAATTATTTAATTAATTTAAGTTTTTAACCGTAACTTAATTAACCTTTAATTACCTGATTAATTAACATTTAACCATTAATTTAAAATCTAGTCTTATCAAATTAATGATCTTTAATTACAAATTAATTTTTCCTAATTAATAATTAACTTAAACCTTAATTAATTGGTTTAAAACTCATAATTACTTAATTAATCCAATTATAAATTAAATTTATTAATCCATTTTAATTAACTTAATAATTTAAATGAATCGTAAATCATTAAATCCTAATTAACTTTAAGATAAACATTACTCTTACTTATGATTGAATTATCATTAACAAACATTCTAAAAACAATTTACCTTTAAACTTACCCTTACATTCCATTTTAAATTTTGCAATCATACTTAAAAACTGATTTAAAACTTAGTTTAATCTTTGTTTTACATTTACCTATTCATTTTTAAATTTTAAAAAGCTGACAGATTTCAAAACTTGTAACCATACATTTCCAAAACTTTATTTCATTTCAAAGCTAGGATGCAAATTTAGATTTTGGATCCAGATTTAAACTTAGAATTAAAACATTGTTTAAATCTTTATTTACAAATTTTTAAACCATTATAACATTTTAAACAGACAGGTTTAAAGAAAACCTGTAACTACACATTCCCCGAGCTATTCCCTGAAATGCTTCGAGCCAAACCCCAAAATACTTCAAGCAACTCAAAATTCGACTCGAGTAAAAAAAACAGAACCCATTCCTGCTCAAACATCTTCATCAACCCAGATATGCACCGTGCACATGCACAGTTCCTCCGACCATCTCCGGTCAACACCACACCATCGAGCAAGACGGCGACCACCCTCTCACCAGAATCCGATCATCACATCGAAGTTACAAACTCGAAATCAAATTCGAGTTTAAAAACCAAAACTGGAACAACTACTAAAGCCTGGAATAGATCTCGTGCTCCCCTCTCCGATCATTTGAAAGCCTGACCCTCCGGCCACCACCTCGCCAACATCCCAACTTCCAAATCCCTAAGCCCGGTGGAACTCGAACCACCAGAGAATTCGTGATGGCAACATTTCCGATCAACCTTAAAACTAGGGCTACAAACTTCAAAGGTCAACCACCATCGCCACCATCCCTTGGCCACCTACCTGATATTTTTCCTAGAACCTTCGTTCGCTCCTCCATCACCATCCAAAATTCCGACCACTCCGATCATCTAGATCAACCAGAACAACCCAGAATACACAATTCAAACAAACCAAAACTGCTCTCCCCTCCTCTATTTAAAAATCATGATTTTAACTTTAAAAATCATGTTAAGGTATGAGGATTTAGATTATATACCTAAATTCACGAATTAGGAAGTTTGAATTTTAACTTATTTAAGGCTTTGTTCAAGTATCTTGATTTTCCAGAGATAGTGCCAGGATTATTTTAACTTAATTAAATTTTTTAAACATAAATCCATCTTAAACAAATTACTTTTGTTTAAACATAAGTTCCTAACTAAGATCAGATTAAGTGGTAAAGTATTTTTTACCAAAATCTTAGTTTAAAAAAAAACATCAAGCACAGGCAGACAAATTCACGACATATATAAGTTCATATACATTCACAGTCATATATAGATACAGTAATGCATTTAAAATTATACACACAAGTATACTAATCAATCATGCAACCAGATCTTCTTAAGTTAAGAAATTTGAAGTTACTCACCAGAAAGAAGAGAAAGAACAGAGCAGCCTTTATTTTGAAACAGGCTTGTGAAACTGTTAGCAAAAAATCTTTCTTTGATCTTCATGTTTGTGTTGAGATGAATTGTTGTAAAGCTTCAGTAGTTAATGTCTTTGAAAACTTTAAAACTGGAAAATGCTAAGTTTCTTTTGTAAACGAAATGAAATGAAAAAGATAGCTATAGAACAATGTTTATACAGGATGTTTATTATTTACTGGTACAAAACTTTATTAAATTGGGTCAGAGATTTATCTTTAGCAAGATGGCTGAGATGATTTCGACCTTGCTAGAGATGATGGCATTTAATGCCTTGGTCCTTTTGTCTACAAACCCATACTTATCTTTTTACTTAAATTTCGTATAGTACTTGTGATTTTTCTTTTGCCTGTACGAACATGAATATTATTTCCGTTATGTCTACAGCCTTGCATACATGAATTTCCAGAATTATGTCAAGTGTTCATTTATGTGCCTACATTAGTCTTATGCTTTGCAATATAAATAAGTTGCTATATTAACATGATGTTAGAATTTACCTACTCTATTTTTATGTTCCAACTCTAACTAAATATTTATTTCTAACTTATATACTTATTGTCTTGTATTTCTATACATATATATTTATGTATTGTTATTTCTTTTTAAAGTTTAAGTATCAAACATTTACTTTATATTCATATTTTATTTTTAAGTTAAAACTTTATTCTTATGAATTACTTTTTAGAGAATATAAAATAAACTATTTATATTTATATATAGAACAATATATAAATTATGTCATTTGAAAATAATAATTTTTCACATTTAAATAATTTATAAAAGAGATTATAAATTCCTATCAGCATTAAATGGGTTAATGTATCATATTTATTAAACAATATTTTAAAAAAAACCTTTTAATTAAATCTTAAACTTAAGCTAAGATATAATTTAAATAAATCAAACATTTACCTTAAACATTTTAAAACTATATATTTTAAATTAAATCAAAATTTCCAAATTACCAAAATATATTAGAATTATAAAATATGCCTTATTAATTAAATTTAAAACAAAGCTCATCTATTTACAATATATATAAATTTATATACATTATAAATAGAAAAAAATTTATTTAGCTTTTAAAAGATAAATTCACAATTTAAATGTTTATTAAAAGAAGAATTATTAAATCAATTCAAATTTATCAACAAAAATCATCAAATCAATTTAAATTTCAATACCGATTATTAAATTGATATTGCTAAAAATTCCGAGATGTCACATCAGTGCATCTTCTCTGTTAGTTCCAGGAGATAGAACAACCAAAGAAAATCCAATTTCTTGTTTTCTAATCAATATCAGGCTTTGGTTTCAAAACAAAATAGTTGTATTTAAGTATGAGTTATAATCTAAAAATGGTTTCATGAAGTATACATGCATATAAAATGAAAGATCAAATTTTTACAGTGAAAACTTTAAATTCTGGAAATTTCAAACTTCATGAATTTTTGATTCAAGCATATAGCTTGAATCCTTACTGAAAGATAGGATTTTTAAATCTTGTTTGATGATTTTTAAGCAACTGGATTGAGAGCAGTTTGTTTTTGCTCGAAAATTGAATTTTGATCAATTTCCGGTGATCAATCGATTCGTGGAGGTTGGGTTTTCTCATGGCGATGGAGAAGCCTACGGGGATGCCTGGAAAAATGGTCGGAGGTGGCGAAGATGACGGTGGCGACAGCGGCGTAGGATTTTAGTTTGTAAACCTAATTTTTTCACGAATAGGAACTCATGCCTCACGCCTTCGTTCGAGCGTTGAGTTGCTCGTGCTTCTGGGTAATGGTGGCTGAGGGGTTGGCGAGTCGATGGCCGGAGTTGTAGACTGGCTAGTGGTCGGAGTTCGGTGGACGTGGCGTTGACAGGTTTGGGATGTGATGGGTTTAAGTGTTTCCAGGCTTTCAAGTTTATCTCAAATTCAAATTTCGAGACGAAGGTGAAGTTCGAACGATCGGAGTCTGTTCTGGGGAGGATTGTCGATAGGCTCGACGTCGTGGCGATGCCGGAAGTCGGCCAACGGCGGTGTGCACGTGCACGAGCACTTTGTGATCTAGGTATTTGTTTGCATGGGAAGAATTGGTTTTCTCGCGTGCTGTACTCGAGTAGATCGAGTTTTTTACTTGAAGCAGGGAACATGGGATCTCGGGTCAAAAAAATTTTGGTTACAGGCTTTCAACCTGAAACTGTTTTCTGGGTTGAATTTTGAAAACCAAATTTAAATTTATCAATCAGGGTTTTAAACTGAGTTCAAGTCAAAGTTTAATCATAAATTCAAGTTTGAACTGGGATTTGGTTTGGACCTAAATAAAGTTTTAAATTAAATTGTTTTCTTTACTTAAAAATATGAAGTAATTAAGTGTATTTGAAAGCAATTTGAATTTAAAATAGGATTGAATTTGTAAATGGAAATTTAAACAAGTTGAAAATTTAAAAGTTAAACCTGGAATTAAATTGTAAATCAGATTTCAAGAATTTGAAATTAATTAAGATTTCTAACTTAAGTGTTAAAGTAAATTTTAAATATGTTAAATTTAAAAAGAAAAAGTGATTTTAAACTCTTTACAATTTCCTTTATAACTAATTTTTATTGTAAGATGTAAATTTAAAAAATGTTAGGAAATTTGTTTTAAACTTTATTTAAGGTAAATAAGGATTCTTTACAAAGCTTGAATTCAAATTGAAATAAAAAAAGAAGCTTGAAAACAATGTTTTCCACATCTTGAAAAAAAAATTAAATTATAAATATGGATGAGTTTTACCTTAAATAATGAAGATAATTCATTGAGAATGAATTCTTAATAGTTAATCAATTTATCATCAATAATGATTAATATAAGTAAATTTCTTTAGAAAAGTAATTAAAGAAAATTTAATAGTTAATGAAGTCATTAACTAAAATTATTTGAATAATTAATTAATGTGATAAATTTTAACAATAAATTAGATTGATTAATTTAATAATAATCAATTGTGGAATTATTAAGTATAATTACTTAATGACGGTAATTATGGAATTAATTATTCAGTGTAATTAATTGAGTTAATTGAATTTGTTCAAGTTAATTGAATTTGTTCAAGTTAATTGAATTTGTTCAAGTTAATTACTTAAGTTTAAATTAATTCAGAATAATCATTTAACAATTTGGAAAATATAATCACTTAGAAAGGTAATTAATAGATAATTACCGGATGTAATTAATTGAATGATAATCAGTAATTTGGGTATAAATATTTGTTATTAATCAAGGGGTTAATTAAATTTATTAATTAAAGGATTAATTAATAATTTTGATTAATTAGGATAAATTAAATAATTAAAGGTTAATTGATTCATTAATTAAGATTGATTAGTTAATAGTAAAAGTTAACTAACAAATGATGAAAGGGAAATTATTTCAAATAATTTGTAATTAACTTATGATAATTAACCCGGATTAATAATTGATACATCTGATAAAAATTAATCATTTGATTAATAAAAATTTACTGGTGAATGTTGGATTTGACTGAATGATTGAATTGTTGATATTCCTGATCTGTGATGCTTAGTGATACATCTTGATTTGTGTCATGATCTAGAGTGTAATTTATTTATCTGGGATAGATGTAATTAATTATCTGTGATGTAATTAGTTATCTATGATGTAATTTATTATCTGTGATAGATATATATCTGTGATTTGTGAATGAAGATAAGCGTTATAGTTTATACCGCCTATCAACTATATTATTGTATTTGAACCTGTGATGATTGAATGATGTTACACTATTGTGTGTGAAACCCCTAGACTACACCGTACACACACAAATGTGGATTTCACGCGGAAATCGGTTGAGTCACAGATTTTTGTCAATTTTAAAGATTAAATTCTTGAATCCAAAATAGTTTTTGGAATTGGAATTGAAAGCTTTGAAAATGAGTTTTTAAAATGAAAGTTATTTTTAAATAACTTAATGAAATTTGAAATTCAAATAATTTGATTTAAATTTGAATTCAATATTTGAAATTGAATTCAATGATTTTGGAACTATGGTCTAAAGGATCATACGAGTTATAAAAGGTGTTCATATGGGTTTTTAACCATTAAAAGGTGTGTTTTGGAAATCTAAATTTAAATCCAAGTTTTATACTTGAATGGCTTTAACCTATGAAATTGTAATTAGAGTTTCCAAACCGAAAACTATTTGTTTCAAATAATAGTAGCTTTCATAAAAAGGAAGAATTTCCAATTGGTATCGAAAGATTTCAAGTTTGAATGAAATTGTAAATAGTTGGAGAAAACTATGAATTAACCTTTGTGAAGATGATTAAATCTTATTTTAAAATCGAAGAGGATTTTAAATGGTGTATCTTCTATATTATAAAAAGGTTGGAACTGTGAATTGTTTTGAAAGCTATCAATTAAATCTTTGATTTAAAGATTGAATGGGTGAATTCAATTTGGAATCGAATTATTTTGAAAAGTTAAAATTTAACCTTTGTGGAAGACCATTAAACTTTGTTTTGAAATTGGAAAGGTGTACCTTTTGTATAAAAGGTCAAAATGGAATTGTTTTGAAAGCTATAAGTTAAATCTTTGATTTAAAGATTTAATGAGTTAATCCAATTGAAATGGAAATCGATTTGAAAATCTATGAATAGATCTTTGTGAAACTGGGTGAACTTTGTGAGATGAATCTTTTGTGTAAAAGATTAAAATGGTAATCTGTTTAAACCATTTGAAGAAAAGTTTTAGGTAATAAGTTGTGACTTAATTGAAATCCCAATATCCATATGTTTTTAAATATTGCGCTCACTATTCGGTTTAGCCGGGAGAGGACTTTGTGTCATAAAACCCATTCCGAATAGTGATACGACATAAATGGATAGCATTTGAAGACCGGTGTTGAAGACCGGGTGTTTGCGAGAATGATAGGATAACCTATCGATTGTCTCTGCATTGAGTAGCTACGGTATAGATATTTCCTAAGTGATGGGAAGTCCGATCGGGATTGTGAATATCCGAATTGCAAGGGCTTCTTTGGAAGTGCCTTCGGTTCTGTTCGAACCCGGAACAGACTTGTATGGACGTATGTTTGACACTACACTTTGAGATATAAAGCTGATTTCTTTCAAATACATTTCTGTTTAGTGGCGGAGAATTTATTCTCTTAGCTTAACACCCTTCTCTGAGACGTACGAGCTTAGAGGTTATGTAGTTGAAGGTTATCAGTGATATACTCCCAATTTGGTAGTGTGGCATGCTAAGTGTTGCTGTGTGTTGCTGATCATTTGTTGATCAAAGCATAGCTTTGTAAAGAAGCGTAGCTTTATGGACGAGACCTCATCGGACCTCACACCCCGGAAATGGTTGAAACAGGAAAGATGCGGCAAGGTTATGAGGGTCGCTCCCTTTAGGGTATGTCATTTCCTTCTGGAAAAAGGTGGTATCATGGTATGGAGCCCAGATGCTTTACCTGTGTGGTTGTATCAATCTTATTTACTGTGTGATTGTTGTTTTGTAATCAAGGATCCTCGGATAAAGGTCGCAAACGACCGGGGGTGGCATACTCGTGTAGTGGTTACCTAGTAAGAGGTAACCCGGCCTTGTGTTGGCAGAGAGCTAATTAGTTCTCGGGACGTCCCTCCAGAGGCGTACCCATATGGCAGTAGGAAGTTCCTTAGCCTAACCATTTGTTGGAAAATCCAAAGAAACAATACAAACCCAGTATGGTTTTAGTTGTATAACCTGTTATGGAATGTGGTGGTAACCTGCTATTGAACATAGTAGCTATAGTAGGCATACAATAATGGTTGTATGCTGGCTAAGATTAATATTATACTTTCGAAATGTTTCCTACACTATGCACTAGTAATAATATCAAAAGAGTTTTTTTGCGTAGTAAACATATTTGACTATCATAAGAAGAAATCTCCTCCAATTCTGCGATTGCATTGTGTGTGTCGCGGGAGGTCTTATGGTAGTTTCATTTTCCAAAAAGAATTGCGGATTTCAATGTTTAAAATTCTTTTATTGTTTATTTTAAAGATAAACTGTTTTGTTACTCATACCAGTCCCATGACTGACCTGGAGTTTATTGTTCCCTTCCTAAACTCTGGGTGCCCACAATTTTCCACACGGGCAGTCTAGAGTTGGGGTTTTTCAGGTAGTCAGGTTTAGTAGATTAGCAGGAGCTAGTTCAGTTTTGGAGTTCACTCACCGACTGACCTTGCTTACCTTTGTGGTATGTGATGGTGGTTCGAGCTTGATATTGGAGTTGGTGGATTCATTCTCTTTTTCAGATCATTTGGAGTTATCAGTTCCGTTGTTTCCGCTGTAACATTATTTGTCTCTGATATTGTTGTATCATATTGATATCATTATTGTATATCATTCTGGATATTGTATCATTTGTGTATATGATATCAGTCATTTCTTTCTTCCGCTGTGTTGTTATACTTAGTGTGTTATAAGCTCCGGCACGAGTCGAATTTCAACGATTGAATCTGCGGCATTCGAGTACAAGTGAAGTACGGGTGTCGATTTTCGAACGCTGAAATTTGGATCGTGACATTAAGTATAGTGAAGCATAAGTGAATGTGTTTTGTCTTCGAAAATCATGAATTTTGGAAATTGTTTGGGGATTTTTAGTTGATCGTGGAACGAGATAAAGGAGGATGACCGAAGGTGGAACTTTGGTCAAATTCCGACGATCTTGTGGTCGTGGGGATATGGCATTGGTTCTGGAGGTTGCTGGAATAATGGCGGGGATAGGAAAAACAGTGTGGTATTTTCCGGTGGTGTGTGGCGTTGAGGCAAAGTCGTTCTAGGGTTTTAGGACTCGTTTTCTGGTGGTTCGGTTTTGGGGGAAACTGCGACGACGAGAGGCCAAGGGGAACATGCAGTATGAGGGGAAAAGAAAGAGGTGGCTGTGGCGTACCTGGTGGCAAGGTTGGGGGGTAGGTGGTGGTGTACGGCGGCGAAGCAAAGTGGATGGGTGGTGACGTGCTTGTTCGAGTTTTGGGTCTGAGTTCGATTTTTCGAAACTGAGGTAGTTTGTGCTTCCCTTGGGCGTGGTCGTGATGAGCTGGTCATAGGTGATATGAAGGAATGGTCGGCGTCGAGAATTTGGTGATTGGCGTCCTGTGCAGGTGAACGTGCACAGGGTGTGCACGCGAGAAGAAAAAGGAAGAGGAGAGGAAGAGTGTAGGTGGGTGGAAAGAGAAGGAAAGGGGAAGAGGGTTGGGTTCGTTTCTTTTTGTTTCCGGCCATGGGCTAGACCACGTTTCTAAAAAAAATATGTGAAGGGGAGGTGAGTTTGGGCCTGGGCCGATCATGTTAGAAATTGTTTTTTTTAAAAAGAAGGTAGCTTAATAAGTTGGTATTCAATAAAAAAAATCTTTAAACTTAAAACAATATATTCTCACCCATTTAAAAACCAAATTGACATAATAAATTTTAGCATTATGATCTTGTCACCTAGTATTTAAATCTAAAATTAATCTTACTAATTTTTGGTAATATAAAATTAAATTATTTATAATAATTAAGTGAAAAATTGGTTAAATTCGTATTGATTTAGTTTTAAGTTAATTAATAAAAATTAGTTATTAATTAGGTTGTTTTGATCCAAATTAAATAATAACAAACTGTTTTATAATTTCTTTAATTTAATATTATTTTGGATTAAAGATATAAGTAGATTCAATTTAATTTAAGTTGATTAGATTCTGATTTTAAATTGTTTAAATATGAGTTGTAAATCGTTGGATTGGCCAATGATATATGCTTTGGTTTACTATTCTTGAACATTTATTTTGATTGCCCTTGTCTGTGTCATTTTATAGCCAAACCAGTTGAAAGGTTAGGATAAAACGTTAGCACGTTTTACTTGAAATAAACATATGTAATAAATTCCCACATGTGTATTTTGACACTCTGAATATAAATTGTTTATTTTAAACAATTTTCTTTTTTTTTTAAATTTTTTTTACCGTTACGGTTCGAAGAGACCAGGGGTCGGATATCTGCATTATCCGGAACCACTTCGATTTGTTAATCACCACGAACCCTTACAGTTTTGATTATAGAGTCTAATATGCTGGAATTGGATAAATTTAATAAATTTGACCATTTAAATAAGTAATCGTATTTAGACATTGTTAAAAATATCGATGGATTTCTGGAAAGTGTTTTTGGTTGTAATCAGATAAAAACTCGTCGTGCTTGTACGAGTTACCTTAGTTTTTGAAGAATTTTGATAACTTAAGTATTTCAAATTTAGTAGGTTTTACTCACGCTGGTTTCCAGCCTAACTCGGGTGTTACTTTATTGTAATGCTCGAGTGAGACCGAGTATTACAGTTTCATGTTAGGATGCTTTGGAGCTCAGAAGACGAGATGGATGACAGAGACGTATTGCACGTATTTGATTTTATTCCGCTGGGTATTGTAGGCTGTATATTCAGCAATTAGGGACAAGTTATTATAACTGTCCAGATTTATTTATTAATGATTGTACTCTGATAGCCTGTATGTATATTAACTGATACAGATTCTTTTGTATAAAAGATGTTGTTGTATATTATATTTTGTTCCGCTGCGATGTTAGATTCTGTGTTGTTTATGTTTTCTTTTCTATCTCTTTTCTTCTTAAACCCTAACAACCTGGTATTTCCGGCACTTGATTGCTCGGCACTCTATACAGTGAACGTATTAGTGTCGATTTTCGGGGGTCGAAAAATCCCGGTCGTTACACATAGCATGGGCTTATCAACAAAACTTGACAATAAAGAGTTAGCAAGAGGTTTACTATGCAGTTAAAACACTTAGCGGTTCTATAACAGTGTAGACGCAAAAAGTTATAGTAGGGATATATTAGAAAATAATAGAGGTGCAAATTTTTTTATTAGATATAAGACCAAGTATTCAAAGTTAATTTATTCTCATTCTTACATCATTGTGTAAGAAAAAGAGGTATTGTTCAATCTTATACAACAAATCCGAAGAATATCATTATTTATGTAGACTAGATTTGGTAACTACAATGGATTTCTAACTTATATTGCACACTTATACCTTAAAATTAAGTCTTTACCCTAATTTTATTGATTTGTTTTGAAAGAGAACTAGTCAAATCAACCTTTGCATATTAATGTTGCTAAAGCAGGCACAAAAAGTCTTGATTTAGCTGGTGCAGTAGAAATAGTGAGACTTAAAGCAGATCTACTGTTCAATAGAGCTAAATTGAAATAGGGTAGCAATCGAAGATCGCTATGGTCTATAACTGGAATTTTGTGCGGCTTTAGCGGGGCTTTAACTACACAGGGTTTACTGCATCTGTAATATGAGGCTGGTAAGGTGTGCAAAGCTTGCATGATGGTTAAGTATAATCGATCACCTTTCATGTTGAAAACTTCATGAGTACTTCTGAAATTCTTAATTTAATTCATATGGATTTGTTTGGCCCTAATGATATTGCTAGTTTAAGTGGTAAGAAATATTGTTATGTATTAGTTAATGATTGCTCTAGACTTACATGGATCTATTTTCTAGCCAAAAAGTCTGAAGCTTTTGACTATTTTTCAAAACCCATAAAACTTGTTTAAAATAAAAAAGGTGTTTCAATTATCACTTTTAGAAGTGATCATGGTGGAGAATTTAAAAATTATGATTTTGGAAGTTTTTGTGAATAAAATGGTTTTAGATATGAATTCTCAACTCCTTGAACTCCATTACAAAAGGGGGTGGTCGAGAAAGAATCGTACATCGCAAGAACTAGCAAGGTTTCTTCTTAATGAATATAATCTTCCTTTGTCCTTTTGGGTAGAGGTAGTTAACACGTCATGCCATGTAATAAATAAAGTAACGATTAGATAAATACTAAATAAAACTTCTTACGAGATTTAGTTTAATAGGAAGCCTAACATTTCTTATTTTAGAGCTTTTGGATGTCCATGTTATATTCATCTATAAGTAAATCATACAAAGCTTTTGACAAACAATTGAAAACTATTATAGAAACAATCAATGTGAGGTTTGATGATTAGGATAGCAATAAGACTATTAGAAATGATAAAGATGATGATCTGGAAAATGGGATCAATGAAAGTACATTAAAGGACATCAATTAGATTGATTAAAGCACCATCGAGCATTAAAAATTATAATTTAAAATTCAAGGCAAGTCACGCTCTAGAAATTGTTATAGGTAATCTAATGATAGGTATACAAACACGTGCTTCCTTTAATAAAAATTTATGTTCTTTGTGTATACATAGTGATTTTGTTTCTAAAACTGAACCTAGAATATTGATATAACACTTAGCGATGAACGTTGGGTAATAGCCACACAAGATGAACATAACTTGTACGAAACACTGTTTGGAAATTAGTCCCTAGACTCGATAACTATCCTGGGGTAAGTACCAAATGGATGTTTAAAAAAACTTGATGAATAGAAGGTATTGATTTTGATGAAACATTTGCCTCGGTTGCTAGGTTAGAATTAATTAGAATTTTGCTTGCTTTTGCATGTTTTGAAGGTTTTAAACTTAAGAAAATGGATGTTAAAAGTTCCTTTCTAAATGGTTTTGAAAGAGGTATTTTATTAACTAAAGAAATAAGAGTTGGATATAATAGATTGAGCACTCAAAATAAGAACAAACAAGAAAAACTATAATGAATCGTATTTTACGTATTGAAGGATCGTAAGATATTATTATTTGATTCATTTGAGGACGTATGAATAAACTTTGGGAAATGACTACTAGGGACATTTTCTATCCTTAAAATTTTATCGGATAGTTTTGACCCTGAAAATCTTGTGGAGCTTATTACTTTTGATAGGATCTAAATTGGATCTGAAACCACTTCTATTAGATCGAGATGATGGTTTCTCTTTTTGTAGAGTGTTCAGAATAGGAAAATGGACTTGCCATCTAGGAAATATGACCATTATAAGTTTGGACTGCTATTGACCAGATTAGTGGGTAATTATTTAAGCTCATACTTAAGCCCACTAATCCATTTGGGATTTGTGCCTAATAGGGGACGATGAGACAGATCTAATCACTTTTCTCACCTTCTAACACAAGTCTAACCCTCCATTAATCCATTTCTATCAAAAAGCTCATCCTTTTTGTAATGACCCGACTTTCCGACCCTCAAATGTCGACACTAAATACATCCACGGTATTCGTGTGCCGAGCACCCAAATGCCAAAAAGACAGAAAGTTAGGGTAAAATGAAAAAAAATAGAATGGAACAATAAAGAGGGAACACAATATCAGAATCTCACAATGGAACGATAATATATATATATATATATATATATATATATATATCAAAAGAATGGTACAATGGGTTACTCTGAATACAGAAATTTTAGAGTTACTAAAACCTAAGTACTACTATCAGCTTAGACAGTTGTAACTACTTTCCTTTATAATGCTGATACATAAAATTTAGAAATGCAGCAGAAATAAGAATATTACGGTAAGTAATCATCCAGCTCTTCTCCATAAGCTCCAAAGCGTCTGTAGCTAAATCTGAAAACACACATGGGCTGACCCGAGCATTATAAGAAAATAACAGCCATATCAGTCTGGTAAACCAACTGAGAAACTCAAGAAATAAGGGTAATAGCATCGTTTTGAGACTGCATGAATTACCATAATGGTTTTAACCCTCAAATGAAACCAACCATTCATTAAGTTTAACATATAGTGATATGATAGACATGTCTACCGTATAGCACGTAAATCATATCAAATAGCTGTTGTGTGAACGCCACAACAATAATAAATATACAATCAATACCACTAAAGCGCGTTCATATATAGGTTATTTTCCGTAGAGATGCCTCTAGTAAACTGAAATGGATCTCCATAACAAGGATCATAAACTTCCTTTCAAGCATCGTATATCGCTAGATATGATATACTTTAAGGTAAACATAACTGGCCCAAATATAAACTGCATGGCACCAAGTATCAACAACTCCAGTGCGTAACATAGCGTTAAGCATACTCTAGATCTGGAGTTGATATACCCTCATGGGTAACTAAACCCGAGATTGTGCATCTTACTTTGGTTTTAGTTATTTTTGATGTCGAGGCTACGTTTGACATCTTTCACACGAGTCTTTATCAATCACGCAGCACACGAATCCCCAACTCCATTCCTTCATCTCAAATAGATCACGAATCACTACATGGATTCAAGCACCTCGAACAGATCTCGAACCTTCACATAGGTTCCCCGCATAAGTCCTCAGTCGAATGCTAACGATGTCCTCTCTCTTGGAATACTCCTTAAGATAGACAGTCCCATACGATAGCATTGTTTGAAATGTTAGCGCTGATCTCACCTTTGGACTTAACCTTAGAATTGACAGTTCAACTCTATAATATTCCACTTCACAATCGCTTCCAGAACATAGATCGTGTATATGGTTTTGAAGTGATTACAAGTTTGACTCATCTCATATAAGTACACTCTTCCCGCTTACCGGACTCTCCAAAACCAATCGATAAATTTGCGATTAACTCAATTCTGGTTCTCTCAGAAGTAAGTGGAAGTTAAAGACATCTCGTACCAAAATTCTTTCGTGGGGGTTCTTATTGGTATGAAATCACGAAGACTTTTGATAAGTTCTTAAGTCAATATTTGGTCAAGTTTGATAGTTGACCAATTGATTATCTAGTCAAAACAATTGCCTATACATATCAATATTCATACGCTTAACTCATTTCCGACATTCCAGCTTAACTATTCCTCATCCAAGAGTGAAGCCGGGTAAGTTAAAGCACTGGCTGCATTAAAGCCTTGCCTAGACACTTCATTCTTGAATCTCACAAATAGATAAATCTACCTCGTCGGATTTTAGTGTTAAGTATAGTATTAATGATTTCCATAAACAAGTAAGAAATCAACATGATTAACACGTTTTCGACATTTTTCGACTTACTATTCCTTGGGCAAGAGGAAAGACGGTAGTTTAGAGCTCTATTGCTCCATCCCTACTCGAACATCAGCCTTAACTCTCATAAATAGACAAG
Organism: Allium fistulosum; assembly: GCA_030737815.1. NCBI lineage: Eukaryota > Viridiplantae > Streptophyta > Magnoliopsida > Asparagales > Amaryllidaceae > Allium > Allium fistulosum. Next base: position 205,692,814 of record CM060908.1, read on the forward strand.
CCCTACTTTGTCGGCTTTTAGTGTTAAGCATAGTTAATTACTTTTCAAAAAAGTAATTAAACAATTAACCATTTGACCATTAAGAAATTATAACCCCTTTCTAAACCTTTTGTTTATACTTTTAAAACCCTTTTTAAAATGATATATATAATAATTTACATGTAAAACTTGATATTTAAATAAACAAGTCAAAAGATATTTTATTCCATAAGATATAAAATAGTCAACATATTTTCTAAAAACTATATATACTTTAAAATGCTTTTAAAATACTTTATAATACTTATAATAGATTTTAAATATTTTCTCAAAATATTACTTGAAAATAACAACTTTACAATTTTCTTAGAAAATTGGAAAACAGGTTTTTATTATAAAATCATCTTTTTAAAAATTTCATAACTAATTCTTAAAAATTCATAAATACCTTAAACAACTTTTGAAATACTCTAATATGTGTTAGTAAACACTTGTAAAAAGAATGAAACAAAAAAGAATGAAATATCTCAAACCACTTTTAATAATTCATAAATATCTCAATAACAATTCAACAACTTAAACAAAATCAAAACACAACATATATATGTTATATTTTCCACTCAAAAAGGTGTGTTGTCTCACCTTTAACCTCAAAAACAAGCAAGATCCAAGCATCTAAGTCCAAACCCAACCTTGCAACCACCTTCTTCATCCTCCTCCTTGCCTTGCACTTGCCTTTTTGCCTTCCTCCCTCACAAATTGCTCACGGACTTCAAGTGGGATGAGAGCATGGCTTCACTTCTTCAAGTTTTGATATGGTGGAAGGTGTTCTAATATTTCTTCAAGGCTTCACTCCAAGTGGGAGTTGACTTGGATTTGATTTGTAAATATTTTTCTTTAGGAAATTAGAGAAGAAGAAGCTATTAGAAAAGCTTGGTTTTTTGCTTTGTGAATTTGTGATTTATTCCTATGGGTATGCCCCCTCCTTTTATAAGCTTCATATGGTGTTCTTTGAGCTTGCACTCACCCCCTCACCATGCCATGGAAGCTTCACCTCCCATTACTTCTCCTTTACATCACTTCTCCTTTACATCACTTCTCCTTTACATCACTTCTCATTTATGCTATTTACACTTAAACCTTCTCATGATAATATCTCTTATCCTAATGGAAGCTTCTAGAATGTTCCATGCTTCACAAAGAGGTATGTGTGTTAATTAGTTACTAATGTGTTCATTTGATCATTAGAAAGTGCACAAGAGTTTGAAAAGTTGTTTACCGATAAACCGATTTTCGGTCACATTATCGATTTTCCATCGAAGAATATATTTTTGTAAACAAATTTCAAAAACATGTTTCTTATCATTATTCTTTAATTAAATGATGTCTAACAAGTTTATAAAATCATATTTATAACACCTAATTATATTTCAAATTATTTCGATATTCAAAGACGAAGTGTTCAAATTCCGGATCGCTACATTCTCCCCCACTTAGAACATTTCATCCTCGAAATTTAAACAAAAATGATAATTAGAGAAGATAGATGAAACAAGATACATATATAAAGTACCACTGAAACTACAAAATGAAATGCATATCAAGTGACTTCACCTCAAGCTACACGATACAAAGATAAGAAGGAAACCCTAGTCTATAAGCAACCCTAAACAGAACCCATTCAAACTGTCCTCCGTCCGAGCATCTTTGCTCCAAGGCACTTCTAACCTTAACAAAGGGACAAACGCACAAATAATCAAATAGTATTCACAATTACTAGCAACCAATGCTCGTGGTTTGCTCAGGTTCAAAACTCTCCCATTGTCCAAGGATGATAAACAATCTACTAAGCATACCTTATGCTCAATAGCCTTAGGTCATTACTTAGACAATTATTCATGCTACCTCATAATAAATCGAAGAGTCATTCCCTAAACTTTTCATAAGCCAACAAAACATTGTATACTAATGTATTAAAGTCCGTACGATGCACATGGACCATCCGTCTGTAATATCTGATCTGATCACTTACTCAATCACATAGTTTCACTTCCAAACTAGTATAGTTAACTTCTACTCTCTAGTGCGGACCCTGATTTGGTTCCTTGATCAGAAACCTCCATTCTCCTTGCATTTCCATATACTATGATAGAAAATATTAGGATCATACCATGAACCTGTATCAATTGTTCACTGTCAAGAATCGAGTGAAAAATCCTTGTTCGGACTGGTGTAAACCGCCTCGAAAACATGTACTTGAATACTAGATCAAGAACAGTCATGCGAATTAAACGGTCTACGTATAACTTACATATTTATCCTATTGATTTCTTAACTACACCAATTCCTTTTTAATCACCTTCATTTATACAATTAGTATCTCATTCAACACTAAAATCATTTACGAATCATCTCATAACTTCAAGTTTATAATCATTTTATAACTTAAGTTCATACTTGTATAATACTTTATTACATCCTAAGAGTATATACAAAACATCTAATTCATCTTACTTAACAAGGATGATTATGTAACAACCCGCATATCTATCGATTCTATATTTAAATATTTTATTTAAATATTTTATCGTTAGTCGGATGTTAGTCCGAAAAGCTACTTTTTGCATACGGTCAAATTAGGACTCGAGACCACCCCCATTGAGTTCAAAATGACGTTTGCGATCTTTTTGAGTGTAAACTTCGATATGTTTGGAGATAGTGAAATTTTCGACACTTTTCCCGCTTGAGACTTTGGTTTGGACTGCACTTCCTTAGTTCAGCCCAACCCTCTTCCTCACTTCATTCACCCTTTGTTTTAACATTCAAGCTTCATCAAAAATGGTGGTGGGAAGTGGAAATTAAAACTCCAAACTCCAATTCTATTGCAAATCCGAGATTCAACTCCAAATTCAAGTAGAAGATAGTGGATTCAAGCTTTGGATTGCTTCTCCTTGCTTTCAATCTCCATCTTCATCAAATTCCGTGAAAAGGTGAGATTTTTGATCTCACATCTTACCTATATCTATCTTGGACTGTTGGGAATGATCCCCTATTGCATTTGCATCAACATTTGCGTTTGGTTTGGATTGGATTGGCGAAAAACTTCAATTTTCAGCGTTTTGGTGATTTTTCTGGCCTTAAGTCGTTTCTGGCCTTCGCTGAGTCATCCACGAGTTAAGCCTAAGTCGTGGGTCGTTCGCGAGTTAAGGGCTTAAGTCGCGCGCGTTGAAAAGTCACCGCCTTTGTATTTCTGTTCGCCTGGCTTGAGTCGTTCACGAGTTAAAGGCTTGAGTCGTTCATGAGTTAAAGTGATGAGTCGTTCACGAGTTACTGGCTTGAGTCGTTCGCGAGTTAAAGTGTTAAGTCGTTCTGGGTGTTCTGCCTTTGCTAAGTCGTTCGCGAGTTAAGTGATAAGTCGTAGCTCGTATTTGAGCTTAAGTCGTAGCTCGTATGGCTCTTAAGTCCTAGGTCGTTGGCTTTTAAATCGTTAAGTCGTAGGTCGCTGCTTCTACTAAGTCGCTAGGCCATGCCAACTCTGCTAGCTCGCAACTGTTAAGTCGTATGACCTTAAGTCGTAGGTCGTCCCCGACCTAACTCCACTAGGTCGTTCCAGCCTTAGCTCGTAGCTCGAATAGAAGATTAAGTCGTTAAGTCGTTCGCGAGTTAGTACTTGGTCGTTTGACCTGTTTTTCCCCTAGGTCGTTCGACCTGTTCTTCTGCTAAGTCGCGTGGCATTCTCCACTTAGGTCGTATGACCTTATCCCTTAAGTCGTAAGTCGCTTGCCTCCCTTAAGTCATAAGTCGTTCGCGAGTTAGTACTTGGTCGTTTGACCTATTTTTCCCCTAGGTCGTTCGCGAGTTAGTACTTGGTCATTTGACCGGTTTGGCTTCTCGAGACCTATTTTTCCCCTAGGTCGAACCCCGTATTACTCTGCGTAGGCAATCTCTTCTGAAAAACATTTATCAGAATTTCTACTTTGATGGTTTTGGGATTGACTTCTTTGGACTTTACTCACGTCTTCGAACGTGAATTGATTTGTTCTACAATCGTTTTATGACTTGTCACTTTAAAAGATATATGAAGGTTTCAATACTAATAGTAAATATCAAAACTCTTTCATCAAAGCGATTTCAACACTATTTTAAATATCAAAAGTTCGTTTTCTCAAACCGATTTTCAATCTACTAGTATATACAAGCCTTTACTTCACTCGAATGAGAAATTGACTTAAACGACTTAGTAAAACGAGTGGTATGAAACGCTTGCGTTCACTTCGTCGGTTAGCTCTTGGACTTGTTCGATTGAACCCTTTTCGTGACAATTTCCTAGTGAAGATTTACAGCTTGTTCGTAAATATTTAAGTTAAGCAAGTGGTTATGGGACATGAAGCTAAACTCATATATTTACTAGCTTGGTGTGATTGACACTTCTCGCTGATCATGATGATCATTTTATGATTTAGACTAGCAATTGTGCGATGTCTCTTTGTTTGCAAGGTAAGACTAGACCGCAGTAGTGTGATTCCGACTCACACACATCTCTTTGTCCGCAAGGTTAGTCTAGGCCGCAGTAGTGTGATTCCGACTCACACATATCTTTTTGTTTGCGAGGTTAGGCTAGACACCACTTGTGTGATTCCATTCACACATACCTTTTTGCTTTTTGGTTAGCCTAGGCCTCAATCAGTGTGATTCCGACTCACACATATGGGGTAGCTCCCCATGGTCTTCGGACCATCATGTGATAGGCCTCTTTCTCTTTTTTATGATTTCTGGATTTCTTGTTTGATTTCTGGATTTTTATGTCATTGACTTGTTATGAGTACAAGTTTAGGGTATGATGCCCTCTTTGGATCTTTGAGAAGATTCTCGTGATATTGATCATTTCTCATCGGTTGATCTCCTGTTGATCATCATTTTCATACTTATAGTAGTATGTCAGTATGGATATTCTATGTTTATGCCATGTCTTTTATTATATATCATGTCATCTGATATTTATAGTTAGACTGATCCGTTTATTATTTTCTTAAATAATACTCGGGTCAGACCGAGATGTTACAGGTGCTTCTGCTTGACTTCCTTCCGGGATTTGCTACTCTGACTTTTGGCTGACTATTTAGTTTAGCACTTTTTTGTTGTATACACTTGAGATATGGACTCATAGTTGTATTCTTTTGGTATAGCACGTGTTGCTATTCTTTTGTATTATTGTGGAATTTTTTTGACCACTACTCTGATGTACACTTTCATGTGTTAGTTATATATTCATATCTTCTTCCGCCTTTGTGATATGGATGTCTGTGACTGCTTTGTGTTATGTTTATTTCTATGTTTGTTTCTGAAGATTATTTTATAGCCACCGTGTGATAATTAATTACATGGATGGTCGCTCCTCAACAGCCTTATTCTCCGTGCTAGTTGACAGCACTACATCGTAGTGTCCTTGGCTAGCGTGGGTATTGAGGTGGGGCGTCACAGATTAACAATTTGAACTTGTTTTAACTTACTCCCGTATCAACTTTAGTTGTTATATAACTCAACTTTATATTTTCAAAAACACTTAATTTCAAGTTCTATAACAATTCGAAAGTTCTCGACCATCCAAAATGGCCAAAAAATCCTGTTTCATTTTAACAAATGAAAACTATCAAGCAACATATCATATCATGATGCACATATCATACTTTCTCAATGCATAGGCTACATGTGTCCATGAAATAACCTAACAAGAGAATTTTAGAACTAAACACCGGTTTTCATTTCAAATCATTTTCAAATAATATATACATATAACTTTTGTATATGAAATCATACTTTAGGATTAAATCAAAATTCGTTTTGCCAAAACAACTTTGTAGCATCCCATACTTAGAAACACAAAAATGTACGCCGATGATGCTTCAGTCATCACCAAATTATTTTCAAGTGACAGAAGTGAGTTTAGTACATTCAAACCAAACTTTTGGTATTTAACCAAAAGTCATTTCAAAGCGGTATCAAATACCTCGTATAATAATACTAAGTAGCATGACCTCGATATCCTGAACCAATTTACCAAATATTTACTTTCAAATAATACTAATATTATTTTCGCCAAAATCTTGAAATTTTTTTTTTCAAAGATATCGGGATTTAAGTTCTCAAATTCTCTATTTAAATCCTTTTTGTTTATAAGCCATGTTTTATAAACCAAACTTATATAAAATTACTTTCTTATATAAATCTTTTCACAACTATTTATTTCCTAAATATTATATCTTTCCTTTTGATTATAGTAAACATCTTTTACTAAATTTTAACTTCTAACCCAACATTATACTAAAAGCCTTATAGTCAAACCATGAAACTTAATTCATAAGGTGTTCATTTCAATGTACCCATAATTACTGTCTACCAAACCCATGGTGTATAAAGGTAAAGCTGCTCACAAACTGGTTAAGAACAAATCAACAACAAACAATACTCAATGTTCCCAAAATGCCAAGCATGACTAAACAATTAAGGTTACGGGATATTAAACTATGAGAAGAACTAGAGTCAAACAAACACGAATAGGAAAGCCAGCCCTTAAGAATCTGCTTCCCCTTCTCGGCTATAGAAATGGCAATATGACCAGGCTAATGGCAATCGTAACAACCCTTTGGTGTAAGCTGTGCACCAAGCTTCAGTGCTTTTATAATCGGTGCCTCCATTAATGGTGCCTTTGCACTTATCCTCCCCTCCAGACCTACACTTATTAGAAAAGTGACCCTTCTTCCCATGCTTGTAGAAAATGAGGGTGGACCTATTCTTTGGCAATTGAAACTTATACTTGTTTTCCCCCACCGATGTAGAAATAGATGGCTTCGAAGCCAAGCTCTCAAACCTCAAAGCCACGTTCACCAAACCCACAAAAGACCCCATGACGTGATTAGTCATGTCCCTTTAGAACTCATGATGCATACCTACGATGAACATCTTATTCTTCTTCAGTAGTGTGTCTACTAACCCCGACCCAACCGCGATAATGCAATGAACTGATTCTCATACTCCGCCACGGTCATAGCCCCTGCTTTAAATTAAAGAAGCTCATAAATAACAAAGTCTTTCCAACTTCCAAAACAAACTTCATCTCAAACTCATCTTTGAATTGGGCTCAAGTGAAGTCATTCTCTTAGACTTCGGCTGTAATAGAATGCCACTAATCCATGACTACATCTGTCAGATGTTGTAATGCTAACCTACGGTTTATTGCGTCATTTATCTCCATATCTCCAAATATCCGATCGCACAATTTGATCCAAGTCTGGACTTCTATAATTGTCTCCAAGCCACTAAACCTCTTAACCCCCAACCTCTCATAATCACGACAGAGTGAAGAAAAACTCATTTGATGCCTGACTTGTGCGAACTCTTCCACGACATTCAACCTTGATCCCTCAATTGGAGCAACATTCCTCGGTGCTTGATCTCCGCCATTCGTGACAGTACTACCTCGACTACCTCTTGCATTAGCAGCTCTGGTACTCATAGGTCTTACTACCTAACCAAAGCAAAACTTCTTTAGGACCCGAAAGGATATAGTTATTACAAAGAGAGGCTTACGATGAAAGAGATATTCCAAAGGAATAATTTTAAAAGTCCAGTTTTCAAAATACAAATACGCTCTCATATGTATAATATACTCGATTCATTCTAGGGTGTCGCTTACCCTATCTCTGATGAGCCATATCCAACCAAAGCCAAGGTGTTCGCTCAAGCTTGTGCTCTGATACCAAATGTAACGACCCGATTTTTCAACCCTCGAATGTCGACACTAAATACATCCTGGTATTCATGTGCTGAGAACCAAAGTGCTAGAAAAATAGAAAGTTAGGGTAAAATAAAAAAATAGAACAAAACAAGAAAGAGAGAACACAACATCAGAATCTCACAATGGAACGATAATATGTAATATCTAAAGAATAGTACAAAGGGTTGCTCTGAGCACAGAAATTTCAAAATTACTAAAACCTAAGTACTATCATCAGCCTAGATAGTTGTAGCGACCTGCAAATTTATCACTTTGATAAATTATATTTACTTTTAAAAAATATTTAAATAAAAGGTTGATAATACAAATAATATTGTTTTTAGTGATAATAAATGATAATTATTATTCAAATAATAGTTTTAAAAAGATAATAATTAATTATAGTTAGTTTAAAGTGATAATGACCGTTTATAATAGTTTTATAAGAATATATCATTAATTTGAAAATATAAGAAAAATTGATATCGGCTTATCGATATAATAACGCTTTTTGAATATAATTGTTCAATATTGATTTATATGGTTTTATAATTGAAATGGGGTCGTTTTAATTAATTAATAATAATAAGAAATTAGTTTTCAAAATTTGTTTACAAATATATATATATATATATATGTATGTTTGTTTGTGTGTACATACATACATATATATATATATAAACTAAGAAATGAAAATGTGACTGAAAATCGAAATCAGGATTCGTAAATGATTTAACGTATAGAAGTTGTGCAACGTTACGGATTAAATGTAACATACATATACATATATACATGTACACATCAATGGACATATACACATGAACACACACACACACACAGATATATATATATACATACACATATATACTTATATACTAATTATATACAAAATCAAAAATATATATAAGAGATATTTAAATAACTCCTTACCACTTAAGCAAACTTAAGTCAACACTACACATCAAATTACAACCTTCATCACATGCACATGGGAGGGGGTCATGTCAGCTGTACCTAGGTGGTGGTGGAGGGGACTTGGCCATGCTAGGTGATGATGAAGGAGGAGGTGGTGCATAGGGGTAATGATGGTGGAGAGGTAAAACACTTAAAATATCTAGGGTAATTATCACCATTTGTCACATCAATTGTCACATCCAAGGGGGAACATAGCCTTGCCCATGCTTGAGGTGACTTATAGTCGTCCTAGGGTGGTGTAGGAGGGAGGTGGTAGGTGGTGGAGATGATGGTGAGGTGATAGCTCATGATGATGTTTGTGGATATTTTGATGAACTTGCCTATAAATATCCACCTCTTTAGCTCATTTTCCATCTTCCATAACTTCTCCAAAATTGAACCAAATGGAGAAGTTCATTTCTCCAAACTCTCTAAAATTCCAGTGGCTACAACTTTCCTGTTTACAACTTCTTTCCATTTTGATCTTAGCTATGTTAAAAACCCACTTCTTTCTAGTGCATTCTCGGGTTTGATTTTTGTGAATCCTAGATTACCTCTTCTTATTTTGACAATATCTCCTTCAAACCTACACGGAATTGAGTAATTATTTTTTTTACATAGTAGAGAAAAGAATTTGCAACAACTTTACAGTTGATAATTTTTTCGAATTTTGAGTGAAACATAGTCAAAAAGCCAAAAGAAGATGATTCATTTTCGGGTCCAAATATTGTGAACTAAAGACCTCTTATTTTTCCAATGGTCGAGCTCTTTAACCCTAGACCCTTGTACCGTGACCTATGGTAGTGGAGGAAGGATGGCTGAGAGCAAGGAGGGCGGTGGAGTTGTTTTAGTGATGATTTAGTGAAGTGTCGATTCGTTTGAATGTTGGTAGGAAGAATTGGATTTGGAAATGGGTAAGATAACTCCATTTATACTATTATATATATATATTGGATGATATAATTTTTTTTGCTATGCTTGATTGTGATGATTATTAATCATGTTTGGTAGTTTAATATGATTGTTTGATTTCATTAACAAGTCACGTTAAATACACGTCAAAAATTACAAAGGAATTAACTTTCCTTTTATTCATGAAATGGTATATATGAAATGTAAACTTCTTGAAAATGGTTTCAAATGATTTAATAATGTTTTATAAACATTAGAAACAAATTTGGTGAAGTTTGAATAAGAAATGAAAAACAAGTCAAAACTAGGCGCGTCGCGTAATGGTAGTTCGCAATTTCGCGCCGTAAAATTTAAACGAGTATGTAAAGTAGAATATAGCTTGGAATTCATTGTGATAAGAATTTTCCCAACTATTATATTCATAGTTTTCAAACAAAAGAAAAGGATTGAGATATCAATAAGTAGATTTTGAAATATAAGTAAAACAAGTTTTCAAAAATATCGCAGTTTTGCAGTTTAATAACCAAAGTTAAAAATGATTTAAATTTAATATTTTTAAATTCCATAAAAATATGGAAAATATTTATAAATCTTTTAAATGTTTTAAAAGGGATTTGAGTTATATAAATAAATTTTCAAATAATAGAAAAGTCATTTTGATCAATATAACTTTAAAAACACTATTCGCAGCACTATTTGCATTTGTTTTCAATAACAATTAAAATATGGTTTTAAACTTAACAATTCTTTCCCAAATCTTTTATAAATGTTTTTAAATAAATAATTAAGTGTTTTAAAGATGACTTGAAGATTTTAAAATTTATTTAAAAGAATTTAATTAAATGAATTAAAGAAAAGCTGTTATAAGCAAATGTTTTAATCTTAGCTCTAATAAGCCGACGAGTACACTTGATTTTTCTATTCATGAGATCTGGGTAAGGTTCTTAAACCAAGGAGATGTTTAGAAGAAAGCAATGCCCTAGCTCACCCGGCCACCCCCAGGCGAGGGATAGATAAGGTTGAAATGTTGGAAACGAGTTAAGTATAAAAGATTAAATTTTCCAATTTAAAACAATTTGGATTTACCATCTTAGATAACTTGTTTTCAGTTTATTAAAAAGTTACATTTTGAAAATAGAGATCTTTGTTAAGATTTAAATAAATGATTTGGAAATATTTTCTTAAGTAAAATGTTTTGGAATTATTCCAAGTTTAAAAAGGGTTTAATTAAACCAATGAATTTAATAAAGAGAGGTTTAATAATTCCATACATACTAACAAGAATGTTTTAAATATATATATATATATATATATATATATATATATATATATCTCCAACATATTTTTCGATAAAAAGAAATAAATAAATCAAATGATAATCACATACTTATATAACATCTTCTTATCGATAATTGATTTGAAGGAACCGGGATCGGATTTGGGTAATTCCTATCCGAAAACCACTTCGAACCAATTTACGTTTCGAAAGTAAAGAAAAAATATATTGAAGACCTTGATTATGAAGGCACGGATCTTCATAATGGAAGGACTGCTTGTTGATAATTTTGGAATGGCCCTTTGAAATAAATAATAGCAGTGGTCCCTTCATTTTGAAATCTTCATATGCAAGGACTAACTTGCTACTAATTCTAGGGATAATGCGCTATAGGATGTGATAGGAGAGTGCCTTCAGCTTGTCCTATTCTTAGACAACTTGTATGGATGAATGTTTGACGTTACATTTCTAGATCATATTGATTGATCTCTATGAACGTATCATCTGTTTGGTGGTGGAGAAGGCAACTTCTCTTAGCTTAACACCCTTTCCTGAGATGTATGAGCTCAGGAGTTATACATTTGTAGAAATCAGTTGTGTGATTAGGGAATAGCAAAGTGACATTCCAAGTGGAATATATGCTATATAAAAGGTAATCGTTACCTCAAAGCCTCACACTCGGGATAGTAAAATAGAGGATGCTTTAAGGCTAAGTGGCTCACTACCATCAGGGTATGAAATCACCTTTCTAGATATGAAAAATTTCTGCCCGCTATAACGTTGGGTTTAAATTATATGGTGTATGCTCGGGATCCCGGATATGTCGGTAACGGCCGAGTGATGTGATACTCGGTGCTATTCGTATATTATATTTTCGAATAGGCTGGTCTTAATTTGCATGAGGACTAACATAGAAGACTCGGGTGCATTCCTCTAGAAATGCACTATACGAGAGGTAGTCCCTTACCTCGCTATTCAGTTAGAAATCAAATATCCAATAAGTGCCGTATGGTCTTAGTTGTGCAAATATTGAAATGTGAGATGCAAGCATTTCAGCTAAGATTTGTAAGTTTATGTGCAAATGTTTTGAAAGAACGTCATTAAAAATTATTTTAGATGATTTTACATATAAAGTGTTTTAAGTTATCATAGGGTAAAAACCCATCCGTGTTTATGTACGACGTGGTCTTATGAGATATTTTTCTTTTCAAAGAGCTTTTGAATAAAATGAAGTAAATTAGATTTGAAGAAACTAAACATGAAGATTAAGCCTAAGTATGTAATTAGAGAATTGCATATTTATTGTTGCATCGTAGGCTCCATGAGTCCTATTTATGGTAGGAGAACTACGTTGGCTTGATCCTATATCTAATTGGGTACCCAATTAGATAGGGGTATGTAGGCAGTCACAAGTGATAGTGATGCAACCCAAAAAATAATATAACCCTTTCCTGTTTATCTGTTATGGGTTGTTATTTGTCTGATGTTCATGAATCTTTCCTACTTATCATTTTATTCCGCATTGACATGTTTATTAAGTTCATAGGTAAGGATATTGTTGCCTCTCTCATTAGAGTGCGCAGCGGTAGATTTGTAGACATTGGTATTTGGTATGCATTAAACACACCTTGTAGAATTAAAAAATTCCTCTCATAAGTTGTATAAACTAAATTTGTATCCTATACATTTAGCAGTGTCAAATATTTATCAAATGATATTAGGTATTAAATCGGTAGTTTTCATTTGTAGTTTAAATCGGATGGGTTTTTGGCGATTTTGAAAAGTCTGGAAATCCAGGTCGTCACAACAGTTATAACTACCTACCCTCGTAATGCTGATACATACAATTCAGAAATGCAGCAGAAATAAGAATACTATGGTAGGAAATCATCCAACTCTTCTCCATAAGCTCCAAAGTGTCCATACTAAAATCTAAAAATACACACAGGGCTGACTGGAGGATTATAAAAATATAACACCCGGATTAGTCTGGTAAACTAGTTGAGAAACTCAAGAAATAAGGGTGACATATAATAGCACTTTTTTGAGACCATATGGATTACCATATTGGTTTTCTCTCAAATGAAATCAGCTATTCATTAAGTTTAACATATAGTGATATGATAGATAATGTCTGTCATATAGCACATAAATCATATCAAATAGCTGCTGTGTAAACGCCAAAACAATAACATGTATACAATCAATACAGCTAAGGCACGTTCGTATAGGGGTTGTTTTCCATGAAGACACCCCTAGTAAATTGAAACGGATCTCCATGAAAAGGATCAAAAACTTCCTTTTGAGCATCGTATATCTCCAGATATGATATACACTAAGGTAAACACAACTAGCCCAATGATGAATTGTGTGACACCAAGTATCAACAGCTCTTGCGCGCAATATACTGATAAGCATACTATAGACCTAGAGTTGATATACCCTTATGGGTAAGCTAAATCCAAGATTGTGCATCTTACTCTGGTTTTAGTTATTTCTGATATCAAGGCTACGTTCGACATCTTTCACATGAGTCTTCATCACTCGAGCAGCACATGAATCCCCAATTGGATTCCTTCATCTCGAATAGATCATGAATCACTACATGGATTCGAGCATCTCAAACAGATCTTGAACCCCCACATAGGTTCCCCATATAAATCCTCCGATGAATGCTAACGTTGTCCTCTCTCTTGGAATACTCCTCAAGATAGATAGCCCAACACGATTACATCGTTTGAAATGTTAATGTCGATCTCACCCTTGGACTTAACCTTAGGATAGAAAGTTCAACTCTCTAACATTCCACTTCACAACTGCTTCAAGAGCATAGATCGTGTATATGGTTTTGAAGTAATTATGGGTTTGAGTCATCTCATATAAGTACACTCTTCTCGCTGACTGGACTCTCCAAAACCAATTGATGAATCTTCGGTTTACTCAATTCCAGTTCTGTCAGAAGTAAGCGAAAGCTAGAGACGTTTCATACCAATACTCCTCCCCCGAGGGTTCTTACTGGTATGAAATCGCGAAGCCTTTCAATAAATTCTTAAGTCAATATTTGGTCAAGTTCAATAGTCGACTAATTGATTATCTAGTCAATACAATTGCTTATACAAATCAATATTCGTACGCTTAACTCATTTTCGATATTCTAACTTAACTATTCCTCATCCAAGAGTGAAGCTAGGTAAGTTAGAGCACTGGTTGCATTAAAGCCTCGCTTAGACACTTCATTCTTGAATCTTACAAATAAACAAGTCTACATCGTCGGCCTTTAGTGTTAAGTATAGTGTTAATGATTGTCATAAACAAGTAAGAAATCAAAAATATTAACACTTTTTTGACATTTTCCGACTTACTATTCCTCGGTCAAGAGGAAAGTCGGTAGGTTAGAGCTCTATTGCTCCATCCCTACTCGAACATCAATCTTAACTCTCATAAATAGACAAGCCCTACTTCGTCGGTTTTAGTGTTAAGCATAGTTAATTACTTTTCAAACAAGTAATTAAACAATTAACCATTTGGTCATTACGCAATTCTAACCCCTTTCTAAACCTTTTGTTTATACTTTAAAAACCCTCTTTAAAATGATGTATATGTATAGTAATTTACTAGTAAAACTTGATATTTAAACAAACAAGTTGAAATATATTTTATTCCATAAGATATAAAATAGTCAACATATTTAAAATATATATATATATATATCTAAAAATGATTCTAAAATATTTTATAATAGGTTTTAAAATTTTTTCTCAAAACATTACTTAAAAATAACAAATTTACAATTTCCTTAAAAACTTGGAAAAACAAGTTTTTATTATAAATCCTCTTCTTTCAAATTCACAACTAATTTTTAAAAATTCATAAATATCTCAAACCACTTTTTAAATACTCTAATATGAGTTATTAAACAATCGTAAAAATAATGAAACAAAATACTTAAATTTAAATATCTTTCCAAACCTTTAAAGTCTAAAAATCAAGGAAAAACGGGTAGTTTTGGACAAGTGAAGTTTTGGCCACTTTTCGAGATGTTACTTAACATTTTACTATCCAAGCTTTTAATAGCAATAAACATATCTATAAACATTATAAATATGGCAATAAATCCCTAAGGATCTCTCTATAGAGTTTCATAGAAATTGCCGAAAACAAGGCAATTCCAAACTGCATCTATAACAACTATCGCTATAAGTGCATTTTCAAATCCGAGTCCAATCTAAACCAAAGTCCATCTATATCCTATATGCTTTGTTCCAAGGTCTTATCACAAGTCCACTCAAGTCCATTCCAAGTCCACACATATGGATCACATATGCTTCTTGTTTTTAAAACAAGAATCAAACCAATGTTTTTAATGATGTCAATAACAATTCCACAATTTAAACACAATCAAAAAACAACATATATATGATATATTTTACATTCAAAAAGGTGTGTTATCTCAACTTTAACCTCACAAACAACAAAGATCCAAACACCCAAGTTCAAACCCAACCTTGCAACTACCTTCCTCCTCCTCCTCATTGCACTTGCCCTTTTGCCTTCCTCTCTCACAAATTGCTCATGGCATTTAAGTAGGTTGAGAGTATGACTTCAATTATTCAAGTTTTGATATGGTGGAAGGTGTTCTAATATTGCCACAAGGTTTCAATCCAATTTTGAATTTATATGGATTTGATTTGCAAATATTTTGCTTTAGAAAATTAGAGAAGAAGTAGAGCCATTAGAAAAGCTTGATTTTAGCTTTGTGAATTTGTGATTTATTCCTAAGGGTATGCCCCCCTTTTATAAGCTTCATACGGTGTTCTTTAAGCTTGCACTCACCCCTCCACCATGCCATGGAAGCTTCACCTCCCTTCACTTCTCCTTTATGTTATTTACACTTATACTCTTCTCATGATAATATCTCTTATCCTAATGGAAGATTCTAGAACATTCCATGCTTCATGAAGAGGTATATGTGTTAGTTACTAATGTGTTCATTTGATCATTAGACAAGTGCACAAGAGTTCGAACAATTTATATCGATTGAAAAGCTGTTTACCGATAAACCAATTTTCAATCACATTATCGATTTTCCATCGAAAATATATTTTTGTAAACAAATTTCAAAAACAAGTTTCTTATCATTATTAGTTAATTATATGATGTCTAATAAGGTTATAAAATCATATTTATAACACTTGATTATATTTTAAAACGTTTCGATATTCGAAGACGAAGTGTTCGAATTTCTAAGTCGCTACATTTTTCATACTTAAACGAACCTAAATCATAATTAGAAGGTAATTAGCAAAAGTAGAGATCTTAGATTTATTATTTGGCTACATTAAGGAGTGTGCTCTTTTTGTTCATCATGAATTTTGAGGGGTTTATGGGTAATTTTGGTACTAGATGAGTGGTTTTCTACCTCTCACTATCTTACGTTAGTTGATATGGTAAAAATGAGATTTTTAATATGATTTTGATGTTAAAAATATTTTTGAACTTAGATATATTTTTAATAACATGTTTAGGATGAATTTAAAAAGATAAAAATGTTTTTTAATTCGTTATGCACCCGTTACTAATCATGTTGTCATTTTGGTATTAAATTAGGTCTAGGTAATATTATGCATATAGATCATGTTTAATGAATTGGATATGTCGCTTGCTGTTAGTGAATGATGTTGTATGATATTTGCCTTGGTATGGATTGTATGATGTGTTTGCTAGTGGTTTTAGATAGTCAGGAAAGTGCTACATCGATCGGTGCAAAAAGCATCGAAGTGGTCAGAATGTGGTAGATTTTGAATATGATATGCTGGGGGTATTAGGGGGTCTTCTCTGAAAATTTTAGGAGGTTTTGAATTGACTTGTTGGTTGAAAATAAAGTTGTTAAAAGTAGTTGGTACCAAGCAAAAGGAGTCGCAGACGATTGGTTTTGATGGCACTTGGCAAGCTTCTTTGAGACTTGGGCAAGGGAACTTCAAGCAGACACGAGTTGAAGCAGGAGTTGGAGTTTTTGGGGACATAGCTGAATTTCGAGGAGATGGAAACAACTCCGTATCGAGATGAGAGGACTCGATACGACATGATTTTGCTCAAGCAAAGTTGGAGCAAAGTCTTTGGCACATAAAAGAAAGGACTACCGACGAGCTAAAGAAGGAAAGTAATAGATGTTTAAGTACTTAGCCAATTTGGCTAAGTAATTAGTGTTAGCACCCACATGAGCAATCCATGTCGATACCGATGTGAATGGAGGTTGGCCAAATTTGCTCAAACTTCTAGGGTATGTTAAAGGGGTCCTAGAGTTCGTGTTAGAGGTGTTTGCTCATTCGTTTGACATTGATTTGCGACATGGCAACACAAAGAAGGATGCTGACTGATGAAGAAGCAATGGGATGATGCTTCGACATGATGGCTTTAGGACTTTGATCTTCTGATTCTACAACCAATGTGGACATCAAGAAGTGTTCCGATGATTACAGCTCGATAATGATGGATTCATAATGATGATGATCCACCAGGGTCGGTTCATGGAAGGGAACTCATGGATAGAACGTTGAAGCGTTCTCTGATATGGATTGAGCAACAACGGGCTGAATATACATGCTAAGGGATCATTGATACTTGGAGTATTTTCTAGTATACTCGAAAGTAGGGGTATTGTGAGGATGCTTATTGGGTACTTCGTCGGTTACCCTGGATTATTGAAGGGATCAGTATACCCTGGATCGAGGAAGGGATCTAGTGTTAGCTATGGGATGGTGTTCAGGTACATAGAAAACCATGATTTTACCTTTAATCCTTGACAGAGGAATGGTTATATGAGTTATCATATTTCCAATGCACATTTAGTGGTAGTGAGGATTGTCTAATGGATGCTATGTTTGTCATGATTGCTATTTTTGTAGTTTGTTTCCTAGGGATGTCACATAATGTAAGTATACAAGAGATCGATGCCTAGACAGCTGATAGCATACTAGGATGTTTGTTTACCTTATGATGGGGATAGTTGGGTAGCATATTATAGTTGTTATGTGCTAATTCTTTGGATTCAAGGACATGTCGAGTATGATTCTTTGTACCTTTGTTCCTTAAATATTGACTTGTATAGTATTTTGAGTTTTTCTTATCGCTCACACTAGACTATTGTCTAATTCAAGGTTTTATGCTTTGCTTATTATTATCTCGAGTGCTCTTAAATGAGTATGCTACATAGCAAGTTTGGGTAATACAAGGTGCTGTGCAGACGGATGAGCAAGAGGAGGTGCTTTCTAGTATTTATATCTGGCTTACTATTGCTTATTCCACTGTGTGATATTGTGGAGCCTAGACAGTGTAAGCAATTTTATGTAGAGATAGTTATCTTGAGTTTATTTCCTGCTTTATAAGCTCTACTATTATCTTTTATAACTCTGTGAACCTGTGCACTCTGATATTTTTGGTTTATTTAGTTATTACCGGCTCTATTGTTTTATATCTATGATGATTATTATATTTTATTCGATGCTCTCTAAGATATACGATAGGTTTTGTTCATCTTCATTACCACCTTAGCACTTATCATACATCGGTCGAGCACAATAGCAGCGCACTCTTTAGATATATTGGGTGATGGAGGTGTATAGCGGTCATCGCATTTGGTTTCAGAGCTTAAGTTGCACAGTTAACCTAAGTTGATACCGTAATCCAGTAGAGATAGGGTAGGAGTTATTACTGTAAACTAGATCGAGAGCATACATATATATGAGAGAGAGCATACTTGGTATATATTTTTTAATTTTAAAATTATATAATAATTTATATATATAATATATAAGTCGCATGGCACACATGAGTACCACTGATGTAGTTTTCTTTATGAGAGACCGATCATTCTTGTTACAGATCAAGAATGAGCCGGCATACAAGAAATAGTGCGAGCAATTCCATCTTTGGAGTCAAGGAAAAAGCAAGCTCAAAGGCTGCTAACACTAACTTGCAAGTCATGTCAATGCAATGATGGTACATGCTACACAATGCCCAAGCGGCTACTCCAAATGTTTATGTTGGTGGTGGTGCTAATCTTGGTGGCAAACTATTCCAAGGAACGGAATCGACTATGGAAGCATAGGATTGGTTGGACATCTACGAGAGTATTTTTGATGATTTGGAGTTGGACGATGCTATGAGAAGGAGGTTGGCCTCTTGACAGCTCCATGGTAGAGCTATGAACTGGTGAAACGTTATTAAAGTTGCCACTCCCGAGGACAAGTTCACTTTGGAATAATTCAAAACTAGATTTAAGGAAAAGTTCATATCAGTTGCCCAGAAATCATTGTTGTTAAGGAAGTTTATAGAGTTGAAGCGGGGAAATATGTCGGTCTTCAAAAATGTAGCTGAGTTTGTCGCTTCATCCAATTATGGGATGACTTTCATTAACACTCTATTAAAGAAAAATGAGAAGTTTATTATGGGTTTGGGTGACTACTTGGAGAGAAGCTAGTGGGTGGCATTGATGAGTCTTTTGAGAAGCTCACCGAGAAAGCTGTTCGCCCTGAAAATTTATACTCTACGTCCAAACAAACCATTGCTGTTAAGGAAGATCCAAAGCCACAACAAGGTAGTGGAGGCAAGAAGAAATGGAATGGTAAGAGGAAGCAATCCTAAGGGAAGGATGCTAAGAAGAAGGCGAAGAGGAATCCTGTTTTCTATAGTTGTGGTAACCGAGGCCATTTAGGGACTGCAAGGCTGATGGAAAGAAGTGCTGTAACTATAATAAGCCAGGACATTTGCAGAAAAACTGCCTATAACAAGTGAAACAAAGGCAGGTGGTGAAGGCATATGCTTTAGACATTGTCTCGACGTCGTTGAGCACACCCTCAACGAAAGAGAGAGGGAATGGTGTCAATATTCAAGGTATGATTTCTATTTATGGTGTTCCCATACATATTTTTGTTCAATATAGAAGGCTTCACATTCCTTTATATCTAGTGACCTGGTAGATAGACTAGGATTGAAACCTGAAATTGTTGACCGACCTTTAGTAGCAACAAGCCTTGTTGAAGGCTCTACTAGTCTTTGTATGGTTTTTTATGGTTCGGTATCATCGAGTCATGGATGCTCTTTTGTTTTTGATTGCTTTGTTTTGGGTGTCTTTGGGTTTGGTATTATATTGGGAGTGGACTAACTGAGGAACATGTGGTAGGGTGGATTGCAAGAAGCCGTTGGTGATAATTAAGGCCGACGAGGGATGGAAGGTAGAGATTGGATGCTTACCAATGGATGGGGTTATGGTTATCTTTCTATATTCGCTAGAGGTCCCATATGATAAGTTGTCATCTATGCCTATTGTTATAGAATGTCAGAATGTATTCCAAGAGGTGACCAGATCTACCATACGAAGAGATTGAGTTCTACATAGGCTTAGCAAAAGGTGCCAGACCGATAGTTATGCCTTTAAGGCATATGGCACCTAGAGAGCTAAAGGAGTTGGAGGTTCAAGTGAATGACCTATTGAGGTGAGTGTTCATTTGCAGGAGTATGTCTGAGTGGGATGCACCTGTTGTATTCGCTATTAAGGTGGATGGCTCTCAGAGGTTACATGTTAACTACCGTGAGCTGAATAACATGACGAGGAAGAACAAGTATCCACTCCTGCATATAGATGACCTGTTCGATGTGCTCCACGACGAGTAGGTATTCTCTCGGTTGGATCTTGTGATGGAGTTTCACCAGCTAAAAGTAGCGAAAGAGAGTGTGCCGAATACTATGTTTCGTACGCCATTTGGATACTATGAGTGGTTGGTTATGCCGTTCGGGCTAACCAACGCACCATCATACTTTGTTAATCTTATGAACCATGTTTTCAGGGATCAACTAAATAAATTTGTACTTGTGTTCATGGATGATTGTAACACCCTATAAAATCAACCATAAATAAATAAATTGGATAAATTAAATTTAATAAGATGGGGATAAAAATGGATATCTTGTAAAAGTCATAATTTGACAATGAAAGTTATGTCGCTGCGCTCATGGAAAAATTCCGATTAATTTCTATATATAATATGCTGAAAATGGAGCTCAAACGTAGAAATTATGGACATTTGAATTTTTCGGGTTTAAAACAATTTAAATAGAATTCAAATTAAAATGAATAATTAATTTTAGAATTTCAAATTCAAAAGTTAATAGTAATTAAACTTGGGGTTATGTAAACGTTAAAATCAATGTTAATGTTAAAAAGTAATTAAGGAATAAAATAATTAAAAATCAACAACAAAACAATTCTTCCCAAAATAGCACGTATCGGTCGACCACTCCCCTTGGGTCGGTCGATTGCTAGCGGTTGACCGGTAGTGAATGATCGTGTTATGGTTTTTTCACAATGAATGTACCAGATTATATAATATTAAACCTGCTTAAATTCGACGGTTCTACTGCATTTCAACAACTATAAATACGAGCCTAGCCCCCTACTTTTATTCACAAAATGTTTTAGGTCTCTAGCGAAGCTCTATCAGTTCATCTCTTCATAGATATAAAAAACTCCATTAGGGTTTTTGGTAAGAAATCCTATATATCTATTTTGTTTTCTATTTGTTTACCCAACCTATTATTCTCCAATTTTGTGAATCTAATGTATATACAAATCTCTTGCTCTGTGTGTGTATCAAAAGAAGAGATCTGATAGAGAATGTCAAAGACGTGTCAAATCCAAAGGAGACAAAGCTAAGGATATACAGTGAGTGAATATCTTAGCTTTTCTGTTTTGGTAGTTGATTAGTATAGTTTGTGTTTGAATATGTCTTGGGGACTTTTGGTTTGCAAAAACATCATATTATAAACTGCCAAAACTCCCTCAATGCGAAATGTCAATTCTAGGCTGAAATCTCAAATGTTTATGTTAAAATAATGTAAATTGTGTATAGTTGAAATTTTGATTTTTTACCTTCTATTTCACTGTTTTTCCTTTTCTTTGAATTTAATTAAAGGGTTTTGATTAAGGAATAGTGTGTAAGATACATATTTTATTCGTAGTTTGCACCGCTTATTCCCATGAATTAAATAGAAATTCCTTTGTTTATTTTTATGTGAAAAAGGAGTTGAATAGAGCGTAAAATTGAACTTGTAAGTTTCTATTATCAATATATTCCATTATTTTGATGCAATAAGTTGAGTTTAAATTTTTGTTCTATATATGTCTATTGATTGGAATTTTTGGATATGAATATTGGAATTTTGGTATTGTTGATAATATGGGATGAGACTTGTATAATTGTTGAAAGAGTTGACGTTTAAACACTAGTTTAGGGTGTAAATTCCACACGCTTAGAAATTACTAAGCGTATATATATATATATATATATTAGCGTAATTAACGCATAATTATAATGTGTAACTGCATAGTTAAATAGGTTATTAATTTTATTAAATCCCCCTTAGGCAAGTAATTAATGTTAAAGGCGAAATAAGAAAGATTCTTATAAGGCATTGATTATGGAAATTGTGAGATGTATGATAATATATGTAGAGTGTGATATACATTATGACTAAGCTATAGGGATGCGAGGTCAGTCAAAAGCACACGGAAGTCTGCCAGGCTAATCTGGTTACCGATAGTGTGACTTTGGGATTGATGTGAGACATCACATATTAAGTACATACGACGACGCAAGGTTAGTATCAAATTATGTAGGGTAAATCTTCCAGCTAATCCGGTTACCAGTACCTACGAATAGTTAGACTAATGTGAGACATCATCGAGGAATACTAGTCATAATACGAAGGACCTGCTTTAGAGATTGAAGGTATTAAGTGGTTGTGTAAGGCCCGCCTCTTCTCTATGTAGGAAGTACTAAATGGTCGGGGTTATGGTTATGGGTTAGGCACGATAGAGGATATCTCAGAAAAGGAGCCACTTCAATATGAAGTATTAAGTGGCTGAAGAGATTTCGTGCAATGTCAGCTAGATAGTTACTAGTGAGGAGTCTGCCTTGCGATAGGTAGTAAATAATGTTGACCTGCCTTAAATAAGATATTAAATGGTCGGAGTCTGCTTAATTCCCATTAAAGGTATTAAGTGACTTGAGTACTATCTCTTACATTGATAGGATATTCTAGATGATAGATATGGGTTATTGGGTTGATAACAAGTTGGCTATGGGCTTATATTTAGAAAGCCTTTTTATTTATGCTGAGAAAAGCCTTTAGGCTTATATTTGAAAAGACTTATGATGTAGGTAGAATACGTAAGACATATTCCTATTTAAATTATAATTCCCAAGTACTAATATAGTAAGGCTCGAGATTTTTATTTACCAGACATATGTTGTTCTGACTCCCTTCTCATTACAACATAGGTTAAGAAGGACGATGCTGAAGGCGGAGACGTTAACGAGACTTGTGGCAGTAGTCTATTTATTTACTTGTTATTTTCTATGGTTTTTAATGTACCCATGGAATAAAAATGATGCTGTAATTTTGGAATATTGTACCATGGATATGTAGTAGTGATTATGGATATTTAGTTATGGTTTTAAATGATATTTTGAATTTATGATAAAATGGGTACTATTGTTATTATTATATTTTATCCTTCCACTATGAGATTTTGAATGTGTAGATAAATAGCTCTGTGTCATTCTTTTTACCAACCAACAGTCAGCTTTGAGATAGTTCTAAGCTTCGATGGGCCTTTTCTGGGTCGGAATTTAGGTCCATTTTAGGGCGGGTTGTTACAATGATATTCTGCTATATTCTAGTATGGAGGAGGAACACAAAACACATTTGAGGATTATGCTCGAAGTGTTGAGGAAGCACAGGATGAAGCGAACTTTTAAACGTCTCACTTCTGGAGGAGAGAAGTGAGATTCTTGGGTCTTGTCATCTCTGAGCAAGGTATTGTAGTCGATCCTACGAAGGTGGCCATGGCTAAAGATTGGAACCAACCCAAGAATGCTATGGATGTGAGGAGTGTCCTTGAACTGGTAGGATATTATAGATGTTTTATTGAGGACTTCTCAAACGTAGCATCATCGTTAACCAATTTGATGAAGAAGGATTAGGCTTTTGTTTGGGACATGAATTACAATCACGCGTTCATGAGTCTAAAGGAGAGGTTGATGAGTGCACCAATGTTGACCATTCTAAGTGGGAATGATGAGATGACTATATACACCGATGCATGTGGTTCTGAATTGGGTGCAGTACTGATGCAAGGGGGTAAAGTTATCGCCTACATTAGTCAATAGTTAAAGCCGCATGAGAGGGAGTATCTGACCCATGATTTGGAGTTGGAGGCGATAATATTTGCTTTGAAGATATGGAGGCATTATCTACTTGGAGAAAGCTTTGAGTTGTTTATGTACCACAAATCCTTGATAAACCTTTTCTCCAGAAGGATCTCGACCTTCGCCAGTAACAACGGTTAGAGTTCTTAGCCTCTTACGATTTCAACATTTCTTATATGCCTAGTAAGGGAAATGTTGTCACTGATGTTTAGAGCAGAAGACATGTGAGTTTAGGAGCGATGTTCCTAGAGTGGAAGCAGCTGGAGTATATTGTTGGTTATGACTTAAGACCTCATTGTGAGTTAGAGCCAGAGATGTTGGCAGTTTGACCATCAGGCCGAGTTTGATCAAGAGAATTGGTACTTGTTAGAAGCGAGACATAAGACTTGCAGAGATCGTAGCAAAGATAGAAGGAGTGGAGTGTAATGAGATGAGGCAGTACAGACTCGACCAAGATGGTTAGCTCCATAAAGATGGGAGGTTGTTTGGTCCCGATGTTGATGATTACGAGAGTGCCATCATTCTAGACTAGCTATGCATCTCGATGATAATACAATTTACCATGATATGAAGCAGACGTACTATGGAAGAGGACAAATAAGGATGTCGGGAAATTTATCTCGACTTGTATGAACTGCTAGTTTGTAAAGACAGAGCAGTGGAAGCTGAGTGAGTTAATGCAACCACTTGAAGTTCCTAAGTGGAAGTGGGAACAAGCATCAATGGATTTTAAAGATGGATTGTTGAGGACTATATGAGGGTACAATAGCATTTGAGTCATAGTCGATGGATTGACGAAGAATGCTCGATTCATTCCCGTCAAGTCTAATAGAACGACATCCAAATTTGTAGAGTTGTATGTGAAATGGATAGTGGGATTCGATTATATGCTGAACAGACTTTTAAGTGACCGGGACCCTTTATTCACTAGTGGGTTTTGGAGAATCTTACAAGAGGCGTTGAAGACCGAGTTACATCATGGTATAGCTTATCATCCCTAAGCAGATGGGCAGACCGAGAGGGTGAATCGTATATTAGTGGATCTCTTGCAAGCTTGCATTCTCAATTTTGGAGGCTCAAGGAATGATCGTTTTCATTTGGTTTGATTCACATACAACAATAATTATCAATTTAGTATCGTGTAACAACCCGTAATTTTAAGATTATATATTTAAATGTTTTATTTAAATATAGCATGTTAGTTGAATTTAAAGTCCGAAACGTGACTTTTTGTAAAAGTCGAATCCGGACTCGAGACCACTTTCATTGAGTTCAAAACGGCGATTACAACTTGTTTGAGTATAAACATCGATATGTTTGGAGTTGATTAGGATTTTGATATTTTCAATTGGGCTTTGGGTTTGGTTCTAGCCCACCAACCCAACAAGATAACCCAAACTCCTCTACCAAATACCCTAACTCCACTCCTCTTCATTCATTCCTTTCATAATTTCCTAACACTCTCAAGCAAAAGGAAAATGGGGGAAAAAGGAAATTAAAATTCCTAAGCCCTAGTTCTATTAGGAAATTCAAGTTCTAGTTCTAAAATCAAAGAGAAGCTTAGGTAAGCATCCTCTTCATCTTCTCCATCTCAATCTCTCTTCAATTTTCAGAATTTCCTATAACCTAACTTAGGAATAACTTTGCCTTTGATAATAGATTGAAGATTCTAGAGGTGTGGTGAAGAGGAATTTGTCTTGCTTTGTTTTAGAGCTACTCATTCGTTGTTTTTAAGTTTAAAAGTGAGTTCTTGAACTCACATCTATGTCTATAGCTTTCATTGTTGTTAGGTATGAATTCCTAACATCTATTTCATGTTCAATTGCTTTTGAATTGAACTGATTTGGTGAATTTTCCAATTTTGGTATTTTAAAGTCAAAATCTATGAAAATCCTATCTTGGATGTTTGGAAATGTTATTTGGGGTGTATCGAAGAGCTTATAGAGTTGGGTTGTCGCTTAGCATAAATCCCTAGCCTCCGTCGCTTGTCCGATCGCTTCCGAATTGATTGGGCCATCAATGGCCTAGGCAAACTGTTGTCTAGTACAGGCAACCAGAGGTCTGGTTGAAGAACCCAGGCGGCTGGTTAGGGCACACGAATAAAAAAAAGTAAAAAAAGTAACGGCAGAAAAAAAAAATCCAAAGCCAAGAACCAGACGTCTGGTTCAACCGGTCAGACGTCTGGTTGGCTTCAGGAATTAAAAATAAAAAGGAGAAAGAAATTATAAATTTCTAGAACCCCAGGTCAGACGTCTGGTCCTGTTGAATTTTGCGTATTTTTGAGTGGATTTCCAATTTATATCGATTTTTGTTGTTCCGGTTAGTTGTTGTCATTTATTATCGACTTTGATGACTTCTTTTCTGGATTTTTGGGAATATCCATTTGATGGATTTGATATCAATTTTTATGGTTTTAATTCACGTCGTAGAATGTGGATTTTGGTGATAAATTGTTTTTACAATCATTTCTGTGATTTGTCACTTTAAAAGGTTTTTATACTAGTAGTAAATACTCAAACTCTTTCACAGAAATGATTTCAATACTATTTTTTAATAAAAAGCTCATTTTTAAAACCGTTTTCCAATCTATTAGTATATACAAACCTTTACCTCATTCGTATGAGAAATCCAATTAAACGACTTAGCAAAACAAGTGGTATGAAACGCTTGCGTTTACTTCATCGGTTAATTCTTGGACTTGTTCGATTGAACTCTCGTGATAATTTTCGAGTGGAAATCTACAATCTGTTCATAAATATTTAAGTTAAGCTGTGGTTATGGGACATGAAGCTAAACTCATTTATTTACTAGCTTAGTGTAATTTACACTTATCGATCAATGATGATCATTTTGTGATTTAGACTAGCGATGTGCGATGTCTCTTTGTCTGCATGGGGGACTAAACCCCGTTTCGGTGGAGCTTCGGCTCAAATTGGTGGGGTAGCGACCCCTGGTCTTCGGACCGTTTGTGGAGCTTCGGCTCAAATTTGATGGGTTGGCGACCATGGAATAGCGTTCCGTTTGTGATACACGTGTTGGTGAGTTTTCATGCTCCTGTTTGTGATAGGCCTCCCCCTTTGCGTTTTCTGGATTTCTAATTATTGATTTCTAGAATTTGTATTTCACCAATTTTTGTGATTTGCATTGATATGTTTTGTCAATATTTGAGATTTGGTGAATAAGCTAAAGAATATGTCATTCTTTTTAGATATTTGAGGAGATTTGAGATATTGTATGATTTTCATTGTTATCAAATATATACTTGTCATAGTATGACATTATTGTCATAATATATTTTTGTCATATCTCTTATCCTATCTCAATTTGTATGATATTTATAGCTAGACTGATCCATTTATTATTTTTCTTCTTAAATAATACTCGGGTCAGACCGAGGTGTTTCAGGTGCTTCCACTTGACTTCTTAGCATGGACTAGCTTCTGACTTTTGGCTAACTACTTTAGCTTAGTAGTTTTTGTTTTTTTATACATTCGATATAGAGACTCCTTGATGTATACATATTCTTTTGTCGAGCCCTTGTACCTATTCTTTTGTGATGTAGTGGATCTTGTATGACCTCTACTTTGATGTACACTTCTATGTGTTATATTCATATCTGTTTCCGCCTTAGTGATATGAATATCTGTGACTGATTTATGTTATGCTTATTTTATATTTGTTTCCGAAGGCCACATAGCCACTATGTAGAAGCTTTGAGTTTGTACTTGATATGTCAGATTTCCTCTTGAAATGAAATGCATGACATACTATCTGACATATCGGTACTCGCACAAAGCAATTACACAGATGGTCGCTCCTCAACAGCCTTATTCTTCGTGCTAGTCGACGGCATTACTCCGTAGTGTCCTTGGCTAGTGTGAGTATAGAGGTGGGGCGTCACAGCTTGATATCAGAGTCAAACTTCGGAACAATGTAGAATAATCTAGCAAGGATCATTATCCTAGGTCTCTCTTAGGAATCGTGCCTTAGGATTTAATTCGAGTCATAGGACATGTTCTTTCCTATTTTCTTTTATGATGCCTTGTTTTGTAAAACAAGTTTGTTTGATATTCATTCTGAGAATAACATTTTTCCTTTTCTTTCTTTCTTTCTTTCTTTCTTTCTTAAAGAAGAGAAATGGCTAGACCTGGCTGTCCTTGCGCCGGTCAATCTAGTACTACTCCTCAGGATGGCGTATTCATGTCTGCCCAATAGCTTTTGGATCTTATAAAGAATGCCCAAGCTGCCCGACCCATTCCTGAGCCTACTCATCCTAAATCCGGGTTTGCACGCTTGTGCAGTGATTATACCAATTTGGGTGGAAGGCCATTCAAGGGTTCCGAAAGCGTTATAGAAGTCCAAGCTTGGCTTAGAACATGCGATCGCATCTTTTCTCGCATGAATCTTATGGACCTACATCGAGTCCAATTGGCTTCTAGCATGCTCCAGGAGAGAGCATAAGATTGGTATGAGCTTTTGATTTCGGAAATTGTTGAAGCGGATCTTACTTGGGAGCAATTTCGGGAAAGGTTCGAGTTGAAGTTTGTGCCGAAAGCTGAAAAGGTAACTTTAGCCCGACGCTTTATTGACCTTGTTCAAGGTGAATCTTCTATGACAGATTATGTCGCATCTTTTGAATCCCTCTCTAAATATGGGGTCGAGTATATTAATACCCCATTGAAGAAAAATCAGAGGTTTATCTATGGGTTGAATAAGAACCTCAAAAAGTCTTTACTTTTGAAACTAGAAGTGCCTTTCGATCAGCTTGTAGATATCGCTCTTCGACTTGAAGAGGCCGATAAAGAAAGTGATGTTGATATTGGGGGTGCCAAACAGAACTTCAATAACAACAAGAAGAGGCAACTCGATAGTAAGTTCAAAGGCCCTAATCCCAACAAGAAAGGGAAGCAAGCAACTTCGGTAGCAAAGACTCCTACCTCTAGTTGTGGAGAATGCTATAATTGTGGATCTAAGGACCACTATGCAAATAAGTGTCCAAAGACCCTTACTTGTCGCTATTGCAAAAGTTCGGGTCATCCTAAATCTTCATGTCCCAAACTTCAAAGTAAGAAAGAGGGAAAGCTGAATGTTGTGCAAGCCCCTAGTAATACTTCTCTTGGTCAAGGTATTTCTCATTCTGTCCTTGATGGCATTATTATTTTTCGTGATCATCCTATTCGAGTTCTTTTTGATACGGGTGCATCTCACTCTTTTATATCAAAAGAACTTGTTGATACTTTTTCTTTAAATGTTATGGGCTTGATGACTTCATTAAGAATTGCGAATCCGGTTGGTGGATCCGCAACACTCAGTTTATTTTGTAAGGATGTTGAAATTTTTCTATGTGATTATGCTTTCCGTGCCGATTTGCATGTTATGCGTTACCTAGGTTTCAGAATGATTTTGGGAATGGATTGGCTTAATCGTTATGAAGCCCACATCCTATGTCCCGAGAGGACTATCCATCTTCGATATCCCCAATCTGTTAAGCAGATTTCTATTGTTCTTAAAGATTCAGATTCCAATTCGGTAGCATCCTTATATTCTCTAAATCCGCATGATGACGATAATGATGATGAGGAAGATGTCATTTCCCTCATTCACGTTGTTTGTGAATTTCCGGACATCTTTGAGCCCGTTTTAGGATTACCACCTAAGCGAGCAATTGAGTTCAAAATTAATCTAATCCCTGGAGCTCTACCTATCACTCGTCCTCCTTATAGTATGTCCAATAAGTAAAATGAGGAGATGCGTAAACAATTATCCGAATTGGAAGCAAAACAGTTTATTCGTTCTAGTTCCTCTCCTTGGGGATCTTCAGCTATCTTTGTGAAGAAATCCGATGGTACACTTAGGCTTTGCGTTGACTACCACAAGCTTAATGATCTTACCATCAAGAATAAATATCCCTTACCTCGGATAGATGATCTATTCGATCAACTTAGCGGTGCTAGAGTCTTTTCACAGTTAGACTTAGCAACCGGTTTTCATCAGCTTCAAATTGCAGAGGATAGTATTCCTTTGACGTTGTTTCATACTCGTTATGGATCTTATGAATGGCTTGTTATGCCATTTGGTTTAACGAATGCTCCAACTTATTTCGTTGACCTTATGAATCGAGTTTTCAAAGACTTCCTCGATCGATTTGTTCTCATCTTCATAGATGATATTCTTGTTTATTCTAAAACCGAAGAAGAGCATGAAAAATATCTTCGGATTGTGTTGGAAACCCTTAGGAGAAATCAATTGAAAGCAAAATTTTCTAAGTGCCACTTTTGGCAATCCCGTGTGAAATTTTTAGGACATATTATTTCTGAATCCGGAATTTCCGTGGGTCCTTCAAAGATTGAGGCGATTCAAAATTGGAAGAGACCGGAGAATGTGACGGAAATTCGTAGCTTTCTTAGATTGGTGGGCTATTACCGTCAGATCATAAAAGATTTTTCTAAAATTTCTGTACCTCTTACTAGTTTGACAAAGAAGGGAATTAAGTACATTTGGTTAGAAAAATGTGAAGCTGCTTTTCAGAAATTAAAAGAACTCCTTTCCGATGCTCCTATTCTTGTGATTCCCAAAGGGAACCAAGACTTGATTGTTTATACCGATGCTAATCGTGTTGGTTTGGGAGCCGTTCTCATGCAAAGGGAACGTGTTATCGCTTATGCTTCTAGGAAATTAAAGCCTGTCGAGACTAGATATGACACTCATGATTTAGAACCCACGGCCATTGTTTTTGCCCTTTGAATTTGGCGTCATTACCTTTTGGGAGAGAAATTTGTTCTCTACCCCGATCATAAATCCTTGAAGTATTTGTTCTCTCAAAAGGAACTTAATTTGCATCAACAACGTTGGCTCGAATTCCTTGCATCTTATGATCTTGATATTCTTTATACTCCCGGAAAGAGAAATCGTGTTGCTGATGCCCTTAGTCGTAAGCAACAAGCGGTTGTTTCCATGATGATATCCGAATGGAATCATCTCTAGACTTTGTCCACTTGTGAGATTCGAGATCGTGAATCCGATTCATGTTCATCTCTTGTTTTATGTAGCGTTGAGGCTCATCCATCTCCTTTAGACCGCATCCTTGAAGCTCAAAAGCAAAATCCCGAATTGGCTCTTCTTAGCCAAAGTTGTAGGGATAAAAATAAGGTTAATGGTTTAAAAGACTTTGATATTGATGCTCGCGGAGGCATTCGAAAATTTGGTAGACTTATTGTGCCAAATATTAGTGATCTTCGTAAAGACATTTTAGAAGATTCTTATCATTCTAAATTTACCATTCATCCCGGTAGTAGTAAAATGTACGCGGACATGAAGCGACTTTATTATTGGGATGGAATGAAATCTGATATTGCTAACTTCATTAAGCGTTGCATGACTTGCCAACTCGTTAAGGCAGAGCATCAAAGGCCCGGTGGGTTATTGCAACCTTTAGACATTCCCGTTTGGAAGTGGGATCAAGTCTCGATGGACTTTATTGACGGTCTTCCCCGTTCTCATTCGGGTCATGACAGTCTATGGGTGATTGTAGATAGACTTACAAAATCCGCCCATTTTATTCCCGTTCGGTCCAATCGGACCGTACCTCTTTTGGCCAAACTCTATGTTAAAGAAATTGTTAAATTGCATGGGGTTCCTACTTCTATTGTTAGTGTCGTGATCCATTATTTACTAGTGTATTTTGGAAGGGTCTTCAAAAAGCTTTGGGAACAAAGCTTAATTTTAGCACGCTTATCATCCTCAGTCCGATGGACAAACAGAGCGTGTGAATCAAACTCTTGAAGATCTCCTTCGTGCTTGTGTTCTTGATTTTGGTGGAAGTTGGGAAGATCATATTTCTCTTGTTAAGTTTTCTTATAATAATAGCTTCTAGTCTAGTATTGGTATGGCACCTTTCGAGGCACTCTACGGAAGGCCATACCGATCTCCTTCGTGTTGGCTTGAAGCTGGTTTTAGGTCCAGATTTTATTCGTGATTCCACAAAAAAGATTGACCTTATTCGTCATAGGATGAAAGAAGCTCAAAGTAGACAAAAATCCTATGCCGATAACTGAAGAAGGAATTTGGAATTTCCTATGGGAGATTTGGTATTCATTCGTGTTTCGCCTATGAAAGGTGTTGTGTGTTTCAATCGATCGAGAAAATTAGCACCTCGATATATTGGCCCATTTCCCATCACTGAACGCATTGGTTCCGTGGCTTACCACCTTTCATTATTGGCTCAATTTTCTGTTATTCATAATGTATTCCACGTTTCTCAACTACGGAAATGCTTTAGAGATTTCGATTCTATTCTTGAGCCTGGTGTTATTGAAGAAATTGAAGTTTCATCTAATTTGACTTACGAGCAACATCCTATTCGTATCATTGCTACGAAGGTTAAACGCCTTCGTAATAAAGATGTTCTGCTTGTGAAAGTTCAATGGTCTGCAAATCCTAAAGATTTTTCTTGGGAATCCAGAGAATTCATCAAGTGAACACATCCGGACTTACTCTCTCGTGCTCTTTAAGGTGAACTTCTCACTTCCAAATTTTCTTTTGTGTTGTTATGCCTTAGAGCGGTTGTCAATCTTTATTTTCTTCTTAAGTATTGCGAGGACGTAATTTCTTTAAGGAGGGGAGTCTGTAACAACCCGCAATTTTATGATTATATATTTAAATGTTTTATTTAAATATAGCATCGTTAGTTGAATTTAAAGTCTGAAATGTGACTTTTTGTAAACAGTCAAATCCGGACTCAAGACCACTTTCATTGAGTTCAAAACGACGATTACAACTTGTTTCAGTATAAACATCGATAAGTTTGGAGTTGATTATGATTTTGGTATTTTCAATTGGGCTTTGGGTTTGGTTCTAGCCCACCAACCCAACAAGATAACCCAAAATCCTCTACCAAATACCCTAACTCCACTCCTCTTCATTCATTCCTTTCATAATTTCCTAACACTCTCAAGCAAAAGGAAAAATGGGGGAAAAGAAAGGAAATTAAAATTCCTAAGCCCTAGTTCTCTTAGGAAATTCAAGTTCTAGTTATAAAATCAAAGAGAAGCTTAGGTAAGCATCCTCTTCATCTTCTCCATCTCAATCTCTCTTCAATTTTCAGAATTTCCTATAACCTAACTTAGGAAAAACTTTGCCTTTGATAATAGGTTGAAGATTCTAGATGTGTAGTGAAGAGGAATTGGTCCTGCTTTGTTTTAGAGCTTCTCATCCGTTGTTTTTAAGTTTAAAGGTGAGTTCATGAACTCACATCTATGTTTATAGCTTTCATTGTTGTTAGGTATGAATTCCTAATATCTATTTCATGTTCAATTGCTTTTGAATTGAATTGGTTTGGTGAATTTTCCAATTTTGGTATTTTGAAGTCAAAATCTATGAAAATCCTATCTTGGATGTTTGGAAATGTTATTTGGGGTGTATCGAAGAGCTTATAGGGCTGGGTTGTCGCTTGGCATAAATCCCTAGCCTCCGTCGCTCGTCCGATCGCTTCCGAATTGATTTGGCTTTCAATGGCCTAGGCAAACTGTTGCCCAGTACAAGCAACCAGACGTTTGGTTGAAGAACCCAAACGTCTGGTTAGGGCACCAGAATATAAAAAAAGTAACGGCAGAAAAAAGATAAAATCCAAAGCCAAGAACCAAACGTCTGGTTCAACCGGTCAGATGTCTGGTTGGCTTCAGGAATAAAAAATAAAAAGGAGAAAGAAATTATAAATTTCTAGAACCCCAGGTCAGACGTCTGGCCAAACCAACCAGACGTCTGGTCCTGTTGAATTTTGCCTATTTTGCCTGTTTTTGAGTGGATTTCCAATTTTTATCGATTTTTGTTGTTTCGGTTAGTTGTTGTCATTTATTATCGACTTTGATGACTTCTTTTCTGGATTTTTGGGAATATCTATTTGATGGATTTGATATCGATTTTTATGGTTTGATTCACGTCGTCGAATGTGGATTTTGGTGATAGATTGTTTTTACAATCATTTCCGTGATTTGTCACTTTAAAATTCAAAGGTTTTTATACTAGTAGTAAATACTCAACTCTTTTACAAAAACGATTTCAATACTATTTTTAATACAAAGCTCGTTTTTAAAACCGTTTTCCAATCTATTAGTATATACAAACCTTTACCTCATTCGTATGAGAAATTCAATTAAACAACTTAACAAAACAAGTGGTATGAAACGCTTGCGTTTACTTCGTCGGTTAATTCTTAGACTTGTTCGATTGAAATCTCGTGACAATTTTCGAGTGGAAATCTACAATCTGTTCGTAAATATTTAAGTTAAGCTAGTGGTTGTGGGACATGAAGCTAAACTCATTTATTTACTAGCTTAGTGTAATTTACACTTATCGATCAATGATGATCATTTTGTGATTTAGACTAGCGATGTGCGATGTCTCTTTGTCTGCATGGGGGACTAAACCCCGTTTCGGTGGAGCTTCGGCTCAAATTGGTGGGGTAGCGACCCCTGTTCTTCGGACCGTTTGTGGAGCTTCGGCTCAAATTTGATGGGTTGGCGACCATGGAATAGCGTTCCGTTTGTGATACACGTGTTGGTGAGTTTTCATGCTCCTGTTTGTGATAGGCCTCCCCCTTTGCGTTTTCTGGATTTCTAATTATTGATTTCTAGAATTTGTATTTCACCAATTTTTGTGATTTGCATTGATATGTTTTGTCAATATTTGAGATTTGGTGAATAAGCTAAAGAATATGTTATTCTTTTTAGATATTTGAGAAGATTTGAGATATTGTATGATTTTCATTATTATCAAATATATACTTGTCATAGTATGACATTATTGTCATCATATAATTTTGTCATATCTCTTATCCTATCTCAATTTGTATGATATTTATAGCTAGACTGATCCGTTTATTATTTTTCTTCTTAAATAATACTCGGGTCAGACCGAGGTGTTTCAGGTGCTTCCACTTGACTTCTTAGCAAGGACTAGCTTCTGACTTTTGGCTAACTACTTTAGCTTAGTAGTTTTTGTTTTTTATACATTCGAGATAGAGACTCCTTGATGTATACATATTCTTTTGTCTAGCACTTTTACCTATTCTTTTGTGATGTAGTGGATCTTGTATGACCTCTACTTTGATGTACACTTCTATGTGTTATATTCATATATGTTTCCTCCTTAGTGATATGAATATCTGTGACTGATTTACGTTATGCTTATTTTATATTTGTTTCCGAAGGCCACATAGCCACAGTGTAAAAGCTTTGAGTTTGTATTTGATATGTCAGATTTCCTCTTGAAATGAAGTGCATGACATACTATATGACATATCGTTACTCGCATAAAGCAAATACACAGGTGGTCGCTCCTCAATAGCCTTATTCTTCATGCTAGTTGACGGCATTACTCCATAGTGTCCTTGGCTAGTGTGAGTATAGAGGTGGGGCGTCACATATCGGTACAGCACCAGTCAAAGCATTGTATGCCCAACGGTGTGACGCTCCTTCATGTTGGTGGGAAGTGAGGAAAAAAGTAATACTCGGGCCAGATATGATTAGAGGGACCTTGAAGAAGATTAAAATCATTCGGTAATGAATGAAGGTTGCTCAGGATAGGTCGAAGAGCTACGCTGATAAGAGATGCGAGGGTTTGGAGTAATCTATCGGCGAGATGGTATTTGTGAAGATTTCTCCATTACAAAGTGTTGTTCGGTTCAGTAATAAGGAAAAGTTGGCACCGAGATTCGTATGTCCTTTTTCGATATTAGAGAGGATTGGGAACCTGACATATGGGTCGACTTACCCCAGAAGATAGCAGGCATGAACAATGTATTCCACATCTCTCTCTTATGGAAGTTTGTGCACGACTTAAGTGTAACAATTGCACCAAATCAACTCGATGATATCAAGATTGAACCACAAGCTTCAAGACCTCGTAGACTGATTTGTATTGTCACCTGCTTGATATGTTTGATGGTTGCTTATGATTGTCAGGCATGCAGGGTAACTATGGTTGACTCTGATTTGATTAGGTATTTTAGGGTGAAATTCCTATAGGGGTAGAGTGATGTAACCCCTCGTAATTTTATGAAATTAAATAATTAAATTAAAAGGGTAAAAGTGTAATTTTAACATAAAAGGAAAATAGTTAGTTTATATAGAAGTTGGAATTAAACTTCGGGACCTATTCCATTTGCACCCAGAATGCCGTTTTAAGTCAGAAAACATATATAACTTTCTGAATTTAGTTAAACGGACTAGAAATCAGAAGTCAAACTCTATGGCATATTCATAATATATTAATTTCGAGATTTTAGCCTAAATATTATATTTTTCTGCCTATAAATAGATCTCTAACCCTATTCCTTTGCTCTAATAATCTTTCCTCTACTTATAAAATCCTAATCACTAAACAATTCCTAATCAACCAAATCAAATCCAAATTAAACAAATTTATATATAAAACCGATCACTGCAAAGAGAGCTACACAATTAAATCAAAGCTATTGAGAGACTTGGCATTTGCAAGGCGGGAAATTTCTAGACAGCGAAGGAGGAGGAGGATTCACCTTTGATCGAGGATGATGCATGGCTAATATGTGAGTGGTATCTATCATATTTGGGTATATAGTGATAAAACATAGTAATTCACCTCCTATGATCTTAAACCAAGTATAAACAATGTAATTGATAACTAAAAAGTGGGTTTTTTATATACACCTGATTAGGATATAAATATGCCATAGCTAGATAATTAAAAAGGCTAATTTTTATTGATTGCAATTAGCGAAAGTTAATCTCCTTCTAATTAAAAAGTACGAAATATATAAGTGTCCTAAACCAGACATATTATATATCAAAATTGTAGTTCTCGACGATAAATATCCGCTAGTGATGTTCATTCGTCGATTGGGTGTATGGATATTGGATAGATCAAAAAACGTGTCAGAAGTTCAGAAAATGTAGACCATTTGTTTCAATCCAACGGTAATACAACAACCATAATACAATCCAGAAGCATGGATGTGTAGAGAAGGTCGAGTTGGCCTTCTCAATGGTATCTGATTGTCTTAGGTCGACATCATGTGGCCGGAACCATCGAGGAAATGCAGCGCCATCATCTACCAATGACTCATCAATGGTGGTGGTTCTAGTAGTGGCAGGCATGTCTTGGTGTAGGGAGCCACCCTCTAGCGTCAGGTGATCGAAATATGGCATGTGGTGAAAGGTAATGGCGATGTAAGATGCGGCTGGAGGTTTACGAACGAGATATCGTGAGTTTAGGGTTACTATAGCACATAGACTAGAATAATAATAAAAATAATTAAATTATAAAATTGCCCCTTAACCTCAAATGCTTATAACTCTCACATACGACCTCCCTTTCACATGCGGTTCATTGCATCGGGATCGTGGTGAGACGAGGGATGTTTTGGTATATTGTTTTCTATACTTTGAGATAGTTTAGAAAATTGTCTTAATTGGGTAAGTTCGTTATACTATTTTGCGCTTACAGTTGGGGCTTTATCCAGTAGCTATGCAAATGGTGGGGGAATGATGAGATTTGGGCTTGATCCTAGTAGCATCGTTGACCATTAGACGAATGTCTAGCTTAGACTTGACCTCAATAGCTACATGCGATTTCCCCGACAGTGTCGCGTACGGGCCACATGTGTTGAGACTTTGAGTTCAATAATTTGGTATATGGTAGGTGTCAGGAGAACTTTGATGGGGTAGTGACGTCTAGTGATGACAAGTTGGGACTTTGAGCCAAATAGTATTGCAGTTGGCGGTACACGAGCTGGGACTTTCAACTTAATAGTGCATATACGATTTTTGTGATAATGGGCTAAGACACGTAGACCTTCAGTAGTAAGTCGCATACGATTTTGTGATATTGGGTTAAGACACATAGAGCTTCAGTTGCATGTCACATACAATTTTATGATAGTGGGTCGACATATGTAGATCTTCAGTAGTGAGTCGCATATGATTTTCCTATAGTGGGATGAGATGCGTAGATCTTCAATAACGAGTAGCATATATTTTCGGCATGCGTGTTGGTGTTTTAGGCTCGGTCATGTCCATATGATTAGATATGGGTTTGATTTTAGTGAGACCTTAGCATATAATGCCACTATAGTATTATATTGTATTTAACTGACTTGTTGGGTGCAGGTGGCACAGGTTAAGGTATGGTTTTTGAGCATAAGTGTTGATTTACTAGCTTATTAGTATTATACATTTATATTATGTTTTTCACTCACCAGACGTATGTATGACCCCTCTATCATTCTCTTTTTTCAGATCTACTTTGATAGGTCGATAGAGAGGACTATTGGTGATTCGAAGGCATGATGGATCGAGGGAGATTCATATTTATTTACGTTATGCTATTTTTATTATTACTGTAGAGAATTGTTTGAGTAAAGTACATTTGATACCATATTATTTTGTTCATTCGAGATTATTGTACTATTGATTATTATATTATATTCCTTCTGCTGTAGTGTAGAATATCGTAGATAACTCTGTGATCTATTTTATAATTTATTTAAAAATAATCTACTGCATGTGAGGTCGCGACACCAGTTCCAGTTTTAGACGTGAGTCGGGACGTTGTAAATGGTAGGTTTTTACATTTAGTATAAGAGCATAGGTTAGACTATTCCTACTAAATTAAAGCATATGAGAGAGCATATTTGTAATTTTTACTATTTATATATTATACATGCATGCATATATATGTGTGTGTGTGTATATATATTATGCCACACCCCATATATTTTGACTTATAGAGGTAGTTGTTGGCTTATCCCTTATTGAAGCAAACAACTACGAGCTAAATAAATGTTGATATTAAAATAGTTTGGGGTGGTAGATAAATCCACCATATTTATTTG
Source organism: Allium fistulosum (assembly GCA_030737815.1). Classification (NCBI taxonomy): domain Eukaryota; kingdom Viridiplantae; phylum Streptophyta; class Magnoliopsida; order Asparagales; family Amaryllidaceae; genus Allium; species Allium fistulosum. The sequence goes on from CM060908.1 coordinate 205,731,846, forward strand.
AATTTAATCCATAGAATATTGATAAAAGAGGGTATATTCTAAGTAGTAGTGAAGTAAATTATGGGACTAGGGATGAATAAGAAGGAGAGCGGTATCCTAATGTTCATATCATATAATGTGATGTTTATATGGTGTAATGATGGCATTTAACCATTTTTAATTGTAGTTGGGCTTGTATAAGTTATGATGTACTCCAATAAAGTATTTAAATTAATTGAAATATTTTCCCTAAAAAGTTAGAAATAATAATGTTTGAGATTTTTGGGAAAATAGAGAAGTTTTAGTTTGGTTAAAATGTTGAAATAATAACCCTTTATTTTAATTTTTAAATGTGAGAAAATTTAATAAAGAATTTTTTCCATAAATACTTTAAAGCTTTTGTTTTTGAAAAAAAATATTCATGTAAGGCGCATTGTTGCCCTTATACTTTGCTATGTGCATTTCTTTTGATAAATAACTTTTTAAGGCAATTTGAGAACTAAAGACAAATCCTTTTGAATTTATTTTATAAATTCTTTACTTACACTTTGGAAACTAAATTTTAAAATTATTATTTTAAAGTTTTTCTATTTTAATGCATATGAATTTTCAAATGGAAATTGAAGTTTTATGATATAAACCCTTGAAAATATTCATTAATAAACTATTTAAAATTTTGGAAATTATTTCCGAATCCGACATGAATATAGTTAGTAGAAAAAAATTGAATTTTAAAAATCCGTTTTTATGTATATATACGGTGTATTAGTTAAAAGGTGTGGGAAATTGACCAATTATAAAACAAAACAAATTTAAAAATATAATTTCTTGTGTAGATTTTAGGTATTGTTTAACAATGATTAAGATTGACTAATTATTAAATGAAATGATATATACTTATACATGATAAAATGGTTATAAATTATATAACATAATGTCAAAAAAAATTATATGAAATAATGTTTTAAAAATGAAGTACGAGTATTTAATTTGAAAAGGATACTTCATAAGCTTGTATTAAAATCTATGGTTGGACTTTACAAAATAATTTGAGAACGTTCAAAATGATATTTTAAATATCATGAAGCTTTCATTTTTTTTCAAGTTTGTTTAGTAAATTTATATTCAAATTTGATGAAAATAATGATTTTTTAATATTAAAATTCTTTGGAAAGGAATTTTTAGGATTTTGAACTTAGAATTTTGATATAAACATCTTATGGGTTTTAAAAAAAATATGGTTTTAATTTAGATGAATATTTTTAGTATAAAGAATATTTTAAATATAAAACTTAAAATTTTATCCAAGCTATTTGGATTTGAAGAAGGAAGAGGGTATTTATACTTAAATTCTTTGAAAAAGAAATCTATGAATTTTATAACTAAAAAATGATTTTGAACTATTTTTAAATTAATACAATTTGAGTTTGAGTTTGTTATAATAATATTGTGTTTATCGAAATTAAGACATCACCCATTTGTGATATCTATAAATTAAAAGGTGATGGAGTATGGGGTTTGTAACAACCCGTACCTTAGTGGGCCCGAATTTTGACTAAACCGAAACCCAAGTCCATTAGGGCATGGATCGTTTGTTTTGGTAACATGTAATGAACAAGTATATTAGAGTGCGATCAATATAAACTCACAGCGGAATTGAAAAATATAATAGAACATAAGCATTGACTAAGACTACTACCTTGGAATATCATTCCATCCATATATACTTGCCTTGTCTGCGCCGAGCATGAATAAGAAGTCTTCATCATCTACGATTCCCGCCTTGCTCCAGCATTCAGTCCTTCTAAATCTATCATGTAGGTTGTTATAAGGAGGGGGGGTTAAAACAACGTTCTGGTGATTGGAAAATTACATACTTTACCATACCATTAATTTATGGTGATCAATTTTCATTTAAGTGTTATGTTTATTATTTATGGCTAATCCGTTTAATCCTAAGAGTGCGCACGATATGCTTAACCTAACCTTTTCCAAGGCATAATTATATATGAGCCTACACATACACACACATCTAAACATATACTACCTAAAAACCCCGACCACTTAATACTTCTTGAATAAGGAGGAAGCAGACCCAACGACCATTTAGTACCTCAGTCCCTGAAGCGAGCCCTCCGCAACATAACTGTTAGTCAATCGGTCATAACTACAAAGACCGATGACACCTAGAAAAGGCTTTATAATATAATTGTCATATTACTAACGCATCACAACTCTACAAATTACCCTTAACTATTGGCCAAAGATCTTTTCCAGTCCCATGCAACTACCATCTGTCATGTTCTAACAATGTGAGAGGGAGTTCCTAAGCCACTTATAACTTTTTAATGGAAATTAGGCAGACTCTGACCATTTAATACCTATATCCAAGGCAGGTCCCTATCATACCTAACCAAAGGTGGACTTCTCTCTGGTACTCCTTAGCTGACATCGCACCGAATATCATCAGACCACTTAATACTTCTTTAGAGGGAGCGGAGAGCCCTATAACAACCACTTAATACCTTGACCCCGAAGCAGACTCCTTCCCAGATTTCCTACTACCATGCCTAATGCCAACCTCGACCATTTAATACTTCTCAAGTAGAAAGGAGGTGGACCCTACAATAGCTATTTAATACCTCCGACCTAGAAGTAGTACCTACAACCTACGCATATCCCTTCCCCACGGCTCCTATGGTTGGAGATGTCTCACATCAGTAGTAAGTATATGCAACTACTGGTAGCCTCTAGGTGAAGGACCGACTTCTATTGTATAACTTTATTGACCTCACATCCCGACCCACTAAACCAAACCTACCACCAAAGCCTAATTGTTAGGCTAGCCCCACTAATTCACGTTTGTCCAAATGTATACTATAATTTTCTATTATGAAAATTATATTACTTTCTAGGTATAATTAGTAGTATGAATACTTATTCGCTACGTTATTATTCCTAATTTATGCGTTTAGGCTTTAGTTTTCTTGTAATATCTAATAAATGTCTATTAGTCGTAATATTAGGCATTAATGTCAAAATTAGACAATCTCTAATCAATCCTCGTTTAATGCCTTTAGTCTATTTACCAGTTTCAAAATCCACCTATTATGCCTATTCAATTCCTCCACAAATGCTATATTAAATTCTCTATTAATCACAAATTTATTGCTCGTTAAATTTGTAGTTAATGTCCATAAATCCTAGTCCATTAATTATTACGTTGTTAATAACTAATACGTCGATAGTCGTAAATTACGCTATATATATATATATATTCATTTTTGAACATTAAGCATTATTCACGTGTATAGGTCTGTATGTGTGTGTGTGCGTATATTTCTAAATATTAATTTACAAACTTGAACATTCCTTTCCACATTTTAATTTATCAGAGCTATTTCTAAAAAGGATTATCATTAAATTTTCATAACTTAACCAAAAGTGAGATCTTTGCTTCATTGGAAATTACAAGAAATTATCTCTTTTCTTTTATTGAAATGGACATTGTGAACCACATAAAAGAATATCGATATCTTACACATTTCTTTCCATTTTTGATGTATCCCTTACTAATTCAAACGATGTGCATTTATACATATTTTAGAATTGGATAATTTATGGAAATTACATGGAACCCGCTCCAAATAAATCAAAACATAGAAATTCACATTCCAATTCAACTAGGGCAACCTAATTTACCCAATTATAGATCTAGAATAAACTTTACAAACCTTATGCAATGATAGATATTTGGGACCGAATTCAAATTTCCAGATTAGGTTGTTCATACTATTCCTATTCCAATTACCATTTTATTGAATATATAGGCGATAATCATATACATTTGTTTTAAGCCTACAATTCATTAGATCTTATTTTGGCATAGAAATTAAAAAGAATTCAACGAGATAAATTTCAATGTTATAAATAAGTTATATAATTTCTCCCTCTCCTTTTAAGCTTTCCAAATCTCCTCAATCTGAATCCAACCCTTTACATGAAACCTTTTTCCGCTCTAATCCAAAATAATATGTATAACAAGGTTATACATATTATACAAATTATTAGATCTGAGAAGAGATTAGAGATTAAGGGGAATAGAGATTGAAATTTACCTTTTTCCACAGTATCGATTCATTTCTTCTCTTCTTCTCTTTTATTTTATGCTCTTCTCTGATTTTTTGTGTGTGTGTATGTGTATATATATAATATTATATAAATTTTTAGAAGTAGTGGAGAAGAGTACATGGTATAGCTTCACTACATGGATTGGAAAATATGAGAAGAGAAGCGAGAGGTTATGACTTTATTTATAGGCACATGAATTAATTATAACCGTTAGATTAAAATAATTAAATCCGGGCCGTTAGCCATGGTTCAAACCCTAGCCGTCATGTTTGAACCGGTTGATTGCTTCCCTATACGCAGTCGACTGCTAGCAGTCGACCGGCCCATGGTGGTGCTCGATCGGTGGGATCCCGAAATTAATATTTATTTATTTCCTTTTTTGTATTTAATTATGTTCGCTCTTGAAACTTCAAATGCTAATAACTTTTTTGAGCTTCAATCGCGAAACTCCAAATATGAAAGTTGCTCAGAGAATCGCCATGAATGTAGTGGTGCAAGTTTCGTGACCACGTTCCAACGTTTACTCAAATACCATTTTTGGAGTTTTATTAATTATTTATTAATTATTGTTAATTTTATGGGGTGTTGCATTCTCTTTCCTTAAAGAATTTCTTCCCCGAAATTCTCCAAAGGTTGAATAATATAACATAGCGTGCCACCAATCTAAGCTAACTAACCAATTAGTGTACATCCAATTTTGCAGCCAAATGTGTAAAGTGCCTGACGTATTACAACATATAAGACATATATGCAGAATGATTCTAAATCGGCACCTCCTATATGAATGCATTCTTTTAAAAACATTTTTAAAATATGATGCAAACAATCTAGATATACTGGCATTTCTATATGTATGCAAGTTTCAAAGATTATTTTTCACACAATAATTTCCATACTCCCGCGAGCCATGGTTTGGGGCTCAGCCAGCCTATATGTGGTTTGTCGAGACCTTGCCCTATCGAGTCATGGTTGTTTTTTTAAGCATCGATTGTTTGGGGTTTAGATTGGTATTATATTTTAAGAATGGACTGGGTAAAGGGGATACAAAATAGTGGTGGACTGAGAGAAGCCGTTGATGATGATCGGGATTGTGGGGTAGTGAATGGTAGTGATTGGCTGCCAGTAAAGGAACCTTATATATTCGCTCGATATTCCATATGATAGGATGTCATCTAGCTGGAGAGTTCCCGGACATACTCAAGGAGGTGACCGGATTACCACCATATAGAGACAGAGTTTCGTATCGATCTAGTAAGAGGAGTTGGACCAAGAGATATGCCTTTAGGGCATAGGGTGTACAAAGAGCTTAGGAGATTAGAGGTGCGAGAAGATGACCTATTTAGGTGATGGTTCATCCATGGGTGTATATTATGGGTAAGATGCACCTGTTGTGTTCGTCAGTAGGACGGATAGCTCTTTGGAGCTGTTTGTTGGTTGTTGGTTTTTGTAAGCTGGATGAGATGACGAACATGTTCGTACTCCCATTTATTGATGACTTGTTCGATCAGCTCTATAGCATGAAGATGTTCTCTTAGTTGGACGCTACGGTGTTATTACACAAACTGAGAGTAATTTGGGTGAGTGTGTCGATTATAGTCTTTCACACACTACCTTGATTTTAGGTTGGTTATGCCATTTGGGCTAACCAATATGTCAGCATATGTTGTGGATCTTATCGACCATGATTAGAGTGGTCACCTGAGTGGGTTGCGCTTGTGTTCATTGATGATACTTTCGTCTACCCATGGACGGAAGAGGAGCACAAGACATGATTAGTGATGATATTTTGATGGTATCACTCTTGAAGGAAAGGAGTGCGATGCTTGGGTCATGTTGTTTCAGAGTAGGACGTCGATGTAGATCCTTTAGTTACGACAGTCTGGATTCTGAATAGACCCAAGGTAGCATTATTGTTAGCCTATTGTAGGAAAGAGGATCAGACTTTTGTTTGAGACGTGAGGTGTGACGATCCACCTTTTTAGACTGTTTAAATCGACAATAAACCACACATGTCTAACTCAAACTATTCAAAAGGGTAGATTATCAATGGGGTAAATAAGAAAATAAGAGAAAAGAAGGAAAATCAAACACAGAATCTCGCAGCAGAATTGACAAAATATAATAATCAAATAACAAGTTCATGAAGCTGTTTTACAATATACATTTGATTACACAAATTTACAACAAACCAAAGTACAATAAAAAAACATACCAAATAATGCAGCGGAATAATAATAGTAAATACGATCTCGCAACTCCTTCTTCAAGGAATAATGTCTTCAACACTGAAATACTCAGGCTTACCCGAGCGTAATGAAAAGACAAAACACTCGAGTCAGAACTAAAAGTTTTAATGTAAGTTAAATCAACAATAAATAAATATTAGTGTAATAGCTTCAGAGATGTTTACGGGATTTTACATCTCCTATCAAGTATATAACATGCGTGCAATAACTTAGGAGATGTTACGGGATTTTCCATCTCCTAAGGATCCGTCAAACTATCTATATGTAGTAAGATATGCTATATATGTAGTGTCTATCGGTAAAGTATTAAAATAGCGTTAAGGCTTTACATTGATCCCCCTTAACACATTTTTATGCAGGTAGTCTATGCAGGTCCTGTAACACAACCAGTAATGTCGGCAACCGGTGAGTTCCCTATAGGTACCACACTAAAAAAAATCGTAGTGGGCGCGTATAAGGATAAAAGTATGACAAGGCACGTGAGACAATGCCCAAGATAGGATTCTACCAGTTTACCCTTTCTGGCTGGTGGTAACGCATCGTAGCAACGACTGCCCACCGAGTCCACCACCCCCAAATCAAATCAAGGTGCACCGATCAAGTCCAAAATCAATATAATAATACGAAGGGGTGAAGGCCCCTAAAGGTTGTGAACCCCTTGGCCAGACATAGGCTTCTGTTTTAGTCATTTTCAATTGACACAAGTGTTGGGGTCATCCATCATAGTTCTCTTTCTTCAAATCCAGCAAACGTTCACCAAATCCAACCACTTCATTCTGGATCATCCACTATGCACACAGTTGTTAAAATGGTTCCAATATTGACAAAGAGTATGCTAATAAGACGCCCCGGTCTCTTTAACAACCAAATGCCATTTTTCACAACGGTTGGTTCTTTTACATTTCAAAATCGATTCATATTTGATATCAAAATATCATATTCACTTCAAAATATGAAAATAATCATATTTACTCAAATATGTCATTTCACTTGAAAGTATCAAATCAAACTGTTTCTTTCCATTTCAACCAATCTGGACCCATGTTCAATTTTCAAATCAACAAAACCCAATTTCCAATCTTTTAATTCAATTGCCTCAATTTCAATTTAGTTTCAAATCAACTTGACTTCAATTTCAATTCGAATTAACTTCAATTTTTGAACATTCATTTTTAACTTCAAATTTGATTCAACAATCCAATTCAATGATTTAAATTTAAATTTAATTCTTATTTTAAATCATTTTAATTTATATCAATTTCCAATCTAATTTCAATTTACCGATTTAAAACACTTAAATCAAATTAAACCTCATTGTTCAATTTTAAGATCCAAATCTTTAAAATAATTCAATTTCCAAAATTAAAGTCATATATCAATTATAACTTCACATTTTCAATTCAATTCTTTAAAACAAATTTCCTTTAACCAATTTCTATTTCAACATTTCTATGCTTGAATTAGAAAATAATTCAATTCATATAAATCCACAATTTATTTCTTTTAAAACAATATCATTTAGTCAAAATCCAAAAATCAAGATTTTAAAACCCTTTAATTTAACCAATCCGGTGTCCGTATATAATTTTCTACCCTATGGCCAAGTGAATGGTTATTTCAATTTTAATTATGGGAATGGATATATATCATTTCAATCCAAATCAAGGTGTCATAGGTATATATCATTTCAACCTATTTCTTAATTTATTCGAGGTTATTCAAATAACAGTTTATATGCTTTTAATTATTATACAGGGTAAATAGCAGGGATATATATAAATAAATAAACATCCAATCATCCAAAATGTCAACAAATAGACATTCATCACAATCAACATCCAAACTAGCCAATAAATCATAACAATTAACTAGTTATCAATATTAGGTATTTAACTAGCAATTAAATCTAATATTAATTTAAATGGCAATTTAATTCAATAAAATTCAATTTCAAATTAAAATGTCAATTTAAACTACCAAACAACAACCAATAAAATTCTTATCACTTCATAAATTTAATTCAACTAACATAAGAAGGTTTAATATTGCGTGAATGTGTTAAATCGCTCACCTTTGATTTATAGTCGATTAAAAATCTAATAAAAGCCCAAAAATCCAACAGTCTCTAAATTCGACCATACTAGTTTCATGTTGTCTGGAATTTTGATACGATCCCAATGGAAGAAACCGCGCGTCAATCAGAGCTCGTATGAAAAAGTTATGCGAGTTAGAACATTCAAATTTTAAAAATTAAATTAAAATAATATTAAGGGAAAACTCGTAATTACCTAATCATCTCCCTACCCTAATCGAGACAGTCGAATGCAATACAAAGCACAACCACCACCTTAAATCACCGCCGCCGCCACCTACGAACGTCCAACCCTAGATCGGCCATCGCCACTGCCATGCACTCCTTCGATCGCACCTCTACATGGCCGCGCGGCCCCTACCTTCGCCAGAAAACGAACGGCCACCACCTCCATAAGTTCGCTAGATCTGGAGATCTCGTGCACCCTACACACAAACCAACAGTATAGATGAACTCCTTACATCCTCCTCTATGCGCCAGTGCTTCCCGAATCGTCGATTGGTCGACGATTCACCGTCGAATTACAAACCCTACAACGGACGGCCGAGAACATTTCACCCAATTCTAGACAACCAGAACCTTCAATCAAAAAACGAAATGCATATGCAAATTACATTCGTCGAGAGCTTCACAATGATATATTATATGATAGGATTTGAGCAGTTTGGATTTTTCGATTTGATTTGGAATTGTAATTTAGGGTTTTGAGATATCTGTCATTGGGAAGGAACGGATGAGATAGAAATTTGTATGTGCAGGAACTAGAATAAAAGACTGCTAGGGTTTATAACAGCCTATATATTGACAGAGATTGGATAAAAATTGGATGGAACAGATCGAACTGGGTCGAAGCGATAACAAGGACCTGAAAAGCTCGTTTCATTCCCGAAACAAAAATAGATCATCCAATATATCGAAATATAGGTTTTCAATATTTTTAAACTCAATGAAACCAATTTCAAACCCTAATTCTATTGTATATAGAAGTTAGCTCTTAAAATCAATTTATATTCATTTAAATTCCTTTAATTGATTTCTACGCGTTTCGAGCTCGCACGATCAAACGATAAGTCCAATCGCTACGAAACTTGAAATCCTATAATAATTCACTGTTACGGATCCGATGAAACTGGTTTCGTCAAAATCCAAGACAGTGCCAAAAAGACAAATTTTACACGTTAATTAAAACAATTTATTATTAATTTGATTTAACCACCGTTAAATTACCAATTTAAATGTGTTCTATCATCATTCTTACTTACACATAAATTTAATGATCTTTTAAAATTCAGTTTTCCATGATGATTCCAACATTTAAATATTAAATTAATTACAACGTTAAATTACAACAGTAATAAAACCTCAGTTTATTATATTTTACATTTCAATAAATTCTAATATATTGATTTACAGGTTCTTGTATTAAATCAACAGTTTCTTATGTAATTTATTTATTAACATAAGTTTCCATTTATTTCACTCAAACTCTACCGTTAACATCTTTTCTTATATTAACTGCAATATTTAATTACATTTAATTTCATTGATTCACAAATTAATTCCAAAATATATTAAATAATAAGATGGAAAATAAAACAATATTTACATCTTAGTAATATAAACACAATTACCAATTTATTGTTTAAAAACAAAAGCTAATAAATTTACGTACTAATTAATTGATTTCATATTCTATATTAAAACCAATTCAATCAATAACATATAATTTCACCATTAAAAAAGCATTTAGTTCATTCCTTATTGACTTACAATTATTTACGAATTAAGCTCTACAATTACATTCCAAATTAAACTTTACCATTACAATTGATTGAAATTACATTAAATAGTTGTCAATTTCATTCAATCAACATTATTAAATTATATTTTAATACTTTTTTTCTCATTTATAAATCATAAATTTTAATTTTTCACAATATTAAATTCCAAAAATCTTATTAAATTTAATATTTTTAATTATCAAAAATACGGGTCGTTACAATCTCACCCACTCAAAACTTTTCGTCCCCGAAAAGGAACAAGAAAGAATCAAGAAATTTGATATAATTTTATTCAAAATATTCAATTTATAAACACTTTAAACTTACATATTTAAGTTTAATAAAATTTTGAAGATAACTCAACTTTTACAAAAAAATTCAAATTTACGAAAAATTTCGGCAGAGTCTCCTTTGTGCGGTTAGGTCCGGAAAAATAACAATATCAATAATTACATTATATATATATATATATATCATATTTCAAAAATAAACACCCCAAACCATGGGAAAAACAATAAAATATCGTTCCAACAACCGTAATCCAAAAACGTACCTATTTGTCGGGCAAATAAGCTTTATTTATGAAACAAAAAACAATAGCTATTGCTTCCATCAACCTGTATTTCACTTACATAATCCAAAGAGTTAAAATTATGTAAAAAGAGTAATATATTAGTGGTTTCAATTAACAACACAAGCAACATATAATATACAACAATCATATGCAAACAAGAAGAAGTACAACCATCATATGCAACAAAGGAAACTATCAAACATCCATAGCAACCAAACTCATGGTTTGTCTAGGTTTAGAATCTTTCATCGTACAAGGATGATAAATAAACTACCAAGTGTACCTTACGCTCAACAGCCTTAGATAATTACTTAATAGATTATTCATACAACCTTAAAGAATTTGAAGTACCATTTCCTAAACATCCCATAAGCCAACAACATAGAATTTAAATATTATTTAAGTTTGTACGATGTACATATATCATTTGTTCACAATATCAATTCTGATCGCTTGTTTGAATACACACATTTCACTTCCGAGCTAGTATTTTTAACTCGACTCCTCTAGTGCGGACTCTGATCGAATTTCTTGATTATAAATCTCTATTCTCCTTGCATAGCTACAAACTATGATAGAAAACTTCAAAGTCATATCAAAAATTTGTATCATATGTTCGTCATCAAGAATCGAGCGAAAAATCCTAATTCGGGCTGGTGTGAATTACCACAAGTCATGTATTCAAATCTGGATCAAAACTGTTATGCGAATAAAATGATTCTACGCACAACCTACATATTTGATTATATTGGTTTCTTTAATACATCATTTACTTTTCATTTATTTTATTTCATTCATATAAGGTTATCTCATATTAATTTACATTAATTTACTTACATGAATTTTCATTCAACATTTAGAAACATCAATGAATCAATTCTTAAAGCATTGCAATTGTTTCTTTGCATTTTAATTCACATTTATCATTATATAACTTACATACTTAATTTCCATTAAATATTAATATTCATTAATGAATCATTTAATACTTATGTTTCTCTATTCTTTGATTCCCACTTGTTTCTTCATATATAGTATCAAATCTATTTATGAATCATTTCAACATTTTCTTAAGTTTATAATCATTACTGAAATAGTATTCACTTTTACTATTCAATTTAATTTATTAACCATTTAAAAACATTAACTTATGTTTATAACATTTCTTTTACATCTTAATTTTTCAATTATAAACATATGTTTATTTTAAAGCATTTTTGTTACTAAGCATTTACTTGTATGATATTCTATTACACATTCATATTTAACATTACAACTTTTTAAACATTTCTAGTAAGTTTTATATATGTTTTTAGAATGTAATTGAATGTTATACAAATTTATCTTATTCATTTTAGTTAACAAAAATGTTCAATAGTTTACATCTTCTAAATTTCATTATCTTTTAATTTACAAGTTACAAATCTCCAATTTCTTTATAGTTTCATTAAATACTTAGCTCCTAATTTCTTATTTCTCATTTTAGAAGTTTCCAACTATTAAAATTTCACTTATTTCAACAACTGAAAATCATTAACTAATAGGAACTTAAGAATTCAAATACCGGGTTCATGTCAAATCATTTTGAAATAATATATATATATATATATACATACACACACACACACACACACATATATATATATATTCATATCCTTTTACATATATCGAGTCGTACATAGGAAATAAAAATTTAAAATTTGTTTTACCAAACAATTGTGTAGCAAAGCTACTATAGTAGGTTTCCCACTTTGAAACTCGAAAATGAACATCGATGATGTCGCGATCATCACCGAAATTATTTTCCAGCGATAGAAGAGGAGAGTACAGAACTTACTTCATTTTAAAATTCTTTTAAAAGATTTCTTTCATTCTTATTGAAAATATTTATATCCGAAAATACTTCCAAATAATACTAATATTATTTTTCAAAATCTTTGAAACCCAATTTCAAAACACTGGAATTTAAGTTCTCAAATTTTCAATTTAAATTCATTTTTATTTGTAAATTTACATTTTCTTATAACATACAATAGTCAATACTTTTAAGAACCTTGACTAACCAAAGAACAAATGATAATAATTAAATATTATCATTTCCTAACAAACAACACACCAAAAATAATTATATCATTAAAATTTATTCCTTTATATACAAAATATAATATTATGTAAAATTATTTCATTTACCTATTTCAAAACAATACTAGGTCAGTCTACCCTGTTCAAGTGTTTAGAAATCCTTATCGATGCCATAACGTCCTATGTACCGACCAGAATTTATAAATACTCAACAGAACAAATTAACACAATACAAAACATTTTTATATAACACTAACAAATAAGCTCTCTCATATATACAGTCAACTCATTCTAGGGTATTAGTAACCCTGCCCGTAATGAGTTAACCCCAAACAGGCTAAGGTATCTCTAAACCAAACCTCCGATACCAACTATGACGACCCACCTTTTTGGGCGGTTTAAATCGACAATAAACCACACATCTCTAACTCAAACCATTCAAAAGGGTAGATTATCAATGGGGTAAATAAGAAAATAAGAGAAAAGAAGGAAAACAAAACAGAGAATCTTGCAGCGGAATTGACAAAATATAATAATCAAATAAACAGTTCATGAAGCTGTTTTACAATATACATTTGATTACACAAATTTACAACAAAAAAGAGTACAATCAACAAACATACCAAATAATGCAGCGGAATAATAATAGTAAATACGATCTAGCAACTCCATCTCCATCTTCAAGGAATAATGTCTTTAACATTGAAATACTCAGGCTGACCCGAGCGTAATGAAAAAACAAAACACTCGAGCTAGAAATAAAAGTTCTAATGTAAGTTAAATCAACAATAAATAAATATGAGTGTAATAGCTTCAGAGATGTTTACGGGATTTTACATCTTCTATCTAGTATATAACGTGCATGTAATAACTTAGGAGATGTTACAGGATTTTCCATCTCCTTAGGATCCGTCAATCTATATGTAGTAAGATACGTTATATATGTAGCGTCTATCAGTAAAGTAAAGTAGATCAACAGACAGCTTTACTATACCCTCCTCAGGAGTTTACCGGCCCACTTGGGTTCTCCTGGGTTTTCAAAAAAAATAGCGTTAAGGCTTTACATTGATCCCCCTTAACACATTTTTAAGCAGGTAGTCTATGCAGGTCATGTAACACAACCAGTAACGTCGGTAGCCAGTGAGTCCCCTATAGGTACCATACTAAAACAAAATCATAGTGGGGGCATGTATAAGGATAAAAGTATGTTAGGGCACGTGAGGCAATGCCCAAGGTAGGATTCTACCAGTTTACCCTTTTTGGTTGGTGGTAACGCATCATAGCTACGACCGCCCATCGAGTCCACCACCCCCAGATCAAACCAAGATGCACCGATCAAGTCCAAAATCAATATAATAATACGAAGGGGTGATGGCCTCTAAAGGTTGCGAACCCCTTGGTCAGACATAGGCTCCTGTGTTCGTCATTTCCAATTGACACAAGTGTCGGGGTCATCCATCATCGTTCTCTTTCTTCAAATCCAGCAAACGTTCACCAAATCCAACCACTTCATTCTGGATCATCCACTACGTACATAGTTGTTAAAGTGGTTCCAATATTTATAGAGAGTATGCCAATAAGAGGCCCCGGTCTCTTTAACAACCAAACGTCATTTTTCACAATGGTTGGTTCTTTTACATTTCAAAACCGATTCATATTTGATATCAAAATATCAAATTCACTTCAAAATATCAAAATCATCATATTTGCTCAAATATGTCATTTCACTTGAAAGTATCAAATCAAACTGTTTCTTTCCATTTCAACCAATCTTGACCCATGTCCAATTTTCAAATCAACAAAACCCAATTTCCAATCTTTCAATTCAATTGCCTCAATTTCAATTTAGTTTCAAATCAACTTGATTTAAATTTCAATTCGAATTAACTTCAATTTTCGAACATTCATTTTTAACTTCAAATTCGATTCAACAATCCAATTCAACGATTTAAATTTAAATTTAATTCTTATTTTAAATCATTTCAATTTATATCGATTTCCAGTCCAATTTCAATTTACTGAAAAACACTTAAATCAAATTAAACCTCATTATTCAATTTTAAGATCCAAATCTTTAAAATAATTCAATTTCCAAAATTAAAGTCATATATCAAATATAACTTCACATTTTCAATTCAATTCTTTAAAACAAATTTCCTTTAACCAATTTCAATTTCAACATTTATATGCTTAAATTATAAATTAATTCAATTCATATAAATCCATAATTTATTTCCTTTAAACAATATCATTTAATCAAAATCCAAAAATCAAGATTTTAAAACCCTTTAATTTAACCAATCCGGTGTCCGTATATAATTTTCTACCCTATGGCCAAGTGAATGGTTATTTCAATTTTAATTATGGGAATGGATATATATCATTTCAATCCAAATCAAGGCGTCATAGGTATATATCATTTCAACCTATTTCTTAATTTATTCGAAGTTATTCAAATAACAGTTTATATGCTTTCAATTATTATACAGGGTAAATAGCAAGGATATATGTAAATAAATAAACATCCAATCATCCAAAATTTAAACAAATAGACATCCATCACAATCAACATCCAAACTAGCCAATAAATCATAACAATTAACTAGTTATCAGTATTAGGTATTTAACTAGCAATTAAATCCAATATCAATTTAAATGGCAATTTAATTCAATAAAATTCAATTTCAAATTAGAATGTCAATTTAAACTACCAAACAACAACCAATGAAATTTTTATCACTTCATAAATTTAATTCAACTAACATAAGAAGGTTTAGTATCGCGTGAGTGGGTTAAATCACCCACCTTTGATTATAGTCGATTAAAAATCCAATAAAAGCCCAAAAATCCAACAATCTTCAAATTCGACCAAACTAGTTATCTGTTGTCCGGAATTTTGATACAATCCCAACGGAAGAAACCATGCGTCAATTGGAGCTTGTATGAAAAAGTTATGCGAGTTAGAACATTCAAATTTTAAAAATTAAATTAAAATAATATTGAGGGCAAACTCGTAATTACCTAATTATCTCCCTACCCTAATCGAGACAGTCAAACCCAAAACAAAGCACAACCGCCACCTTCAATCACCGCTGCTGCCACCTATGAACGTCCAACCCAAAAATGGATGGAACAGATTGAACTAGGTCGAAGCGACAACAAGGACCCGAAAAGCTCGTTTTATTTCCGAAACAAAAATAGATCATCCAATATATCGAAATATAGGTTTTCAATATTTTTAAACTCAATGAAACCAATTTCAAACCCTAATTCTATTGTATATAGAAGTTAGCTCTTAAAATCAATTTATATTCATTTAAATTCCTTTAATTGATTTCTACGCGTTTCGAGCTCGCACGATCAAACGATAAATCCGATCGCTACGAAACTTGAAATCCTATAATAATTCACTGTTACGGATCCGATGAAACTAGTTTCGTCGAAATCCAAGACAGTGCCCAAAAGACTAATTTTACACGTTAATTAAAAGAATTTATTATTAATTTGATCTAACCACCGTTAAATTACTAATTTAAATATGTTCTATCATCATTCTTAGTTACACAGAAATTTAATGATCTTTTAAAATTCAGTTTTCCATGATGATTCCAAGATTTAAATATTAAATTAATTAAAACTTTATATTACAACAGTAATAAAACCTCAATTTATTATATTTTACATTTCAATAAATTCTAATATATTGATTTATAGGTTCTTGTATTAAATCAACAGTTTCTTATGTAATTTATTTATTAACATAAGTTTCCATTTATTTCACTCAAACTCTACCGTTAACATCTTTTCTTATATTAACTGCAATATTTAATTACATTTAATTTCATTGATTCATAAATTAATTCCAAAACAGATTAAATAATAAGATTAGAAATAAAACAACATTTACATATTAGTAATATAAATACAATTATAAATTTATTTTTTACAAACAAAAGCTAATAAATTTACGTACTAATTAATTGATTTCATATTCTATATTAAAACCAATTTCAATCAATAACATATAATTTCACCATTAAAACAGCGTTTAGTTCATTCCTTATTGACTTACAATTATATCCGAATTAAGCTCTACACTTACATTCTAAATTAAACTTTACCATTACAATTGATTGAAATTACATTAAATAGTTGTCAATTTCATTCAATCAACATTATTAAATTATATTTTAATAAAAAAAATTCCATCTATAAATCATAAATTTTAATTTCTCACAATATTAAATTCCAAAAATCTTATTAAATTTAATATTTTTAATTATCAAAAATACGGGTCGTTACATCAGGTGTAGACATGTGTTAGTGAATCTGACCAAGAGGTTGACGAGTACATTGATGGTACTCATTCCGAGCGGGAATGAAGAGACGATAGTACACACTTGCCTTTGGTACTTAACTAGGTATGGTAGTGATGTCGAAAGGTAATATCCAAATCTTGGTTCGAAGTTGGAGGCGATAGAGTTCGCTTTGGGGATATCCAAATCTTGGTTCGAAGTTGGAGGCGATAGAGTTCGCTTTGGGGATATGGAGGCACTGTCTGTTAGGATAGGAGTTTGTGATGTTCAGTGATTCCACGTTATTGTAGTATCTCTTCTGTAAGAGGATCTCAACCTTCTCTGTAGCGATGGTTGGAGTTCTTAGCCTATATGGTTTTAACATTTCCTAAATGTTTAAATGGAAATTTGATGGTTGGTATTCGAGTGGGTGATGTACCAGTTTGGGAGCGATATTCCTAGAGTGGGTATTGCCCTAGCTTATCATGGGTTATGACTCTAGGACTCGATGAGCTTTGGCCGGGTGTGATGGCCAGTTTGACCGTAAGACCTACTTTGATTTAGCTGATTGGTATTAGTCAACGGCGCTGAGCTTGACTAGTGGAGATCATTACTAATTTAGAAGAGTGAGTAGTGTCTAATGAGATGACGCAGTGCGGACTTGTCGGACACTGTCGGTTCCGTAGAGATTATTTGTTCTCGAGTAGTGAGAACAAATATTTTGGGATTGCATCAAAGGATTGCCGATGACTAAGGATAGAGAGATAGCATTTGAGTCACAGTCGATTGGTTGACAGATGATGCTAGAATTTTTTTCCTTATTTCTAGTAGTACGACATTCGTTTTAGTTGTGTTGTTTAAGGGATGGTTGGTGTGATTCCATTGTATGCCAAGAGCATTGTAAGTGGCCAAGACCCATTGTTCGATAATGGGTTTTAGGAGAACTTACAAGAGACGTTTGGATATTTAGCACTAAATGGATTAGATGATATCGAGACTGAACCATAGACTTGAAGACCACATAAGCCTATTCGTGCCGGTAGATGTGATACAAATCAGGTTAGAAGGAGGTCGAAGGATTAGTAGGGTTCAGTGGAATGAAAGCGAAGGTGATAGGGTAAGGTAGACTATGAGGAGCATGAGGACCGTTAGTCTGGAGCTCTTTAAACGGTGGGATTTTGTTTTTGTCGTCAGCTTTCATTATGGATATCATATTGGATGTTTATACTAGATGGTTAAGTATTCCGCATGTTAGGATAGGCATGGATGTTATTTTTGGATGTTAGATCTTATGTATGCATGTTTGATTTGATTGTTAGCATTTGAGATGATAGTTTATATTGTATGGTTGTTAGGCATGCGGGATAGTTATTATTTGGTATAGCATTCTTGTTTGATGATTGCTATAGATGATCTAGTATAGTTAAAGATATGAGTTGTATACATATCTTTGTTGTAGTAGAGTTTTTCGAACTTAGTCATCCAAAGGACGTTCTATCGAATTTTTCCAAAATCTGACAGATTTTTGAGGGTCGATGGGTTAGGAGACGTTCTCTTTGCTTTTTGATTTTGAGGAAAAAATTCTTTAAGGAGGGGAGAATGTAATGACTCGTATTTTTAATGATCAGATATTTAAATATTTATTCGTTAATTAAATGAAGGTCCGAAAATGTGATTTTTTGCATATGATCGAATCAGGACTTGAGACCACTTCGTTGAGTTCGGATTGACGTTGCGAAATAAAATGAATATAAGGATCGCTATATTTCAAAATCGGACGATCGATGACCAAAAGGTTTCGAAATACGCGAAATTAGCCTTCCGAGGAGCAGTCTTAGATGGAGACGTGGTTAGTGCCGTTGGATCCGAAAAAATGAGGTTACGTACGCAGACACATTTCGTGACGATCAGACGCATCGTGTGTTGATTGTACGGACTCGAAACGTACATCCATTTTTTGAGAATTAAACGATGTAATATAATATTATAAAAGCCCAAATCTAGACCTTCCCTCCATTTTTCTATTCTCATTTTCACTGTAGCATCCCTTTTATGGCCGCTTCTTTCCACTAGTTCATAAATCAAATCGGCCAACATGCTCCACTGAAAATCATGAGATTGGATCCGTTGGGATCGTAATAAGGAGGGCTTCGCGATGATGTCGACAATTTGGTGTATGACATCGATTGGGATGGACTGTATATAAGAACAGCTGACTAGGGTTAAGGATCGTCAGAGATTTAGGCGACGCGGGGCGGATTGGTGATCGTCATTGCATTTCTCATGCAAAGGCGCACCTCTCCACGAAGTTTGGTCATGTCCGGTCATCATTTGCCACCTCCGTCTGTTTCTTTATCGCAATCTGGTTGAGAGCAGGCCCAACACGATGCATTTTGATTAAGGCGAGGAGGCACGTCAAATCTTGGTGCAGATCGGAGAGGATGTGTAGCGGGGTTCATTGGCAAAGTCGGATCTCGATATCATCTGGAATCGGCCAAGAAATCAAGGCAAGAGGGAGCTTGGATATGCACAATTATATTGTGCGTGTACAGGCAAGCAAAGAGGAAGAAGGATTAAAGGATTTAAGTACAGTAATTAACGTTTATTTAATTATTTGATTATCGATTTAATATCTAATCTTATTTTGGCTATATCTTATGCATATGAAGTCCGTTTTGGATGCTATTTCTTGCATTGGGATCGTATTGGCGAGATGTGCGTTTTGGCACTAATTTGGACAGATTTGGCTGAGGTGAGTGATATTGTCTCTCACTTTACTATGGTTGATTATTTAGTGTTATATTGACGTTCGGGAATGATTTTTGGTTTCTAAACATGATATTATTATTATTATTATTATTATACAACAACTATATTTTTATAAAAGAATATATAATTATTTTAAAATGATTTATAAGAATATCGCGTATTTTCCATCGTCGTGTCATAGTTAGGGAATTATTAGATTAGATATATTATCGATATTATTTCCCACATTAATTGACCTGGATGGATTGTTTATATTGTTTGTATGTTATTTGGAATGAATGTATGGTTGTTTGGATGTATGGATGTATGTTTGATTGTTTGTCTAGTTTGTTATTTGGCTGTTTTGGTTGAAAATGCCGATTAGCAGTGATTTGATTTTAGGTGGCATCATGTACGTTGGAGTTCCGCGAACGTGGAAATCTAATGAACGAGATGAGCTATAAAAGAGGGTTTGGGATACGTGCCGATGAATCTAGGTTTCAGAGTTGATGCCAAAAGTTTCTATTTGGTCTGTACTTAACCGTTCGGTTAAGTACTAGACCAAGATGGATGGTATTGACCATAGTAGAGTGCTCAATGTCCATCACTATTGTCGATTGGCGATTTGGCCGATATGTGGCCTGGACGTTGATGAGATATCATGGTGCACGATGTGATGGTTTGTTCGTGTGACCGATTTAGAGATTGGATGTCATTAACATACGATGAGTGATATTGATAGTGAGATGGTGATGTGGTGCTTCGACCAGGTAGTCTGATATTATAGTGACTCGATGATGTATGGAGTAGGCTCTAGGATGATAGTATCAGGACTGTATGGATCATGCTGGACCTTAGGCTTCAGATGGCATGGTAGTAAGGTTCTTCGATCGAGAGCTTAGGCGGAGAGTAGGATCGAGGATGGCAACTCAGATTGGAGTGAGGCTGCGGATAGTGGACTGGGTTGAGTGTTAGGGCTTGTGCACAAAAACTGTAATGAGCCAGTAGGGTTCGAATCCATATCGAGTGAGTAGGGCTCAATGGATGTGTTTGTGCCTATGGATTGTTGATGACTCAGAGTGTTTTCTATCGTGCTTGGAGCAGGGGTACATTATGCGGGCGACGGTCGTATACCCTAGACCGCCCCGAGGGGGTCTAGTGTCAAGCAGGTATGGGAGAGTACTGGACCATGGCAGCATACTAGGGTTGAAACAGACCCGTCTGTACATGAGTACGACAGAGAACCGGGATTCCACTAGTACTTGACAGTTGTAGAGCGTCATATGAGTCATCATATATCTGGCACATTGGGTGACAGTTAGTATTGTTTGATGGATGTTATGTTTGTTATGGTTGCTCACTAGTCACCTATCACCCTAGAGATGTCCCACTAGGTAGGTATTGTGGCAGGGATACCTAGATAACCTGACTTGACTTAGTGTGGAGTAGGTATGGATGGAGATACCTAGATACATGAAGTTTACTTAGTATGGAGTAGGGACTATAGGTGGAGATACCTAGGCACCCTGACAGATACTAAGGATGGTATACCCTTTTAAGATGTTATAGAGTAGCATATTACTTATGTTTATGTGCTGACTCTGTGGTTGTAGGGACATGTCAGGTATGGTTTATGTACCCTCTGATCCGTATATTATCGTGTTTTATAGTATTTTGAGATTTGATATCGCTCACTATTAGCACCAAAATTGGTCACTAACACCCAAGAAAAGATTTGTGTAGAGAGATTAATGAAGATAATAAATTAAAACAGAGGAATATATGCAAAACTAACTGCAGAAACGAGAACACCGGAATTATAGTGGTTCGACGTAACTGCTTACGTCCACTGTTAATGTAATCTTTATTTCTTTTCTCAAAGACTTGAATACAGATGCAATCCGTAAACAAATAACTCGAATACAAGTTAGAACTGAAAGAAAGTGAGTATCCAAAATGGCAGAGTATCCTCGGAGTTCTCGAAAAAAGATCCGTTCAACTGTACCCCTGCCCCTCTATTTATAGACGAAGATAGGCTAGATATCCTATGCGGGGCCAAAACCCAGGTATCTCGGCCCATATATGGAAATCTCGAGTCGACCGAACCAGGCATCTTGAGCGACTTTCGGCCGATCGACAAATGCCAGCCCAGTATGGCCGATCGGTGGTCATTGAGCAATTGACTCGAAGCGAACTCTTAAAGGTCTCGGAGTAACTCACGGTGGATCTCGAAGTAAAGCAGCACTGGCTTCCTCACTTTGCTGGTGTTCCCACGTACAGGCTAACTCCCTCCTTATACACCGAACCAGATACACCGACCACACGTTCCGAACCACTTCTGACTGAACGACACCAACTTCCCTTTCACAAATGAAACCTGCTAACTCGTCTAGGCCGAACAACAAATGTCGGACCATCAAGCCCGAACCATACATGTCGAACTGCTTCAACCGAACGAGGCGCGCCAAACAATCCAAACCGAGCGACTTCTGTTAACCACCTAGACTGAGCCATCTCGTTTTCCCATTCCTGACCGAGCGATATGCGTTGAGTTCTTACCGCCACCTTTCTTCAGTCCGAGCGACACATGCCATCTCACGAGGCCGAATGACACACGTCCTCCCTTCCTCAGCCGAACCACGCACACATGCCGAACCACGCACACAGACCGAACCACTCAAATTGAACCAATTTCATATATCTCCAACCTCTCACTGGCTTGAGTCTGGTCTCGATTCAATCAAAACTTCTATAATTATCACCTTGTAGCCGGCCCAAGGTGTCGGGTAACATTTGCCCCCAAAGTGCGTTGTGTGAACCAACACGAAGCACTTTGAATCAGCAGTCAGTCCTTGCTTTCGGGAGCTGTCTCATTTAGAATGATAATTGTCCGTTGTTTAAATATTGTCTTTAGCTTTTCAAAAACTGGGTGTATGCCACTCCTCGAAGGCTGAATAACAGTGGATTTCCTGAACATTATATGTGCATAGATTTATATGTACATATATACACATATTTATCATTGTTATTTTATTTTATTTTTCCTCTTTTTTTTCAACGAGTGGATCGACATTTAATAGACCGACCCACTCGTTCAGGTACTTCGGCAAAGAATGGTTCGGTATGTGGCCACCGACCCATCCGGCTAATTTGAATACTGCCTCACCCCACCGACATACTCAAAGTGTGTGGACCGGTTATGAAGGCAACTGCCTGTTCGCCTTCCCATTGCTGCATATAAAAGCTCTGCCCTTTGCTCTTTTTCCTCCTCCTTTACTTTATTATTCTTACTCTTCGACTCTTCCAAAACAAAAACTTTTGTTCCATCGAGTCACTACCATTCTCCTTCCAACTATTTTTCCGCATACTCTCCACCATCACTCTTGACCTCAAGCACCAGAAATCACACGTTCTAACCCTAAATTATTTCATAGGTAAGGACACACATTTTTCTTGGAACTCTAAAGCCATACCTCCCCGAACTTGCCTTGGATTTGAGTCGTACGCGCATTCGACCCTTCTTGGTGAGGATGAGAGAGGTGAGACAGTGGGAGTGAAGGTATGGACTAGGATAGCGGAGTGAGTGACACGGTTCGGCACCGAATCGAGGGGAGCTGGCGTAGGTGCTCCTAGGAAGGGAGATCGGTGGCTTACTTAAATGGTGAGTTTATTGTTTGGTAAGAGAGAGAGAGTCATGGCTTGGGGAGTAGAGAAGCCAACTGGTAGCCTTCGTAGGCTGATCCGTAGGGGAAAGTCGGTTCGACATGTTCTAAAAGTAGCCGACCGGTAGTAGAGTCTGTAAGGTTAGGTCGGTCAGGACCCAAAGAGTGGGTCGGTGAGCAGAGTGAGAGAAGGAGCGAGTGAAGCGGGGTAGGTTTTAGAGGTGTGGTTCGGTATCCTGAGTGAGAGAGTCGTTCGGTGATTAGAGAGTGAGAGTGAGCGGGTCGGTGTCGTTAGTCTAGGGGTCGTTCGGTAGCTTGTAGATAGGTGGTTCGGTACGTAGGTTCAGAAAGGCGGTCAGCTTCAGACTTTGGGATCGGCATTGACAACCAAAATCATCTCCACTTAAACATAGCACATGTCAAGATCACATACCTCCACGCCTAACCATAGAACAATGAATAATGACAAGAATTTAAGCATATAAGCATATGGAACTGGTTTAGACTAATGATTCCATAGTTTTAAGAACTATAAACGCGAGTTCAACTTAACAAAAGAAAACAACAGGCTTCAACATATAATTCTAATGTCCGATTTTAAGACCCCTACTACCGAACATAGGACAAGCTCTCGGAGACGGTCAGCGATGACGGTCTTCGAAGATGATAGCTTAATGCCCAATCACACTTCATCGGTCTTTAAATCTTTAATTATTTTATACTAATGCTTGAATGATTGCACTAGTCCACACACCACACGGGGGGAATATTTTTGTTATCATGTCTAATATCGATTGTCTTTAAAGTATAGTTCAAACAGGTATCTACTCATATCTGACGCTCTTTGAAGATGTCCAAAAGATCGAGCTCTACCACAGTTTCAGACAAGCATGGGAAAAGTTCTCAGCAGGAGGTAGTAGGAACTTCGAGTCCACCGACAACTCCTACGCAGGGTATTCCGGATCCATCAGCTGCAGTTATTGGCCCGGCTCCTGACGTTATAGATGGGGCAGTCATTCTGGACAATCCTATTGATTCACAAGCTTCAAAAATCGATGAAACCGCTCTTCGTCGGTTGTGTATAATTCATGGGATACCTTTCAACGATGTTTTAGTTCCGTCGGGGCAAGATCGGCCTCACCTGCCCCCAGTTGGATATATAGCGTGCAATAAATTCATGTGCTGGGTTGGTAGCGTGCCACCTTTCAACTCCTTTCTCCGTGAAGTGTTACATTATATCGGGATCGCCCCGGCACAGCTACATCCCAATAGTTATGCATTCATCTATGGCACTTTTATTCTCTTCATGAGCATCTTATTCAGGCTTCCCACTCCCGGTGATATCCGCTACATTTATCGCTTCAAAAGACGGTCTGACAGTCCATCCTTCATATTCCTTGAGCCACACTCCAAGTGTCAGATCCTGACGGGGGCATGGAGTAAATTCTCCCAATATAAGCAGGAATTTTTTTATGTACGCTGCCCCCTGGCTTTGCGAGAAGATGGCTGGAAGGGAGTAAGTTCCATTTCCTGAACAATATTTGTCTATGGCATGAAGTGCATTCTTTCTAAACTTCTTTTGACTTTTACAGGTATAAGCCCATGTCCCGAAGGTACTGGGTATTCTGAGGCCGTCGAGGCCATCCGAGCTATTCCTTTGGAAGATCGGGAGATCAAGTCTATTATTTCCAATGAATCGCTTTCGAAGTTTGGATTGTTAGCGGAAGGTCGTCGAACTAGTCTCCCAACTTGCGTCGCTACAACCGGACCCGCCACGGAAAAGGGCAATGGGCAAGTTGGGCTTTTGATGCCCTCTACAGGAGGAACCCCCGATATATCCGAGGAAGGTGAAATAAAGGAGACCGAGGTGCCAAAAACGACCGATGAGAACTTAGGCCCGACATTGCACCAATAACGGACACGCCTGGCATCGCCAAATCGCTTCCCCCTTCGAAGAGGCAAAAAAGCTTAGCCTATAAATTGAAAAAGAAAACGGTAGGTGGAACTTCTAAAGTTACAATCACTCTGGTTGAGAAAGAGTCGTCTCCTCAACATCTAGAGGGTTCATTGAAAGGTTTTTCAGACCTGACCATCCCTGAGGACCTACTGAATTACGGTTTCAACGACCCAGGGGATATGGGACTTAATTCGCCCGCGAGAGGCGATGTAGGCGATCAAATTCATCATCAGGGAGAAAAAACCCCAATAAGTAAAGAAAAAGAAACTGCTCCGTCGGGGGAACACTAGGACACACACGAACACTCACACTTCACCCCACACTTAAGTTTTAGCCACCATGTGATCCTCACTAACTTGTCTTCACTTGGCTTCTGTGCAGGTGATATGGGACGCTCACACGGCTTCGACCGCCTTCGCGGTTCCTCTATTTTCCACCATTCCGGTCGGGACTCGGGATCAGGTAGATGCCGTGATAAAGATGACAGCAGCGATAGGGACTACCGCCTCCATGACTCGTCATCTTCCCGAAGAAGAACTTACAACCATTCTTCACATCCTAACGATCCTCTCCCTCATTCGGAGCACAGTAGAGAAAAATCTGCTCAGAAAGGACCTCAATTCGAAGCTCCTCGCGACCAACACTCCTATTCGTCCAGCACCAAACAATCTCGTGAGCCTCATAAAAAGTCTATGACTCCGGCTAGGCATACTCCTCCAATCCCTGCACATGATCCATCGATAGCTGAAAAATTATCTGAGCTTAAAGCCACATTTCCAAAAATGTGCTTCG
The DNA here is from genome assembly GCA_030737815.1 of Allium fistulosum. Lineage (NCBI taxonomy): Eukaryota > Viridiplantae > Streptophyta > Magnoliopsida > Asparagales > Amaryllidaceae > Allium > Allium fistulosum. The sequence continues at coordinate 205,758,185 of CM060908.1, forward strand.
ACGGATTGAAATTTCTTCCAGCGATTCATCCTATTCCAGGGCACGTCAAACAAAGCGCCATCGCCTGTAACAACGATGTCTATGTCCAACATGATGCGATTGTTCATTTGGTAGAAAAAGTTTCAGAAGTTTCTATGGAACGCCAACATGAAATCGATCGCCTGAAACTTGAAGCCATTCATGATAAAGACATTATTAAAGTCCAGGACGAAGAGATTTCCTCGTACAAATCTCAACTTAAGGCCGCTCAGCAAAACGCCAAAAATACAGCCGAGGCAGTCAGCCGTCTGGAAGCTACTCACAAAAAGGAAATCGACGAAGCAGTTCAACGTAGCGGTGCTCTAGCCTTAGAAAAAGACTCCATCCAGAAAGAAAAAGATGCCCTCGCTCGGCGAGTTAAAGAATTGGAGGAGCTGCTGCTTAAAGAAAAAGAAGTGAAAACCGCTGCACAGGAAGAGTCGCAATGGTATTGCGAGGAAATCGTCACAACAAGGCTCTTAAAAACGAAGCTCGACGAGGAACTTTCTAAAGCCGAAGCATTAAAGGATGCAGCCCGTGAAGAGGGCAAAAGAATGGCATTGACAGAAATTGATTCTCGCCTAGAGGCAGCTGCCAAAGCTGGGAGAGAAGAAATTAAATGCTTATTCGATCCGCTTATTACCGAATACAACGCTCGAGTTCTCATGCATCGAGATCTATCATTTCTAGGCGAGGGTTACCTCGAATCGCTAGCCGAAGCATGGGATACTCTAATAAAAGTTAAGCAAGTGGAGTTGGGCACCGAAGAAATGGACGAGGAGTCCCTTGTGAAGGAAGCGCTTCGAGGAGATGAGCCTTCTGACCTATCTGCAGCCAAAGCCCACTACGAAAGAGATTCCTCCTCATCGAAAGGGAGGGACGGCGTTGCTGGATCATCTGGAACTAAGTCCATAGTTCCTCCTTCCGCCCAGCCGCTGGTTGCTCATCACTCGATCCCTTTGAGCAGCATGTTGGGTATGACCCAGAGAAACCCGAGCTTGACGTTCATGTTCTTTCCCCTATTCCCGAGGGTGAGACTCCTAAAACAGCTGAGAGTCAACCGGAAGTCGGTATGTAATTTTTCTTTCTAGAGTTGAAAGGACCATTGCTTTTGATGAACTATAGATGTATTCTAACACTTATCCTTTATGACTCCATGTAGGTCATTTTGGAGTAGCTATCCAGTCGTGCCACATTCAATTCGAATAAGCCTGAATTATGCAGTTATTTCTATTTATTTTCATAGTCATTGTAAATAGACTTTTTTGCTCCAAACTCGAGGAAAGTTGTAATGGAACTTTATTTTGGATTAGTAAATAAAATTTTGTTTCTCTGTCTTCGATGATTTTCGTTGTTTAGCTTACCGTCTAACTTGTAGTCGAAATTTGAAGTCTTGTGGGTTACATAAGCTCCGGTCCGTTTCCACATGACTTGGAAATTTTTTGAATCATAAATCTTCTAGTCCACATCCTGGGGACTTAAAGTACTCTGAGTCCCTGAAGTCACATTCATCCTGCTTCTCGCTCGTGCCCCCAAGTCTGGGGCATATATCGATAAGTAGGAAGGCCAGCCATGCCCACCTTAGCTTTACTCTCTTTCTCGTTGAATCGTGGGATCATGTCAGTTGATGGGAGGCTGAGCCTCGCCTATCCTGGATTGTATTGTGGTTTTTCATTCCAAGGGGAATACTTCGATGCCTCGTCAGTTTCTAGGCATAAGTTGGGTATTGAACAGTCATCCACGTCCACTTTGGTTAATGTTCTGTAATCAGATTTTGGGGTAAAGTTGGCTCAAGTGCAGTCGAGTCATGCTCATCCAATTTCATACTCCTCCTGACGGATCGAAGGAGGGTGCTGGAGAATTAATGACCATGTCTTCGCGGTTTAATCTCCTTTCCACACTCTGGTGGTTATAGTTTTTCAAGGAACATTCGGGTCACATTCGTATGTGCTTGGTGTGGATCGATATTGACCCTCGATCTGAGGTATGATATAGTCGATCGCCCGTAGTTTTGGATGTCGTTCGCTTGGTTCTGTATTGAGGCCTCTTTGCAGTCGTTGCCTTAAGTTATAAAGAACGCCAAGCTAGAGCTATAATAAGCTGTCGTATTCAGCTTTCAGTGATTTGTACTGCTGCCCCCAGCATTGATTTGGCCAGGCCACAAGTCGGATGGTCGAAATCCATCCTTAGCGAGTAAATACTCCTTATGTTGATTTCAGGCCGAAGTTTGCAGAATAGAGAACGGTCGGAATCCACTCATCTATTTATCAATGTTTATACGCCACTCTGCATTATGGTGATTTAGAGTTATTCTTCCCCCGGTCGACTCGCGCCTAATTTGTGTTCATGCTTCGGTCCATGCTCCGGGGACTTAGAGATTTGTCGAACGGTTTATGCTCTAGTCCACAGTTTGGGACGTAGAGATTTTCGTCAAGTCGTTTATACTCCAGTCTGCGCTCTGGGGACTCAGAGTACTCTAGTCCGCTTCAAGGACGTAGAGATTTTTCTCAAGTCATTTAAACTCTAGTCCACGCTCTGGGGACTCAGAGTACTCTAGTCCGCTTCAGGGACTTAGAGATTTTTCTCAAGTCGTTTATACTCTAGTTCGCGTTCTAAGGACTCAGAGTACTCTTGTCCACTTCAGGGTCTTAGAGATTTTTCTCAAGTCGTTTATACTCTAGTCCACGCTCTGGGGACTCAGAGTACTCTAGTCCGCTTTAGGAACTTAGAGATTTTTATCAAGTCATTTATACTCTAGTCCACGCTCTGGGGACTCAGAGTACTCTAGTCCACTTCAGAGACTTAGAGATTTTTCTCAAGTCATTTATACTCTAGTCCGCGCTCTGGGGACTCAGAGTACTCTAGTCCACTTCTGGGACTTAGAGATTTTTCTCAAGTCGTTTATACTCTAGTCCACGCTCTGGGGACTCAGAGTACTCTAGTCCGCTTCAAGGACTTAGAGATTTTTCTCAAGTCGTTTATACTCTAGTCCGCACTTTGGGGACTCAAAGTACTCTAGTCCGCTTAAGGGACTTAGAGATTTTTCTCAAGTCGTTTATACTCAAGTCTGTACTCCGGGGACTCAGAGTACTCTAGTTCGCACTCTGGGGACTTAGAGATTTTTAAGTCATTTATACTCTAATCCGCACTCCAGGGACTTAGAGTACTCCAGTCCGCGCTCCGGGGACTCACAGATTTTTAAGTCGTTTATACTCTAGTCTTCACTCTGGGGACTCAGAGTACTCTAGTCCGCACTCCGGGGACTTAAAGATTTTTTATTTTATCGATTGACTTTCAATTTTGTGTGCGTGTTCATACGCCGGACAGAATAAAGTGATTTAATTTTTGCCATGGAATTTTAACACACGGAACATCAACAGTTCATAGAAAAGCGGCTTCAAGCCTTTATTGATCATAACAAATAGGAACAAACTGAATTGTCTTATTACATGCCGAAAACAAAGAACAACAAAAGAAAAACAAACCGGAAACAATTACTACTAAAATGCGAAAGAAGTGGGCTAAGTGTAATAACAGTGCAAATGCTCGGGGGAGTGTCACGCGATCGACGGTCGCTGGCTTGAAAGTTCCTTCTCCAAGCTTCCGTTCAATGACGTATGGACCTTCCCATATTGGATTCATATGTGATGGAATCGGGAAAACGCGCTTCAAAACGAGATCGCCCACATCAAAGATTCTCGGTCGTACTTTTTCATTGTAATATCGAGCGACTCGGTGCTTATATGCAGCCGCCCTTAAATCAGCTTCATCACGTTTTTCATCCACAAAGTCTAGCGATTCCAGTAAAAGATTCTGATTCGTCTTAGGATCATAGTGAGTCACCCGGTGAGAAGGAACTTCAAGTTCCACGGGTATAACAGCTTCAGTGCCATATGCCAATGCGAATGGAGTGTGGCCAGTCGCGAACTTGTAGGTAGTTCTGTAAGCCCAGAGTGTTGTTGGAAGCTCATCCACCCACTTGCCTCTAGCCTTCTCCAAATGTTTTTTTCAATATGGATTTGATTATTTTGTTTACGGCTTCAACTTGTCCATTGGCTTTTGGGTGAGCGACTGCCGCAAATCTTTTCTCAATGCAATATTTTTGGCAGAATTATTTGAACTCCCTACTCTCAAACTGAGTTCAGTTATCCGTAATGATAGTTCGTGGGAGGCCAAAACGACATATGATGTTTCGTACAATGAAATTAATGACCTTTTTGGTGGTGATCGTAGCTAAGGGTTCTGCTTCTGCCAACTTGGTAAAGTAATCGACCACAACAATTGCATATTTTGCACCACCTTTGGAGATTGGCAAGGAGTCGATTATATTGATCCCCCATATTGCAAATGGCCAGGGACTAACCATTTGTGTGAGTTCCATCGGCGGAGCTCTCGGAATCTTCGCATACTTTTGACATTTGTCGCATCTTCTCACATAGTCTACGGCGTCTCGATTAACGGTTGGCCAACAGTATCCATAGCGAAGGATCTGTTTGGCTAGCATCTGCCCCCCAGTATGGTCGCTACATTCTCCTTCATGAACTTCTTTGAAAACCTGCTTTATCTCATCGTGGGCGATGCACCAAAGTAAAGGAACCAAGAATCCTTTCCGATACATTACTCCATCCTGCATTATATATCGTTAGGCTTTGCGAATGACTTGTCATTTTTCGTTCTTTCTTTCTGGCAAAGTCCCGTGTAGCAGGTATTGCTTGAATGGGGTTATCCATTACTCCCTCTCAATTTCTGTTTCTAACACAGAGTCTACTTCCATCTCGTTTATACTCGGGGAATGTAAGGTTTCGACGGGAACCAAACCCATCTGCTGCGCATCGCCAGTACTTGCGAATTTTGCCAATGAATCGGCTTCTCCATTTTGTTCACGCGGGATATGCGAAATATCGTAATATTCAAGATCTGCCAACAGTTTTTGAACATGAGCAAGGTATGGAGCAAGTCTCTGCCCCTTTGCTTGGTAGTCTCCTCGCACTTGATACACCACCAATTGTGAGTCACAAAAGATTTCAACCGACTTCACTCCGAGTTCCCTGGTAAGTTTTAAGCCAGCAATCAGTGCTTCATATTTGGCCTCGTTATTTGTAGCTGGGAAATCGAGCTTCAAAGCATAACAAATTGATCGGTTTTCGGGAGTTACTAGAATAACACCAGCCCCAGAATAATGATCGTTGGACGCCCCATCGGTGTATAGTTTCCATCGAATGGGTGAAATGACATCAACACCACTTGGCTCGTCTGATATGGTGAATTCTGCAATGAAGTCTGCTAGTGCTTGCCCTTGGATAGCCCTCTATGATAGTTAAGTGATATCGAATTGACTTAATTCAATGTTCCACTTGAGTAACCTTCTAGAGGTTTCTGGTCGTTGGAGCACCTATCGCAAAGGTTGGTCAGTATAGACACTGATCGGGTGTGCCTGAAAATACGGACGGAGCATGCGTGATGCAATCACCAAGCAATAGGCTAGCTTCTCAATCTTAGGATAATTCCTCTCTGCCCCCGTTAAGCGTTTACTGACATAGTACACTGGCCTTTGAATTCGGTCCTCCTCACGAACCAATGCCGTACTGATAGCATGTTGAGACACGGCCAAGTAAGCATATAACTCTTCATGGTCTACAGGTTTTGACAGAACCGGGGGACTCTCCAAGTGTCTTACCAAAGCTCAGAACGCATCTTCATAGTCCGGCGTCCATTCGAAATTCCTCTTCCCTTTCCTTATCACATCGAAGAAAGGAATGCATTTGTCGGTTGCTCTGGATATGAATCGACTCAGCGCGACGACTTTTCCATTCAGGCTTTGCACTTGCTTTATAGTTCTGGGTGCTTGTATGTCTCGGATAGCCCGAATCTTTTCTGGGTTAGCCTCGATTCCCCGTGCATTGACATTAAAACCCAAAAACTTTTTCGACGCTACACCAAAGGAACACTTTAGTGGATTGATTTTCATTCCGTAGTATCTAAGTATATCAAACATCTCCACCAAGTCTCGAATGTGGTCGTTTGACTGTCGCGACTTCACGAGCATGTCATCCACATAGACTTCCATTGTTCCACCAATTTGGTCTTTAAACATTCGATTTACCAAGCGTTGATAAGTCGCTCCGGCGTTCTTTAACCCAAAAGGCATCACCACATAACAATACAGTCCGACGTCCATGACAAAACTAGTGTGTTCCTGATCTGGGATGTGCATTGGGATTTGATTGTATCCCGAATACGCATCCATGAATGACAATAATTCGTGTCCTGCTGTTGAGTCGACCAGTTGGTCTATTCTGGGTAAGGGGAAACTATCCTTAGGGCATGCCTTGTTCAGGTCGGAGTAATCAAGACAAGTCCTCCATTTCCCATTCGATTTTCTCACTAGTACGGGGTTAGAAACCCATTTAGGGTAGAGGGCGTCACGGACGAACCCATTGGCTTTGAGTTTGTCCACCTCCTCTCTGAGAGCAGCAGACCTCTCTGGGTCCATACCTCTCCTTTTCTATTTTACTGGTACATATTTTGGGTCGTTGTTCAACATATGACTTGCGATGGCGGGAAAAATCCCGCACATATCAGAGTGGGTCCAAGTGAAAACATCCAGGTTTGCCCGAAGGAAATCAGTTAGATCCTCAGTCATCGAGGGAGTGAGTTGTGATCCAATCTTAAGCACCCGTGATGGGTCATCATGGCTGACCGAAATGTCAATCGTCAGTTCAGCCGGTGCAGCTTTAGACTCCTTAGGTTCTTCATCATCGTCTCTCGGATCTATGTCTCTGTAGATCCGACCCTACTGCCCGAGACAAGGCTCGGGAACTACTTGTCAATTTTGCGCTACCTGGATGCGGAAAGAGTTGTCCACAACCTTCCTCTTCTCTCTTCGCTGGGTCTCTCTCAGCTCAGCCACATAACATGCACGACCAGTCGCTTGATCGCCATGTACTACACCAATTCCTCTATTGGTCGGAAATTTCAAAGTCAAACACCACGGGGCCAAAGCTGCCTTAAACTCCGACAGCCGGCCCAGAAAAACATTATACGGGGAATCAACATCCAGAACAATGAATGATAGGATCCGTACCCTCCTACGTTCACCTTCTCCTAACTCAACCGGTAATTTAACAAAACCTATCGCATCAGTTGCTGCACCATTAAAACTGTGAATGCGGGCTTTAGATGACTTCAAATCCTTTGCCTCCATCTTCATTTGGTCGTACGCCTTTTTGAAAATAATGTTCACAGAACTCCCGTAATCAATCAGTATCCTTCTAAAAAATGCTGGCCCAATCGTTGCCGAGATGACCATCGGGTCTACGGTAGGTGCCTCCACCTTATCGGCATCTCTACTCCTGAACACTATATCATCCGTCATCATTCGTTGCTATTTCGCTGGGGTCCCATCTTCTGTGTTTGAATAACATTCAAAATCCGCATGCTTTAGGGAACTAGCATAACGCTCCATTTCTTGCCAATTCTTGTATGCCGGGTGGGGCCCACCAACTATCGTGTTTATGATTAGTCTACCTACGGTCCGAGCGTGTTCCTCAGGTCGATGCGGAGCCTGCCCGCGATTGGAGTCGGATGCCCCCTGTCTGCCTTCCTGTGGATTCTTAACAAATTGCTGTAACTTCTTCTGCCAAATCAGTTTTTCTATAGCATCATGGAGGTGTCTACATTCCTCAGTGTTGTGCCCGTAGGTCTCGTGGAACCGGCAGTACTTCCCGATCTGTTTTTGCTCCTCAGTGGATTCCTTTGGGTGCGGCTTTCGATATTGGAATGTATTACAAGTTGATAAATAAATATTCTCCAGAGATGCGTTCAGAGGAGTGTATTCACTATATGTCGGGATCCTTGGTTTCCACTTTCCTGCCTCCCTCTTCTTACCGGAACTTCCTCCTCCGGATCCTTTAGACTGCTCGGGCTTGTTTTGAACATTAACCTGGACCTTTCTAGAATTGTCGCCAGATTGCTTTACTGCAATATTGCTCTGCACCGTCTCCTTACCAGGCCTTGGCGCACTGCCTCGCCTCGTCCACCTGGCCTCCTCCCTTCTCATGAATTGGTGCGCCATTGAATAAAAACGCTCCAAGGTAGCCGGAGGTTTTCCTGCCAGCCAATCACCAAACTCCGAGTCCAGATCTACTCCTCGCATTACGGCCATGAGAATAGCGTGGTCATTCGGGTTGCTAAATTCGGTAGCAGTAACATGGAATCTCTACAAATACTCCTTTAATGACTCCCCTGGAGCCTGGATCACACTGGATAAAGACATTACGTCCTTTGGGCAAGTGGTATGAATTCTGAACTGTTCCACAAATTTCACTGCTAACTCATCAAACCTGGAGATCAATCGCGAAGGAAGTCTGGTGAACCACATGGTGGCGATTCCAGATAAGGTTATTGGGAAACACCTACATTTAGTCGCATCATTTGCCCTAGCCGAGTCCATCATCCACTCGTATCTCATTACGTGCTGTCGGGGATCAGTCTTCCCCTCATAGGCCGGAATAGTTGGCATGCTGAACTTCCGGGGGTACTCAGCTTGTAGGATAGCATCTGTGAACAGAGTATGACTCCTAGCTGTACCCCAATCATCGTTAGATAAGCCTTGATTTTCTCTCATCAGCTGTCTGACCATAGTTGATAAATCCGGGGTCTGAATGGAAGGTGGCAGGTTGGACTCCGTCCTGCGTGACCATTCCGGCCGGTGCCTCCTTGGTAAGTGATCTCCCAAATGCATGTCTTGGGGACCCGCTTTGCTATGACCCTGGCGTGGTGGTACACCAGATTCCACCTGTGCTCCAGATCTTAAATTTCTAACTCCAGTTTGAGTGTGATTTTCTTGGAGCAAGTGAGGGGCCGCGGTTCCAGGTAGAGTGCCTGGACCAGTTCTGTTGGATTGTTCTGCTACATCTGTTTGTGCCGCCTCAATCCTACGGCGTCTACGCCTGTGATGCTCATCCGACGAAACAGAGCTGTCAGATGATGAGTAGGAAACGGGGCTTCCTCCAGCATTCTGATGTTGTTGCTGAGCAATCTGGGTCATGAGATTGGCGTTAGCTGGAACCTGCTCGTTAAGCTGTCTCCTGCTTTCCACGAGTTCCCTCATCAGCTCGTTGAACTCTGTTCTAGTGACAACTTCTGTTTGGTTTAGGACGGCGGCGGTCCCTGGGCCCGAATTAGCTTGTTGATTGCTGGGTCCTACTTGTTGGACGCTAGCGGTCTCGTTGACATCCGCACTGTGGAAGGCTAATCTGGTACGTGGTCTTCCCATTGTAGAGTTATCAGTTGGAACTCTGAGTAGAATCTGTAAACTTCTTGTGAATGAACTTGGATCTTCTTTGGGGGATTCCTTCAATCTAGTAGCGACAAAGTAGATCCTAACAGCCTGAGAATGCGGTTCTCAGTGAAAGCACCAAATGTTAGCACCAAAATTGGTTACTAACACCTAAGAAAAGATTTGTGTAGAGAGATTAATGAAGACAATAAATTAAAACTGAGGAATATATGTAAAACTAACTGCAGAAACGAGAACACCAGAATTATAGTGGTTCGGCGTAACTGCCTACGTCCACTGTTAATGTAATCTTTATTGCTTTTCTCAAAGACTTGAATACATATGCAATCCTTAAATAAATAACTCGAATACAAGTTAGAACTGAAAGAAAGTGAGTATGCAAAATGGCAGAGTATCCTCAGAGTTCTCGATAAAAGATCCCTTCAACTGTACCCCTGCCCCTCTATTTATAGACGAAGATAGGCTAGATATCCTATGCGGGCCCAAAACCAAGGTATCTTGGCCCATATATGGCAATCTCGAGTCGACCGAACCAGGCATCCCGAGCGACTTTAAACCGATCGACAAATGTCAGTCCAGTATAGCCGATCGGTGGTCATTGAGCAATTGATTCGAAGCGAACTCTTAAAGGTCTCGGAGTAACTCGCGGTGGATCTCGAAGTAAAGCAACGCTGCTTCCTCACTTTGCTGTTATTCCCACGTACAGGCAACTCCCTCCTTATACACTGAACCAGATACACCGACCACACGTGCCGAACCACTTCTGACTGAATGACACCAACTTCCCTTTCATGAACGAAACTTGGTAACTCGTCTAGGCCGAACAATAAATGCCAGACCATCAATGTAACAACCCGCATATTTTACGATTATATATTTAAATATTTTATTTAAATATAACCTCATTAGTCGGATTAAAGCCCGAAAATATACTTTTTGTAAACAGTCGAATTGGGACTCGAGACCACTTCCATTGAGTCCAAAATGGCGTTTACAGCTTTTTGGAGTATAAACATCGATATGTTTGGAGTTGAGTGAATTTTGCTATTTTCTATTTTGGGCTTTGGGATTGGGTTTCGGCCCATTAACCCAACTGAATACCCTAACTCCACTCAGCTTCCTTCATTCACTTTCATTTCCTAAACACTATCTAGCTAAAACAGAAATGGAGGAAGAGAAAGGAAATTAAAATTCCTAAACCTAGTTTACTAGGAAATTCAAATTCAAGCTCTAGAAAACAAAGTGAAGCTAAGGTAAGCATCATCTTCTTCTTCTCCATCTCAATCTCTCTTCAATTCTCAGAAATTCCTAACCCTAATTTAGGAAAAACTTCACCTTTGATAATAGATTGAAGATTCTAAAGGTGTGTTGAAGAGGAATTATTCTTGCCTTGTTTTAAAAGCTTCTCATTCATTGTTTTTGGGTTTAAAGGTGAGTTCTTTAACTCACATCTATGTCTATAGCTATCATTTTTGTTAGGTATGAATTCCTAACATTTGTGCATATTCATTTGCTTTTGATTTGAATTGATTTGGTGAATTTTCCAAATTTTGGTGTTTTGGTCCAATTTTTATGAAAATCTTTCTATGGATATTTGGACATTGATATTCGGGGTGTATCGAGGAGCCTTAAGGCCGGGTTGTCGCTTGGCGTAAATCCTTAGTCGCCGTTGCTCGTCCGATCGCTTCCAATACGTTTTGGCCACTTTGGCCTAGGAAAATTGTTGCCCAGACCAGGTGACCAGACATCTTGTGACCAAGTCCAGACGTATGGTTTGGACCTGGAGAGAAAAATGTATGCACGCAGATTATAAAAAAATGCCAGAGACTAATTCCAAACGTCTGAAATTCAAGATCAGACGTCTGGATGAGTCTCAGACGTATGACTTGTAGTTTCAGACGTCTGGGGGTTCTCTGGATAATTTCCAGAGAACGAAACCAGACGTCTGGATTCAAAACCAGACGTCTGGCCATGGTTCAGACGTCTGCTTCGGAATTCCAGACGTCTAGGTGGCTTTCTGAACTATTTTTCAGAAAACAAATCCAGACGTCTGGGTTCCAAACCAGACGTTTGGAAATGTTTATTTTTGCTTATTAAGGCCGTTTTGTGTGGATTTCCTATTTTAATCGATTTTTGTTGATCCGGATAGTTGTTATCACTTATTATCGACTTTGATGACTTCTTTCCTTGGAGTTTTGGGAATATCCATTTGATGGATTTGATATCGATTTCTATGGTTTTGATTCACGTCTTCGAATGTGAATCTTTGGTGATTGATTGTTTTTACAATCATTTTTGTGATTTGTCACTTTCAAATACAAAGGTTCATGTACTAGTAATAACTATTCAAACTCTTACACAAAGATGATTTCAACTATATTTTTAATACAAAGCTCGTTTATAAAACCGTTTTCCAACCTATTAGTATATACAAACCTTTACCTCATTCGTATGAGAAATCTAATTAAACGGCTTAGTAAAACAAGTGGTATGTAACGCTTGCGTTTACTTCGTCTGTTAATTCTTGAACTTGTTCGATTGAACTCTTGTGAGAATTTTCGAGTGGAAATCTACAATCTGTTCGTAAATATTTAAGTTAAGCTAGTGGTTATGGGACATGAAGCTAAACTCATTTACTTACTAGCTTAGTGTGGTTCACTCTTTTTATTGATCAATGCCGATCATTTTGTGATTTAGACTAGCGATGTCTATTTGTTTGTGTGGGGAATAAAATCCCCGTTTCTGGAACTTCGGTTCAAATTTGGCGGGGTAGCGACCCGTGGTCTTCGGGCCGTTTGTGGAGCTTCGGCTCAAAATTGATGGTTAGCGACCATGGAATAGCGTTCCGTTTGTGATACACGTGTTGGTGAGTTTTCATACTCCCGTTTGTGATAGGCCTCCCCCTATGTGATTTCTGGATTTCTAATTGATGATTTCTAGAATTTGTGTTTCACCTCTTTTTATGATTAGCAATGCTAAGTTTGTCAATATTTGGGGGTTTGGTGAATAAAATAAAGAATATGACATTCTTTTTGGTGCTTTGAGATTCTTGAGATATTGTATGACTTTGTTGTTGTTTAAAGTATACTTGTCACAGTATGACATCATTGTTATCATACGTTTTTGTTATATCTCTTCTTATATCTCATTTTATATATGATAATTATAGCTAGACCGATCCGTTTATTATTTTCTTCTTAAATAATACTCGGGTCAGACCGAGATGTTAGAGGTGCTTCCGCTTGACTTCTTATCAAGGATTACCATCTGTTTTTTGGCTAACTGCTTTAGATTAGTAGTTATTGGTTATTATACATTTGAGATATGGACTCATTGATGTATAATTATTCTTTGTCCAGCACTTGTATATATTCTTTTGTGATGTAGTGGATCTTGTTTTACCACTACTTTGATGTACACTTTTATGTGTTATATTCATATCTGATTCTGCCTTTGTGATATGAATATCTTTGACTGATTTGTGTTATGTTTATTTCTATATTTGTTTCCGAAGGCCTCATAGCCACTATGTGGTAGCTTTGAGGTTGGATTTGATATGTCAGATTTCCTCTTGAAATGAAATGTAAGTTATATTATCTGACATATCAGTACTCAAACAAAGCAATTACACAGATGGTCGCTCCTCAACAACCTTATTCTTCGTGCCAGTCGACGACATTACCTCGTAGTGTCTTTGGCCAGTGTGAGTATAGAGGTGGAGCATCACAGCTCGGTATCAGAGCCAAACTTTGGAACAATATAGAATAACCTAGCAAGGATCATTGTCCTAAGTCTTTCTTAGGATTCGTGCCATAGGATTTAATTCGAGTCTTCGTACCGTTCTATCCTATTTCTTTTTATGATGCCTAGTTTTATCAATCAAGTTTGTTTGATATTCATTTTGTGAATAACCTTTTTCCTCTTCTTTCTTTCTTAAAGAAGAGAAATGGTAAGACCAGGCCGTCCCAGCGCCGGTCAATCAAGTGTTACTCCTTAGGACGGAGTATTTATGTCTACTCAGCAACTTCTAGATCTTGTAAGGAATGCTCAAGCTATCGGACCCACTCCAGAGCCCACCCATCCTAAATCTGGGTTTGCACGCTTGTGCAGTGATTACACCAGTTTGGGTGGAAAGCCATTCAAAGGTTCCGAGAGCGTTATAGAAGTCCAGGCTTGGCTTCGAACATGCGATCACATCTTTTCTCGCATGAATCTTATTGATCTTCATCGAGTCCAAGTGGCTTCTAGCATGCTCTAAGAAAGAGCATTAGACTGGTACGAGCTTTTGATCTCTGAAATTTGTGAAGCGGATCTTACTTGGGAGCAATTCCGGGAAAGGTTCGAATTAAAATTTGTGCCGAAAGCTGAAAAAGTATCTTTAGCCCGACGCTTCATTGAACTTGTTCAAGGTGAATCTTCTGTGACAGATTACGTCGCATCTTTTGAATCTCTCTCTAAATATGGGGTCGAATATATTAATACCCCATTGAAGAAAAATCAGAGATTTGTTTATGGCTTGAACAAGAGCCTCAAAAAGTCATTACTTCTGAAATTAGAAGTTTCTATTGATCAGCTTGTTGATATCGCTCTTCAGCTCGAAGAGGCTGATAAAGAAAGTGATGTTGAGGTCAAACAAAACATCAACAAGAAGAGGCCTTTTAAATTCAAGCCTAATCCCAACAAGAAAGGGAAGCAAGCAACTTCGGTGGCAAAATCTCCAACCTCTAGTCGTGGAGAATGTTACAATTGTGGTTCTGAGGACCATTATGCAAACAAGTGTCCGAAGTCTCTTTCTTGCCGCTATTGCAAGAGTTCGGGTCATACTATATCTTTGTGTCCCAAACTCCAAAGCAAGAAGGAAGGTGTTGGGTACATTTCCTACACCGAACCAGCACCCACCGGTCCACTCATCTTCTCGATGCCAAACCAGCCTACTCCCTACCACTGCCAAGCAATGCCGGTCCAGACTCCACTGCCAAGCAATGCCGGTCCAGACTCCACTGCCAAGCAATGCCGGTCCATACTCCACTGCCAAGCAATGCCGGTCCAGACTCCATTGCCAAGCAATTCCGAACCAAGGGATGCCGAACCAAGATTTGCCAGGCCAGATTGTATCAGCCCGGGCCCATCCGCAGCTGTATACATCCAAGACCCCTACCCCCAGCCTCACTCTATAAATAGAGGGGTAGGGGTACAGCAATGGGGGACAAGTTTGAGAGCTCAAGCACGGAAGGAACTTTCAAACAACTTTCTTTTACTTGTATCAAAGCTTTGTACTTGTAATCTAAACAAGAGAAGAGAAATAACATATAAAGTGGACGTAGGCACATTCTGGCTGAACCACTATAAATCTACGTGTCTTTTTACAGCTTAGCCCCTGTTTTTCATATATTTGCATAAATCACCCAAATCACTAAGAACAACATAAGATCTACTAAATCATACGACTTTGAGGTGTTTGTCCATTTTTTGTGCAAACATTTTTGGTGCTTTCATTGAGAGCTAGAAGCTCGAAGCTTCAGTTTCATCCACTTGACATTTTTCCTAACAGCATCGTTCGCCACTTGGAAAACATGCCTCCCAAACAGAGAAAGGATGTTAACAAAGGAAAAAACATCGCATCCAGCAGTCTTCCAGATCCAGCTGTCACGAATCAAGTAAATCGTCCTCCTCCAGCAGCAGTAACAAATGAAGGACAGGCTAATCCGACCACTCCTGCCACAGAACAGCCCGCAGCAATTACTAGGGCAGATTTAGACAGGGTTGTGGTTGAAGTAACTAACCGCTTCACGTCCCAGTAGGAAGCCTTGGTGGACCATCTCATGTCACGCTTAAGGGATGCTGAAGAGTCCAATCGCAACACTGAATCATGGGGCGAGTCCCAGTCTGGAGGATCTCAGAGACAACAAAGATCTTCCTTCTTCGAAGGAGCTAACGGCAGAAGTAACCATGGTAGGAGCCGAGATCGAGCACAGCCCGAAGTTAGGCCTGAGGAAACGTTTGGTACCGAACCCAACGGGGGAGGTACCGGGCGAAGGTCAACTGTAGCTGAGCCTGTCATATTGCCTAACCACGGAAACGCCAGTGAACGGGGCCGAGCTAGAGTCCAGCCCGAAGTTGGACCCGAGGAAGTGCTTAGATCAGAACCCAGCAGGGGAAGATCAAGGCAAGGGCCAACTATAGCTGACCCTAACATGCTCCCAGAAGATCAAAGGAAGCCATTAGAAAATATGAGGAATGATAGACGATACCATCCCTACAGGTCATCTGGACGGAATCAATCCCACAGAACAGAACCAAACTCATTTCTATCTGCTCCGAATTCCGATGAAAGGATGGCATGCTTATTCAGAGAGTGCGTCCAACGGGAGCAAAGAGATCGAGGGATAGGTGCTAGGGTAACCAGCCCTTTCGCCCGCAATATCGAAATTGCTATCACTCCCCGAGAATGGAAGATGCCAACAATGGAACCTTACAAAGGAACCTCCGACCCCGTTGTACACTTACAGAGGTACACACAACATATGCTCATGAGTGGAGCGACAGAGGGAGTACTGTGCAAATGCTTTCCGCTCTTCTTAGCAGATCTCGCTACCTCCTGGTTCTGTCATCTACCCCAAGGATCCATCAGCTCGTGGGAAATGTTGAAAGAAAAGTTTATCAGTCAGTTCCGCATCCATGTGGAACAACCTAAGGACGCTTATTCCTTATCCAGCGTCAAACAGAAACCTGGAGAGAAACTGCAGCAATACCTAACCCGATTCAATGCCGCCGCAGCCGCAGTCCAAGATGCCGATGAGAAGCTTATCCTAATGGCCCTCTGTAGTGGTGTGCATCCAGACACTAAATTTGCTAGAAGGTTGACGAAAGAAAAACCAGCTACTTTACCTGATTTCTTCCATGAAGCCGGGAAATATATGAGGCTTGAGGATGCTGCCGTTGAAGGGCAGTCAGGACAGCAAAATAAGGCAACTCACAGCAACGCCCCTGCTGTAGCAAGGGACGTTCGAAGAAATGATTCCAGAGACAATGCTGGGGGCAAGAAGGGAGAAAAGCGCCTATATCGGCCTGGACCGAGATTCGACACTTACACTCCTTTGAACGAGACCGTCGAAAATATCTTCCTTGCCACCCAAGGCGAAGTTAGATACAAACGCCCACCATACAAGAAGGAATCAGATAATGCGCAGAAGTCTGGAAAGTTCTGCCGCTTCCACGAATCTCACGGGCATGATACCAATGAATGCCATCATCTCCGGGATCTGATTGAGAAACACATCAGAAGGAAGAAACTGGAAAGCTATGTAAAAAGTCAGGACAGGACTCCAGCTCCTGCCAATGAAAACCCAAGGCTACCCTCACCGGAGACCGGCAGAGGAAACCGCAACGCTAGCGGCTCTAGTTAAGAGAAGATACTGGTCCATACCATCTCAGGAGGACCGCACATCGCAGACAAAAGCTGGAAAGAGATGGAAAGATATGGAAAGTCGCTTAGAGACAGTAAAGACTGTGTCAATTCAGTTATAGAAGAACGCCACCCGAAACAGAAAGAAAGTGATGACATCACATTCGGTAAGCGTGACCTAGAAGGAAGGTAGTACCCTCACATGGATCCCATGGTTATCTCTGCCCAGCTCGGTCCCGCCGAAGTTTACCGAATCTTAGTAGACACTGGAAGCTCAGTGAACATCCTGTTCAAACATGCATTCGACAAAATGAAATTATCAATGAAGGATGTATCTCCCTGCGATAAACCACTACACGGTTTCACTGGAGATGCGTAGATGCCCCTCGGGCAACTAGACCTCTTTGTTGAGATTGGAAGCCATCCCCGCTCCGTTATACGAAAACAGACGTTTGTGCTAATAGAAAACCATTCGGCCTATAACGCCTTCTTAGGAAGGCCAGCCTTGTCTGACTTCCAAATTGTCCTAGCCCCATGGTGCCTAAAAATGAAATTTCCAACGGACAATGGAGTAGGGGAGGTAGAAGGAGACCAGGACGTTGCTCGAGACTGCTATGTGACTGAACTTCGCAACAACCACAGGAAGGATAAAGGGAAGGGTGTAGAGGTTGCCCTCTGCACGAAAAGTCTAGAAGCATAGTAACTAAAGAAAGCCCCTCCTCTTCGATATACCAGTGACCCTTTCAATGAATTAGACCCTAGGGACAAAGAGGAGGAGGCCACCGCCGAGCCTGCAGAGGCTATGGAGTTTGTATCTGTAGACAAGCACGACTCAAGTAGACTATTGAAAATTGGGTCCCAACTAAAAGCAGAGTTGAAGGAGCAACTCATCGACTTTCTCCGCCACAACTTGGATGTGTTCGCATGGTCACACGCTGACATGATCGGAATCTCCCCCGACGTAGCATGCCACATACTAAACATTGATCCTACCAAGGCGCCCGTAAAACAAAGAAAGAGAAGTATGGGGGCAGAGCGATCAGCGGCCCTCGATGAAGAAGTAAAGAATCTACTCGCCAATGACTTCATACGAGAAGCCATCTACCCGGAATGGATCGCTAACCCGGTGCTGGTAAAGAAGGCTAATGGGAAGTGGCGAACATGCATTGACTTTTCCAACCTAAACGACGCCTGCCCAAAGGATTGCTTCCCGCTTCCCCGAATCGACCAACTTGTAGACAGCACAGCCGGGCACGAGCTCTTATCTTTTATGGACGCATACTCAGGATATAACCAATTCCTATGCATGCTCCCGACCAAGACCACACTAGTTTCATCACCGACCGGGGTTTATACTGCTATAAGGTAATGCCTTTCGGACTTAAAAATGCAGGGGCCACCTACCAGCGCCTCGTCAACAAGATGTTTGCAGGGCTAATAGGACAAACTATGGAAGTATATGTGGATGACATGCTGGTAAAGTCAAGGAATCCCAAAGATCACGTAAGCCACCTAAGCAAGATGTTTCAAGTACTCCGCAGGCGTAACGAAGTCAAGAAAATCTTGAGGAAAGCATCCCGCTACACAATACAAGAAGACATCCTCTATCGGCGCGGATTCTCTAACCCGTTATTAAGGTGTGTCGCTGGGAGGGAAGCCAAGGAAATCTTATCCAACATCCATCAGGGAAGCTGCGGAGATCACACCGGAGGGCAAACATTAGCAAAAAAGATACTCCGATATGGATATTTCTGGCCCACCTTAAGCAAGGACGCCTTAGATTTCGTCAAAAAGTATGACAGATGCCAGAAGTTTGCTAAGATTCCGCGACTACCAACAACTGAGATTACTCAAATGACCAGCCCTTGGCCCTTCGCAATATGGGGAATTGACTTAATCGGCGAGCTACCAATGGGCCGAGGCGTGGCCAAATATGCTATAGTGGCAGTCGACTATTTCACCAAATGGGTGGAAGCGGAACCTCTGAATAAAGTATCTTCAGCCAAAGTTATTAACTTCTTGATCAAAAATGTTCTGTGCAGGTACGGAGTCCCACTCAAAATCATATCAGACAATGGACTTCAGTTTGACAGCGAGGAATTCGCCAACTGGTGCCGAGAGCATGGAATTCACAAAAGCTTCTCATCCGTAGCATATCCCCAGGCAAACGGACAAGTCGAAGCCGTCAACAAAATTCTGAAAACTCTAATAAAAAAGAAACTCGAAAAGTCAAAGGGCGCTTGCGTGGATGAGCTCCCTACGGCACTATGGGCCTATCGCACATCTTTCAGAACATCAACGGGGCATACTCCTTTCTCTTTGGCATACGGATCGGAGGCTATGCTCCCAGTTGAAACCATTGTGCCTTCCCACCGTAGGATCCACTATAACCCAGAAGAGAACGAAGAACTCCTTCACATGTCTTTGGATCTAGTCGAGGAGAGAAGAAATGATGCAGTCCTTAAAACAGCAGCCCACAAACAAAAAGTGGCTGCACAATACAACTCCAAAGTCAAGCATCGTACCTTACAAGAAGGGGATCTTGTCCTCAAGCGAATCTTCCCTCGCCCCGGAGCACTAGATCCAATCTGGGATGGGCCATATGTAATTCATAAAGATCTCCACAATGGAGCCTATATTTTGTCAACAGTGGACGGAGAGGTGTTCCAGAGGGCATGGAACATCCAACACCTCCGTCGATACTTTTCTTAACTTGTACTGCCCATATGAAGTGAATTAACAAATGGAATCAGTGGACGTAGGCATTTTCGTGCCGAACCACTTTAAAAAACCTTGTCTCTTTTTTTTAACTTGTTCCTTTATATCTTGGCTGCTTGTTAACTTTATCCTTTTCTGTTGAACAAAATCCTGTGCATACAGCATTTCAATTCAAAGCACTCAACAGCGCAACTTCACCTAGACAAGACCTGACAGGTACTATGCGAATCAATGCCCTCGCCAATGAGACACTTTTGCTCCCGCACCCCTCTGCTGCGGGTTAACTCATTGATCGCGACGGCCCTTAAAGCCAAATGTAATGAGCCGATTATAAGCCACCGAGAAGGCCGACTATAGCCGAGGCAGCTCATTACGGCGTTCGGCTCGCCGGCAACTGTGAACCGACTATAAGCCCCAACATAAGGTGTGGCCAGCTAGGGGCAGTTCACTGTTGACGATCGACACCCACGCTAGTCGGCCACGGTAAATCGAATAATACCCATGATTACGAGCCATAATGGCTCGGGTAGTTACTGTGCGCGATCTCGGCTCCGATGTGTCTTAAGTACGGCTGAGGTAAAAAAGAATTAACTCCCCGCGGAGGCGTAAGATGGGTGACAAATGTCTCCAAGACCCACAGCTAGGGAAAGTGACTACAAAACCCGTTTGCCACGAACTTAAGCACATCGACGGCCTTCCGTGATTGGAAGTTTTTACTATTACCTATATTTCCATTCTATTTTTAAAACTTTCCTCCTATCCTCTATAACGATCCCTAAAGCACAGGTCACAAAATAGGAGGCATTCGCAAATGAGACCGGATGGCCAGGCACTCGACCACATCTTCATACTCAGTCACGCTAAAGCCGCCGTCCACAACTAAAGCAGGAGGGACGGTATTTTATTTTTGTGTGCCTAAAAACATAGCTATAGTTTATTCGCACATCACGTTGATATTACAAGATATGAGATTATACTTTAAACAGGAACTTAGCATCAAATACCACTGAATCACAAGTACATGCATAGCTATATTTCTTATTCAGCACATTAAGACTACAAAAAATATCCATATGTAACGAAATTATCATAAGTTAAGAATTACATGCCGAAAATCAAATCCCTTATTACAAGTAGCACCATTATAACTTGAAAGCCATGTTACTATTTCAAAACCAACATGTATAACAGTATCGAGTCAACCAAAAGAAACACCCAGGTCGAATCAGGGAGCTGGCTGCATTGGATCTTTACCCTTGTCTTGTTGGTGTTGACCGCCTGATCAGGCAAGAAGAGAAATCATTAGTGATAAGCAACAGAGTTAACGAAAGAAGAAACTAATGAAGAAGAGGTTACCAGCAACTTCCCCTTGATCGTCTTGGTCGTCATCCCCTACTTCCACACCTGCCTCCTCAACCGCGAACAACCGCATCCCCTCCTTCACCGCTGTCTTCTCCTCCTTGGTGAACTGAGCGGTGACCACATCCATCCTAAAGGCCGCTCCACCCTCCTTATCCGCCTCAGCCTTGGCCTCCTCTAGAGCCCTGAGGTAAATCCTAGCCATAACCCGGGGGTAGTCGTCCATCCAAGATAAGCTGCCCTGCTTCCACATGCAAAAGTACATATCCTGCAGCATCTCATCCATCATCCCCTCATTCTCCTCAAACTCCCTCATACGAGCCTTAGAAACCGATAGCCTTGCAGTGGCAGCATCCCTCTCCAGTCGGTATCGCGAGCAGTCAGCCTGAAGGGACCTCCTCATCGCCTCCATCTCCTCCTTTAGCCTGACCTGAGCAAGCTCTGCGGCTTCAAGCTTCCCCGACAGCTCCTCTACCTGCTCAAGATCCGCCCTCCGAACCTCGTCCACTGTCGAGATGGCCATATTTATCTGCTCCTTGCAGGCAACCTCCATCTTCCGCAATTCCGCCTTACTAGCCTCCTCCATAGTCTTCCTCAACCGCCCGGAGGCAACCTCATGCTGAGAAATCTGAATGGCCTGATCAGCAAGCTGTTTGGCCTGATCCGAAACCATCAATCGTAGTCGGATGTTGGCACTCCCAATCTCCTCTCCAGCCTTAACCAGCCGGGCATGATGCCCCATCAGCCTCCTAGTCTCCTCCGCCACCCGATCAATATTAGCCTTGGCCTCGTCTCCCATGGTAACTATCCGGGTAGTAAGTAAATCGAGATCTAAGGACTTAGCCTCATCAAGCACCCGTACCATGGGATTGCGGGGAAGAAGGTGCTCACCGGTAACCTCGTCAAAGGTAATATCATGGGAACTTGGATCCAGATCAGGATGACCCGCAAATGGATTACGAGCCAAGCCAGGACGATCAATCTGAGTAACGGTAGGATTTTCAGACGGGTGCGGAGAGAGTGCGAACTCAGTATCCTCCTCCGTGATATCATGAAGAGGCTGAACTAGGGGCTGAGAACCAAGTGAAGGTTAGGATATGGGATGACTCCTCTTTCTCTTTTGAATACCCTCTTCAATAACCCCGAGTAGAGGACGGTAGCCGACTACATCCCCGGAACAGTGGGCCGAAGGCTTCGGCTTGGCGGAAGCTTTGGAGAGCTTGTATTGTTCAAGCCTGTGCCGAAGATCTGAGGCCTTGGCCGTTTTACCTGCTCCTGATATGAAGAACAAGTGTCACAAGCTTACATTGATCCATAATTCGAGAAACGCGGTAAATTAAAAGTTAAAAGAAGAAAGGAAACACATCTGTTATACAAACCCTGGGGAGGAGTAGGATACTGCAATGAGTCCTGGATTTCATTCCAGGATGGGAGCGGATCATAAAATATTCCTAAGTCCCTATCATAAATGGAGCCTGCAGGAGTCAAAAGTTCACCTTGCATCGTCGGAGCCACCTTGGCTGGAATAGTCTAAGAAGACTCGCTTGCACCGGTCCCGGCCTTGTCAGCTTTCCCGGATTTCATTACCAAAGCCGGTTCTCCGTCCAGCCCCTCGAAAGCTTGGTGGAATGCATCATCCGTCCACTCCTGAATCTCGCCTGCTTGCCCAGGAAGCAAGGCCCCGATGCCATTGCCACCGTCACCACCTTCCCGGTCATCTCCACCCTCACCTCTCTCCTCCTCCACATCTTCATTCCCCGGAGTAAGTGGACAAGTGCTGGGGGAAGGACCATCCGACTTCTTAAGCTTCTTACCTCCGACCACTGGAGATTTTGAGAAAGGTTTCCTCTTGCCACTCTCTACTGTAACACCTCCCTTAGCTTGAGCAGCCGCCCTCTCCTCCGCCGTTTCCCTCTGCTTGACTATTGACTGCTGTGGAAGGATCAAATTATACTCCAGAAGGGTCGTATTTCTGATCAGGTAAGCAGCCGATCTATCTCTCCCGGGGATAGCTTCTATCTCAGCTGCCATCTGAACCAGGCGATCAGTCTCCACAACCACAAAGCCACCTGTCGCTAGCAAAAAATGAAAACGTATGAGAAGAAGCATCGCAACCAGAATGGAAATTATAAATAAAGCATCGACTTACATCCAGAGGTGAAACGCCGAATAGAAACAGAGTCGTCCCTGACGAAGAACCACTCCTTCTTGAACATGCTGTACTTAGAATACAGATCCAAGACCGGCTTGAAGGTTACAGCTGACTCCAAGCTGATGTATGGGGACCCCTTCTTATAGCCCCTCAGATTATATAAGTACCGGATCTCCCAGTTGGAAGGAGCACGCCCATGCCTCCTCTGAAAGATGACGAAGAGGCTCACCAGTATAGTATAAGAGTTGGGTTGAAGCTGGAATGGGGCCACCTTTAGATATGTAAGAAAGCTGAGTACCCAAGCATTAAGAGGCGGGATGGCACCACACATACAGTGGTATCTGCTGTAGGCAAAGTACCCTTCGGGAGGGTCATATGGCATAACTTCTCTCCCTGGCAACAGCATGCGCGCCCTATCAATTCCGAAAGAACGGGAGATGACATCAAGCTGCTCTTCCTAAAGGGAGCTGGGAAAGCAATCGGGCGGGGAGTTCAGAAGCTCCTGAGGGCCGTACCCGTCCACTAGTGATCTCGGGGTAGATCCGTGACGTTCCGGTCCTGGCTGAGCAGGGGGCACTGCGGAAGATTCTCCTTCGCCCTGGGACTTCTTTTTATCTGATCGAGATTCTGCTTTTCGAGACATTTATCTGCAAACACGAAGAAGTGCGTCGTTAGAATAAAGGAAGTAAACAAGCGAGTGTGTGCAGTCTGAAATTTCACAAATAATTCGAGTCAAAGAAGTGCATTCGGTAGTTCAAGGTCGAAAGTTCATTCGGTATTCGAACTCCCCTATCTCGTTCGGCATGTCCAACAAGGGACCCATTCGGCACTAATACAGTTTAGCCGCATTCGGTGGTCCAAGCACACATTTCCATTCGGCAATTTGAGTATAAAAGTGCCATTCGGTGCTTGAAACGCACGAGATTCGTCCGGTGAACCATGACCACGAGTCCATTCGGTAGTACAAAACAAAGGCATATTCGGCAGAAAGGGATCTCACCTGGTTCGGCTAGGATAAGATTCTGGTTCGGCTGACACGATGAGAATTTGATTCGGCAAAGACGGAAGTGTGGATCGGCTGATATGGAGAAACGAAGGCATGTGATCCCTATTTATAGGCGAACCGGATGGCTCGGCGTCAGAAACCGGACCATGCTAAAACAAAGCACGCCATATTCAGGAATATGCCCTACTTTGGGGGGCAATTGTTGGGTACATTTCCTACACCGAACCAGCACCCACCGGTCCACTCATCTTCTCGATGCCAAACCAGCCTACTCCCTACCACTACCAAGCAATGCCGGTCCAAACTCCACTGCCAAGCAATGCCGGTCCAGACTCCACTGCCAAGCAATGCCGGTCCAGACTCCACTGCCAAGCAATGCCGGTCCAGACTCCACTGCCAAGCAATGCCGGTCCAGACTCCACTGCCAAGCAATGCCGGTCCAGACTCCACTGCCAAGCAATGCCGGTCCAGACTCCACTGCCAAGCATTGCCGGTCCAGACTCCATTGCCAAGCAATGCCGAACCAAGGGATGCCGAACCAAGATTTTCCAGGCCAGATTGTATCAGCCCGGGCCCATCCGCAGCTGTATACATCCAAGACCCCTACTCCCAGCCTCACTCTATAAATAGAGGGGCAGGGGTACAGCAATGGGGGACAAGTTTGAGAGCTCAAGCACGGAAGGAACTTTCAAACAACTTTCTTTTACTTGTATCAAAGCTTTGTACTTGTAATCTAACCAAGAGAAGAGAAATAACATATAAAGTGGACGTAGGCACATTCTGGCTGAACCACTATAAATCTGCGTGTCTTTTTACAACTTAGCCCCTGTTTTTCATATATTTGCATAAATCACCCAAATCACTAAGAACAACATAAGATCTACTAAATCATACGACTTTGAGGTGTTTGTCCATTTTTTGTGCAAACAGAAGGCAAGCTAAATGTTGTGCAAGCCCCTACTAACACTTCTCGTGGTCAAGGTATTTCTCATTCTATCCTTGATGGCATTATTATATTTCGTGATTTTCCTATTCGAGTTCTTTTTGATACGGGTGCATCTCACTCTTTTATATCAAAAGAACTTGTTGATGCTTTGTCCTTGAATGTTATTGGCTTGATGACTTCATTGAGAATTGCGAATCCGGTTAGTGGATCCGCAACACTCAGTTTATTGTGTAAAGATATCGAGATTATTTTATGTGGTTACTCTTTCTATGCCGATTTGCATGTTATGCGTTACCTTGGTTTCAGAATGATTTTGGGAATGGATTGGCTTAACCGTTATGAAGCCCATATCCTATGTCCTGAGCGGACTATATATCTTCGACATCCTCAATCTGTTAAGCAGATTTCTCTTGTTCTTAAAGATTCAGATTCCAATTCGGGAGCGTACTTGTATTCACTAAATCCTCATGATGACGATAACGATGATGAGGAAGATGTCATTTCCCTCATTCACATTGTTCGTGAATTTCCCGACATATTTGAGCCCGTTTTAGGATTACCACCTAAGCGAGCAATTGAGTTTAGAATTAATCTAATCCCTGGAGCTATGCCTATTACTCGTCCTCCTTATCGTATGTCCAATAAAGAAAATGAGTAGATGCGTAAACAATTATCCGAATCGGAAGCGAAGCAATTTATTCAATCTGGTTCCTCTCCATGGGGAGCTTCAGCTATTTTTGTGAAGAAATCTGATGGTACACTTAGGCTTTGCGTTGACTACCGCAAGCTTAATGATCTCACCATCAAGAATAAATATCCTTTACCTCGGATTGATGATTTATTCGATCAACTTAGTGGTGCTAAAGTCTTTTCACAGTTAGACTTAGCAACCGGTTTCATCAGCTCTGTATTGCAGAGGATAGCATTCTTTTGACATCGTTCCGTACTCGTTATGGATCTTATGAATGGCTTGTTATGCCATTTGGTTTAACGAATGCTCCAGCTTATTTCGTCGACCTTATGAATCGAGTTTTCAAAGACTTCCTCGATCGATTTGTTCTCATCTTTATCGATGATATTCTTGTTTATTCTAAAACCGAGGAGGAGCATGAAAATCATCTTCGGATTGTGTTGGAAACTCTTAGGAGCAACCAATTGAAAGCAAAATTTTCTAAATGCCACTTTTGGCAATCTCATGTGAAATTTTTGGGGCATATTATTTCTGAATCCGGAATTTCCGTTGATCCTTCAAAGATTAAAGAAATTCAAAATTGGAAGAGACCGGAGAGTGTGATGGAAATTCGTAGCTTTCTCGAATTGGCGGGCTATTACCGTCGGTTCATAAAAGACTTTTCTAAAATTTCCGTGCCTCTTACTAGTTTGACAAAGAAGGGAGTTAAATACATTTGGTCGGACAAATGTGAAGCTTCATTTCAGAAATTAAAAGAACTCCTTTCCGATGCTCCCATTCTTGTGATTCCCGATGGGAACCAAGACTTTATTGTTTATACCGATGCTAGTCGTGTTGGTTTGGGTGCCATTCTCATGCAAAAAGAACGTGTTATCGCTTATGCTTCTAGGCAATTAAAGCCTGCCGAGACAAGATATGCCATTCATGATTTAGAGCTCGAGGCTATTGTTTTTGCCCTTAGAATTTGGCGTCATTATCTTTTGGGAGAGAAATTTGTTCTCTACACTGATCATAAATCTTTGAAGTATTTATTTTCTCAAAAGGAACTTAATTTGCGTCAACAACGTTGGCTTGAGTTCCTTGCGTCTTATGATCTTGATATTCTCTATACTCCCGGAAAGAGAAATCTTATTGCCGATGCCCTTAGTCGTAAGCAACAAGCAGTAGTTTCTATGATGATATCCGAATGGAATGATCTCGAGACTTTGTCTATTTGTGAGATTCGAAATCGTGAATCCAATTCATGTTCACCTCTTGTTTTATGTAGCCTCGAGGCTCATCCTTCTCTTTTTGACCTCATTCTTGAAGCTCAAAAGCAGGATCCCGAATTGGTTCTTCTTAGCCAAAGTTGTAGGGATAAAATTGATATTGAAGGTTTGAAAGCCTTTGATATTGATGCTCGTGGCGGTATTCAAAAATTTGGTAGACTTATTGTGCCAAATATTATTGATCTTCGTAAAGACATTTTAGAAGATTCTCATCGTTCTAAATTTACCATTCATCCCGGTAGTAGTAAAATGTACGCGGATATGAAGCGACTTTATTATTGGGATGGAATGAAATCTGATATTGCTAACTTTATTAAGTGTTGCATGACTTGCCAACTCGTTAAGGCCGAACATCAAAGGCCCGGTAGGTTATTGCAACCTTTGGAAATTCCAATATGGAAATGGGATCAAATTTCCATGGACTTTATTGACGGTCTTCCCCGTTCTCGATCGGGTCATGATAGCCTATGGGTGATAGTAGATAGACTTACAAAATCCGCCCATTTTCTTCCCGTTCGGTCCAATCGGACCGTACCTATTTTGGCTAAACTCTATGTTAAGGAAATCATTAAATTGCATGGAGTCCCTACTTCTATTGTTAGCGATCGTGATCCATTGTTTACAAGTGGATTTTGGAAAGGTCTTCAAAAAGCTTTGGGAACAAAGCTTAATTTTAGCACCGCTTATCATCCTCAGTCCGATGGACAAACCGAGCGTGTGAATCAAACTCTTGAAGATCTTCTTCGTGCATGTGTTCTTGATTTTGGTGGAAGTTGGGAAGATCATATTTCTCTTGTTGAGTTTTCCTATAATAATAGCTTCCAATATAGTATTGGTATGGCACCTTTCGAGGCACTATACGGAAGGCCATGCTGATCTCCTTCGTGTTGGCTTGAAGCCGGTGAGAAGCCAGTTTTAGGTCCAGATTTTATTCGGGATGCCACAAAAAAGATTGACCTTATTCGTCATAGGATGAAAGAAGCTCAAAGTAGACAAAAATCCTATGCCGATAACCGAAGAAGGAAATTAGAATTTTCTGTGGGAGATTTGGTGTTTATTCGTGTTTCACCTATGAAGGGTGTTGTGCGTTTCAGTCGATCGGGAAAATTAGCACCTCGATATATTGGTCCATTTCCCATCACCGAACGCATTGGTTCCGTGGCTTATCGCCTTTTATTACCGGCTTAATTTTCTGCTATTCATGACGTATTCCACGTCTCTCAACTACGGAAATGCCTTAGAGATTACGATTCTATTCTTGAGCCCGGTGTTATTGTAGAAATTGAAGTTTCGCCTAATTTGACTTATGAGCAACATCCTATTCGTAACATTGCTTCGGAGGTTAAACGCCTTCGAAATAAAGATGTTCCTCTTGTGAAAGTTCAATGGTCCTCAAATCCTAAGGATTTCTCTTGGGAAGTCAGAGAATTCATCGAGCGAACACATCAGGACTTACTCTCTCGTACTCCGAAAGGTGAACGTCTTATTTCAAAATTCCTTCTTTTTGTGTTGTTATGCCTTTGTATGGTTGTTACTTTTTATTTCCTTTCTTAAGTACTGCGAGGACGCAATTTCTTTAAGGAGGGGAGTCTATAACAACCCGCATATTTTACGATTGTATATTTAAATATAACCTCGTTAGTCGGATTAAAGCCCGAAAAGCTACTTTTTGTAAACAGTCGAATTGGGACTCGAGACCACTTCCATTGAGTCCAAAATGACATTTACAGCTTTTTTGAGTATAAACATCGATATGTTTGGAGTTGAGTGAATTTTCCTATTTTCTATTTTGAGCTTTGGGATTGGGTTTCAGCCCATTAACCCAACTGAATACCCTAACTCCACTCAACTTCCTTCATTCACTTTCATTTCCTAAACACTCTCTAGCTAAAACAGAAATGGAGGAAGAGAATGGAAATTAAAATTCCTAAACCTAGTTTACTAGGAAATTCAAATTCAAGCTCTAGAAAACAAAGTGAAGCTAAGGTAAGCATCATCTTCTTCTTCTCCATCTCAATCTCTCTTCAATTCTCAGAAATTCCAAACCCTAATTTAGGAAAAAATTCGCCTTTGATAATAGATTGAAGATTCTAGAGGTGTGTTGAAGAGGAATTGTTCTTGCCTTGTTTTAAAAGCTTCTCATTCATTATTTTTGGGTTTAAAGGTGAGTTCTTTAACTAACATCTATGTCTATAGCTATCATTTTTGTTAGGTATGAATTCCTAACATTTGCGCATATTCATTTGCTTTTGATTCGAATTGATTTGGTGAATTTTCCAAATTTTGGTGTTTTGGTCCAATTTTTATGAAAATCTTTCTATGGATATTTGGACATTGATAATTAGGGTGTATCGAGGAGCCTTAAGGTCGGGTTGTCGCTTGACATAAATCCTTAGTCGTTGTTACTCGTCTGATCGCTTCCGATACGTTTTGGCCACTTTGGCCTAGGCAAATTATTGCCCAGACCAGGTGACCAGATGTCTGGTGACCAAGTTCGGACGTCTGGTTTGGCCCTAGAGAGAAAAATGTATGCACACAGATTATAAAAAAATGCCAGAGACTAATTCCAGACGTTTGAAATTCAAGATCAGACGTCTGGATGAGTCTCAGACGTCTGACTTGTAGTTTTAGACGTCTATGGGTTCTCTGGATAATTTCCAGAGAACGAAACCAGACGTCTGGCCATGGCTCAGACGTCTGCTTCGGAATTCCAGACGTCTGGGTGGCTTTCTGAACTATTTTTCAGAAAACAAATCCAGACATCTGGGTTCCAAACCAAACGTCTGAAAATGTTTATTTTTGCCTATTAAGGCTATTTTGTGTGGATTTCCTATTTTAATTGATTTTTGTTGATCCGGATAGTTGTTATCACTTATTATCGACTTTGATGACTTCTTTCCTTAGACTTTTGGGAATATCCATTTGATGGATTTGATATCGATTTCTATGGTTTTGATTCACGTCTTCGAATGTGAATCTTTGGTGATTGATTGTTTTTACAATCATTTTTGTGATTTGTCACTTTCAAATACAAAGGTTTCTATACTAGTAGTAACTATTCAAACTCTTACACAAAGATGATTTCAACTCTATTTTTAATACAAAGCTCGTTTATAAAACCGTTTTCCAACTTATTAGTATATACAAACCTTTACCTCATTCGTATGAGAAATCTAATTAAACAGCTTAGTAAAACAAGTGGTATGAAACGCTTGCGGTTACTTCGTCGGTTAATTCTTGGACTTGTTCGATTGAACTCTTGTGATAATTTTTGAGTGGAAATCTACAATCTGTTCATAAATATTTAAGTTAAGCTAGTGGTTATGGGACATGAAGCTAAACTCATTTTTTTACTAGCTTAGTGTGGTTCACACTTTTTATTGATCAATGCCGATCATTTTGTGATTTAGACTAGCAATGTGTGATGTCTATTTGTTTGTGTGGGGACTAAAATCCCCGTTTGTGGAACTTCGGTTCAAATTTGGCGGGGTAGCGACCTGTGGTCTTTGGGCCGTTTGTGGAGCTTCGGCTCAAAATTGATGGTTAGCGACCATGGAATAGCATTCCGTTTGTGATACACGTGTTGGTGAGTTTTCATACTCCCGTTTGTGATAGGCCTCCCCATATGTGATTTCTGGATTTCTAATTGATGATTTCTAGAATTTGTGTTTCACCTCCTTTTATGATTGGCAATGCTAAGTTTGTCAATATTTGGGGGTTTGGTGAATAAAATAAAGAATATGACATTCTTTTTGGTGCTTTGAGATTCTTGAGATATTGTATGATTTTGTTGTTGTTTAAAGTATACTTATCACAGTATGACATCATTGTTATCATACGTTTTTGTTATATCTCTTCTTATATCTCATTTTATATATGATAATTATAGCTAGACTGATCCGTTTATTATTTTCTTCTTAAATAATACTCGGGTCAGACCGAGATGTTACAGGTGCTTCCGCTTGACTTCTTATCAGGGATTACCATCTGATTCTTTGGCTAACTGCTTTAGATTAGTAGTTATTGGTTATTATACATTTGATATATGGACTCCTTGATGTATAATTATTCTTTGTCCAGCACTTGTATCTATTCTTTTGTGATGTAGTGGATCTTGTTTTACTACTACTTTGATGTACACTTTTATGTGTTATATTCATATCTGATTCCGCCTTTGTGATATGAATATCTTTGACTGGTTTGTGTTATGTTTATTTCTATATTTGTTTCCGAAGGACTCATAGCCACTATGTGGTAGCTTTGAGTTTGTATTTAATACGTCGGATTTCCTCTTAAAATGAAATGTAAGTTATATTATCTGACATATCGGTACTCACACAAAGCAATTACACAGATGGTCGCTCCTCAACAACCTTATTCTTCGTGCTAGTCGATGGCATTACCTCGTAGTGTCCTTGGCTAGTGTGAGTATAGAGGTGGGGCGTCACAATCAAGACCGAACCATACATGTCGAACTGCTTCAACCGAATGAGGCGTGCCGAACAATCCAAACCGAGCGACTTCTGCTAACCACCTAGACCGAGCCATCTCGCTTTCCCATTCCTGACCGAGCGATATGCGTTGAGTTCTTACCACCACCTTTCTTCAGTCCGAGCAACACACACCATCTCACGAGGCCAAACGACACACGTCCTCCCTTCCTCGGTCGAACCACGCACACATGCCGAACCACTCAAATTGAACAAATTTCATATATCTCCAACCTCTCACTGGCTTGAGTCTGGTCTCGATTCAATCAAAAATTCTATAATTATCACCGTGTAGCCGGCCTAAGGTGTCGGGTAACACTAACACCAGATGGTTGTCTGACTCGAGCTTTTATGTTTTGCTTCTTATTATCTCGAGTACTCTTAAATGAGTGGATTGAGAGCAGGTGGATGATTATGGAGTTCTACAGATGGACCAACATGAGGTGGCAGTTATCTATACTTATATGTGCATTTATTATTATATTTCCACCGTGTGACACTGTGGAGCCTTGACGGTGTTGATTTGCTATTATGAGACAATGTACCAGTTGAGTTTACTTTTCCGTTGTATAAACTCTATTATGGTGTTGTATAACTTTGTGGATCTTTATTCAGATGATTATTTCACATTGTTATTACCATCTCTATTTTTTTATACCTATATTGATTATTATATTTACTCTGATGCGATATGAGATATGCGACAGGTAATTTGGTTAGTTGATGTTTCCTATTTCTTCTTTTTCCATTCTTTTCTATTCTAATTTTCATCTTATTTCCTGCTAGTCACAATTCTTCTAGTTATTTTACAACATAACTTATACATCTTCTTTCCTTCTCTATAGCCTAACAAAATGTGCTTGCTTTTCCTAGTCTTCAACTTATCATGTCCCTCATCATATAAATAAGATTAATAACCAAACACTTTAAGGAACTAATAATCAACAGGCTCTCTTTTCCATACTTCTTCTGGGATCTTCATATCTATGGCAATAGAAGGTGTATGGTTGATGAGAAATATTGCCACAGATATCGCTTTTTCCCAAAATCCTTCTTCTAGATCGGCTGTCGTTCTCAACCTCATAGCTCTTTCCTATAATATCCACATATGCTATCCACCACTCCACAACAATGTGACTCAATAGAAATAGAAAAATCTCTAACTACATGCCCGAACCAACAATAGTTAGTGGATTCTTGTGACATAAATTCACTACTATTTCCAACTTTGAGAACCTTCAAACGCTTCCTTGACTACTTCTCTACTACGGTCTTCCACTTACAAAACTAGGCAAATATTTCGTCTTTGCCCTTTAAGAAATACACCCAAACATTACGTGAGAAATCATCCACAAATAAGATGAAGTAATTAGCTCCACCAAAAGATGCAATTAGGGTGGGTCCCTACACATAAGAATGAACATACTCTAGAAAATCTGTAGCTCCAGGTCTCCTAACATCAAATTTGACATGCTTCTTCTTTCCAAAAGAACAATCTCCTCACTAATATGACCTAAACGAGAGTTTGGGCAGAAGCGATATCTGTGGTAGTATTTCATTTACTGATAAAAAATACTTATCGGTCAACCATACACCTTCTATTGTCATAAACGAGAGTATGGTTGATGAGAAACACTTTAACGAGAGTTTGACCTAAACGAGAGTATGGTTTCTCATAGCTTATCAGTCAATCTCCTCATTAATAAAGAAAATCTATACTTATTAGTCAACCCCCGCTTCTTTAATACTTCAAGACTCTCCTCATTAATATGACCTAAACGAAGATGCCATAACTGAGTAGAATCTGGAACACTAGAATTAGTAGAAGCTACCGACTCTTCAAAACCATCTCTCCATGAAGCATATAAATATCATCAACTCGCACCCCTTTCATCACTACCAAGGAACCATTCGACACTCTTAATTTCTCTGCACTTATTATTATCCTTATACCAAGTCTACTCAAAGCTCCAACAGACAACAAACTTCTACGCAGCATCGGAACATGTCTAACATCCATGATAGTCCTAATAACACCGTTATGCATCCTAAACCTCACATTTCCAACGCCTACAACATGACAAGATGTGTCATTCCTCATATGAACTGCTCCGCCATTAATCTTCTTGTAACTAAAAAATAGTTCATGTCTGACGTCATATGACAAGAGGCTCCAGAATCAATCACCTAACTTATACTCTCTAAAGGTAAAATACTAGTGAAAATAATGATATATCACTATCGCTTCCGTCTGCATCCGATCTAACTATTGACGAACTAGAAGCTTTCTCTTTCTTCTCTCTCTTCTTTCCAAGAGCTGGACAACCCATATGAAATGCTCTTTCTTCTTACAATAATAGCAAACATCTCTTCTAGGACCCATGAAGTGGGACCTATGCATATCTCTTCTACCTCCAAGGTGCTTCTGGCTTTTATCTTTTTCTCCAAATAAATAAAGTTGTTGTTGGGGAACGTCGTCATTATTCTTCACCTTCCATGTTTCAAAAACACATTTTCCAGCCAATTTGATGATGCCATAATTTTCCATATCAATACTAGAAGAATTTTCCATTGATAACTAATAAAAAACAAGACAGCTAGCTCCGATACCAATCTGTTGAGCAAAATCTACTGCTCTGATACCAATCTGCAATGCAAAATTTTAATTAATTTTCACTAACTCCAAAACTGCAGTGGAATACTAAGGAGTGGAAGCAACCAAAAGGATCCAGCTTGTCGTTTAAATTATAAACCACCAATTCAATTAAAAATAATCACCAAACAAAGAAAAAACAGAATAGTAGAGAACACAAAGATCTAAAGTGGTTCAGCCAAATTGCCTATGTCCACGGACTCAACAACCATTCTATATTTCATTGAAGAAAGAGAGTACAAGGGAGATTACTAAATTATAGGTAGTGAAGTGGAGAGACTAACATATAATTACAAAATTGAATAATCAATTTCTTTAAAAACTTGTTTGCGCTCGAAATCCCTAATTTGATTTGATTGTAGAAATTAGGGTTTACTAAAGAAGAGGATAATGGTGGATGCTCTCTCTCTCTCAGACACATATATGAGGATGAACTTCCTTCATTTAAATAGACCTAATGAAGGAGTTAGTTGGAGATTAAGGAAAATTTAATTGTTCAATTATCTTGAAATCTTTACAAATATCCAAGATTTGATTTCTATGCAAATGGATAATTTTGATCTTAGTTTCCATAATTTTCCTTGCTTGAATCAATCTCCATCATCATTCTTTTCTTTCTTCATATAACAAATCATTTAACTAATTAATCAGTTTTCTTCTAGAATATCCTCTTAAATCTTTCCATATATAACCTAATTGATTGATAAGATTAATTAGCTAAATTCTTTACTTCTTTGGCTAATATTTGAATCATCCAAATTTAACATTGAAACTTTTAACCATCGTATCTTTAGATTTCCCTTATGCCACTGTAACAACTTCATCATAATCGGCACGGTGTGCTTCGGCCTGGATTTGCGTGTTCTGGGTACTTTGATTATACTATGAAATAGTCACCGGAGTGTTTTGTGTACTCACATTTGAGTTTTCTTTTTGAATGCTAAGTGAGGACTAATGAGAGCTAATTTTTGTACAATTAGGACCGTTGAAACCTAAACTGTTATCGTTTATGGTTATTTCTTGAGATGGTTTTCTTTTTTCGCATGAGCGTTCTATGTGACTTGTATTATTTGAAGCCATGTATATATTAATATTAATGTTATTGCTTTGTATGTCAAATACCATGTTTGTTTCAGTCGGTTCAGCGAGATTTTGTCCACAACTATTATTTTCCTAAGATGTTGTAGAGGTACAAACTGCCGTATATAAACCATTTGTATTTGATGGACCATTACTACTTGTAGTTTCGTTGTTGGTTTGGCATTGTTTTTGTGCCCAAATTTTCTCAAAAACATGGTATTTTTGTGACTAACCAAAACAACTATAGTTTTGGTAAACTTAGGGTTTTCCTTCGCACTCGATATTATGTTAATGTAATTGATCATTCACATCTAATATGGCTACTTAATTAGGGAAATTAAACATACATCAATCTCAATTAGCACTCTTGCATATGAAATTTTAATAATCCCCTAAGTATAGTGATCCATTTTAGCGTCTCGTTATTTTGAACACTTCGTCTTTAAATATCAAAACATTTAAAATATGGTTAAGTGTTATAGAATTGATTTAGTAACCTTGTTGAACTATTTTTAATTAATAACTAATGACGGTAAACTTGTTTTAGAAAAATGTTAACAAAAATAAATAGTTTGAAGAACTATCAATAATGTGACCGAAAATTGTCTTATCGATAAACAGCTTTTTTCTTAGTAAAAGTTGAACTTGCTGTTCTTTCCTTATATATTAATGTGTAATTAATTAGAAATTAAAAATATTTTCATTTTTATGGCTAACTATATCATTGATGATGTTAAGTGAAGATATTTTGGAGGAGGGATATTTTGAGAAGCCTTAAGGGCTAACTAAAGTGAGTATAAGGTGGAAAGCAAGCACATGGTAAGGTGGAAAGCAAGCACATGGAGGGGGGATGGGCTTGTGATTAGAAATAGGAGGTAAGAGGTGGTAATAACCTTTTGGCAAAGTCTATGTAAGGACCCTTAAGCCTTAGAAAAATGGTTTGCTAATTCATTAAACATTGAAACAACTCTTCATCTTCTTCTGTCTACATTAAACCACTCTCAAATCTTAAAGGAACTTCATCAAAATCAAGCTTTAGTCCTAACACAACATGGAAACAAAGTTTAGCAACTCAAAACTCAAAGAAAAGGAGCACACATCCCTCACTCTTGCTAGGATGTGAGCAATATTGGAAAATTTAAGACTAGGCCTTGAATATAAAGAGGTACGATTGAGCTTTGGAGCTTGCTTTGGTTGAGGAAGGAAGTAGTATTGAGGTAGAGTCTTGTGCTTAATTATGGACTTGGAAAAGAGTGAGTTAACTCACTATTTGATTATATATGAAATTATATAATATTGCTTGTTAAATTATAGTAATGTTCACTAACTAAATAAAGTGTATATTTAGACCATACTTGCTTTTGAAAGCAAATGACAAGTATTTATGGTATATCTTCTCTTATATGACCTTCTATAACATGTGACATTGCCTTGACATTATATATTTATGGTTGATTAGATGGTGTTTGGGTTGGACTTGAATATGAAATGGTAATATAGTGATAGTCGCTATGAAAGCACTTTTAATTGCCTTGTATTTAAACTTTTTCAAATGGTTTATATGTTATAATATTATGATAATAATATATATTGGTTGTGCTCTACTCATATATAAGTGTATGTGATAATAAGAAACTGGTTTGGAAAGTTGTAGAAATTATAGAACAAAGTTTGAAAAGTTATAAGCAAAATAGTCGCTATAGAAGCACTTTGAAATTTCCATGTGTTCGACAATTTTAATATGACTTTGGGAGATATCCTTAGGGCTTTATTTGCCTGGTTTTAAATTAGTCTAAGTATACTACTTACGCTAAAAAAATTATATCTTAAAAACTTTATTTGAGTTGTAAAGATGGGTCAAACATTTGTGTTATTTTCCTATTGTTCTCTGTCCAATAGCATTTACAAAACTTATAAACGTTGTATTTGACATACGATAGAGTTTGTAGTCTGTTTTTACAACATTGGTTGTGTAGTGTTATTTTAACACACTTTGTGATTTAAAGTGAGTTTAAATGATAGTTAAATTTATTATTTTTATGGAATATTTTTAGGAATGTTTAATAACATATATTAGAGTATTTTATAAGTGGTTTGAAGTTTAAATATATTTTTAATAATTACTTACAAATTATTGAAGTAAGAGGGTTTAATAAATGTAAACATGCTTTTTGAACTTTTTAAAATTATAAAGTAGTTATTTTTAAGTAATATTTTAAATGGATATTTAAAATAAAATTAAAAGTATTTTTATGTATATATAGTTTTAGAAAAATTAGTTAAACATTTTATTAAAGTATTAAAAGGCTTATGTAACATTTTATGTTTTAAATTGCTTTTAGAATTTTATTAGATATATTAGCTTATAAAAAAATTAGTATACATATACATATAATTTTTAAAAGGCTTTTAAATTATAAACAAATGATTTAAAAAAGGGATTATGAGTTGCTTAAGTAACTTAATCATGTTTTTTTGTTTACTTGTTTAAGGAAAGTAATTAATCTTATACTTAGCAATAAAAGCCGAAAAAGTTGACTTGTTCTATCCATGAGAGTTAAGAATGATGTTCGAGTAGGGTTTAGAAGTAACAATGCTCTAACCTACAAGCTTCATCTTGATCGAGGGATAGAGTAAGTTGAGAAGGTAGGAAACGTTATAAGTATACAAGACTTGATTTCTATATGCGATTGTTTTAGGACTTGATAGTTTTTTTAGTCAACTATCGAACTTGACCAAATTAACTTAAGAAGTGTATAAAAGCTTCATGGCTTCATACGGTTTGACATCCTTTAAGGATAACTCATTGGTATGAAGCATCTTTAGCTTTAAGAACGTATATTTTTTAGATCCCCCAAGGAGAACTCCTTTATATTGTTTGCTACTTCTGAAAGAATCAGAATCAAGTTAACCGGAATTTCACCAATTTAGTTTTGAAGAATCCAAGATCGGATAAGTATTCTTATATATTACTTACTGAATACCACTTCATAACTAGTATATGTGTAATGCCCCCCACTTCTATACCCATACCGCTCAAGAGTATTACTAAGTAACACCATCGAATAATATAGAGAATGAAGTGTTATGAGATGCACACATGAATATTCCCTTTGACCAACACCGGTACGTATCTTATATATCAATATGACTACGATACTCTTACACAGTCTTGGTTTAAAGCAATAAACACGTGTGCCTCAATGATGAATAATACAAAATACAAAATAAATATCAAAGATCATAGAGTCAATCGTAGCGATAATTTATAATACAACAATATAAAAAGTATAATATACATCACCATGTCATATACATACACGAGCTTATACAATACAAATAAATATACTACAACACTGAATAACTAATCTCCTCTAAGTCTGACAAAAACACAAGATGGTCCCACTATCCCTGAACCTGTAATGTCTCGAACTGACCCGAGTATTATAAATAACACATGGGTCAAACTATGTCTATAATGATAGGTGTTATAATAACATATAATGATAATATGAGAAACATAATGGGGAAAAGGTAAACACCTTTAAATATCTTAAAACAACATCCACCACATAATTATATGGAATGGCGTCATCACCCATATAAATCCAATTAATAGAAATTAAGAAAACCATAATAGATGGGTGAATAATCCATACTATAAAACATCATCATAGAAAATGAATTCATCAAGTGAATCAGGTAAAACACACAGCGATGCCCTAATATAATATCATAAAATCATCTAATCGATAGATAATGTGAGATAGCCCATCAAATCATCTAATATTATACAAAACACAATGATAAAATCTATCACAATCCAAATCACAATTAATAAACAAAGGCTATTTTTGAAATATCAAACATCAAGAATATGGATATACGGGGACTAACAACACTTTAGACACACAGTCTCTAGGATAGTCAACTCATGATAGGATATAGACATATATGCCAATCCACTACTACACATACACATATATGAACCGGACGGGAGACTGATAGCATGTCTACTTGCTCCAGGAGCCACACATGGTCCATATGACATGACTCCTACAGTCATCGGTTACCCTTACCTCTCTCCTCTCGGTATCCTGACAATGTTCCACCATAGGCTAGACAATGCATAGCTTCTTCGGCCATAACTACCAACACTTTTGCCCCAAGGGTAACCGACTACTGGCCTATGTGATATAGGGGCACCACACACACTAGCACAAGGCTAAACAACAGAAAAATGTCACGGATTGGGGGCGCGATCTCTCAATCAGGTCATCAGGGTGGATACCGGCCAATTTGGTTCACTCCTGAAATATAAAGGGAGTCGGACCAAATATGGATGACATATGGTATTCCTAACCTATCTACTCATAGCTCTAGAAGTAGGCCGACACATGGTTCTGTATAAGTCAATACATGACTAGGTATATTAGAAATCTTACCACTGACCGACACACAACTCTAACCATAAGTCAACTCATGACTAAAATATACCCACCGTAGTTAGTATCACCACAAACACATGAGCGTATCCCCGTTTGAGTGACATTTACTTACAATGAATAATCAAATAAATAACATAACGACATCCCATACCACTGCATGTTACTCAGATATTTATTCAATGCTCATAAACTACACTCAATCCACACTAGATATCTCTATATGACAAGTCCGATAAATAACCGAAAAGTGTTACCGAAAGTCCCATA
Source organism: Allium fistulosum (assembly GCA_030737815.1). NCBI lineage: Eukaryota > Viridiplantae > Streptophyta > Magnoliopsida > Asparagales > Amaryllidaceae > Allium > Allium fistulosum. The sequence continues at coordinate 205,797,987 of CM060908.1, forward strand.
CTAAATGGTATCACTAATCCATTTATTCAAATTCCTCGTCACACAAAAATAAAATCTCATAAATCAAATAGAAGAACATCATCACCGTATCATTTAAAATATGCAACAAAACAATATCAATGGTAAATCATTCATATCATCGGAATCAATACGAAGAAGACATGAAATTTGAAATCAGAAAGTAATATATAAAAGTAGATTATTCCAATAAATAATGAGCAAACAGTTCAACGCTAAATAATTATTATTCATAAGGTATACTTTATATAACAAAATTAGTACATAGAATTAGTTAATAATATATATATATATATATATACTAGAATTAAATAAATAGTTTACTAAAATAAAATATATTCTATAGCAATATTAGCTAATTTCTTAACCATTTATAAATTAAACAGTGTTAAATATTTGTTAACAATATTGGAAAACTCATTTTAATTTTCCAAAATGACTTATATTTACAACTATATAATAAATTATATCTAATAAGTGTTGTGTGTATTTATATTAATGTTTAACTATTTTTAATTTAGTTTTATGTAAAAGCAATTTATAACAGCAAAATGTCAACATAACAAGATCCAAAAGCAGGGAAAATATACACAACAAACCAAGTACAAATACCCAAACAAGAATCGCGTTGAAAATACACAACATCCTACTCCAATTCAACACTCCAACCTATCTAAACACTGTCACACATATACAAATACATGAACCACATAAACCAGGACGCTACCCATGCACACAACCAGGTTTGTACACACACAACAATCTATTAACGCACACACACACGGATATATCTAGACACACACACACACACACACACACACACACACACATATATATATATATATTTCTACACACACATTTGTGCACTCAAACTCTCAGGCATATATGCCACTTAATGCAAGAGTTTCACCATCTAAATGTATATATAAATAACAAAAGCAGTTATCAAAGATTTGCACATAATATAAAGTAAATAGTTTGCTTTACATTGTAAAATGTGACCTGCTCAAGCTTTACACATAATATTTAACTAAATAGATTGCTTTTTATTGTAATACATGACCTACTCTCATGTATATATTGATTTTACATTCTCATGCACAAATATAGACACATGTTCACATTCAAAACTCAGAACACACAGACCTTCACATACACACACTATACTCACATGCCAATACACATAAATTTACATGTACACACATGCAATATGCAAAGCACTGCTCATATACACATACACTTCAACATACATACATGAAAACGGACACACACCCACTCAATAATACACACACTCACACTTGCACATGAATACATAGGACGAACACAAAAATATATGTTCACAAACAAACGCACGCACTCTCTCTTACGTAGTACAAACACACACACACACACACACACAAGGCACACACATATATACACCCAAACACACACATGCACATGCCGAAGTACATAAATACACATACTCTAAAACACTAATGCATATCTCATTCTCATTGTAAATACAAATATATATATATGTGTGTGTGTGTGTGTGCGCGCACTACCCCCATACACTAATTCTACCCAGAACCCACCTACACACAGTCCTTGACAAGTGCGGTAGCAAAGCACCAAAATATGTAGACACACATACCCAATTCCACATACATGAATGCACACACAACCCTACACCAAATCTAAAACACACACACCCTAGAAGGAAGCACACAAGATGACCTAACTAGTCCACCGGTCATTAATGACCGATCAACCGATCAGAGCTTGCCTAGAGCAAATATGCTCCAGGTCGAGCTTCCCACAAACTTCTTTCAACCTTAAATTATTTCCAATTTGATGCAATTATAATACATATCCATATCGACAAGTTATTCCTAATTATAAGCATGCAAATTCATGTTTATTGACATAGGTTGGTAAGGTTAAACTCACATGTAGCTTGCAGTTATCTTCTTCTTCTTTCCCTATATGCATGCTCACAGTTTCCATTGCTTCCAAAGAAGCCCAAATTGCTTGCACATGTGGGTGTATATCGAAGTCTGGATACTCGGGCTGAACTTTATAAATTTATGATAATTTTCTTGAATTAATTTGATTTATTTAAGAGATAGGGTTCAGGTGTTGTAACCCTTTTCTAAAGTCAGTAAATGTTAATGCTAAGGTTATATGTATAAATAGAGAAGAAATATCGGGAGATAGAAATGTCTGGAAATTTGAAACCTCTGGAAAACAAATATGGAGTAGTCAGGGTAATTAGATTTAAGGTTGGAGTTATTGGGCTTGTTGTGTTGGGCTTTACTTCATTATCTGATTCATTTTCCTTTCTTCCATTTCTTCCTTTTATAAAATTATTTTCTATTACATACAAAATCACAATAGAATTTCAATAAAAATTATAATAACATTTCTTAATTATTTTCGCAATGTTACAAAATTTCTAGAATTATTTCCATATTTAATTTATTTAAATTTAAATACTAAAATCAATGCTTTAAACCTAGTTTTAAACAACATCCAAATTTTATTTCTCAATTCGCAAACCACCTATTTATTCTCAAAACTATTTAATCTCATTACCACCTATCTTGTTATAAATTTTCTATATTCTAAAATTAGTTCAAATTTTAATTTTAATTCCAAAAATCCATTTTAATATTTATTATTAATTATCCTAAAACCTTGGGTTGTTACAATACGAGTCTACGTTTTGGAAGTGGTTTTGAAGCAAAATGTTATAGAGTTAAACTGTCTATCCTAAAGTTAAGTCCAAAGGAGAGGTCAGCATTAACATTTCGAACAAATGTTATAGAGTTAAACTGTTTATCCAAAGGTTAAGCCTAAGGGAGAGGTCAGCGTTAGCATTCATCAGACGACTTATGCTAGAATCCATGGAGAGATTCTGTTCGAGTGATGAAGACCACTGTGAGAGATGCTGAATGCGACTTCACCATCAGAAATGAAAAAAATAGAGTAGGCCTTATAGCTAGTGGGTTTAGCTAATCCAAAAGGGTACATCAACTCCAAGTATCTAGAGATAATTTCGATTGTGCTAGCAGAAGTTGATGGTATTCGATATCACGTGTTCGGGCATGGACCAATTATGTTTTTCTAGTAGTGTATTTTATCTAGAGATATACGTAGGTTCGAAAGGTAGATTCTAACCTATGTCAGGAGGTCTACCTCGATGTACTGAGGGCGCCTCCCATGGAAATCCATATGCAAACGAACCTTATCAATTTTAGATATACTTCTAATATTGTTATGTTGTGAGATGCAAGAAGCACGACTATTTTTTTATTTATATACTACACCCTAGAGCTATCTATTATATCTCTTTATTTACTTATTAGATGGTTTGAGTTTTTTTAAGGAGAAAACCGTTACGGTGATTCGTATGGTCTCAAAAGTTATTGTTATATGGAGTTTTCTCATACCAAGCTTATGTTTGACTCGAGGTTTTTATTTTCCCCTCAATTCCTTAAGTACTCTTTCAAGTAGGCTGAATAAAGCAGGTTTGACTATGGACACTTCACAGATTCAGGAGACGAGCTAGAGACTTCCATTTGTCTATCCATTTCCATTTCCATTGCATTATTAGTATGTATGTAGCAGCATTGTGAGGACATGCAGTTATAACTATCCAGACTGATGATATCACTAAGTTTTGTGATTCTGAAGTTACTCTATATCTTAGAGTAACCATTTGTACTGTCTGTTTGGATATTGGATATTATTGTTCCACTTGTGAGATTTTGATATCGTGTTCTTTCTTTCTTGGTTTGTTTCTTTTTCTCTTTTTACTTAACCCTAACAATCTGTCTTTTGGACACTTGGGTGCTAGGCTTACGAATATTGGAGATGTATTAGTGTCGACATTCGAGGATCAAAAAGTTGGGTTGTTACTTCCATTTTGATTGGCCTCCCTAGAACTGAAGTAGTACAACATATACCCTTTTCCAACCAAAAATCTACTCTTAAACTGGGTAACCTAACCCATATCGGAATCGTTTGTAAGAATTCCTTGTTTAAGTTTAATCCAAAGGTCCATCTCATCATCATTATAAGTCTCCAGTCGTAGAAACAAGGACCTCCTGATAGAACTTTGTAACAGTTTGATTTGTTAAAAAACTTTACAATGAAGGACTTATGTTATAATAAGCACTAGGTGTGGTGAGAAGATAGAAGTATCGCTTCGCTTAATATTGCTAGAGTGTCACTTAAGCATTGCTTAAGTGCTGCTTAACTTTTCTAGCATACTTTATCCATACTTATGTAAATATATTATAAAGAGATTATATTAAGTGTAATGTATATGTACAAGTGTATTATATGTATACGTACAAATTCATCATGAAGAACTAAAATCTAACTTTGAAGTTAACATATAAATTCATAGATTTCAAAAGTTGAATTTTACCTTTTCTATTTATTAAAAGCAAGCATGCTCGAGTTGAGTACGAACTGTGCACATTTGTTAAATAAAATAATCATATCTTAATGCATACCATCCGTCGATCCATATCATGGAAAACGAGAAAATTTTGTTAGGAATGTGGTTTTTTCTATAATTCCAATTCGTTTTATTTTAAGAATAATGATTTTTTGCTAAGTATTGCTTAAGCATTGCTTAAATTTAAGCAAAGCATACATAAGCACCAATTAAGCACGCTTAAGCACTCATCGCTTAATCGTTTTCTTTTTAAAATTAAGGGTTGTGCATGCATTTAGCGCTTAAGCGACGCTTAAGCGTGGTTTTCATACATAGCGCAGAACCCATTTTCTTTCGAAAAAAATTGGAAGTTTCCTTTTGATTTCCATATGCCTTCGACATAAGATTTGAAATATTGATAGTAGGGTTTAGTCCCCACCATGTAAATAATAATGGAATTTTCCCATTGTTTCCTCCCTGCTCCTGAGGCGATCATGGACATCTTGGCACATCTTATTGAATTGAAATCAATAGTGTTAAAAAATTATAAAGGTGTTGAAATTGGAATTTTCTCACCAACCATAACCTGGGCCGATGGTCCATCACATGCGATGAAGGGGGAAATCTATGGCCGGGTCTGAATGCACATAGTTGGCAATGTATTTCACCTCTGATTTAATACTGGCTCCTAGCAATAGTTGATAGTTACTGAATTGTTTGAGTTTTGATTGAAACTCATACTCTTGCTGGCAAAATTTCTTAATCATTTCATTATTTTCTTTGATACAACCATTGAAAAACCTGCTTCCTTGTTCGCTATTGCCTGTTACAGTAAAGCTTTGGGGTTAACAACTTTCAAAGGTGAACTGGGCGGGTCTGGGAGTGTAATAACCTGCACCTTAATGGGCTTGAATTTTGACTAAATTGAAACCCAAGCCCACTGGGGTACGGATCGTTGGGTTGGTAACCTGAAATAAACATGAGTATATCAGAGAGCTATCTACCTAAACTCATAGTGAAATATAAAAATATAATAGAACATATATACCGACTAAGGATACTGCCTTGAAATCAATATTATTCCTTGGATTATAAGTGCTGAGCATGAATGAGAAGATTTTTCCATCTAGCGTTCCCATCTTGCGCAGTAGTATGTCCCTCTAAATCTATTATATGGGTTGTAATGAGCAGGGGTCGGAACAATATTTGGAAAATTACATATTTTATCCATAACACTAGTTTATGCCAATTGATTTCCATTTAAGTGTTATGTCTGGTATTCATGGTTACCCGTTTAATTCCATGTACGCGTACGATATATCCAACCTTCTTCGAGGCATAAGTGTATATATATGCATGTGTGTGTGTGTATGTATGTATATCTATATACATTGTACTACCCAAAAGAAAACCTCGATCACTTACTACTTCTTGAATAGGAAGGAGGCAGATCCAGCAGCCATTTAATACCTCAACCCCAAATCCGGCCCTCCATAACCTAATCACTAGTCAATCAACCCTTATCTCGAAGGCCGATGACCCCTAAATACAACTTTATAATTTAATTTGACATATTATTAATGCATCTCAATGACTTATTTAAGGGCTAACTAGCCCATCTTCGAGAAACAAAAAACTAATTAAACATTGAGGTCTTTGCGTATCCCATATGGATTCTACACTAGTAGAAAGCGAAATCCGTCAAAGGATAATCCAAGTCTTTGCTAACGACCACTAGGGACAGTTGGTAGTCCAAGCCTAAATACCTTCCCTACTTCTAAATACCGGTTTATCAACAACTCCAGCATAACCCGTCGACACCTATAGTCGAAATCCCTTTTAGACTTACCTAATATAAGCCAAAAATAATGCTCATTCTGGTAACTTAACAACTCTTGTTACAAATTAAGCATCCTCATTTCCCTATTGGGCATAATCATATGTTCTTTAGGACTTCTTATATAGAGAGTAGGCATACCCAATGACCATTAAATACCTTCCACCTCGAAGTAAACCCCTTGACATCCCTAAAGGTACTGAGCCATTTAAACTTCAAATTCGAGGTGAGCCCTTGGTATATTTCCCATAGTTATACATGAATGGATATCCCTTCCTAATAGGTCCTATATTTGGAGATGTACTACATCAGTAGTACGTATACACAACTACTGGAAGCCTCTAGGTCAAGAGCAAATTTTTGTTGTGTAACTCTACTGACATCGCACCCAACCCACACTAAATCAAATCATTTATCGTAAGCCTAAATATTAGGCTAGGCCAACGAATTCACACTTGTTCTAACGAATTATCGAGGCTATATAATTTTCACTATGGAAATATATTGCCTCCTAAGTTTATTTATTAATATTAATTTACTTGTTCGCTATGAACATATTCTTATCTTATACACTTATTTTTGATATTCTTCGTTTCTTTTTTATGTCCCATAAATGTCACTTATCCGTAATAAATGGTCATTATTATTCAAATCGGGCAATCACTAATGACATTTATTTATTTGTTTCAAATTTAACTTATTATGCCTATTCTGTTTTCTTATAAATGTCATATTAAATTCTGCAATCAATCCCATTAATTACATTTATGTCCCCATTTAATTTATGTAACTCTCTATTAACTGCATATTATTGCCCACTAAATTTGAAATCACTCTTCATAATTTTTGGAGTTACTACCTCATTTCCATTACAACCTCCTAATCCTATGATTTTACTAAGCTATTAATATTTAGTCATCCTAATTATAACTAATACTAGTATCGATGTATATTTATTTATTACGTTTTATTTGTTCCCTTATACGTATAGATATTTTTAATTAGTAGGCGCGGTTATACGTGTGTGTGTGCATGCGTGTGTGTATGTGTGTGTGTGTGTGTATATGTATATGTACATCTATTTACAACTCCTTAATTCCTACATTGAGGAATTTTAGAATATACACTTATATCTACATTATACAAAGAACATTTATTTCCACATTTCAATATATTGGAGCTATCCTTCCTAAAAGGATTAACGTTATAAATTTCCATAAACTACCTAAAAGGAGGACCTTTGCAGCGTTTGAAATTATAAGGACTCATCTCTTTTGAAATTCCTACATTCAGAATTTTTGAAACAACCTAAACTTTAGTATATTCCTTATTATTCCAAATGACGCACTTTTTATACTATGAGGTTATACAATCTATGGAAATTTACACGAAAATAGCTACGACAAAATTGTATAATTCAATGCTTCCAATAAAATAAAACATAGAAATTTACATTCCAAGTCAAATTAGAGCATTTCAAATGGTTAATGAACAATTTACAACCCAACTAATATAAATCTAGAATAAAATTCACAATCTTGTCAACATTATACTTTAAAATTTTAAGGGATTAAATTCCAAAATTCCAAATTATGGTGTATATGACATTTCATCACAATTACATAACTTGCAAAATATGTAGACGAGATTTCAATTAAATCTATTCAATTTAGGCCTATAATTCAACATATCTTGCATAGGCATAACAATCAAATAAAATTCAATGGTATAAATTTCAGTGTTACATATAAATCATGTAACAACCCATCTTGAAACAGGCCTAATTTTCGGCCCAAGAAAAGGCTCATCGAACATTAGACATATTCCAAAGCTAGCTGTTGGTTGAACAATACGTAGAGCTATCTACTAATGCTATCAGAATCTTACAGCGGAAATGATAAAATATAATATCAAAAATATTATCCATTTTATAAAAATTCAAATTCCAAAATAAAACATAACATCCCAATATATGTAGTACAATATATCAAAATACAAGAATATCATTTTTGAAATGGGTATATCAAAATATAAAAACATAAGTAGTTAGATAACTGCCTCAAGACTCCGTCTCCTCCTTCATCTCCTAGATCTTCATTGTCTTCTCTAACCTGTGTTGTAATGAGCAGGGAGTCAGAACAACAATGTATGGTGCATAAAATCTCAAGTCTTTCCATAATAGTATTTGGGCAGTATAATTTAGATAATAACATGTCTTACATATTCTAACTTATAAATACCTCTGACTGTAAGCCCGAAGGCTCTCCCAGTCTAATCCTATAACTCACGCTTTCCTAACCCAACTCTATAACTTACATTCAATTGTAGGCCCAAGGCCATTCCGAGTCCCACGTATCTGCCGTCGGTCATGTTCTAATAATATGTGAGAAAACACCTAGGCCGCTTAATACCTTCTCAATATGACTTAGGCAAACTCTGATCATTTAATACATATATATTAGGTAGGTCTCTGTCATTTAATACCCAACCCAAGGCGGATCCCTCTCTGGTACATCTAGCTGACATCGCACGAAATCTCATCAGACCACTTAATACTTCTTTTTGGAAGAGGCGACCCTAAATAACCACTTAATAACTTAAACTCGAAATGGACCCTTCCTGATATTTCCATCTACGGTGCCTAAACGCTATCCCTGACCATTTAGTACATCCTAATTATGGAGGAGACGGACCCTACAATAGCTACTTACTACCTCATTCCCCAAATCAGGTCCTACATATTATTACCCACACCTCAAACTGTGACATCTCACATTAGTCCGACTATTCGTAGGCACTGGTAGCCAAGTTACACCGTTGGTAGCCAGATTCGCTAGGCAGACTTCCATGTGCTTTTGACTGACCTTGCATCCCTATAAGTTGGTCATAATTAACACTCCCCTAATCATACTACCATATACCTCACTGCATTCTACGAGGGCTATAAAGAAAAATTCTTTATTCTGCCACTAATCAAAATCATCCTTAACTTCCATCCTATGGGATTTTACTGCTAATTATTAACCTATTTACTATGAAATCAATATGTTACTAATTATACGGTATTTATATGCATACACACACACACGTGTGCTGCAACATTCCTAAGTGTGCGATGTTTGCATCATACTCTAATCGTATAAATGTCAAAACTTCCAGTTTATACAAGTCTAACTTCATACCATAACATAAAAATTAGCTAATATCCTTAGCCCAATAATAGACTTGTATAAGAAAATAGAACCAATTACCAAACTTATTTTATATTAAAATAATAGAATTGACATAAATAGAATTTACAATTCAAATCCTTTTACACTCTATTCAACTTCTATATATAAAAAGAAAAGGGATCATATTTAGAATATGGAAATAGGCAATGCAAACTACGAATAGAAGAATCCATACTTTACACACCATTTCCTAATTTATTTCCTTTCTAGAACCCTTGGTCTTATTAAAAGAGAAAAGTGAAAAGTGGAATAAAATGTAAAGTATTAAAATTGTAATAACTACAAAAATTCCACTATTTCAATATTGAATAATTGAGAATCCAAAACACCAGAATTGACATTTCACTTTGGGGAATTTGGGGTTTTAATTTGGTGTTTTTCTGAACAAAATTCCCCAAGGCATATATCAAATCCAACCTATACTATACAATTACTAAAATGAGAAAAAACTAAGATTTCCACTCATAGATAATTCCCAGCTTTCTCCTTTGGATTTGAATACGCCTACTTCTTTTTCCTCTTTTTGGACCTCTTCCTTTTGAAATATAGAATAATTGGATTGTATATTAATTAGATTCAGAATTTTAGGTGTTGGAAGAGAATAGAATTAGAAATTGAATATTAATATCTAAAATCCCTTACTTGAAGACCTTACGAAATTTCTGAATTGTGTGGAAGAAAGAGACTAACAAAGCTCTGCCTACATTCTCAAATAATTTGTGAATAAAAGTGAGGGGGCTAGGCTCTTATTTATAGTAGTTAGAAGTCATCAAAATCATTAGATTTTAGTTAGTTTAAAATAAAATAATCCAGGCCATTCTTGGCCTAAATAACCATAGTCGCCACAACATCCACCGATCGACCGCTCCTAACTAGGCGGTCGACCAGTTGATTATATTTGGGATTCTATTAATTGTTATGTTTAACATATTATATATTCCTTATTTAATTTTTAAAGTTAATGTTTATATTAATGTTTTCCCTAACCCCATTTCTAATCAACTATAATTTTTAAATTTCAAATTCTCAACACTAATGATAAATTTGAATTTGAATCCGATTTGAATTATTTTGAATTTTAAAAATTCAAACATCAATAACTTCTCTGTTCGAGCTCCAATTTCAAAACTTTGTATATGGAAATTGATCGGAAATGAAAACTTTGTAAATGTCAGAATTTGGCCATGGAAGTTGTACCATTGCATTCATAGAAATTTTTATTGTTATTATTAATTAATTAATTTCTTATTAATTTCTATGGGCTGTTACATTATCCCTTTTTAAAAAGCATTTCGTCCCCAAAATCCCTATGGGACAAACAATGTATCTCTCATTAAGCATCCATGTTATATAACCAAGTTATCTGCACAACCATCTACTCAATCAAAAATTACAATGCGATTATGTATGTAGACATACTATAGGTGGGCTTAGTCCTAGTGTGAATGCAAGGTCAAGTTATATAGGCATGTATGAAAACATCCTAAATATGCATAAAATTTCTATATAAGTGCAAAGATGACAGTAAAAAGTGCGGCAACCATTCCCTACCATCCAATCTACTAACTACGATGCACCTAGAAACCAAATTTTAGAGAGAAAAAGCTTACCAAAGAAAAGCTTAGGATGAGAAGTCCTCGTCTTCTCTTCAGTTTCCCATGTGCGTTCCGCTAGATTATCCCACAATTGTATTCGAACCAACCTGATTTCTTTGTAGCGGAGCTTCTTGGTTTTGTGCTCCACTATGTGTATGGTGGCATGGGGTGCTATCAGCTCCGTCTCAATGTTTACTAACTGATCAATGTCTACCACGGTGGTTGTGCTATGAAGGCATTCCTCAAGTGCGAAACGTGAAACATGTCATGTACTCCTGCCAACTTATCTGGTAGCTCTACTCGATACGCAAGTCTCTATATTCTTTCCAAGATCGGGAATGGCCTAGCAAACCTTGGTGCTAACTTTGTCGACTTACCAAATCTTATAACCTTCCTAAGAAGGAAAACATTAACAAACACCATGTCTCCTACCTCAAACTCTAATTCTTTCCTTCGCTTATCAACATAGAACTTCTGTCGATTATGTATAGCCTTCGTTCACTAAATAATCAACCCTATCTTTTCTAAGGTCTCGCAAATCAAATCTGATCCGAGTAAAAATTTTGTATGGCCTCTCGTATAACACTTCAAAGGGTGTCATGACAATCGTCGCATGGTGACTATTATTATACGCGAATTCTACTAAAGGTAAGTGTTACTCCCAATGCCCTCCAAAGTCCATGATACAAGCTCTCAACAAGTCTTCCAAAAACCTATTTACCTGCAATGACCCGGAATATCCAACGTTTCGTATTTAAAAATCTGAATTATTTAAATATTTGAATCTAGGATTTAGTGTAAATAAACATAATTTTATAACCTTATTGTCCGCTTTATAATTAATAACTAATGATAGGAAATTCATTTTTGAATTTTTTATATAAATATATACTTTGTAGAAATGCTAAAAATGTGACCTGAATACGTTTTAATAAAAATCAACTTTTTGTTCAATACAAGTTGTACAAATATTTTGGAACTTGTATAGTAATATGACAACATATAAACAACAACTCAAAACCATTCTTTAGCTAATCAAACTTATTTAAGACTAAGTAAAGACATAGGGCACTAAACGACCCTTAAATCAAGGAGTGATTTAAGGAAGGTAAGGTTTGTATAAGAGTATGATTTGCATGTACCAAAGCATGGAAGGTGGAGGGGTTAAGGGTCTTTTACCACTTCATTTTCTAGCTTATAAATAAGCACTTACGGCCTCCTTCCATATTTAGTAATTCAAAAACCAAAAATCTAAGTTCTTGCACTTCCTCCACTTCTTAATGTCTTCTTTCCCTTCTTCACCACTTTTTCCCTTGTGCCATGAGCATAGGAGGCAATTATGGCCTTAGGTCATGAGCTATGAAGGGGGAGGGAGGCTATAGCCATAAGCAGTGGGGGTGGAGGTCATGACCGTGTGCAATGAAGGAAGGTGGAGACTTTGGCCGTGAGCTAGGAGAAAATGGAGATGATGGTAGGAGGTTTTGTTGATTGCTTGAATGTTGGTAGGAAGATGATAGTGTTTAGTTTGAATAAATCTGAGTTATCTTACCTTGAATGAAAACAATAAATTGTTAATTTGCTTGTTAAAAACTTGTTAATTTGTTTGCTATTATTAATAATAATAGACCCTAACTAAGTAAAGTTATAAACCCTTATTTCATTCTTTGAATAGAATATTAATTGTGTGGTTATTGTGCCTTGGAAGGCCTTGATTTATACATGGTTGAATGATGTTGAATGTGAAATTGTCTGTATAGCGATAGTCGCTATAAACGCACTTTGAAATCCCTTAATTTTAACTTGTGTAATTTGGTGATTTATGAACTTATCATTGTATAACTTGAATTGGTTGTTATCTACACTTCTATAAGTGCTTTAGATAATCAGGAATTAGTTTGGAATCTTGTGAGATTAATTGAATAAAGCTAAGTAAAAATAGTTGTTATATCGACACTTTTAAATTCCCTATTTTTAGGAAATAATGTTTATTTTTGTGGAAACCTCCTTAGAGGTTTCTTTACCATTTTAACAAGTAAATAATATATTATTCTTATTGTAAAATTTTTGAAGCTTGAATCATTTGATAGCTAGTTGAATGAAGTGGCAAAAGCTATAGCGTAATAGTCGCTATACGAACACTTCGAAAAATACCTTGTTTTCAAAAATTTCTACAAAATAATTAATAGTTATTCCTTGGGATTTTTCTTCATGTTTTCTAAGTACCCAAAGTTTACTAACTAGATGCAAAGTTGTAGCAAAACATGTTAAAAACATACAACAGAACTTTAGACAGCATTTCTGAATGCTATCTTTGCTATTTGAAACTATAAATTGTGTAAAAATAATATTTAGATTAAGTATTTTTCTCTAATCTTAGGGTTGTTTTCTAAATTATATTAGAGTGTTTTAAAGTTGGTTTGAAGTTTAAATATATTCTAATAATTATATATGTATTTTCAAAGTAAAGAGTTTTATAATATAAAACATGTTTTTTATCAAATTATAAGTTAGTTATTTTCAAGTAATATTTTACGTAGATGTTTAAAACCTATTTACAAGTATTTCTAAAGTATTTATATAAGTTTTGAAAATGGTAATTGACAAGGCTTAACACTAAAAGCCGACGAGGTAGACTTTTCTATTTGTGAGAGTTAAAATTGATGTCAAGTGGGGACGGAGCAATAAAGCTCTAACCTACCGACTTCCCTCTTGAATGTGGAATAGTTATGCTGGAATGTAAGAAACGTGTTAAACTCGTTGTTTGCTTACTTATTTAATAGTTAATTAACTTTTCTAAGCGCTAAAAGCCGACGAAGTAGGATTATCTCTTTGTGAGAGTTAAGATTGATGTCGAGTAGGGGCATAGCAATAGAGCACTAAACTACTAGGCTTCCCTCTTGAATGAGGAATAGTTAAGTTGGGTTAGTTGTGACAATGTTTAAGTAACACTTGTCGTAAGCCTTTTAAAATGTAATTAAACCTTTAAAAAAGAGTTTTAAAGATAACGATTAAATGTGAAGTGTTTTGGGTTTGTAGTAAACAATGTTTTAGTAACAGTTTTTTTTAAATCACTTTAATTATATTTTTAAGTAAGTAAATCTTGTTAAATGATTTGTGAATATATTAATACAATGTGAGATAAGTATATGAATACTTTTGAAGTATTAAAAAGAGTATAAATGGATAGTAAATCAATAGGATATCAATATATATCTTTTATAAAGAGAAATAAAATATATATACAATAATATATGAAGGAAGTTTTAATTAATAAAGGAGTATTAATTAATAAAGGAAGTTTTGACTGATGAAAGAAGATTTGTTAGATAAAAATAAGTTTTACTAATAAAATGGTTTCTTAATTTATAAAGGATAAATTAATTAGAAAGGGATTAAAAGTCATTTAAGTGATTTGATCATGCTTTGTATGAATTGATAGAGCCTATGTGTTTACTTGCTTATGGTAAAGTATACGAGACTAAGTTTCCCTATGCATTCATCCTTGTTGTTGTTGAATATGACCATATTCGTCGATTCAGTCTTAGAGAGACCAGGTTCGATAAGTATTCAACTTATCCAAAACCACTTCAAAGCCGAGATACGTGTTTTATCCCTTCGAAGTGAATCTGTTCGAGATGCTGGAACCCAATTATGGATTTGTGTTATGTTCGAGTGATGAAGACTCATGTGAAGAACGTCATGCATAGCCTCAATGACTAAAGATGGAGTAGGCTACACAATCTAGGGTTTAGCCAACTTAAGGGGGTACATCAACTACATTATCTAGAGTACGCTTATAGATGTGCTAGTGGTAATTGTTGATACTTGGTTTACGTTGTTCATGAAAATGTTTAGATGTTAGGCCAGTTGTGTTTTCCTTACGGTGTATTTTATCTGGAGATATACGACGCTCGAAAAAGTATCTTCTGATCTGTGTCATAGGAGACCGATCTCAGTTCACCGAGGAGGTCTTCGTGGAAAATCCATTTATACGAACGTGCCTTAATGATTTTACTTGTGCTCTAATATGCTGTTGAATGTAAAAAATGTAACCATTTTGGCTATGTTATATATTTATATTAAACACCCTAGACATTATTATAATATCATTGTAGAAATAGCTTGGTTATCATAAGGTAAAAACTCGTCTGTGTTTATTTATAGCGCGGTCTTACGAGTTAACTTTATATTTTGAAAGGTTTTATAAATTTAAGATCTATATGATTGAGTTTCTTATGCTGGTTTACCAGACTGATCTGGGTGTCATTTTCTTATAATGCTTGGTTTAGCCCGGTGTATATTTCCAAATTTCTTTGATTTTCATTGAAGCTCTTGGAGAGGAGTTAGATGATTACCCATCATAGTATTCTTATTTCTACTACATTACTTTTTTTGTTTTTATCAGCAATTGTAAGGACAGGTTGTTAGAATTGTCCAAGCTGATGATAGGTTCGTTTCCTCTGATTATTATATCCATGAAGTTGTGACGACCCTGAATTTTGGACATTTGAAATTGAAATATTTAATTGATTTTAAATATTTGGAAGTTAGTTTAACTTGAATTTCAAATATCACTATGAATTTGGCGATTAAATTATTAAATTTAATTTTTGAAACTGGGTAAAATATTGTATCTTCAGTTTTAGCTTGTTAAAAATAATTTGAAGTCTTGTAAAATCTATATTGATAATACTAAAGGTAATAGAACTTTTATAATTTAATTTGAAAGTGTTTTGTTCAGTTTTGAAATTATATCGTTTAAATCGATATTTATAAATAGCCTTCCGAGACACAGTCTCAGAATTCGACAAAACCAGTTTCATTGGATCCATAATAGTGTATTATTATTGGGTTTCAATTTCCGTAGCATTTGGAGTTGTCGTGTGATCGTACGGTAGATACGCGCTGAATTTATATCGGAAAACTTAATATTATAACTGGTCCAAAAAGCTATCTTTTCATACGATCAAATTTGAACTCGAAACCTTTTCCGCATTCGGAAGAGGGGTATAACATTATAAACGCCTAGCGGCACGCCTCGATAGGAGATCGAGATTTTAGACTTCGTTTTCTAAACGATTTAAATTCAAATTTGAAATTTAAAAATAAAATATATGTATTTAATATAATGTTTTCTCAAGGCAAATTTAACACGTTTCTTCGTTCTTTAAACACTTGGCATCTTTCCTATAACACGCGTCTCTCCAAATGAAAGAAAAAATAAAATAAAATAAAAACAAAAGAGCCGAGACCTTTCTCCTTTTCAATTCAAAAAAAAACATCAGAACGAAATGAAAAAATAATTAATGGCTGTTCTTTTCCTCTTTTCTATTCAAATCAAAATAATGACCGAAGCCTGGGAATCGAAATCCTCTTCCAAAAATCAAGAGCGGTCGATACGAATTGGGGCTTGAGTTCGACTTGAAGGCGGCGGCATTCGCGAGTGCCTCACAAATGGTAAACTCAGGCGATCGATTTCGACTTCGTCTTGGAGGATCTCGATTGCGCGATAGAAGCTCGGCGGGGCCAACGTGGACTTGAAGGCGATTTCGTTGCGGTGGCAGGCTCGAGGTTGCAAGGGCAGCGCGTTTGTCGCGATGACGGGTAGCCGATGTCGTACGCGAGCTCGGCTAGGGCATGTGAGGCACAGAGGCACGAGAAGATCTAGGAGCTCGCGAGGCAGTGAAGACGACATGAGCAACTCCGTTCTTCTCCAGCAGTTTATCTCGGCAGTTCGTCGTTCGATGTTGCTAGGGTATCATGGTCAAGGCAGTGAGGTATAATAGTATTTTTAATTTATTGTGTGCCCATCCTTGTGGTTGCACTGATATATCTATATTAGTAAAACTTTTGATCCTGGATAAAGTCTGTTTATTGGAAAAAGGAAAATGACCCTGGAAAATATATTTGTTAATGAATGATATATATACATATCACCCTAAAAAAAATCCTTACAAAATTAAGGCAGTAAAGAGAGGGTCATTGCAATGACCCTCTCTTTACTGCCTTAATTTTGTAAGGATTTTTTTTAGGGTGATATGTATATATATCATTCATTAACAAATATATTTTCCAGGGTCATTTTCCTTTTTCCAATAAACAGACTTTATCCAGGATCAAAAGTTTTACTAATATAGATATATCAGAAAAAAATAAATATTAGTTTAAAATTTAATTTTTGAGTTAAATTGAATCATTAGTAATTAAATTTAGTAAATGGAAAATTAATTGTTCGATTTATTCGAATATTAATAAATTATTTATACAAGGTCAAGAACTGTGAAGAAAACAATTTGGAATAAAAATGGGTTGCATGCATAAGCAAATGTGAGATCTTCTCACTCAAATTAAAATAATTGGAATTTCAGTTATTGATTGATTGTTTGGATGTGATAGTATATATGATAGTAGCATATATATATATTTGGAGTGATTGATTTCCCGCATTATATAGCGAATGAGACCCTATGCGCCGCTTAATATCGGATGATATTATATAATCCCATATACCGCGATATTCCACCTCGAAGTGGAATTGGTATTTAATTGTTGTGCTAACATCTGTGGATGCAGAGAAACAGGTTGGAGGGATCCAACTGGATTCCTCAAATTGTTTAATTTATTTCATATGTTGTGATGTGGTTATTGATAATCTGTGAATGATTATATTGGTGATTGAAATTTATTGAAGGCTATGGTTTGGCCGAATATATTCTGGTATTTTAAAAATACCAGGATATATAATTGGATTTTTGAAACTTAAAGTAAAGATTTATTTTAAAAGGTAATAAATTTTTGGAAATCAATTTCGAAATCAATTTGGAATTTGATTTGGTGTTTGAAAGTGAATATTTGGAAATCGATTTGAAAATTGTATATCAATGGATATTTGGAAATGTAAATTCACAATGAGAATTTATAAAGAAAAGGGAGATTTGTTTTAAAATTAAATATTGGTTTATTTTTAAAAGTGTGGAAAGAAAGTTTACGAATTTGGAACGTAAATTTAAAATAAATTCAGAAGGATTTAGTAATTGATTTAAATAGACCATTTTGAAATGGAAACAATATTCTTCCCTGAAAAGCCGAGTATGGTTTCACAATAGCTTTTAAAATATAAATTAAAATTTCTAGAATTGGTTTTAAAAAGAATATTATTGGAGAAATTATTTTCGGAAATTGTTTTTAAATCTTTTAAGTAAATATTTTTAAGTTGATTATAGAAGTGGTTATTTTAAAGATTAAATTGGTATTTGATTTAGAAAATGGATATTTTAATAATTACACTTTATCTAATAATTTTATTCTTAAAATTATTTGGACTTGAGTTTTTATATGAGATATTGATATTAAATTTCATAACTAATATTTTAAAATAAAGTGTTTAAAGATAGTTTTCATTTTTAAAGTGTTTTCCAAATATATTTTGGATAAGTGATTTAAATTATTTTAAAGTATTCAGACTTGGCAGATTTTCAGTGGAAATAAATAATATCGGGAATTTTATTCCGCAAAAGAAAAGTGATTTGAAATTGGTTTTCAAAGTGTTGAAGTGTTAAAATATATCTTGCGAAGATATTTTGAAAATAAATAATTGGGAAAAAATTATTTAAAATCTGATGATTGTTGTGAATATTGTTTGATAGTTAAATAACCGACTATCGATATTAGCCTTTGAAACGGCACTTGAATTTGTTTTCAAAACAAGCGCTCATTATTCGGTTAAGCCGGGAAAGGACTTTATGTCATAAAACCCATTCCGAATAATGATACGACGAAATGGGATTGCATTTGAAGATGGTGTTGAAGATTGGGTATATTCGAAAATGAAAGGATTACCTGTCGAATGTCTCTGCACCGAGTTACTCCGGTATAGAGCTTTTATCACCCTTTGTGATGGGGAGTCCGGACGTGATTAGTGAATATTCGGATTTCAAGGGCTTCTTTGAAGTGCCTTCGGTTCCGTTCGAACCCGGAACGGACTTGTATGGATGTACGTCTGACGTTACACTTTGAGATGTAAAGCCGGTTTCTATCAAATACATTTCTGTTGGTGGCGGGGAATTTATTCTCTTATCTTAACACTCTTCTCCGAGACGTATGAGCTCAGAGGTTATGTAGTTGATGGTTACTAGTGATACATTCCCAATTTGGTAATGTGGCATGCTAAGTGTTGCTGATCATTTGTTGATCGAAGCATGGCTTTTGTGAAAAGCGTAGCTTTGTGGACGAGACTTCGTCGGACCTCACAACCCGGAATAGTCGAAACAGGAAGGATGCGGTAAGGTTGTTTTGGGGGTAGCGCCCTCAAGGTATGTCCATTTCCTTCTGTAAAAAGGTTGTATCATGGTATGGAGCCCAGATACTTAACTTATGTGGTTGCTGCAAATTTATTACTTTGTGGTTGTTGGTGTTGAGGATCCTCGGATAAAGGTCTATAACGACGGGGGATGGCATACTCGTGTGTGGAGTTATCAAATAAATAATATCAGGAATTTTATTCCGCAAAAGAAAAGTGATTTGAAATTGGTTTTCAAAGTGTTGAAGTGTTAAAATATATCTTGCGAAGATATTTTGAAAATAAATAATTGGGAAAAAATTATTTAAAATATGATGATTGTTGTGAATATTGTTTGATAGTTAAATAACCGACTATCAATATTGGCCTTTGAAATGACACTTGAAGTTGTTTTCAAAATAAGAGCTCATTATTCGGTTAAGCCGGGAGAGGACTTTATGTCATAAAACCCATTCCGAATAATGATACGATGAAATGGGATATCATTTGAAGATGATGTTGAAGACTGGGTATTTTCGAAAATGAAAGGATTACCTGTCGAATGTCTCTGCACCGAGTTGCTCCGGTATAGAGATTTTATCACCCTTTGTGATGGGGAGTACGAACGTGATTAGGGAATATCCAAATTCAAGGGCTTCTTTGAAGTGCCTTCGGTTCCATTCGAACCCGGAATGGACTTGTATGGATGTATGTCTGACGTTACACTTTGAGATGTAAAGCGGGTTTCTATCAAATACATTTCTGTTGGTGGCGGGGAATTTATTCTCTTAGCTTAACACCCTTCTCTAAGACGTATGAGCTCAGAGGTTATGTAGTTGATGGTTACTAGTGATACATTCCCAATTTGGTAATGTGGCATGCTAAGTGTTGCTGATCATTTGTTGATCGAAGCATGGCTTTTGTGAAAAGCGTAGCTTTGTGGACGAGACTTCGTCAGACCTCACAACCCCGGAAATGGTCGAAACAGGAAGGATGCGGCAAGGTTGTTTTGGGGGTAGCTCCCTCAGGGTATGTCCATTTCCTTCTAGAAAAAGGTGGCATCATGGTATGGAGCCCAGATACTTAACTTATGTGGTTGCTGCAAATTTATTACTTTGTGGTTGTTGGCGTTGAGGATCCTCGGATAAAGGTCGGTAATGACCGGGGATGGCATACTCGTGTATGGAGTTATCTAGTTACAGCTTCATTGCACCAGAAGCGTGAGGTAACTCGGCCTTGTGTTGGTAGAGATCTGGTTAGGTTCTCGGGGCGTCCCTTCAGAGGCGTACCTATGTGGTGTAGGAAGTTCCTTAGCCTGACCATTTGTTGGAAATCCAAAGATACAATACGCGCCCTGTACGGTTTTAGTTGTATAACCTGCCATTTACTTATGGTAGTTTCATTTTCCAAAAACATAGTGGATTTCTTTTTATTCCTTTGTGCAAATAACTGTTTTAAGATCTCACACCAGTCCCATGTCTGACCTGGAGTTTATTGTTCCCTTTCTAAACTCTGGGTGCCCATAATTTTCCACACGGGCAGCCTAGAGTCAGGTTATCAGTTGTTCTGGAGCGAAGTCAGAAAAGTATGCTGTGGAGATCAGGAGGCAAACTGGATGGCGGGATGTACTTCCGTATACTATTATCATTCCGCTGTGTATTCAATCATATGGGCAGGTTATTATAACTGCCAGTGTTGTGTGATGTTGTTGTAAACTCTGATGATGTATTGTATGAACTGGTATAGTTCTTTTGTTTAAAGATTATTCATTTATCTATTATATATTGTTCCGCTGCGAATGTGAGATTATGTTATTGTTTCTGTATCTTCTTCTTCTTTAACCCTAACGGTTCGGTTTTCCGGCATTCGATGGTTCAGCATTTGATGCAGTGGACGTATTAATGTCGACTTTCGGGCATCGAAAAATTGGGTTGTTACAAGTGGTATCAGAGCAATTGGTTAAGCGACAACCTTGGCTCTGGTGGGGATTACTCATTAGAAATAGAGTCAGTAGTACTCTAGAATGAGTGTGGGTGTAATAATAGACATGAGCGTGTATTATTTAGTGAATATAAAAATTGTTTTGTATTGTGTTGACTTATCGGTTGATTGTTTATAGATTCTGGTCGGTACAGTCTTGACAACTGTATCGATAGGGATTTCTAAACTCTTAAACTAGGCAAACCAACACAGTATTGTTTTAAAAATAGGGTAAATGAAATAATTTTACCCAAATTATTTTTGTATATAAAAGGAAATAATTTTTGAAAATTATTATAGTATATGGTTGCTTGATTGTTAGGAAGTGATAATATTAAAATATTATCATTATTGTATGGAAATTAAAAATTGAAATCGAAACCAAAGGTTAAGAAATAAATTCATATACAAATGAAGTTTATAAATGTGAATTATAAATGTAATTTATAATTGAAAATGAAATAGAATTCCAGAGAAATATTTGAAAATAAATTGAAAGGATTTGGGGTTTGAGATTTGGGAAATTTAAATTCTTTTGAGTTTGAAAATGATTTTCAAAGGTTTTGGAAAAATGTTTTGAAGAAATAAAAGCACTAAACTCTTTTCGGTCGCTGGAAAGTAATTCCGATGATGACCGCGGCATCATCGGTGTTCATTTTCGAGTTTCCAAGGGAGGAATTGCGGCCCAATTTATTTTAAAAATTGAAGTTGTTTGCGATTGAGTTTGATTTTGGATATAATTAATTTCAAAGATGATTTTGGAAAGACTCTGGAATCTTATTAAAAATAGTTATGGAATAATAAATAAGTTTGAAAACTTAGAAAATTCAAATTTAAACTGAAATTAACTTAAGTTAATTTGAATAAAGGTAAATTTGAGAAGTAAGTCTAGTAGACTAAATGGATTGGAATACAATTTATTAAGGTGGAAAATAAATTGTAAACGAATAAATAAATTTACAATTGTAAGTAAATGAAATTGAAGCTGAATATTGGAAATTGAATTTGATCTGTGATAAACAAAGTGAAATGGAAAATTTGTCAAGTTGGATCAAATGAAGCAAAGTATTGAAATAAAATTAGTAAGTGAAGCTAATTGAAGGAATGACAAATTTAATATGGTTTGAAATGAATTGAATTAAAGGTAAATTGAATTCATATGGAATTGGAGATCCAGTTTAAATATAAGTGAATGAAGATTAAACTGGAAGTTGTAAAATGGTGATCGTGAATAAGTGGATAGAAATCAAAATATAAATGTGAATAAAAGAGAATTGATATAGCTAATAATCAATTGGAATAACATACGTAGGATGTACGTATATTATTTTATTCGCATAGCAATTTGATCCAGAATTCGAGCACAAAAATTCGAGATAATTATATCGATTCGAGTTGGGATTTTCACTCGATTTTCGACGGCGAACCCTGGATATGGATTTTTGGTTGATTCCGGAAATTCCCTATCATAGTTATGATTATGCAAGGAGAATGACGGTTTCTGATCAAGAAACCAGATCTGAGTCCGCACTAGGAAGTCAGGTGAACGATACTAGTTCGGAAGTGAAATTGTGTGATCGAGTGAGCGATCGAATTTGATATTGCGTACGGATGATATGAGTACATCGTACGGGTTAAGTACAACAAATATTGAAAAGATTGTAATTGAATTGAACAAAATGATTTTTGAATGTCGTAATTGGACATTATTGATAAAAAGGACATACAGGTGTTATAAAGGAAAAGGAATGGGATTTTTGATTTTGAAGATAAAAATTTAATTGCTTGACAAAAAGGGTATGTATTTAAATTTCAATATGAAATTTGATCCTTTTCTGGTCTAGCCACTTGGCCTTTTTTTTCTTTTGAAATCTGGGGGTCCGTAAGGACATTTTGTAGTCGTACCGAGCTAGCCGCGCAAAGGAGACGCTGGCGAAACTTTCGGAAATTTAAAGAGTTAGAAAAATTTTCAGAAATTTTGAAAATTTAAAATTTGAATTTGAATTGAAATTTGAATTATTGAGAAAATAATATTGTATGAAACTTGTGGTTGAGTTTGGGAAGTAAATAAGAAGCTAATATGTCTTCAATAAAAATTTGTTTTGACAAGTTGATAAAACTGTTTAGTTTTGGGAAATTAATAAACGGATTATGGATCATTCTTCTTAACTAGTAATTTCGGGACAAAATTCTTTTAAGGGGGGAAGAATGTGATGACCCTGAATTTTGGAAATTTGAAATTGAAATATTTAATTGATTTTAAATATTTGGAAGTTAGTTTAACTTGAATTTCAAATATCACTATGAATTTGGCGATTAAATTATTAAATTTAATTTTTGAAACTGAGTAAAATATTGTTTCTTCAGTTTTGAGCTTGTTAAAAATAATTTAAAGTCTTGTAAAATCTATATTGATAATACTGAAGGTAATAGAACTTTTAAAATTTAATTTGAAAGTGTTTTGTTCAGTTTTGAAATTATATCGTTTAAATCGATATTTAAAAATAGCCTTCCGAGGCATAGTCTCAGAATTCGATGAAACCAGTTCCATTGGATCCATAATAGTGTATTATTATCGGGTTTCAATTTCTGTAGCATTCGGAGTTGTCATGTGATCGTACGGTAGATAAACGCGCTGAATTTATATCGGAAAACTTAATATTATAACTGGTCCAAAAAGCTATCTTTTCCATACGATCAAATTTGAACTCGAAACCTTTTCCGTTGCGTTTGGAATAGGGGTATAACATTATAAACGCCTAGCGGCACGCCTCGATAGGAGATCGAGATTTTAGACTTCGTTTTCTAAACGATTTAAATTCAAATTTGAAATTTAAAAATAAAATATATGTATTTAATATAATGTTTTCTCAAGGCAAATTTAACACGTTTCTTCGTTCTTTAAACACTTGGCATCTTTCCTATAACACGCGTCTCTCCAAATGAAAGAAAAAATAAAATAAAATAAAAACAAAAGAGTCGAGACCTTTCTCCTTTTCAATTCAAAATAAAAAATAAAAAAAAACATCAGAATAAAATGAAAAAAAAATTAATGGCTGTTCTTTTCCTCTTTTCTATTCAAATCGAAATAATGACCGAAGCCTGGGAATCGAAATCCTCTTCCAAAAATCAAGAGCGGTGGATACGAATTGGGGCTCGAGTTTGACTTGAAGGCGGCGGCATTCGCGAGTGCCTCGCAAATGGAAAACTCAAGCGATCGATTTCGACTTCGTCTTGGAGGATCTTGATCGCGCGATGGAAGCTTGGCGGGACCAACGTGGACTTGAAGGCGATTTCATTGCGGTGGTAGGCTCGAGGTCGCAAAGGCAGCGCGTGTGTCGCGATGGCGGGTAGCCGATGTCGTACGCGAGCTCGGCTAGGGCATGTGAGTCACAGAGGCATGAGAAGATCTGGAAGCTCGCGAGGTAGTGAAGACGACATGAGCAACTCCGTTCTTCTCCAGTAGTTTATCTCGGCAGTTCGTCGTTCGATGTTGCTAGGGTATCGTGGTCAAGGCAGTGAGGTATAATAGTATTTTTAATTTATAAATTAAAGAAAGAAAAATAAATATTAGTTTAAAATTTAATTTTTGAGTTAAATTGAACCATTAGTAATTAAATTTAGTAAATGGAAAATTAATTGTTCGATTTATTCGAATATTAATAAATTGTATAAATTATTTATACAAGGTCAAGAACTGTGAAGAAAACAATCTGGAATAAAAATGGGTTGCATGCATAAGCAAAGGTGAGATCTTCTCACTCAAATTAAAATAATTGGAATTTCAGTTATTGATTGATTGTTTGGATGTGATAGTATATATGATATTAGTATATATATATTTGGAGTGATTGATTTCCTGCATTATATAGCAGATGAGACCCTATGCGTCGCATAATAGCGGATGATATTATATAATCCCATATACCGCGATATTCCACCTCGAAGTGGAATTGGTATTTAATTGTTGTGCTAACATCTGTGGATGTAGGGAAACAGGTTGGAGGGATCCAACTGGATTCCTCAAATTGTTGAATTTATTTCATATGTTGTGATGTGATTATTGATAATCAATGAATGATTATATTGGTGATTGAAATTTATTGAAGGTTATGGTTTGGCCGAATATATTCTGGTATTTTAAAATACCAGGATATATAATTGGATTTTTGAAAATTAAAGTAAAGATTTATTTTAAAAGGTAATAAATTTTTGGAAATCAATTTGGAAATCAATTTGGAATTTGATTTGGTGTTTGAAAGTGAATATTTGGAAATCGATTTGAAAATTGTATATCAATGGATATTTGGAAATGTAAATTCACAATGAGAATTTATAAAGAAAAGGGAGATTTGTTTTAAAAATAAATATTGGTTTATTTTTAAAAGTGTGGAAAGAAAGTTTACGAATTTGGAACGTAAATTTAAAATAAATCCAGAAGGATTTAGTAATTGATTTAAATGGACCATTTTGAAATGGAAACAATATTCTTCCCTGAAAAGTCGAGTATGGTTTCAAAGTAGCTTTTAAAATATAAATTAAAAGTTCTAGAATTGGTTTTAAAAAGAATATTGTTGGAGAAATTATTTTCGGAAATTATTTTTAAATATTTTAAGTAAATATTTTTAAGTTGATTATAGAAGTGGTTATTTTAAAGATTAAATTGGTATTTGATTTAGAAAATGGATATTTTAATAATTACACTTTATCTAATAATTTTATTCTTAAAATTATTTGGACTTGAGATTTTATATGAGATATTGATATTAAATTTCATAACTAATATTTTAAAATACAATGTTTAAAAATAGTTTTCATTTTTAAAGTGTTTTCCAAATATATTTTGGATAAGTGATTTAAATTATTTTAAAGTATTCGGACTTGGCAGATTTTCAGTGGAAATAAATAATATCAGGAATTTTATTTCGCAAAAGAAAAGTGATTTGAAATTGGTTTTCAAAGTGTTGAAGTGTTAAAATATATCTTGCGAAGATATTTTGAAAATAAATAATTGGGAAAAAATTATTTAAAATCTGATGATTGTTGTGAATATTGTTTGATAGTTAAATAACCGACTATCAATATTGGTCTTTGAAACGGCACTTGAATTTGTTTTCAAAACAAGAGCTCATTATTCGGTTAAGCCGGGAGAGGACTTTATGTTATAAAACCCATTCCGAATAATTATACGATGAAATGGGATTGCATTTGAAGATGGTGTTGAAGACTGGCTATTTTCGAAAATGAAAGGATTACCTGTCGAATGTCTCTGCGCCGAGTTGCTCCGGTATAGAGATTTTATCACCCTTTGTGATGGGGAGTCCGGACGTGATTAGTGAATATCCGGATTTCAAGGGCTTCTTTGAAGTGCCTTCAGTTCTGTTCGAACCCGGAATGGACTTGTATGGATGTATGTCTGACATTACACTTTGAGATGTAAAGCTGGTTTCTATCAAATACATTTCTGTTGGTGGCGGGGAATTTATTCTCTTAGCTTAACACCCTTCTCTGAGACGTATGAGCTCATAGGTTATGTAGTTGATGGTTACTAGTGATACATTCCCAATTTGGTAATGTGGCATACTAAGTGTTGCTGATCATTTGTTGATCGAAGCATGGCTTTTGTGAAAAGCGTAGCTTTGTGGACGAGACTTCGTCAGACCTCACAACCCCGGAAATGGTCGAAACATTTAGGATGCGGCAAGGTTGTTTTGGGGGTATCACCCTCAGGGTATGTCCATTTCCTTCTGGAAAAAGGTGGTATCATGGTATGGAGCCCTGATACTTAACTCATGTGGTTGTTGGTGTTGAGGATCCTCGGATAAAGGTCGGTAACGACCGGGGATGGCATGCACGTGTGTGGAGTTATCTAGTTACAGCTTCATTGCACCAGAAGCGTGAGGTAACTCGGCCTTGTGTTGGTAGAGATCCAGTTAGATTCTCGGGGCGTGCCTTCAGAGGCATACCCATGTGGTGTAGGAAGTTCCTTAGCCTGACCATTTGTTGGAAATCCAAAGATACAATACGCGCCCTGTACGGTTTTAGTTGTATAACCTGCCATTTACTTATGGTAGTTTCATTTTCCAAAAACATAGCGGATTTCTTTTTATTCCATTATGCAAATAACTGGTTTAAGATCTCACACCAGTCCCATAACTAACCTGGAGTTTATTGCTCCCTTTCTAAACTCTGGGTGCCCATAATTTTCCACACGGGCAGCCTAGAGTCAGGTTATCAGTTGTTCTGGAGCGAAGTCAGAAAAGTATGATGTGGAGATCAGGAGGCGAATTGGATGGCGGGACGTACTTCCGTATACTATTATCATTCCGCTGTGTATTCAATCATATGGGTAGGTTATTATAGCTGCCAGTGTTGTGTGTTGTTGTTGTAAACTCTGATGATGTATTGTATGAACTGATATAGTTCTTTTGTTTAAAGATTATTCATTTATCTATTATATATTGTTCCGCTGCGAATGTGAGATTATGTTATTGTTTCTGTATCTTCTTCTTCTTTAACCCTAACAGTTCGGTTTTTCGGCATTCAATGGTTCGGCATTTGATGCAGTGGACATATTGATGTCGACTTTCGGGCGTCGAAAAATTAGGTCATTACAGCAGTATTCCTTGTAAAGATCCTTTTGAGATATTATATATTATCATTTCGGATGTGAGATTCTAATGTTTTTGTTCTCCTCTTCTTGTTCCTTTTCTTTTCTTCTTTTTTCCTTTTACCCTAACGTTCTGTTTTTTCGGCACCTCTGTGCTTAGCATGTGAATATCGTGTATGTATTAGTGTCAACATTTGGGGGTCGAAAAGGCGATCATTACAGCCTGGTATTAGAGTGCAAGGTTATGCGAGAACCTTGGCTTTGGTGGTGTATAACTCATTAAGAGATAAGGTAATGGAATTCCTTATTATGAGTTGAGTGTATTATACATATGAGAGAGTGTATTTTTCAGTGCTGTAAAAATGATTTATATTGTGTTAATTGGTCTGTTGAGCGCTTATGAATTCTGGTCAATTTGTCTGATCAACGTTATCGATAGAGATTCCTAAACACTTGAATAGGGCAAACCGACACAATATTGAAATTGGTAAATAAAATAATTTTATCTAGGATTATATTATGTATATAAAAGAATAATATGATATAGTTATTACGATATATTTGTTTGTTAATAAATGGTAATACTCAATTATTATCATTTATTGTTTGATTGGGCATACTCGACCTATTTATGGGCATTGACTATTGTTTACTGAGTTGTAAGTAATTTACCTTTTCACAACATGGGTTGGGTAAATAGTAATTTATGGGAAAATTGAAACGAACACTAAGAATTAAGTTTCACAATTTGATTATAAGGCATTCGATGATAAATAGACATTCGATGTTATTGGACCAACTAATAAACGTCTTTAGTTTAGGGTTGTCTAAGGAAAGTAGACTCTAACCTTGAGTTTGGATACTAAAGTCCTACTCTACCTAGCTACTTGCCTAACCCGATGGATAAAAAAGTCTAGAGGTTGACTTGGTTATAAGATCCAAATTTATTTTAGTCCTTTTTCAAAATTTTAGGAAGTAAAATGTAAAAGAATGTCTTGTATATACTCTTAGGATGTAGTAGAGTATTACACGAGTAATGAACTTAAGTCTTGAAATGTTTCCAAATGAAATTTTGTTTAAATAAAATGTTTTATAAGTAAAGATAAGTCTTTATGTAATGTTTATAAACTTAAGAAATGTTGCATAATTGATTCTAGTAGTATATAAGAAATGATTTTATGTAAATTAAAGAGAATTGGAAAGAAACTGGTATAGTTAAGAAACCAATTGAATTAAATACATAAGTTGTATGTAGTTCATTTTATTCGCATAATAGTTCCCGATCTAAGATTTGAGTACATGATTTTAAGGTGATGTACACCGATCCGAGTTAGGATTTTTCACTAGATTATTGATGATGAACACTCGATATGGATTTTCGATATGATTATGAAGTTTTCTATCATAATATATGGCTATGTAAGGAGAATGGAAGTGTCTAATCAAGGAACCAGATCGGAGTCCGCACTAGAGAAGTCAAGTGATATATACTAGTTCGAAAGTGGAATTTATGTGATCGAGCAAGTGATCGGATTTGATATTACGTACGGATTACATATGTACATCGTACAAGATTTGGTATAATTGAATACTATGTTTGTTGGCTTATGAAGGGTTTGGGAAAGGACTCTTCGAATTTGTGAATAATCGACCAAGTAATAACCTGAGGCGGTTGAGCAAAAGGTACGTGTAGTAATTTATTTATCATTCCCAAGTGATGAAAAGATTTTGGACCTAGGCAAATGGTAAGCTAAGTTTGCTAGTGATTGTAATACCGTTAAGTATTAATGTATGGTTTCTTGTTTTTTGATTTTGAGGATGAAATATTCTAGGGGGAAGAATGTAATGACCCGGATTTTCCAACACTTCATATTTAAATATCTGAATTATTTAAATATTTGAATATGGGATTTAATATGGATAAATATGATTTTATAACCTTATTAGGCCCTTTATAATAAATAACTAATTATAGGAAATGCATTTTTGAATTTTGTTTACAAAAATATATACTTTGTAGAAATATTAAAAATGTGATCGGAATACGTTTTGTTAAAAATCAACATTTTGTTCAATACAAGTTGTATAAATATTTTGGAACTTGTATAGTAATATAACAACATATAAAGAACAACTTAAGACCTCTTTTTAGCTAATCAAACTTGCTTAAGACTAAGTAAACACATAAGGTACTAAAGTGCCCTTAAATCAAGGAGTGATTTATGAAAGGTAAGATGTGTGTAAGAATATGGTTTGCATGAACCAAAAGCAAGAAAGGTGGAGGGGTTAAGGATATTTTACCACTTTATTTTCTTGCCTACAAATAAGCACCTAAGGCCTCCTTCCATATTCAGTAATTCACAAACCAAAAATCCAAGTTCTTGCACTTCCTTCTCAATGTCTTCTTTCCCTTCTTCCCCTCCTATTCCCTTAGGCCGCATGCATGTAGGCTGTGAGCTATGAAGGGAGAGGGAGGCAATAACCATGAGCAAGGTGGGGATGGAGGTCATGGGCGTGTGCAAAGGAGGAAGGAGGAGATTTTAGCTGTAAGCTAGGAGCAATTGGAGATGATGGTACGAGGTTTTGTTGATTGCTTGAATGTTGGTAAGAAGATGGTAGTGTTTAGTTTGAATAAATACGAGTTATCTTAACTTGAATGAAAACAATAACTTGTTAATTTGCTTGCTATTATTAATAATAATAGACCCTAACTAAGTAAAGTTATAAACCCTTATTTAATGCTTTGAATAGCATGTTAATTGTGTGGTTATTTTTCCTTGGAAGGCCTTGATTTGTATATGGTTGAATGATGTTGTGGACTACGAGGAATTAGTTTGGAAAGTTGTGAAATTAATTGAATAAAGCAAAGAAAGTTTGAAGTAAAAATAGTCACTATATTGGCACTTTTAAATTCCTTATTTTTGGGAAATAATGTATATTATTATGGAAACTTCCTTAGGGGTTTCTTTACCATTTTAGCAAGTAAATAATATATCAATCTTACGTAACATTTTTGAAGCTTAAATCATTTGATAGCTAGTTGAATGAAGTGGCAAAAGTTATAATGAAATAGTCGCTGTACGAGCACTGCGGAAAAATATCTTATTTTCGGAAATTTCTATAAAATAATTAAAAGATATTCTCTAGGATTTTTCTTCATCCTTTCAAAGTACCCAAAGTATACTAACTATGGAAAAAAAAAGAATGGATCAAAAATTTAATTATTAAGGCGTCAAAAATTAGGCGCAAAGTTGTAGCAAAACATGTTAAAAACATACAACAGAACTTTAGACAGCATTTTTGGAAATGCTTTCTTTGCTATTTGAAAGTATAAATTGTGTAAAAATGTTATTTAAATGAAGTATTTGTCTCTAATCTTTTAGGGTTGTTTTCTAACTTATATTAGAGTGTTTTAAAGTTGGTTTGAAGTTTAAATATATTTTTAATAAGTATATATGTATTTTCTAAGTAAAGAGGTTTTATAATATAAAACATGATTTTCATCAAATTATAAATTATTTATTTTCATGTAATATTTTACATAGATATTTAAAACCTATTTACAAGTATTTATATAAGTTTTGAAAAAGGTAATTGACTAGGCTTAACACTAAAAGTCGACGAGGTAGACTTCTCTATTTGTGAGAGTTAAGATTGATGTCAAATAGGGACGGAGCAATAGAGCTCTAACCTACAGGTTTTCCACCTGAATGAGGAATATTTAAGTTGGAGTGTCAAAAGCATGTTAATCTCGTTGTTTACTTACTTATTTAAAAGGTAATTAACTTTGCTTAATGCTAAAAGCCGACGAAGTAGGATTATCTACCTGTGGGAGTTAAGATGATGCCGAGTAGGGACAGAGCAATAAAGCTCTAACCTACAGGGCTTCCCTCTTGAATGGGAAATAGTTAAGTTGGAAATGTTGAAAATGGTTTAATTATGTTGTTTATTATTTATCTATGGAAATCATTGATATTATATCTAACACTAAAAGCCGACGAGTGGACTTATTTGTTTGTGAGATTCAAGAATGAAGTGTCCAGGCAAGGATTTGGTACAACCAGTGCTCTAACTCACCTGGCTTTACTCATGGGCGAGGAATAGTATAAGTTGAAATGTCGAAAACGAGTTAAGTATATGGACATTGATTTGTATAAGCAATTGTTTTAACTAGAAAATCGATTAGTCGACTATCAAACTCAACCTATTATTAACTTAGATCTTTAAAAAGTGTTTTTAAAGTATGAAATGGTTTAGGGTTGGTTGTGACAATGTTTGAGTAACACTTGTCTTAAGCCCTTTTAAATGTAATTAAACCTTTAAAAAGGAGTTTTAAAGATAACGATTAAATGTGAAGTGTTTTGGGTTTGTAATAAACAATGTTATAGTAACATTTATTTTTAAAACCTCTTGGATTATATTTTTAATAAATCTTGTTAAATGATTTGTGAATATACTTATACAATCTGAGGTAAGTATATGAATACTTTTGAAGTATTAAAAAGAGTATAAATGGATAGTAAAATAATAGGATATAAGTATATATCTTTTATGAAGAGAAACTAAATATATATAAGTTTATATAAAGGAAGTTTTAATTAATAAAGGAGTATTAATTAATAAAGGAGTATTAATTAATAAAGGAAGTTTTGACTAATGAAAAAAGTTTTGTTACATAAAAAGAAGTTTTATTAATAAAAAGGATTTTTAATTAATAAAGGATAAATTAATTAAAAAGGGATTAAAAGTCGTTGTAGTGACTTGATCGTGCTTTGTATGAATTGATAAAGCTTGTGTGTTTACTTGCTTATAGGAAAGTATACAGGACGTAGTTTCTTAATGCCTTCATCCTCATTGTTGTTGTTGAATATGACCATATTCTTCCATTCAGTCTTAGAGGGACCAGGATCGGTAAGTGTTCTACTTAACGAAAAACACTTCAAGACTGAGATACGCATTCTATCTCTTGGGAGTGGATCTGTTTGAGATGTTGGAATCCAATTGGATATTTGTGTTTTGTTCGAGTGATGAAGACTTGTGTGAAGGATGCAATACGTAGCCTCGACGTCGGAAAAATTACTAAAGACAAAGTAGGCTGCACAATCTCGATTTTAGCCAACTTGAGGGGGTACATCAACTCCATTATCTAGACTATGGTTGTAGATGTTGCTAGCGGGAGTAGTTGATACTTGGTTTATGTTGTTCACGAAATTATTCAGATGTTGGGCTAGTTTTGTTTTCCTTATGGTATATTTTATCTAGAGATATACGACGCTTCGAAAGGTATCTTCTGATCCTTGTCATTGGAGATCGGTCTCAGTTCACTAAGGAGGTCTTCGTGGAAAATCCATTTATATGGACATGCCTTAAAGGTTTTATATGTACTCTAATATGTTGTTGAATTTAACAAATGTAACCATTCCGGCTATATTATACATTTATATTACACACCCTAGACATTATTATAATATCATTGGATTTTCTATTAGAAACGGTTTGGTTATCATAAGGTAAAAACCCATCTGTGTTTATTGGCGGCGTGATCTTATGAGATAACTTTATGTATTGAAGGGTTTTATAAATTTAAGAATCCACATGATTGAGTTTCTCACGCTGGTTTACTAGACTGATCTAGGTGTTATTTTCTTATAATGCTCGAGTCAGCCCCGTGTATATTTCCAGATTTCATTGATGTTCATTGGAGCTCTTGGAGAGAAGCTCGATGATTACCTACTGTAGTGTTCTTATTTCCACTGCATTGCTTTGTTTATTTTTATCAGCAATTGTAAGGACATGCTGTTATAACTGTCCAGGCTGATTATATGTTAGTTTGCTCTGATCATTGTACCCATATGGTATTCCTTGCAAAGATCTTTTTGAGATATTATATATTATCCTTCCGCATGTGAGATTCTGATGTTTTTGTTCTCCTCTTCTTATTCCTTTTCTTTTCTTCTTTTTTTCTTTTACCCTAAAGTTCTATCCTTTCGACACTTGGGCGCTCAGTACATGAATATCGTGGATGTATTAGTGTCAACATTCGGGGGTCGAAAAGGTGATCCTTACATTACCCTTTCAGTTTGACTGTCGGTCTATAGGTGTAGGCAGAGCTAAGATTTAATGAGGTTCCTAAAGCTGACTGCAAACTCCTCCAAAATTCGCTAGTGAATAAGGGATCCTTATCCCTATTAATGCTAAATGGGATTCCATGAGGACAAACCACCTCTTTAATATAAAATTGTGCTAAAGATGTTGCAGTTCTATTACTTTTAACGAAAATAAAATGAGCACTTTTAGTTAACCTATATGTTATAACCCAAATAGCTTCATTGCCTCTTTGACTCCTAGGCAAACCATCTATAAATTTCATTGAGATACACTCCCATTTCCAAGTCCACACCTCCAACGGCAATAGCAATCCTCCAGGCTTTCCTTATTCAGCCTTTATCCTTTGGCACATCAAACACCTAGAGACAAATTCGGCTATCCTCTTCTTCATCCCTGACCAATAGAAAATTCGCTTCATATTCTTATTCATCTTATCTCCTCTGGGGTAAATGGTCATCCTAGAATGCTGACAATCTGCTTGCACTTCTTCTAAAACATCCTCAACCATAGGGACGCAAAGGCGTCAATCTCTTTTCAAACATCCTCTTTCATCAACTGACTTGGGGAAAATGCTCTCCCTTACTCAGCTTGCCCAAAATGTCTACGATCGCTGCATCCTTCTTCTGCTCTAGGCCAATGC
The DNA here is from genome assembly GCA_030737815.1 of Allium fistulosum. NCBI lineage: Eukaryota > Viridiplantae > Streptophyta > Magnoliopsida > Asparagales > Amaryllidaceae > Allium > Allium fistulosum. Next base: position 205,832,712 of record CM060908.1, read on the forward strand.
GGTTCATTAATGCCGGCGTAACCTCCATCGTTGCCAAATAGCCTAGAGTGGGTTCGATCGGCGGTTGGAAATTGAAATTGAAGAGGAATTCTAATTGCCTTCGCTCATATATAGCACTTAAAGTAGAATGCCTCCAGCTAAGGGCGTCGATGACACTACAAGAAAACCTAATTTTTGCAGCACCTATTAGTAGTGTTTGTAAATTAAGTGCAACCATAGATGTTTTGGAATTTGTTTTCCAATGCGGTAAACCGCTAGTGTTAATTTTAGGTTAGCCCAACTAAACGTTTCATGAAAAAATTCTAAGTGCCTCGTCTCTCATTTTCACATCCCTCTTATTTCCATTTCGCATCGTTATCATCCAAAAACCCCAAATCTCCATCTTCTTACTCAACCTTCAAACAATAACGCAAAAACCACATTGTCGATCTACCTCAACTTCGAACTCCTTATTCAGAAGCATCTATATCGCCATCGATCGAATGATATATGGAAACCCTAAATCAATTTATAACGATCTACGTGACCACAATCTATCAGCTGATTTTTCCTATGAGCAATATAAAATCATAAGTTGAAAGCTTAGTTTAATTTTTCTTATATTATCATGATAGTTACTTTGTCATCATCACAGCAACACCTGCAAGATCGTACATCAATATTATGTCTGCAGATGACTAAATGAAAATTTCCCTTTAAACCATCATATGTGCAAATTAACCTATTTAGTAGGCTCTGTCGTTTTGTGAGATGAAGAGAATATGGTATATTTAAATCTAATATAGAAAAGCAAATTAAAATTTGAATATTCTGTAAGGAAAATAATATTGCTCTTACTTGCATACAAACATCTTGTAATTTAGGTTCTTATGTTTCTTTTTTGTTAGGTTTTATTTTATTTTCTTATATGTGGTTATCTTGTCATCATCACAGCAGTCTTGGTTAGCTTTTACTCTGATTCCATGTTCAATTACCTACTAGTGTGAAACCATGCTACGCACATGGGTTTCACCATGTAATTTATTTAATAGTGTATTTTTGGATTTGTTGTTATATAAAGATGAAAGCATATGCTTTTGAATTGTACTTTTTAATACATTTTTATTAAAAACTATTAATAAACTTTTATTAACAAATCTAATTAGGTAATCTCGAACGCAAAATATGTAACTAATATTTTTGAACCATGGTGACTTTATAAAACCAATCTTAACATCAGGTATTTGTTATTCTGAACATGTTAAGCATTATTAAGATTGACTATTAATTTTCAAGTCCTAATGACATAAGTTCAAAATGGGTTTATCCTATGTTTAACATAAAAAATTTAGTATATACATTGTTCACTACAATAATAACATTCTAGACCTAGAATATATAAAATGTGCTCTAAGTGAAATATTATTCCAAATTTGGCTCAAAAAAATGAAATTCCGACATTTGCATTACAGTACTTTTTTTAATATAATTGGATACTTAGGTGGTAGTATATACTTGCATTTCTCTACTTTTTTACATAGATAATATTAACAGAATTTGAAAAAGCATGGAAGCTAGGAAACATCATATTTTCTAACTCATATAAAGTAATATGGTATGAAAATAATACATAATATTTCATTAAAGATGGCAGTTAGATCAAATGATACAAGAAAGCAAAATCAATGAAACAAACCGTTGAAAATAAGCAATTATTTTTAGAATAAGTTATTATAGATGCTTATATAACAATGCGGAAAGAAGTATTTTATAAAATAGGCACCTACATATGTATAGATGGAACAAATATTGAAATGAAAGTTAGAAAGTTGTATGGTAAAATAATGATTTTATAAATGCAATAAATAGATAAAGTTAATTTGTTTTATTGTGAACTATAATCCATAGAAACTATTTTTTACATAGAGATAAATTATTCATTTTTCCACAAAAAACATAAATAAAACTTGCATTTTTATTATGTGTATTGAATACCTTTGTTCGTTTCCTTAAAATTCTTTATAATAATAATATATTGAATAGAAACACCTATTATATCTCAATTTCTTCAATAAACCAGTGTCACTTAATACCTAACTCTACATTCAAACATATTTTTCATTTAATTTTTGCTTTTTTATTCAACAGTTCTCACTTTTGCCTTGTCTTTTTTTTCTTCTGTTCGTAGCTGCAAACATTGATCATAATTTTTCATCGAAGATTCAATCAAAAATAGACATGAACTCTTTCTGGAGTATTAATCCAAAATCGGTACTAATTCTTTTAATACTATTCATTTGCGCATCAAATTATCAACACGATATTTAATTTATAATATAATTAGATTTTTATTCATATCAGGTTAAATATATGATCATGTTCCATAATATATTGAATATATAATGTTGTCTTTCATGCATAAACAAAAACGTAAATATAATATTGCTTTTAAAACCGTAAAAATATATTAGTCTGCTGTATATGAACTGCCAACTGAATTAAAAAAACAAACTTGTTAGATAAATTATGCATATTATCTAATAAATTTATAAAAAATAAGATTTTAACATAAGCTTATTACTGATAGTCTAAAAGTAGTTTTAATACATGAAGTATCATCATTTTAACATTCATTCATTTTGAGAAAGAAGCATCTATAACACAAAAACTTTTTAGTTTGCAAACAGTTAATGAAAATGTTGATCATTAAAGTGTTCAAAAAATATCACACCCCTACATTATTCTAATGTATAAATTTGTAAATAGATACCACATGAGATTGAATTCATATTTAGTTTTGTATGGAGTTGAGAGCAGAAGTAAATTATGATAAAGATATTTACGAGTTAAAACTAATTTAGAATAATTTACAATACGAATGTATGATACATTTGATTCCAAAATAAGTTAGAGAATCGATTGCATATTAAATTTTTAGTCAGCTCTCCTTAATGCTTGTTAAATGAATTAATTTCCATTAATTTGGGAATCCAGTTACATTGAGAATTATAGATGAAAATATACATCATAATTGAGACTTTGGCTAAAACCATTAATTATATCAATACTCAACTAAACCCAAAAAAATGTAAAGTTTTAAATTAACCAAATTACATAGATTTTCTAATATTATAAATATTTTTGGCTAATTTTATTCGCACACCAACAATTACTTTACATACATGAATAAATACAAGAAAATAGTATACACCAAAAAGTACTTTATATGCACCATTATTTTTACATAATTACAGTTGTTTTCATCTTTCCAATTTCAAACATACTTATTACACAAAATCAGAAATTCCTACCACTAAACTAAGATAAAATTCAACAAAGTGAACTTTAATTTTTGGTATTAATATTTTATATTCTTCAAAAATATTTAAAATTTCTCCATCTCAACAAAATTAACTCTCATTGTAGAAACAGATGAATACTTGTGAATTACAACAATTAGTTCTGGAAGTTTTTATAGTTGATATTTTAGCTTTCATGATAATAAAATTCATTAACTTCTTCATTAAAAATATATAGATTTGACTAAATTTTATTAATTTTAAGTAATGATATAAAAAATGTAATTAAGAAAAAGGGTATTTTAGTAACAAATCATTTAAAGAAGAATAATGGTGTAAGTTAGGTGATTTTAGGGGTATGAATATGACTTATTTTTTATTAAAAAAACCTAAGTGTACTTTTCTATGATTTAAGAATTGATTGGAGTTGAAAGTAGGATTTTTAAAAAATTAAAACATTAAAAAACCAAAAGTAACATATACTTTAAAGTGAAAGCATAGATAATTTATGCTTTCACAAGTTAACATTTTCACTTTTGAAGAAAGTATACAATTTAAGTTTATAGATGTTGTAATAAACTCAACTACACTAATAATAATAAAAATAAAGAAATAAATTATATAAAACTCATTTTAATTTATAGACGATTAGATCATATAGAAAATTTTCACATATGAATAAATATAAAAATGGACATATTTATTGTTACGAATAAATATGAAATTGTATATACAAATAAATGAATATAAAAAACTAAATGAAATAATAAACATGTAATTAAATTTTAAAATAACCAATATAATTCATATATTGTAGTGAATTTATAAAAAATAATCTATTTTCAAAACTAAGCATTTAGGTTAAAACTAAAAAGCATTAAAAAAACTAAACCTAACATCATTTTTTGAAATTAAAAGCATAAATGAGAAATAATATTTTCACTAATTGACCTACTAACTTTTACATATACTGTATCATTAAAGTTAATAAACATTTTTTTAGAATATCAGCTTTCAAAAGAAAATTGACTTGTGAACTTGTAACGACCCTGAATTTCGAACGAATTAAATTGAAAATATTTAAATAATTTTAAATATTTGAACGATGATTTAATTTGTATCCCGAATATAACTTTGAAACTGACGATTTAAATTATAAAATTTTATCTATTGAAAGTGAATAAAAATTTGAATCTTCAAATTTAGGCCGTTTAAAAATATTTCAAACGCTTGTAAAATTTATATTTATAACACTGAGGATAACTGCAACTTCAGAATCGAATTTGAAATCGATTTGTTCAGTTTTGAAATTAAATTGTTCGAACCGATATTTGAAAATAGTCATTTTTCAAACAGTCTCGGAATTAGACGAAACCAGTTCCATTGGGTCCGCAATATTGTATTATTACCGGGTTTCAAATTTCGTGTTAATCAGAGTTGTTATGTGAGAATACAACACGCAAACGCATTAAAATTTTATTAAATTCAATTTAAATTTAAATTTCAAATATTAGTCAACCCACACGATACTTCCCCTTATCTCACGCCTAAATTCACGTCTGAAATCACGGAGAAAAATCGTGTGAACCATGCCTCGTCTAAAATTAAATGACAATCTCCCTCTTCAGTTTTTCAAATCGAAGCAAACGAGAAAAAAAGTTATGGCCGCGTACTCTTCTTTCCCAAAATCGACATTGTATTCACTTCGTTCCCCCCTCCTACTCGTATTCACTAAACCAATTACCAAATCAACAGAAAACTCGCGCGCGTCATTAAGGGTATAGGCGAAATCGCTCGAAGGAGGAAACGACTCAATTTCCGTTCGAATTAAGGGAGGCTCGCAGGGGCTTGGGCGGCGTTCAAGCGCGTGGTTAATGGCAATCACGAGTCGCGATTTCGAGAGTCGCGTTGGGGAAGTTCGTCGCGGTTGTCGTTCGCGTTCGAGCATGGCTGAGGGGATTCGTGTACAGCGTGTCGAAGGGTGGAGGGAACTCGCGATTTGGGGCAGCATCGGCGATGAGATGGAACCAGCAGCGGCGCTGTAGAGTAGGGTTCGCGCTCGTTCGTAGAGCCTGTAGCGACTTTGTTCGATCGGCATTAGGGTTTGGTCGAAGATCGACAGGATGGTGGCGCCGCGTTCAAGGGTCGAGGCCGCGATGAAGGGTTCGGAAGCGAATTCGATTTGGTCGATGGTGATGTTAAATTCGAGTTCGATCGATGGCACTGTTCGACTTGGATTGGAGATGCTCGTCGATTTAGGGTTGTCGTGGTCGTAATGTCGCCTGGAATCAGCTTGATCGAATCGTGATACTGGCAGTAAGGTAATAACCTTAATTTTATTTTAAATTACATATGCTGTATAAATTTACAGGACAAAGAAAATAATGTCTTAATTTACAGTCAGGTTAGAAAACAATATGAACAGGATTTATGTAAAACAAGATAAATAAGTATACGTATATAATGCTGTTTTATTTTAAAGTTGTTATAGAAATTTATATAAGTAGATTATAGAAAAGGAGTAGAAAGTTTTACAAGAAAGGAATTCTTTGTTTTGTTATTTACAGTAAATATAAACATGTATATATGATATTTTAGGAAAATAAAAATATATGTGTTCAGTTATTCTGATTACCAAAGATTATTTAGGAAAAGGAAATTTAATTGTTTAATTTAAATTTTAGTTAAGCGAATTTGTTTAAAAGAAACTGGGTTAGAATAAAATCATTGGTTAATGAAAATTATCAAAATGAAAATTTGTTATTCGATTTGTTCAAATATTAATGAGTTGTATAATTATTTATATAAGGTTAAAAAATCAAGATAATCGAGAAATCGAGTCAAGTTTGGAAATGGATGGCAAATTTAAAAAGCTAAGGTGAGATTTTCTCACTCGAAGGAAAATTTTGATTTGCAGTTATTGTTTGATTTGTTTGAATGTGGTATTAGATATGATAGGATATATCTATATATATAGCAGTATATACATATTGGCATATGTATATATTGGATTGATGATTTTCCCGCCTCGTATAGCGGATGAGACCCTATTGCGCCGTTAGTAAGCGGATTTATAAAAACCTATATACCGCGATAATTCCGTACTGGAGCGGAATTGGTATTGTGCTAACGTCTTTGGATGCAGGGAAACAGGTTGGAGGGATCCAACTGGACCCCTCAATATTGTTGTGAATTTATTTTATTGCGATATGATAATTCTGTGAATGATTATATTGATACGATCGATGATATTGATGATTGGGAATTGTTTGAAAATAAAAATTGGCCGAATGGATGTTTGATATCATTGGATCCCAAAATATACGAAATTGGATTTTTGAAATCAAAAATAGGAATTTCTAAATGAATCAATTTTAGAAATTTAATAATTTTGAAGAAAGGAATTTTTAAAGTATAAAAAGTTAATTTTTATAATCGTATTGAATTAATTCCAGAATCAAGTGAAAATGTTAAATAAATGGATTTCGTAAAGTAGTGATTATAAAGTGAAGAATTTAATTTAAAATTTGGATTTTTAAAATAGATTGAAAGAAAACGATTGAAATTTATTTTCTTAAAAAGGAATTTATTTAAAAGGAGATAAGTTGGAAATTCAGTTTGAAATTTAATTGGTAAATTGAAATAAGTTGTGAAATCAATGTAAAATGATTTTAATTTGAAGAATCCATTTAAAAATGGAATATTGAATGATTTGAGAAAAATAAGGAATTTATTTAGTAGTGATAAATAAATTTAGAAATCAATATTGAAATTGATTTGATATTGAAGTTCTTATAAGTAAAATTGGAATTTACAAATGCTGTTTATAAATACGAAATCACTTATTTTGATAAGTAAAATATAGAAGTTAATAAAAAGAAGATTTATAAGTCGAGGTTGTTATTAAAATAGAAATGGAATTTATAGACGTGTTTATAAATTCGAAATAGATTGAATTGGATAAATTTATTTATAGAAGATTTTTAAAGAAAAGATATATTCACAACTCTGGACCGTGAATATATTATTGAATAAAATGGATTCATTTTTGAAGAAGTGATATTTTAAAATGAAGTTAAATTGTTTTTAACGAGGTTTTAAAATGTGTTAAATATCGAAATCATAGATTTCAACATTTATTGTTGAAATAGACGTTTTCGAGAAATAAGGAAATGATGGACTATAACACTGTTGTTATAGTAAATGATTTCCGAAAGGAAATGTTTTTAATGTAGTGTTGGGATTTATATATCTATCAAAATTTCGAATCCCTATACTAGTGATTTTTGAGTCGTCGTAACGATGTTTTACGTAACATTCGTTTTGACTCAAATTGATGTTGTTATAGAAAATAGATTTCCTTAAAGAATGAATATATACTTAATTTGATTTAAGTATATTGAATAATTTCAAATGTGAAAATAAATAGATTTGTGAAATACTTATTATTTAATAAGTAAGGAAATACTTTTCCAATATGAAATGAACGTTTTGAGAATTTATCTTCTTAAAGATAAATTGAAATTGAATATTGAAAACGATTTGAAAATCGAATATCAGTAGATATTCGAAAGTATAAATTCAATACGGGATTTATAAAAGAAAGCGAAGTTGTTTAAAAATAAATATTGATTTACTTTTGTAATGTGGAAATTGATTTGAAATCATTTTTAAAATGGTTAAGTGTGGAAATTTTATATCTCGTAAAGATATTTTTGAAGATAAAATAATTTGGAAAATTATTTGGAATCTGATGATGTTGCGCATCTTTATTGATAGTTAAATAACCGACTATCAATAATTACCTTTAGATAGGTATTTGTTGTGAATTGGATGAATTTGAATGCCACACTTATTTTTGAATAAACGCTCACTATTCGGGTTAGCCGGGAAAGGACCATGGGGTCGTATAACCCATTCCGAATATGTGATACGTCGTATGAATTGCATTTGAAGACCGGTGTTGAAGACCGGATATTTTTGAAAACGGAAGGATTACCGTCGAGTTACTCTACATCGACTGATCTTCGGTTTAGAGGTTTTATCACCCTTAGTGACGGGAAGTCCTGACGTGATTGAGAATTATCCGGAAATGCAAGGGCTTCGTGAGAAGTGCCTTCGGTTCTGTTCGATCCCGGAACAGACTTGTATGGATTGTGTGTCTGACGTTACAATTTGAGATATAAAGCTGATTTCTTTCAAATACATTTCTGTTGGTGGTGGAGAATTTATTCTCTTAGCTTAACACCCTTCTCTGAGACGTACGAGCTCAGAGGTTATGTAGTTGAAATTTATCAGCGATATATCCCAATTTGGTAACGTGGCATACTGAGTGTTGCTGTGAAATGATCAGTGTTTGATCATTTGTGATATGATCATTTGTTTGATCTTATATCTTTGTGATCATAGGTTGATCATTTTTGTTTGACCCGAAGCAGGGCTTTGTAGAAAGCGTAGCTTTGTGGACGAGACTTCGTCGAGCCTCACACCCCGGAAATGGTCGAAACAGGACGAATGCAGCAAGGTTCTAGGGAGTAGCGCCCCTTAGTGTATGTCATTCCTTCTGGATAAAGGTGGTATCATGGTATGGAGCCCAGATACTTAACCTCTGTTGTTACTGCATTATTATTATCTATGTGGTTTGTTGCGAATCGGGGATCCTCGGGAAGATCGGTGACGATCGGGGGATGGCATACGCGTGTCAGTAGTTACCTATTTTTGCAGAGGTAACCCGGCCTTGTGTTGGCAGAGATCCGGTTAGGTTCTCGGGTCGTCTATTCCAGGGACGTACCCATCGTGGATAGGAAGTTCCTTAGCCTGACCATTTGTTGGAAATCCAAAGAAACAATACGAGCTTTTACGATTTCAATTGTATAACCTGTCTCCTCAGGAGGCAGCTATAGCAGGCATAATATAATGGTACCTATGCTGGCTAAGATTTATATTATACTTTCGAAATGTTTTCCACTATGCACTAGTAATAATATCAAAAATGATTTGATTTTGCGTAGTAAGCATCTTTGACTATCATAAGAAGAAATCTCCTCCAAGTCTGCGTTTGCATTGTGTGTGTGGTGGGAGGTCTTATGGTAGTTTCATTTTCCAAAAGCATTTCGAATTGACTTTAAAGTTATCCTGTTGTTTATTTTAAAGAATAACTGTTTTACGATCTCACACCAGTCACCATGACTGACTCGGAGTTTATTGTTCCCTTCTAAACTCTGGGTGCCCACCAATTTCCACACGGGCAGCCTAGAGTTATATTATCAGGATATTCTGGATATTCTGGAGCTTGGAGATAAGCTGGATGACGAGACGTAGTATTTGTATCTGATATACTTATTCCGCTGTGTATTCTGTATGAGGACAGGTTATATAACTGTCCATTGTTGTATATTGACTCTGATTGATGTATGTATAAAATGATATAGTTCTTTGTTTTTAAAAGACTAGTAATTATCTATTGTATATTGTTCCGCTGCGATGTGTAAGATTCTGATATTGTTCTGTTTCTGTTCTCTGTTGTTGTTCTGTTATTCTTTCTTTCTTCTCTTTTTCTTCTATCTTCTTCTTCTTCTACTTTTTCTTTTTCTTAAAACCCTCACTCTTGGAGTTTCCGGCACTCGATTGCTCGGCAGTCGATAAAGTGAGTATCGATGTTGAATTTTCGAAAGTTGAAAATTTCGGGATGTGACAGAACTATGTATCTTCAACCTATGGTGATTCTAACTGGTGGAACACAATCCTAGTTTATTAGAAAATATGCAAATAATATGAATAGGAATAGCACAACATAATTCCATAACGGTAAATTTGAAGAATGTGGAACTAAATAGAATTAAAAAGCTAATATGGTAAAAATATTATGATTACGCATGAGTATTGTAGACGAGAAAAAGAATGATGCAATAATTATTTTGATATTACTCAATACTAATCGAATTGAAAAAATATTATAATAGCAAAAATTGTCATGTTTTTAAATACATACAACATAACATAACATGAGAAATATACATAGAGTGTATATCTTATGAAATCTAATTTTTGGAACAACTAAATAATTTTGCCTTTACTTCAAATATATATGTAGACATTATAACAGAACAGTACAAAAGTTAACATTATTCAAAATGAAATAATGTATCACCATAAAATGTCCAACACCACTGTCCTAGTGGTTAACCACTCTAGTTTTGGTCCATGAGGCTACATATTCAAATCCTACATATTAGGTGATCCGAACCATTGAATATAAATTATATTAATTTTAAAATTACATGGTAATAATATACGATATCATCCTACCTATTTAAAATTAGTTCGCTTATAATCATTATAAATAACTTCATCTCTAGTATATAGAAATCACTGCCACCTATGTACTCAATTTCAAAAAAAAAACTACTTGTGGAGTATACACATAAAATATATTAATTTTAGAGAATTACTTGTGGAAATAATTAGACGGAACTAATTGATTAGCATTAAAAAGAATAAGTATGTAATTATTTTTCTCATAAATTGAATTGTAATTACAACAGAGTTAATGATTCTTTAATTATTTGGAATTCAAACATATAAAAATTAAAAGCAATTAATTCGTTCTAACAATTGCATGGTAAAAATATTAGATATTATCATACCTATTTAAAAATATATTGCCTTATAATCACTATAAATAACTTCATCTCCAATGTATAGTTATATATGAATATTTCCATCTACATAAAGTTTATTATAACATGTAAATACTTCATAAAAATCACTTTTAATTACCTCATTGTTCGTAATATCACTAAGAATTTTGTGGAAACCATGAATGTGACTTTTTTTATGTATATTTCATAGTATATTAAATAGCACAATATAAAAATATATAAAGTGTAGATTCGTTAAGAAGGAGAAGGATAATACTCAAATTCACAAAATATAAGGTTAAGTGACTAAGGTCACAAAATGAATTTAAAGTATTGAGTTTGAAGTATACGTATTTAAAACTAAACTTTTCACTAAATTTAAAAGTTTCCTACTGAAGATAGAACAAAAAAGTGTTTTTTGCATTTGTATTTTTTCCCTCGACTATTTTATTACAAATTAATTTTTTTTATATAATTTTACTTTAGACATAATTTTTTCTTCCAACTTAATTGTTCTTATATATTTAAGTTTGAGAATGAAAAGAAAGACAACTTTACCTGTAACAATCCTGCTTCCTACGCCGTATAAACAAAATAAAATAAAATTGGTTTGGGTTCGATAATTAACAATTAATATTTTAATAATAAATTTTATTTTATTTAATAAAAGGTTTTAATTTAACAGATAAAATTACATTAATAAATTCTTTTCGAAAAATTTATTGAAATTGAATTAAATAGAGCGGTTATCACAATATATTCAATATAAGGATGTTTAAAATGTTCAAAATGATTCAAAGTAAATTGGAATTGATTTGCAATTAAAAGGAAGAAAAGTTAATTGGTTTAAACTAGGTCCAAAATCAATTTTTAGCTCAAACCCAAATTTAAACCCACTCTCTTTAACTCGATGCTTCTTGAATATTCTCACCACTTCTTCAATTATGCCCAAAACCCAGACCCACTTCAGAACTTGGAAGCTAAAAATTTAGAAATCGTGACTTTTAAAAAAAGGAATCACAATTGAAGGGGTGAAGCTCGACAATATTAAGGAGTAAGAGACATTTATGATTTCGACGTCATGATGATAGAGTTGGCGTCGACTAGGTTCATGCATATCGAGGACGAGAGTGACGATGATGGGCGAGCATGCTAGACAGTGATAGGCAGTCGCGACATAGAGTTTGAGCGATAAAGTGGAGGCAGCTACTGTGGCGAAGTCATTATTGTAAGATAATGGCTGTTGCGAGTTTGGCCATCACAATGATAGCAGCGACTTGTTGTTGTGAATTAGCTCAGGCGGCTGTTGAGGAAGCACTGCGACCAGGTGGAGTTGTGCATGGCGATGTCAAGTGGGAGTACATTTAGAGATGGCGATGGTGAAGGTGCTAAGATGACGTTGCTAGAAGCTTGAAGGCGGTGTAATCGATGATGGTTGCTAGTTGTGGCGAGGGCAGAGTAGTGCTGTTTTGGGAATTCCAGCATCAATAGAGTGAGTTATTTCTATAACTCACAATTATTTCTAATTCTATTATTTATGTTATTTTTCCTATTATTGCTTTAGTTGTTTGGTTGAGTGAATTGCATGATATATTGATTGGGTAGATTATTGGTTGATATTAATTGGTTGTTGTGATATTGGAAGAAATTAAATTATTTGGATATTATTTTGGTAATTGATAGAGGAGTTTTGTGTTTTGGATGTCTAAAATGCAAAGGAAATGCTATCCGTTTGCATTTTAATTTTGTGTTATTATTTAAAGTGCGTGTATTGTTCGATGGCCGAAATCCGATATAGACTCGACCAGACGATAGAAATTTATACTAATGATGGCTGATGATTTCGAAGGGTTTTTCTTCTTAATTCATATTTTTAAACGTTCGATTGATTTTCTGGTTTTAAAATATTTTTGGAAGCTTCGATAAATTATTTTTAGTATTTTAAAATTAAATTGAAGTATATTTATAAATAAATCAAATTTGTTGGAAAATAAAATGATTTCTTGGAAGTTATTTTGGATATAAAAGTTGTTTTGAAAATGAAAAATATCTTATTTCTAACTGTTAGAGTATAAAGTGAAGATTTTGTATTGAATTATATGGTTTGAAATAAATATTATTTATTTTATAACTTACAAATTTATTTTGAAATAATTTTTAGTATAAAATATTATGAAATAGATTTAAAGCAATATTTGGTGATGAGCTATTTGAAGATTTGAATAGATAGTGAAGGTTTTGAATTTTAAATTATAGTTTGAAATGAAAAGAATTATTTTGGAGTTTATAAATTTATTTTGATGTATTATTTAGTTATATAAAACTTTGAAATAGTTTCTATAATTATTTTTGATTGTAATGTGATTTTAGAAGTTTTGGAAAATATGTATAAAAGGGATATAGAACTGAATTTTATAATTGAATCTTATATTGGAAAGACTTCAATAAAGGATATTCTAGTTTCAAAGTGTTTTTAAATGTTTTTAAATTATATAAGTGAAGATTTGGAAATAAATTTTATATTTTAATGATTTGATTATTTTTTTTTTTTTTTTTTTTTTTTTTTTTTTTTTTTTTTTTTTTAGCAAAGCTAGCCGGCTTTATAGTGGGCCGTGCCACTGTATATAAAATGAACAAACAGGTGCTCTGCACATGCACAGAACAGCTAAAAGGGCAGAAAGCCCAAAACAGGAAAAATAAGCACAGGAGCTAGACAGAGATGCCTAAGCTACTATCACATAATGACTAAGTTTCCTCAGAAGAGGGAGGACAATCAAGATCAACATCCAGAGTAGGACCAGTGACAGATCGATAACCCGAAAAAAGAGCAGCAAGATGAGGATCATAACCATCAGAGGCAGGAGAGTAGATAAATTTCCTATCCCAAGTGATATCGTAGAACTTACTCTTATTCTCCTCACCAATTGAACCAACCCTAGTAAGGCACAAACCATCTCCCTCAATATGGTAAAGAAGACACCGACTTTCACCAACAGCCTCACTAATAAAAGCATAGAAGATGTCTTTCTCAGGGGAGAATCTCATATCAGACGGAGCATGAATCCAAGCACGTTCTTCAGAATTCCAGGAAATAAGATCAGCCGATGGAGTAGAAAAAGCCTCCTCCACAACTAAAAGGGGAGAAACAGGAGTTGGATCAATCACTGGCGAATAAGAAGAGGGAGGAACAGTAACCAGAGAATCGTTAGGAGGAACTGCAGAGGTAGTAACTGGAAGGGGAGGCACCGTAACAACAGCCGACGGGTCAACAGGGGAGACCTTCGGAACCCACTTCTGAAGAGGAGGACGGGGAAGGGGAGACCGCACAACTAGAGGAACAACAGTAGAAGAACAAGAACCAGCAAGGTGGCCAAAAGACTGACATGACGAACAAATCTCAGGTTTCCAACTATAGCAAACTCTGACCTCAGCAACGTGGCTTTCATCTAATCTAACCAATAAAACGCTAGGCAGTGGTTTGTCAGGAGTAATCTCAATTAGTGCTTTGGCATAGACTAGCTTTTTCCTGGCAACAGTATTTGAATCATAACATATCACCTTGCCAATAAGACCAGCAAGCCAGTCAATACCGATAAGAGGCTGTAGAACAGAAGGGATATGAGAAAAGTGGGCCCAAACAGGAATTGAAAGAACTTGCTCCTTCGCACGGTCAACAGTAGGACTCCAGGTAGTAATAATGAAAGGTTTCCCATCAATAAGAATGGGGTCAGCTTCGAGAATACGTTGTCTTTCCTCACTACGCGAAAACTTAAAATAGAACATTTTGTTATCAAAGTGAACACTCAATCCACCTTTAGGCTTCCACACAGAGCTGCACCTCGCCTTAACAAGATGATAGGATGGATTGGAGTCAAGAAAGAACCCAACCAAGTGGTCTTTCCAAAAATCCACACCTGCTTCGAGGACATCCGAAGGAGGGATCATCACGCCCTCAATCTCAACATTATCAAAGAGACGGGGAGTGTGCTTACCAGCATTATTGGGTAGCTTAGAGAACAAGGATGTCCACTTAGGGACAGGCCGTGGCGGAGGAGGTAATGTTTGGCTAGCGTTGGAACCAGGAGGAAGAAAATTATTGTCTGAAGCATTTCCGCAAGCACCAGAAGTGCAAACAATCGGAACCTCAACAGTAGCACTGGACAGTACACTTGCATCCTTCAAGCAACCACCAAGTACCACATCACTACTAGGATCAAGAGCAATACCATTCTGAACGCCAGTAATATCATCCCCAAGCACAGAAACCGACCAAGAAGACTCACCACAATTCATAAGCAATGGCGAAAGAGGGGAAGGCTCGCTAGGGCAACCAGGAGCAGGAAGGACAGTGGGAGGCAAAGATTTGGATAAATCAACCAACAGGCTTTCCATTGGGGTAATCAAATACGCACCCAATAGAAACAGAAAAGCGTACTGCAGAGCGAGTGGCACGAGGAAACTAGAACAGGAGATACCCAGGCGCAACGGAGGAGGAGGCGCAGGGCACCGGCGGAAGCACGAAACCCAGGCGCAAAATCAGGAAACGGAGCGAAATGATTTGATTATTATTTATTCTATTTAACGAGAAATCTGAATAAACGGAGTCATAATACCATTTGGGATGGGACATTCAATAATATTTCTTTGGTTATTGTTTGGACTCATTATATAGAATATTAAAGAGCGAGTGTTTTGTGTGAGCACCGAATTAATGGACTAGTAACACGCGGAGGTACGTAACGTCGTTGTGTTATTTAGTCAGTGATTCTTTGGCTCGTGGATGACACTTATACAAGGGTATATGGTGTGTATATGTGACTCACTACGGTGAGCACGCATGGAGGCTACTTTTTAGCCACATAGTTTGTGTACATTATATGACTATCTACCTTTGTCCAACTTCCTTTATATTTCGGGAGTAAACCATATTGGCTAGTATCCACCCTAGCGGGCTGATCGTAGGAACGCACCTCCGATCCATGACACTATTGTTGTTTATGGTATTCATTGCGCATCACGAGATTTGTAGTCGGTTGCCCCTTTGTTACATAGATCAACAATCAGTTATCATAATGGCATATGTCGGTAGTCATGGTCGAAGAGGCTATAAGTTGTTGAGCCTATGGTGGATCATTGTCATGATACCAAGAGGGAAGAGGTAATGGTAACCGATGACTGTAGGAGTCGTGTCATATGGACCATGTGTGGCTCCTGGAGCTAGCAGACATGCTATCAATCTCCCATCTGGTTCTGGTGTGGGTGTATGTATGTGGGCAATAGATAGACAAATTATGTATGGATTAGATTATACCTGAGACTGTGTCCAGAGTATGATCAACCTCGTATCCTTCTTAAGCAGACGACCTAGTTATTATTGATTTGTTGTTTCTATCTCTTAGGACCTTTCAGTCAAGAGTTTCACCTCTCCAATGGCTGTGGTCGAGATATATGATTTTGCATATTGCGGCATCGTTATGAGCTGACTCAAACCTTTGTTATTGATTTTATTTATTTGATATTGGTATTTTATAATATGAGATTGAGAGAGATAGTGAGCATTGCCTCGTTACTGCCCGACTTCACTTGAGGATGTCTCATTATTGATTATTTCGGATTTACTGCTGATTTTTGAATATGTATGATTCACCCATTTGTATTGATTCTGTGTTTTTTGATTTGATATATTTCTACATGGGTGATGCCATCTTTTGATATTAGTGTTGATTGCTCTATGTGGAATCGAGTTCTTTAAGAGGCGTGATGCCTTGATAAATATCTATAGTATTATATTGATATTTCAGACATACATATCTATATTTTTTATCTAACCGGACATGCTAGTTGATGATTTGAGTATATTTGATTGTGATATCATACAGTTATTTCTTTTATACACTATTACCCCTATTTATAGTCCTTGATTAGACATAGTCTGACCTGTGTGTTATTTTATAATACCCAGGTCAATCCGAGATATTTCAGGTACAAGGACGACATGACCGACTTGTGTTTTCTTGGGCTTAAAGAGGTATTTCTATTAGGAATTATTGTAGGATATTTTCTCATTGAATGTATATATATAATTGACATTGAATTGTATTGTTTTAATACGTACCGGTGTTAGTCCAATGGAAAATTCATGTGTATGTATATGTAAGTTATATATATTTGATGTTTTAATACGTACCAGTGCTAGTCCAAAGAAATATTCACATGTGTACCCCATATAACTTTATTCTTTGTATTATCTAACAATTGTAATACTCTTAGATAGTATAGGTATAGAGGTGGAGGTGCTAAAGTTGTTATCAGAGCAGCTTTTGAACAATACTGAGTATAGGAGACACATGTCATATCCTTATATGAGACTTAGAGTCCCTGACCTTGGGGGTGTGTGGTAGATTATTATCTATACTCAAGTTATAGTAGGAGCGTATGCTGATTACTAGGATAATCATCTAGGGATGTATTTTTATTTTTCTTATTATATAAAAATATATTTCTTCTACCCCTTTTTCTGAATGTAAGTATCTGTATGAGATGTAGAGAAATTGTTGAAGTTGTGAAAGTAGAAGTTACTAGTCCAACGAGTAGTGTTGGCATTAATTATGATGGATAAACTTTTGCGTGGCTTTAAATATGAATGAAGTGATCTTGTAGTTGTTAAATTTGGATGATTCAAATATTTGTTAAGGAGGAAAGAAATTAATTGATTCATTCAATCAATTAATTTGGCTGGTATATGGAAGGATATTTTGGAAGGAAACTAATTAATTAGCCAATCAATTAATTAGTCAACGCATTTGTTATATGAAGAAATAAATGATTAGGCATGGAGAATCAATCAATCAAAGGAAAGATATGAAAACCAAGATTACGCCATCTATTTGTACTAAAATCAAATCATGCAATTTGGAAAGATATTTGGGTAATCAGGAAATTTATTTCCTTAATCTCCAAGCAACCCTTCATTATCAAGTCTATTGAAATGAAGGAATTTCATCTTCATATAAAAGTGAGTGTGTAGGACATCCACCATTATTCTTCTCTCTCTTTTGTACTCTTTTCTTCAATGAAATAAAAGAAGTTGTTGGGTCTCCGTGGACGTAGTATATTCATATCCGAACCACGTTAAATCTTCTGTGTCTCTTATTTCTACTATTGTTTCTGTGAGACTGCATAATTGATTTTTCTTTTAAGTTCCATTGATATCTAAATAGACAATACTAGATCCTGATCAAATAATTCGCTTCCGCTCAAATTAAAACAAATTTCACTATAGTTTGGTATCAGAGCTAGTGTTATTTTTCCTGTTTGGATATCAATGGCTGCTTCTAGTAAGTCTGTTGGTAGATCTGGTGTCAATTATGAAGTAACACGTTTTGACGGAAAGGGAGATTTTGGTACTTGGAAGATGAAGATGGAGGCTGTATTAAAGAAGGAGAAGACTTATAAGGTTGTTTCTACGCCTGAGAAATTGAAAGATATTGATGCAGCTGATTTGGAAGAGATGGAAGATGAAGCTCTCACAACAATTCAGTTGAGTCTTTCAGATGAAGTTCTTAGAGAATTCTCGCAGAAGAAGACGGCGAAGGAACTATGGGATGCATTATCGGATGCATATCAAGACACGTCTCTCACTAATCGGATTATTCTTCAGTAATAACTCTATTCGTTCAAGATGAAGCCTGGAGCTGATCTCATGGAGCATGTAGATGCTTTGACCACTTTGATTATGAACCTGAAGGCAGCGGAAGTTGATATTACTGATGAGGCTCAAGCTGTGATCCTCTTATGTTCCTTGTCTAAAGAGTATACTGCTTTTGTTAATTCCATGATTTATGGCCGCAGTAAAATTAGCCTGTCTGATGTAAAGGCTGGTCTTCATAATGAAGTATTAAGAGGTAGATTGGCGAGCACTAGCTTGGATAGTGATACCAAAGGCTTATCTGTTCAGAGAGGTAGAGGCCAAAGCAAGTCGAAGAAAGGTGGAGGACGAAATTCTTCACGGTCTCAGTCTAGGGGGCCTAAGAAGTTGACTTTTCATTATTGTAAGAAACCAGGGCACTTCATAGCACAATGTCCCAAGCTTGAAGGTAGAAGAAAAGATCCAAAGCAAGCCTCAGCTTCTACAGCAGAGAAATCAGATACAGAAAGTGACACCGATGTATTTACAGCTTCTGGCTCTTCTGGAAAGAGCAACTTATGGCTGATTGATTCTGGCGCATCATATCATATGACACCTGATAAGAACTGCTTTTCCATATACCGTGAAATTGATGGAGGAGAAGTTCTAATGGGTAATGATGCTTCTTTCCGTATGGTTGGTGTTGGTAGCGTGATGATTAGGATGTTTGATGGTGTTATTCGTACGATCACCGATGTTATACATGTACCTGATTTGAGGAGGAGCTTGATTTCTTTTGGGGCATTGAGTAGACTTGGCTTGAAGATTGTAGTGGAAGGAGAGAAAATGAACATATCAAAGGGTTCCATGATTGTTATGAGAGGTGTGAGGGCATGAAATCTTTATCTATTAAAGGGCACTACTGTAATTGGTGAATAAGCTTCTGTTACATCTGTTGATTCGGATTCTTCCAGATTATGGCACTTACGGATGGGCCACATCGGTGAGCGCAGCATAGATGAGTTGAGAAAACGAGGATTGGTTAATGGAGTTCATCATTCAAAACTTGGTTTTTGTGAAGAGCGTGTTCTTGGAAAGCAGACGAATATTTCTTTTGGTATAGGAGAGCATAAAGCAAAAGCTGTCCTAGAGTATGTTCATACAGATGTCTGGGGTCCCTCCCCTTGTCAGTCTTTAGGTGGAGCCAGGTATTTCGTTTCATTTATAGATGATTTCTCTCGTAAAGTATGGGTATACTTTCTTCAGTCAAAGAGTGAAACCTTTGCCAGGTTTTGAAAGTGGAAATCTATGGTTGAGAAGCAGTTAGGGAAGAAATTGAAAGTTCTCCGTTCAGATAATGGCGGTGAATTTGTATCACAGGAATTCATCGATTATTGTGAGTCTCAAGGCATTAAGAGGCATTACAGTACACCAGGCGACCCCTAGTCTAATGGAGTTGTAGAAAGGATGAATCAGACATTATTGGAGAGAACAAGATGCCTCAGACTGATTGGTAAATTGAAGAAGGGATTTTAGGCTGAAGCTTTATCTATGGCGGCTTTCCTCATCAACCGCACACCTTCTACTGCCATAGATATGAAGATCCCTGAAGAAGTATGGAAAGGAGAGCCTGTTAGCTATTCATTTCTTAGAGTGTTTGGTTGCCCAGCTTATGTGCATGAGAGTAAAGGGAAGCTGGAACCTAGAGGTCGCAAGTGTATCTTTCTAGGTTATAGGAGAGGAGTGAAGGGATATAGGTTGTGGTGTCCTATTAGCAAGAAGATCGTTATGAGCAGACATGTGACTTTTGATGAGAAGGCCATGTTGAAGGTGGAACCTTCCTCATCGGATGACAATGAGAGGACATGTGAAGAATACCAGACACAAAGCAAGTCATCTGTTGATTCTTTCCATAGACGTTCAGATGGTGTTTCCGATGACACCGTGGTTGATGAGGGTAATATCGATGTTGGTACAGAGGATCAAACTCAAGGTGGAGCTAATTCAGAACCTAGGCCTGTCAGACAAAGAAGAAAGGCTAAGTGGCTTGATGAGTTTGTTGGATTGAGCATCGAAGACATTAACTTCGATGATATGACAACATATGCTTTGAATGTTGTCCATGATGAGCCCTGTGATTATAGAGAAGCTATCGCATCAGTTAACAGTTCCAGTTGGTTAGTTGCTATGGAGGAGGAGATTGAATCATTGTAGAGAAATCATACTTGGGATTTGGTGCCTCTTCCCACCGACGAGAGAGCTATTGGATGCAAGTGGATCTATAGAGTGAAAGACGGTGAAAATGGTAATCTCAGATACATGGCAAGATTCGTCGCAAAGGGGTATGTTCAGAAGAAGGGGGAAGAGTTTCATGATATTTTTGCTCCAGTGGTTAGACATACTTCTATTCGTATTCTTTTGGCATTAGTTGCTCATTATGATATGGAATTAGAGCAACTAGATGTCAAAACTGCATTCTTGCATGGTGATCTGGATGAGGAGATTTATTTAAAGCAGTCGGAAGGGTTCATTGATAGTAGCAGACCAGATTATGTTTGCAAACTCAACAAATCTCTATATGGACTGAAGCAGTCTCCTAGACTATGGTATAAGAGGTTTGATAAGTTTATGCTTTCACAGGGATACTCCAGAAGTTTCAAAGACCAGTGTGTTTATTTCAGGAGATGTGATGGTGATATGATTTATTTGTTATATGTTGATGATATGCTGATTGCATCTCGGAGTATGGTCAGAATTAAGGAGTTGAAAGCGGAGCTCAGTAGAGAGTTTGAAATGAAGGATTTGGAAAAGACACAAAGAATATTGGGTATGGAGATAAGCAGGGATAGGAAGCGGAGAGAGTTAAGGCTCACTCAAGCGTAGTACATCGAGAAGGTCCTCGCTCGATTTGGAATGGAGAAAGCCAAACCGGTTGGCACTCCATTAGGCTCTCATTTTAAGTTGTCAAAAGACTTATCTCCCTCATCGGAAGAAGACAAGAGGTATATGGCTGATATACCTTATTCTAGTGCTGTTGGTAGTCTTATGTATGTGATGGTGTGCACATGACCAGGTTTGGCTCATGAAGTGGGTGTTGTGAGTCGATATATGTCTAACCTAGATAAAGAGCATTAGCAAGCTGTGAAGTGGATTCTTAGATATCTTGGAGGCACTTCTTTGGTGGGCTTGTTATATGGTGGAGTGGATGGTGACATCTTTCTTAGAGGATACTGTGATTCTGATTATGCTGGGGATAGAGATGCTAGGAAGTCAGTGTCGGGCTATGTTTTTACACTTGGCATAGGCTCGATTTCATGGAGATCAAAGCTGCAATCTATCGTAGCTTTATCGACTACCGAAGCAGAGTTGATATCGACTGTGGAAGCAACAAAGGAAGGATTATACTTACTTCAGTTGTTGGATGATCTTTCAATGGTGCAGCGGACAGTAGAGCTATTTTCAGACAGTCAGAGTGCGATTCATCTTGTAGAGAATCAAGCTTATAGTTCATGGACGAAGCACATTGATGTTAGAGGTTTCTTTCTCATGCTTGAGGAAGAACGAAGCAAGATCAAATTGTTGAAGGTGAGCACTTTGGATAATCCTTCAGATATGATGACAAAGTCACTTTCAAAGGACAAGTTTGGGCATTGCTCAAACTTGATTAGTTGATTCCTGTTACTTGAGCGCCATGGGGCGCTAGACCCAACAACTTCTATGTTGATTGCTTGATGATAAGATGATAAAGAGATACTGTTATATTTGAATCAAGGTGGAGTGTTAAATTTGGATGATTCAAATATTTGTTGAAGAGGAAAGAAATTAATTAATTGATTCATTCAATCAATTAATTTGGTTGGTATATGGAATGATATTTTGAAAGGAAACTAATTAATTAGCCAATCAATTAATTAGTCAATGCATTTGTTATATGAATAAATAAATGATTAGGCATGGAGAATCAATCAATCAAAGGAAAGATATGAAAACCAAGATTACGCCCATCTATTTGTACTAAAATCAAATCATGCAATTTGGAAAGATATTTGGGTAATCAGGAAATTTATTTCCTTAATCTCCAAGCAACCCTTTATTATCAAGTCTATTGAAATGAAGGAATTTCATCTTCATACAAAAGTGAGTGTGTGAGACATTTACCATTATTCTTCTCTCTCTTTTGTACTCTTTTCTTCAATGAAATAAAAGAAGTTGTTGGGTCTCCGTGGACGTAGGATATTCATATCCGAACCACGTTAAATCTTCTGTGTCTTTTATTTCTGCTATTGTTTCTGTGAGACTGCATAATTGATTTTTCTTTTAAGTTCCATTGATATCTAAATAGACAATACTAGATCCTGATCAAATAATTCGCTTCTGTTTAAATTAAAACAAATTTCACTACTGTAGTGACAAGAGTTGCGCAGCGGAAAATGGTAGATAGCTTTCCGTTGAAGGCGTTTGTTTGTTTGCTTGTTTGAAAATATGTGTATTGATGTATTGATGCTTGTTTGATTTGGATGGATGCTGTGCAATGAACTGTATTATTGTTGATGACGGATGAATTGGATTAATATACGAATTTTGAAAAAAAATATTTTTATTCAAACGAGCATATGATACAATAAAATGTAAAATGAACTTTATAAATGATTGGAAATATTTTAGTAGTTAACTTATAGTGTTAAATTGTCTGTCGAGTGCTTTAAAAATTCTGATCGACGCGTCTGACCACGTTATCAATAGAGATTCTTAAACATCGGGACAAGGCATTTAGACACAATGTTTGGGTTAAAAAAAAAGAAGAAGATGAAAACTTATATTTTGAAAAAGTGAAGAGTAGAGATTCTAAAAGTATTATAAATAATGTTTTGGAAAGTAACTTATGTTTTAAAGATAAAAGAACATATGTTTTGAAAACTATATTTTAGTGAGAATTTTCATATCGTTGCTTTTAGTTTGTTGTTTGTTCGTTAATTTGCAAATTATTATAGGTTATGATAACTCTAGCTTTAAGTCTGGATTGAAAATTTTCTTGTTATTGTTGAATGGAGGTTGATTTGTTTTAGGATAAAATATGCATTCAGGATTTAGAATAAGAAATGTCTGTTTTGGAGATGAGAGGATTGTACTGACCCTATCTTCGAAATGAAGAAAAGAAAAATGTGAGTCCAGATCTAAAAGTTAAGTTTAGCAACAGTAGAAGATGATATTATATTAAATTGCATGTTAGGTAATTAATATGCATTTCGCTATAGAGGATTTTCATTCAAACGTGTCATTTTTGTGCAGGTTAATAAGTTTTAAGGACGATAAACGAATTTATTATTTTCTATATAATATAAAAAGATAAATGAATTTATCATTTTTCCATGAATTGTTCTTAAAACTAATTATGCATAAGTGTTGTTTTTAACATTTATTACTTGGAATAAGAAGCCCCTCAACTTAGTTTCCACGTTTAAAGCCCTTAAATGAGATGCTTTGGACTGACTGAAAATTATGAAGCAGTAGTGAAGTCACATAATATACACAAACTAAGTGGTATTTTTAAGTAGAGCTAATTAACACACATGAATAACTAAAACATAAATGAAAAACTGAACAAATAAACCGTAAATAGGAAAAAAAATAACTTCCAAAGAAATTATTAGAATTAGTTATCAAGCTGTGAGTGCTGATCAGTTCAGCGCATTTGCTTTGTGCGTGTTCAAATTGCATACGAGATCACAGCACACTATTCTACATGCGTGTTCAGCCATGTCCTGGTTGCTCTAACATGCACAAAGGCATGTGTGATCACCGAGCTTTATATGCTTAGTTTACATGTCCCCATAGGACATGTGCAGCAGATCAGGGCTGCCAAGAAGAGTAGGAACAGTTGCATGCCTGTTCTATATGAAGATAGCATCTGCAATTGTGCATTACTCAGTTTCGCATGCCCCTGCGCACTCATCTGCGTTGTAATCAATAAACCCAACCTTGCCATGTCATCACCCACATCTCCGCATCCTTTTCCCATTGGCAGCTTATGCATTTATTGTTATTGAACTTGTATTGTTTATTATGAGTGCTACATCTTAACTCATATTTATATAGAAATGTTAGGCTAAAAAAAGTACAGGTTGAACAAAATCTACGTATAAATTGTATATATTTTAGTTGGCAAAATTAACCCGCATAGCTTAAGTTTGATGTTTAAATCATGACTGCTAGCTTAAATTCAACTTAACTGTCCAAATTGTATTTAGTTACGGTTTCATGATCTAATCCATAGATTGGTTCCTATTTTATTTTGATTTTCCTATTCCTTGTTCAACTTGAAGATGAATCATATATTTTTCTAATTCAACCATTTTGAATACATCGATAAATTACTTTTGGTATTTTAAAGTTAAATTGAAGTATATTTATAAATAAATAAAATTTGTTGGAAAGTAAAATGATATCTTGGAAGTTATTTTGGGTATAAAAGTTGTTTTGAAAACGGAAAATATCTTATTTCTAACTGTTATGTATAAAGTGAAGATTTTGTATTAAATTCTATGGGTTAAAATAAATATGATTTATTTTATAACTTATAAATTTATTTTGAAATAATATTTTAATATAAAATATTATGAAATAGATTTACAACAATATCTAAAGATTTTCTATATGAGCTATTTGAAGATTTGAATATATAGTAAAGGTTTCGAATTTTGAATTATAGTTTGGAATGAAAAGAATTATTTTTGAAGTTTATAACTTTATTTTAAAGTATTATTTTGTTAGTAAATTTTGAAATAGTTTCTATAATTATTTTTGATTGTAATTAATGTGATTTTAGAAGTTTTGGAAAATATGTATAAAAGGAATTTAGAGCTGAATTTTATAACTTAATCTTATATTGGAAAGACTTCAATAAAGAATATTCTATTTTCAAAGTGTTTGTAAATTCTTTTGGACTATATAAGAGGACATTTGGAAATAAATTTATATTTGAATGATTTGATTATTCTTTATTCTATTTAATGAGAAATCTAAATAAACGGAGTCATAATACCGTTTGTGATGGGGGCATTCGCTAATATTTCTCCGGTTATTCTTTGTACTCATAATAAGAATATTGAAGGGCGATTATTGTGTATGAGCACTGAATAAATGGACTAGTAACACGCGGTGGTATGGTACACCATTGTGTTATTTATTCAGTTATTTTTTTGCTCGTGGATGACACTCATATGAGGGTATGTGGTATGTATGTGTGACTCGCTGCGGCGAGCACGTATGGAAGCTACTTGTTAGCCACATAGTTTGAGTACATTATATATCTGTCTACCTTTGTCCAACTCCCTCTATGTTTTAGAAGTGAACCAGATTGACTAGTGTCCACTCTGGCAGCCTGATCGTGGGGTCGCGCTATTGATCCACGACATCATTGTTATTTATGGTATTTGTTGTGCATCATGAGATTGGTAGTCGGTTGCCCCTTGTATCACATAGGCCAACAGTCAGTTAACATAAAGGCACATGTCGGTAGTCGTGGCCGAAGAGGTTACGCGTTGTCGAGCCTATGGTGGATCATTGTCATGATACCGAGAGGGGAGAGGTAATGGTAACCGATGACTGTAGGAGTCGTGTCATACGGACCACGTGTGGCTTTTGGAGCCAACAGACGTGCTCTCAGTCTCCCGTCTGGTTCTGGTGTGGATGTATGTTTGTGGGTAGTAGATAGACATATATTATACATGGATGAGATTATACCTGAGACTGTGTCCAGAGTATGATCGACCATGCATCCTTCTATCTCTTAGGACTTAGTTATTATTGATTTGTTTTTTTTATCTCTTAGGACCTTTCAATCGACAGTATCGCCTCTCCAAGGGCTGTGGGTTGAGGTATATGATTTTGCACATTGTGGCATCGTTATGAGGTGACTAAAATCTTTTTTATTGATTTTATTGATTTGATATTGATATTTTATAATATGAGATTGAGAGAGATAGTGAGCACTGCCTCGTTACTGTCCGACTTCACTTGAGGATGTCTCATTACTGATTATTTCAGATTTACTGTTGATTTCTAGATATGTATAATTCACCTATTTGTATTGATTATGTGATTTTTCGATTCAATGTATTTCTATATGGATGATGACATCTTTTGATATTAGTGTTGATTGTTCTATATGGAATTGAGTTATTTAAGAGGTATGATGCCTTGATAAATATCTATAGTATTATATTGATATTTTAGACATACATTTCTATTTTTTTATCTAACTTGACATGCTAGTTGATGATTTGAGTATCTTTGATTGTGATATCATATTGTTATTTCTTTTACACATTATTACCTCTATTTATGATCCTGGATTAGACATAGTCTGACCCGTCTGTTATATTATAATACTTGGGTCAGTCTGAGACATTTCAAGTACATGGACGACGTAACCAGCTTGTGTTTTATTGGGCTTAGAGAAGTATTGTTATTAGGAATTGTTACAGGATATTTGTTTATTGTATGTGTGTGTATATATATATAATTGACATTGAATTGTATTGTATTCTTATAACACTATTGTATATATATTATATATATTATTACTGCAATTGACTTTGTTCTGTGATGTACTGTATATTATGTATTGTTATGTCCTGGAGGCACACGTGTCTATTTCTTTATATCGATATTGTGTACGTATATGTAAGTTATATATATTTGGTGTTTTAATACGTACCCGTGTTAGTCCAAGGGAATATTCACGTGTTATCTCTCATATAACCTCATTCTTCATGTTATCTGACAGTATTATTCTGTAATACTCTTGGATAGTTTGGGTATAGAGGTGGGGGTGTTACATCACCTCTACTTAATTATGTAGAACAAGCTATGGTTTTTCAGTATCTATATGTTAATAAACACAATAATTTTACTTTGAATAAGTAAAACAAAACAAATTCGTAATCTTTATAGAAAAATATCACCGTTGCACAAATTGTCATGTTTTTTTAACACATAAAGCATAACATAACACGATAATTATACGCAAAACATAAACCTCGTGAAATCTAATTTTTGAAATAACCAAATAATTTTTGCCATTTCTTCAAATATAAATGCAGACATTATAACTGAAATAGTACAAAAATTAACATAACTCAAAGTATAGTGATGTAGCAACATAAAATATCCAGTACCACTATCCCAGCGGTTAGGCCATCGAGCTTTAACCCATGATGTCACATGCTTGAATCATGCATAGTATGTGATTCGAACCACTAGATATATGCTGACTTAAAGTATGTTATATACTACTTGTGTAACGACTCGCCTTTTCGACCCTCAAAACAGTCGATAATAATACTTCCACGGTATTCATGTCCCGGACATCCAAGTGCTGGAAAGACAGATTGTTTGGGAAAAAGGAAGAAAAAACAGAACAGAATCACTCATCGTGACGAGTAACATATAATATACAACAGACCTTTATCAAAGAAAATGGTAATATATATACATCAAACATAGTACACTAAGAAAATCATCAGCCTGGACAGTTATAAAAACCTTTCCTTACAAACGCTGATAAATATAAACAACCTATGCAGCGGAAAATAAATATATACGTGAATACATCTTAGAGTCATCTAGCTCATTTTCTGAAGCTCCAAAGCATCCAAACTAGATCTGAAATTATGCTCGGTATAACGTAAAAATTATACGAAAAATAACACGTGGATCAGTCTAGTAAACCGGTGTAAGAAACACACCTTAATTGAATTTTAATGTTATAAAAACCTTTTGAAAATAAAGATATTATGTCAGACCACACCGCATATAAACACAGATGGATTTTCACCATATGATAATCAAAACATTTCTGTAGAAAATCCAGTGATATTATAATAGTGATTAGGGTTTAAAGTAAAAATTGAATCATAGCCGAAATTGTTACATTAATTAAATTCCAACATAATAGGTATACAACTAAGTCCAAAGGCATTTATTGGACAATGGATTCCATACAATGACAAAGCACCGGGGTACCACCTACCACAGTACACCTCTAAAAAATGTCCCCAGAGCCACACATGGACTCCCTGCTAACACAGGACCGGCCTATCCCATACTATATAGTAATGAATATTTCACCACCCATGTTGCTTTTGCAACCTTTCCGAGAGCTCTTATGCATAACAAAATCCATAAATGAATATATCCAGAAAGGTGATGACAATACCCTAATGGGTGTAACCCACTTAGTCCTGTTGCATCTCCCTTGATTTTAGTCATTCCCGATTGATGAGGCTCGAGGTTAGGTTTTACTTTTTTAGCATATCCCACTTAGAATGCTAACACTGCCCTCTAGGAAACAATGCAATGCCAACATTCATTCATACAAGTTTGTTCTAGGTCTGAACGAAACCGAGGGCATTACTTCTACTACATCCATTTTGGAATAACTCTTAGGATTAGTAGCAAGTATCCCTTGTACATCAAAGAACTCCATCTTCAAAACCATCATCAAGATGTCTTCCATTCGAATGCTTATGCCGGTTCGAATTGGTTTTCGGATAACATATCCGATCCCGGTCTCCCCGAGCCGACAACGATAGTGTAAAACCGGCCAAGTTTGATAGTCGGTTATTAAACTATCAAATAAAAACAAAAATCAAAGAAGGGATTTATTTCTATAGGGAAACCATCATTGGTTAAGCACATAAGCAACCACTAACCTCTTTAATTAATCCTTTCATTAATTAAATTCACTTTGTAAATACTTGTATCAAAATACTTTTACAAAGATATATTCACAAACCACTTATGCTCCTTTCAATACTTGGAAAAATATCCATATACTTATCTCAACGGTATAAGTACATCCACGAAAACACTACACTTTCCCTACTTAGAAAATGTATTCGTATATTTACCTCAACGGTATAAGTATATTCACAAAATATTATGAAAGATTTCTTATTTCAAAATGATATAAAAAAGATTTAAACAAATATTATTTTAAAAGAAATGGAGATAAGGATAAACTCAAACACTATTCCTTCGGTGTTAAGCATGGAACAAATATCTACACCACCAAAATTAAGAAGGTTAATTTGGGAAAATCCTATCTCATTTTCTTTTATAAATTTCTTCAATAAATCCTTTTGTTAAATCTCTTTCATAACTCTTAATAAATCTCCAATTTTATTTATAAAACTCTTTTATAAATATCCAAAACCATTTATAAAACACCTTTTATAAATATCCAAAAATCCTTTATAAAACTTCTTTATAAAAATCCTTTATAAAGCCTTTTAAAAATTCTTATAAATCAACCCATTTTCATTAGTAAACTCTTTAATAAATCTTTTTTATTAAATGAGATTCCTTTTATAAATCAATTTTTTATTTGTAAATACAATTAATCAGATAAATTAATTTACTTTAAGCATCCTAAATAAATAATAAATTAACTTTCCAACATCATTAATAAATAATTCATTAACTCCCAAAACATTATTAGTATAATAATTAATAACTTCAAAACATTATAAATAAATAATAATTATTTACTTCAAAACATATAATAATTATTAACAGCAAAACATTACTGATAAATAATTATTATTAACTTCAAACATTATAAATATAATAGTTAATAATTTCAAACATTATTAAACAATAATAATAATTAACCTTCAAACATTATTATAACAAATAATAATTAACTCCCAAAATTATTAATAAATAATTATAATTAATTCCAAAACGTTATTAATAAATAACTATTATAAATTCCAAAACATTTTTAATAAATTATTATTATTAATAATTATTTAAATAAATAACTTTTGACAATCAAATATAAATAAACAATTTTTAAAACACTATTAAACAATAGTTAAAAAACTATAAAACATTCTAAATGGTTTAGAAAAGACAAACAGAAAGGTTGAAGTAAAATAGAGAAGTTCAAAATCCGCTTAAATAAAAATATCCCAGAAAGCCTAAAGGTTAGATTTAAAATCATTCTTCGAATCAAAAACCAATTTCAAGCCAAACGACAATTAATAGTATTTCAAAATACTAAACTCAGGCCAATAGCCACCAATACACTTAACCAATGTTGTTATTGATTTTTCATATCACTATTAGGGTTAAGTTCTAAACATATATCAATGTCATAACTAATAGTGCTAAACAGTCAAGATTCAGCAATTAACAATCCATATAATAGGGTTATAACTGAAATAAAACAAGAGGAATATAACTGGAAATTGATAATCACAATTTCAAGAAATTCGGATTTCTCTACAAATTTTCCCGGATTTCAATTTTAAATACTAATTGCTTTTCAAAGCGGATATTTTAACCAATCAGCCAATAATTTCAACCAAACACAAATAGTAAAATTTAATCTACTATACATACTGGTTTATCCAAAGAGAAGTTTAACTCACCAAAATTTTAGTTGGCGCTGAAGCATTCCGGTTTGACCTAAAAGTAAACGACTTTCGATTTTAGCCCAACACATGCTCCAAATTCAACCAAACCAGTTCCATCGCGAAGCTAATGATCCCACGAGTGCATTCCAACAGACCGCGTTCGATTTGGACCTCGTACGAGCAAGATATACAATTCATAAGATTTCAAACTTCAAATATTAATTAATTACAACTTTAAGTTAATTAGCCTTATTAAATTTTATATCCATCTTCTTCCTAAACACTACTCCCACCTAAACCCATCACCCTGGCATCGGCCATCACCCTTCCATGCAACCTCAGACCACCATTCCTCCGGCTATTGCCACCCACGCTCACGCATCCCTAAGGCGGACCCATCCATGCCCCTAAATCCACGCCCGATCACCCAAAACAAAATGCAACACCGCACTCATCCCTGCGATATTATCAAGTCACGCCACCCTACGTGCTCTCGTAGTCCACCAAAAATCACCAGCAGGTGTACCTCGTCCCTACAAACACCCTCATACCTTCCATTCGACCTCACGACACCTAGATTCCACAAATACCCAAACTCTAGTCACCAATAGCCACGTCCAAATCTGTTCCTCCATCTAAACAATGCCGCACCCACCCAAACATACTTAGAAATGTAGATCTCACCCAATAAAATACACAGATTTTACCTTTCTAATTTTTTTTATTTTTAAAACATTTGTTTTGAATTTAATAAGAAGAGGATTATGAGTTTCTTTGTTTCCAGTTTTTATTTTGATGGAACGGTACTTGAGATAGAGTGAATTAGGTTATCTAAGTGTTAATCTTGACTTATTCCCAATTTTCAGACATCTCATTGCATAGGATTTCGTTCGTGTACAAACCGCGAACAATAAAACAAAAGTACAGTTACGCTCAGAATAGCGACGCGACCTTAAAACAATAATAATATAACAGGTTAACGTATTCTGTAAAATCAAAAAATATCATCGATTGCCGATAAATTGTCAAACTATCATTTAAATATTTTTCAAATTAAAAATTATGGAAAAATCAAATAAATTAAACTAAAAATACGTCAATAAAAATCGAGTTGTTATAATAAAAATAAATTTTCTTATTATTAATTCGCACTGTTTATTACTGCAAATAAATTTGCAAAATGAATTCACTGTTATTATTTATAAATTAAAAGGAGTCAATAAGACTATTAAATTAACATTTAATTAAAAATCCAGTTATTTGATACACTATTCAAATATTAATTCACAATTACACTACAAGAAATAGAGCATTTTTCGACGGCTCCCGACCGTCGGCGGCCGTCGGAAGTTGTTGGGAGCCATTGGAAAATGCCGCTGCAAATTAAGTCGTCGGTGAATAGATTTTTCGATGGCTCCCGACAGCGGTCGTCAATAGTATTTCCGACGGCTTTCGACGGCTACCCGACGGCTTCCGACGGCCGTCGAAAGACACGTGGACGGTTACGTTTGTTACCGAAATCCCTCGAGAGCCGTCGGAAGTCATCGGAATTCAGCCGTCGGTAGCCGACGAAACGTGTCGGTAAAATTTGACCTATAGGCCGTCAGAAGTCGTCGAAAAAACTGCAAAAAAATTTCTGCATTTCAGCTGCAGTTTGGCCTTCCATCCATAATTTATAAATACAATATCTTTCAACCAACTCAATATATCCAACTCAGATATCCAATATGAAATCAAACCATAGAAAGATAACCAAATCTCAAAAAAACATAAATCAAAACCAATTCATATAAAATCCAACCCAAATCATATAAAATCAAACCAAACTTCACTACCATAATTCCCATACATCTAATTGTATAATATATACATAAATGCTTCACCAACCCTTCACAATCAACTCCCAAATGTCAAAATCACTACCACCAAGTGTATCATCAAACAATATACATAACAGTTCAAATCCAAATCCACCAACTCAATGTATCATTCAAACTTACAATGACACAAATCAAAAAAAAACATACCTATCAATCCGGTCAATCAGCTCTAGAACCTCCCGAACCAGCAAAAGATGGAAAGCGGCCACCAT
The DNA here is from genome assembly GCA_030737815.1 of Allium fistulosum. Classification (NCBI taxonomy): domain Eukaryota; kingdom Viridiplantae; phylum Streptophyta; class Magnoliopsida; order Asparagales; family Amaryllidaceae; genus Allium; species Allium fistulosum. The sequence continues at coordinate 205,865,774 of CM060908.1, forward strand.
ATTGCTGCATGTACTCAAAAATACGCTGATCCAGCAGCTGTGTCATCTCGATGGTCTGGCGACGGTTCTGATCTTCCAGTTGCACTACCCTAGCTCTCAACTCTCCAATCTCTGCTAGATCGATATTAGCTCTGGTCGGTTGGCTGGCTCGCCTCTGTCTGCTAGCCTGCAACACTTATTTAATTTAGTCTATAATCTTACTATCAAAGTTAAACATAATGTGTTAGTTGTTATATCTATAAACATATGACTGAAACTAAAGCGATGCACCAAAAATTAAAAGAGTATTAAATTGTTATATCTTAATATATTATTCATTACCACTTGATTGCCAAAGCCGTAGCGCCTGTTCTGTGACGGTAGATCCACGAATGCCTCAAAAATAATATCCTCCTCATCCGTCGTGAGCTGCTCTCGACCGGTATCCTCCAAGAGTTTCTGGCGTTGTTCCATAAACATTGCCTGCATGAACAAATAAAAATGCAGTTAAAATTAATATCATGATATCTTATTTCATTATAATTTAACAATTAAAACAATTACTAATAGTACATAAACTAAAATATGCTTACATGACTCTTGCTGAAATTGATTATTATATATTGTTATTGTATATTCAAAATTATATAGCACAATAACTATTTACAATTCGCATTTATTAAATTTACCTACTCCTGACGATACTGCTGAAACGACTTCGACCCTCCTCGATGAGTGACGGGATTTTTGTTCCTATTTGCAGAGTTTCTTTCCGACCCTGCCTGTACATTTAAATTTAATACATTATTTACCGACCAGATATTTTTTGATATTTACGTATCAATCAAATAATTAATAAAAGTTTAGTACACTTACCTTCGCCTCGTCACTACCCATTGTTTCAGTCACCATCCCACTGTTTCAGTCACCCTTCCCATACACTCGTCCCCATCCAGTTTGGCTTCTGCCCTTTATGCTTCACTGTCGACATGGAATCCCTGTTGTTCTTCCTCATCTTCTGCATATAGTAATGTCGTACTAGCTGCAGGTCATCTGACTGTATGTCCACGACGGCATGTGTTTCATGATAAACAAGCAACCAAAAATTAAACAATAAAAGGTGAACAATAAATAGGCGACAAAAATAAATTAAGAATGGAAAACAGAAGAATATACATACAATGAAATCCTACCAAATACAATCGAGGATGTGGGGAGGGATGTTATCCCACTTCGACCAACGAGCCGACATCCTACTCTTGTATGCCTCCCTCAAAACCGATAGAACTACAACTGATGGCTATAGCTCAAACCCTCTATGTTAAATATGATACAGATTAGTATATCGCACACAAAAATTTAAGATGCTGAAAAAAGTTTAATGCTTACCCCTCGGTTCTAGGTACTACAGTCACGACAGGTCGCTGTGGCGGTTGCGATGGACCGCTGCCATCGCCTCCTGAAGAGTGGGAAGAACTCCTCCTTCTAGACGACCTTATATATACATGTCACAGACACATCATTTTAAAAGAGAACAATAACATGATAATGAAATATATTTATAGTTAAATGGCATAAATGATATAAAGTACATAAAGCGCAAAGTATACCTGATTCAGATTGGGTCTCATATTCCGACGATAAGCAGAATACATTGCATTTTTAACATAAATTGCTAAATAAATGACGGAAATGGAAATGCCATAAAAGATGTAAATAATGATAAACATATTCGGTTTCATAAATGACATAAATTACATAACTAGCAAAGTAAATCTCATCAATTTCGTAATACACCAAGAATTCAACATAGTTACATCAATTGCATAATTACATCAACTGCATAATCTCATCAATTAGATCAATTGCATAATTACATAACTACCAAAATAAAGCTCATCATTTACATCAATCATCATCGTCTACTGATTCAGATTCGGTCTCATATTCTACGTTATTTTCCTCCATACTCTCGAACGCTTCTACCAAAACGTTTGATTCATCGTTCAGAGGTCTAAAATCTATACGATCGTCTGTAATTATTATTTCGTTGCTTTGCTCAAGATCTGCCTGGTAAGCTTGTTCGTCTGGAATATTCTTCCCATCGAACGTAAATCTGGCCTTTGTTTTAAAAACTGCTGACCAATCTGCTTTATCTCTTTTTAGAGACGGATAAGGAGCGTAATAAACTTGTAATGCTTGTTTGGCCAGTACAAAAGGATTGTACTTGTGAAAATGCGATGTGTGCTTTATTTCAATAAGATTATAATCCTTGTGCACATTAATTCCAAAACCTGGAATATTGTTAAACCAATTGCATCTAAACAGAAACACCTCCTTCGCGGGTCGTTAGAAATATGTCAGTTCCAAAATTTATGTTAAAACGCCATAAAAATCATTTATGTGATTTTCTAGATCATCACTACCTTTAACAAATACCCTGTATTATTAATTAATTTTTCTGCACCATATTCTTTGGTGTTAAATTTATATCCATTGACGAAATATATTGGATATGTCTTGACATTTTTTTTGGTCCCAACGCAAGATGTTTCAAACCTTCGTCAACCACACAATTTGTTGGTTCATAAACGTACTTTGAAAACCAATCAAAAAATTCTTTACTGAGATCTCCGTGCGGATATTCACTTTCATAAATACTGCATATATGAATAAAATATTGCATTAAATTTTACACGTGCATGCATTATGGAAATGAATAAATCATAAATTATTATTTCAGATTACCTAACAAATGGTGCAACCTCAGCAAAATTTAGAAGAATATAAGTGTGTGCTACATGAAGATCTCTATCGTCTAGCCATACTTCTACACATTTCTCAAAAGGTCGACCATATTGTCTAAAAATAGATAACATTGTTTGAGGGGACTCTTGTTCATCGCCTTCGTCATTACGAGGAACACTTTCAAATGATATGTTCACATGGTCACTGAAATAGTGAGAGAGAAAGAACGAAGCTTCTTCTTCGATGTAAGATTTACATATCGAACCTTCAACTCGTGCTTTTTGCCTCACTTTTTTCTTCAGATGATTCAAGTATCTATGCAAAATTAATTTACATTAACTTTAACTTCCGAATGTAATAAAATTAATAGGTAACATATTACATACCTCTCAAATGGTTACATCCATCCATATTACACAGGACCTCGAAGTCGTGCTTCAGATGGGAGATGAATAGGTAAATGTTCCATTACATTAAAAAAAACCCGACGGAAATATTTTCTCCAATTTGCAGAGTAATATAGGAATATCTACTTCAAGTTTACGTAAACGTTACACTTTTAAAGTAGTCGAACAAAGCTCTTTGTAAAACAGACTAAGCTCCGTTACTACCTTCCAAACTTTTAACGGCAATAGTTCTTTGAATAGAACGGGTAATAAATTTTCCATCATTATGTGACAGTTGTGGCTTTTCCTTCCGCTCAATCTACCGTTTTTAAAGTCAACATATCTACGAAGATTTGATGCAATCCCATCAGGAAATCTTAACCCTTCCACCCATTTTAACACAACTTTAACTTGATTGTTATCTAACTCGTAACATGCTTTGGGTTTTTATTCTGTCATTTGGTTTCATATGAAGCTCAAGACGTTTGCATAATTCTTGTATATCGCGTCTTGATTTCAAATCGTCCTTAGTCTTCCCCTTGACATTCAAAATTGTGTTAAAAACATTATCAAAGACATTTTTCTCGTTGTGCATCACATCAATATTATGACAAAGCAGAAGATGTTTCCAATACGGCAACTCCCAAAATATACTCTGTTTGCACCAATTATGAATATTCGATTTGCCTTCAATTTCTGTTTGCACTCCAGTTTCATATATCTTTGGATAGTCCCTTTCAAGTTCGTATATGTCTTCGCTTGACCATATCATTATTGACATTTTTCTTTCCCAACAACCAACAAAAACCGAGATGGGGAATTCTACCCTATTTGATTGATAGTGAAACAATGCAAACTGTCTCATGGCCACAAACAATAGAGAAATTTTTTAGTGAATTTGTCAAAAAGTTTATCTCTAAGCCAAGAAACATGTCTGGATGTTCCATGCTTCCATTGGTAAGATGTGTTATGCAAAATATTATTAATTGAAAAAAATTGTTATATTCAACATTGGTGGTTGTCTGGTTTCTACTTTATTAGCTAAAAAGTTTTTCTTGTCTCCTCTAAAGGGATGATTGACATGGAGAAAACATCGATGGCAGTCAAACCATGAAATTTTCTTACCATTCGGTAAAGAAAATGCCCGTGTTTCTTCCATACAATATGGACATACTAGACAATCGGATATACTCCATCCTGAAAGCATTGCATAAGCAGGAAAATCACTTATAGTCCACAACAAAGAAGCAAACATACCAAAAAAAATTTTATTTGAAACGTCTTATGTTTCTACTCCTTCATTTCATAGTGTTTTTAACTCCTTAATCAACGGTTGTAAATAAACATCGATTCCTTGTGTCGGATCATCGGGGCCAGGAACAACAATAGTAAGAAACATATATTGCGTTTTCATACACATCCACGGAGGTAAATTATAAGGTGTGATGATAATGGACCAAGATGAATATTTAGCACCAAATTGAGAGAATGGTGAAAAACCATATGTACATAATCCAAGTCTAACATTACGACTCTCCGTTGCAAAATTGAGATAAGTTTTGTCGAAATGCTTCCATGCTTCTCCATTGGCTGGATGTGTCAACGTACCCTCTTCCTCCGTTCTCACACTATACCATCTCATATAAGATGCAGTTACTGAAGATGCGTATAATGTTTGAAGCCTAGGAGTGATGGGTAAGTAATGCATGCACTTGTACGGAACTTCCTTTCCCTTCTTTTTTCTTGGTTTGTATCTTTCCTGATTACATATTTTATAATTCCTAAGGTTTATGTCTTCTTTCCAAAACAACATGCAGTCATTTAAACATGTATCTATTTTCTGATAAGGTAAACCAAAAGCCGACATAAGTTTTTTAACTTCATAGTGATTTTCACACATTAAATTATCGGGCGACATATGACTTTTTGCAGCTTGTACAATGGCTGTAAATCCGGCTTCGGTGATGTTGTATTTTGACTTCATCGAAATGTATTATGCGGTTACTAATAGCTGGGTGCCGCTTTTACAACCATCCCAAAGAGGTTTCTTAGCAGCATCCAGTAAATCATAAAAAAATATTTGCTTCAATATTTGGTTCTTCAACATTTTCATCATCGTCGTCAACTTCAACCATAGGAAACATTGATTGTGCTACATCTTCGACCATATTTTCTATACGGTTCGTCGTAACAATTTCATTAACAGCAATGTCTAATTCAGACTCTACAGAAGTATTTGCTACAACTTCTCCATGACGATCCCAAACATAATACTCCGGCATGAAACTGTTTTTGCACAAATGGACTTTCACAATATCGGGTAACAAATACTTCAAATGTCTACACCTACTACACAGACAACGAATTTCTGCATCGTTTCCGTTATTATTAAAGTAAATTCAACAAATACGTTTGTACCATTATAAAAATCTTCTTTTACTGAGCCTCTCAGCCCCCTTCTTTGATACATCCATCTCCTCTGATCAACAAAATAATCGATCATTTTTTCTATTTGAAAAAATTTGTCACAAATTCAAAAATAAATATTAGTCATATTACGAATTCACATTTTATTTTTCAACGTATCGATACAAAAACTTATACGCGTCAATTTTACCCAACTTAAGAATACAATACAGAAGTGTTGATTTATGGTTATCTTTTTTTCCTGGTTAATAATCCTACCTTCCATTACAAACATAGTAAACACTCACATTTCGTACATTATTTCATTTTAAACGATTCAAAAAAATTTCGGCAGCACTTCCCTTTTGTTTCCTGCATTGTACATAAATGCGTGTACGTAGAAAACCAAAAAGAAAAGTGACGGTGAAATTTTGTGAATTGTTTGAAACGAAATAACGTGCGAAATGTAATTGTTTACTATGTTTATAACTTGTCCAATACAGGGCCAAATCCAACAAGCATTGTACCAGATGAATATAAATGATCATTTTATGACAAAAAAGACTATTTATATAACGATCATGTACAACACCTATCGGATGAGGCCAAAAACTCTCTAAGGAACGTATAAAAAAGTATTTTATAAAAAAGAATATATATTTACTAATTTTATAGATTTCAAAAAGTTTTTAATTTACCGCATTTGTTCCGAGTATTTCATCAAATAAGGCTGCTTTAGTATTGTTGTCATTTTCCAATACAGTCAAATTATTTTTAGACTTGTGCATTCATTATTGTTGCACAAGTCAAGATGTGGTACGACTCATGTCTTATTTCAATTAACACAATACAATGGTAGAAACAACGCATATACAATGGTTTACATATACACACACAATCACAAATTATACATACTATTTACAATTTAACGATAACATATGAAATAGGTATACCATTGGATACTATAAACCATTATTACGCTAGTGAAAACATTTGCAATCACTAATTAGCCCTAATCTATCAACTTATGTAAATCTAGATTTATGGTAAAAAATTAGATTTTTGGCAAAAATAAGAGATTATACTTGATTTAGAGAGCAATAGACGTTCATTACGCAGCCGGGAATGATCCGAAAGCTCGAAAATGCTGATTGGAAGCTTGGAGGGGAGATTTGGGGATTAATGGAGGAAGAAAATCGAGCAGGAAATGAGGAAGAAAGGCTTCGACCTGAAACAATATTCGTGAATTTCCGACAGCTTCCGACGGCCCGTCGAAAACCGTCGGAAAAGAGCCATCGAAAGCCGTCGCTAGGCTCTGTCAGAATAATAGCTTTTTCTAGTAGTGTTAAAATATTTTAAACAATCGCTATATTTGAGTTCAAGTTATTAAACCTATTTAAACCAATAATTTAACATTTTAAAATAAATTAAATATTCATAATCAACTGTAAAATCCGGGGTCGTTACATTCTTTCCCCTCTTGAAAGAATTTTGTCCTCGAAATTCCCAAAGTAAGAAAAATGCTTTTAAATCCTTGAACTTTCAAATTAATTAGTTGAAATGATTATAACAACTCTAGGTCTCTTAAAATTATAGAAAATTTCGGCAGCGTCTCCTTTGCACGGCTCAGTCAGAAAAACTACAAATCACCACTACAGGCTTAATCCAACAAAAGAAAATAAAAGTCAAGTGGCCTCCCATGTCTGGGGCATAAAACCATCAAACCAAACAAAATATAAACATGTACCTATTGGTCGAGCAACCAACTCTACTCATGAAACTAAAAGCATCAACTAGCCTTTGCTTCCATGAACCTACATCTTACTTACAAATAATATGCAACCATATATAATTTATATCCATAAAATTTGAAATTTCTTACGTCAACAGCTTATAATCATATTAAAGCTCATACGATGTACATATACCATCCGTACGCAATATCAAATCTGATCGCTCGCTTGATCATACAAATTTCATTTTCGAACTAATATCGCCCACTCGACCACTCTATTGCGGACTCCAATCCAGTTCCTTGATCAGAAACCTCCATTTTCCTTGCATAGCCATACACTATGATAGAAAACTTCAGAATCGAATCAAAAATCTGTATCCAGTGTTCGCCGTCAAGAGTCAAGTGAAAAATCCTAACTCGGACTGGTGTAAAACACCTCGAAATCGTGTACTCGAAACTGGATCGAATAGTTATGCAAATAAAATGATCTATGTACAACTTATATATTTGTTCCAATTGGTTTCTTAATTATATCAATTACTTTTTATTCACATTCATTTTAAATCACAATTTATTACATCAATAGTATTTTCCTTTAATACTAAAATTCATTTACGAAAACATTTCATAAATCGTTTCATTTAACTTTATCTTAGTTAAATTTTATTTCATAGCTCAAGTTCATATTCATATAGTACTCTCCTATATCCAAAGAATACAGATACAAAATTTTAGTTTTATTTTACTTAACCCGAATGTCCATCAAATTTAAAATTTGTTTTAACTTACTAATTTCTCAAACCGTCCAAAATCGTCAAAAATTCCTTTTCATTTCAATAAATGAAAATTACCAAACAATATACTAAAATGAGACACACAAACCAAACTATCCTATTGGATAGGATACATGAGTCTATAATATCACTTAATTGGAAATTTCAAAATTTAAACACCCGGTTTGATTTCAAATTATTTGAAATAATATGCATATCTCCGTTATATATCTAATCACCCTTTGCGAATTTTAAACAAATTTGTTTTACCCAAAAAAACTCAATAACCAATTTTTGTTATGGTAGCAACTCCTCACTTTAGAAACTCAAAATTGAATACTGGTGATGCTGTAGTCATCACCCAAATTATTTCCCAACAACCGATGTGAGTTTAGTGCTTTTTATCTCCTATAAATTCCATTTTAAAATATTTCTAATCAAAAATACTTTCAAAATAATACTATTATTGTTTCTCCAAACTTTAATTTTTTTTTTCAAAACACCAGGATTTATGTTTCCAAATTTCCAGTTTAAATCCATTTTTATTTATAAACCATATTTAAAAATCATATTTATATAATTTCACTTTTCTCATATAAAAAATTTCACAAATGTTAATCCATGTTAAGATTATAATAAACAACTTTATTAACATTATACTTTAAATCCAACCAACAATAAATGCTCTTTAATTAGCTAAGTAGAAACTATAAACAATAAATGATAATAATCGAATATTATCATTCTCTAATAACCAAACAAACGATATATAACCATATTATTTTCAGAAAATTATTCTTTTATATATAAAATACAATCTAGGTAAAATTATTTCATTTACCAAGTTTCAAAACAATACTGTGTCAATTTGCCTTTTTCAAGTGTTTAGAAACCCCTATCGATACAGTTGTTCCTTCTGTATCGACCAGAATTCATTAGCCACTCGACCGATAAATCAACATAATAAAAATATTTATAACACTAACAAATACGCGCTCATATATATACACACACTCAAACTCATCCTAGGGTCTCACTTACCCTATCTTAAATGAGTTAACCCCACCAAAGCTTAGGTGTTCGCTCAACCTAAGCTCTAATACCACACTGCAACGACCCGCCTTTTCGACCCTCAAAACAATCAACATTAATACATCCATGTATTCATGTATCGAACATCCAAGTGCTAGAAAGATAGATTGTTTGGGGAAAAGAAAGAAAAGACAAAATAGAATCTCTTATCGTGACGAGTAACATATAATATACAACAGATCTTTATCAAAGAATACTATAATATATATACATCAATCAGAGTACACAAAAAAATCATCAGCCTATACAGTTATAACAACCTGTCCTCACAAACGCTTAAAAATATAAACAACAAATGCAGCAAAAAATAAGCGTATATGTGAATATGTCTTGGAGTCATCTAGCTCGTTTTTTGAAGCTCCAAAGCAACCAAACTAAATCTGAAAATATGCTCGGTCTGACACAAGCATTATTTGAAAAATAACACCCGGATCTGTCTGGTAAACCAGCCTAAGAAACACACCTCAATTGAATTATTGTTATAAAAACCTTTTGAAAATAAAGGTATCTCATAAGACCACGCCGCACATAAACATGGATGGGTTTTTACCTTACGATTACCAAAGCATTTCTATGGAAAATCCAGTGATAATATAATGGTGTCTAGGGTTTAAAGTAAATATTATATCATAGCGAAATTGTTACATTAGTTAAATTCCAACATAACAAGTATACAACTAAGCCCGAAGGCACTTATTGGAGAATGTATTCCATACAATGACAAGGCGTCGGGGTACTACCTACCATAGTACATCTCTAGAAAATGTACCCAGAGCCACATATGGACTCCCTGCCAATACAGGATAAGCCTACCCCTTACTAGGTAGTACCGAATATTTCATCACCTCAGTTGCTTTTGCAACCTTTCTGAGAGCTCTCATGCTTAACCAAATCCATAAATGAATATATCTAGAAAGGTGATGACAATACGCTAATGGGTGCGACCCATTTAGTCATGCTGCATCTCCCTTGATTTTAGCCATTCTCGGTCGATGAGGCTTGAGGCTACGTTTTACCTTTTAAGCAAATCCCATTTGGAATGCTAACAATGCTCTTCCTGTAGCAATGCAATGTCAGCAATGCTCTAGGGTTCAAAATCCACTTAAATAAAAATATTTTGAAAGCCCAAAGGTTGGATTTAAAATCATTCTCCAAATCAAAAACCAATTTCAAGCCAAACAGCAATTATAGTATTTCAAAATACTAACACTACACCACAGATAGGATTTTGGCGCAACCTTAGGCGGCACATTTGATACGGCTATAAGCCGTATCAAATGTTAATACGGCTTATAGCCGTATCTATATTATTTAATATGGCTGTAAGCCGTATTAACATTTGATACGACTTATAGCCGTATCAAAATCTGTGCCTCTTTTTATGGGAAAATTTTCCCCAAAACGCACACCCTCCCTCCTTTTTTTTTATTTCCAGCGCTTTCATTTTCTTCCCGTTCCCGTGCTTATTTAGGGTTAAACCGCTAGAGACCTCGATCGATCGAACGTTGCTTTGACGTCGTCCATCAGAGCCTTCCACGTCTTCTCGAATTCGATCACTGCTCTCAGGTAATTTTACTTGTGTAATTTGACCACTGGATCCAATTGATGTGGTTTTGACTTGTTTCAGAATGGAAGTCATGTATTATTGTGCCTTATTCTCATGCCTCGATGCGAGTTTGGATATGGGTCATGTTTCCGATCTGTAAATAAGGGTGCATATTTTTTTCTATAATGTTGTTAAACTCTAAAGTAAATGAAAGTGAAAATTGTTTGTATGTGCATGTATTGTTAAACAATGAAGTTAAATTTTTTGTTTTTTTACAACCGTGCTATTAAACAATTACTGACAAACGATACATCAACTGAGAAATCATGGATACCTGTCAAATGGCACTATTTTTGGGTGCAAATAGCCATAGATTTTCATTTTCATTTGTTGTCTGGAGTCCTCAGATATCATGGGTGCAAGTACCTATCAAATTTGACCGACTCTTTATTCTTAAAAAGAAGGGAATTTCATCAGAAGTTGTCATTTGACATAATGAACTGAAAATAGATTCTGAATATAGAATCTGTTTTTACATCTACAGCTCAAATAACTCATACTATGTACATTTTTTGAATCTACGGTCTGATAATGTAGCATGAGGCATCAGTAATATTTTGCAGTAGTGATATTATTGTTTTAGGTGCTGTATTTAGTGTCTAATTGTACATTTTTTGCTCAAATAACTCTAATTTCCGATCTGTAAATAGTGGTGCATCTTGTTGGATGGTAATACTTTTGGTTGGTGGTGTATCATCATGTTTCAATTCTGCAAGGGGTTTTGTGTCATATATTAGCTATTTCTAGCTATAGCTTGGCGATAAAACTGCTTTGATAATCTCTTAAGTAACGACGGTTGAAGTTTATCTTCCTCTTGGCATTGTTGTGCTTTCTTTTGTATCCTTCTTAGCTATAATATGGTATTCTAGTTGTGCAAGTGTCAGAATGTCAATTTTGATGTAATGTGTGTGTTGTATTCGATATGTGTTAGTGGATAAAATTGTTGTTAATGGTGCAAGCTAAGTATCAGGAGAGGGGTAATGCATAGACATTACTCCGGTGCTACAAAATGGTGCCGTTGTAATGGCAAATTTTTTGGAAACAGTTTGGTGCTAATGTTTAAAATAAACCTTATATTTTGAGTTCCATTTATTGAAATTTAAATAGTCCATATATTTTAACTATTTAAAATTAATTAAATGTTTAAAATCATACTACAAAGCCTTTTGCAAGTCAATTTTTATACACATTTTTGGTTTGCCTCTCTTTATAAAGTCTTTAATTAATTCATGAGCCAAAAGAATAATCTCCCTAATATTCCCACCAGGAATACGAACCGAATTGAGTTATTACGTGCTTGTTTATTGTTTATTAACATTTCACTGTTTTATTTGAAACTTTTCATACCTATGTGTACGTGCCTATTAGTTTTAAGTGATATGACTATGCTTTGCCTACGTGTATTATACTATTTATATTTGAGATATTAAGAACTTGCTTGTAAGGGCCTGCTTATTTTTTTTTGTGTTATTGCCTATGTATTGACAGTTGTTTCCCTAGGCATTGTTATTTATCATTGCACTTCATTACATTTTTTTAAGAATACATAATGCGTCTTTATGAGGGGAAAAGTATGTGGAAAGGAGGAAAGAGATTAAAATGTATACACATTACAGTGCTGTAAACTACAATTCAAATTTGTTGAAAACCATTCGAACCATTCATAAACCATTTTAAATGAGAAGATGAAAGTACAAATACTAAAAAGATGACCTCCTTTCAAGATTTAATCCTTTTAGTTTAAGCTATACATTCTAGTTCCCGATTGTTTCCAAGAAATTAGGGGATGTGTTCTCTTTGTTTTAGATAGATTTGTCGAGAGTTTAATCCTTTTAGTTTAAGCTATACATTCTAGTTCCTGATCGTTTTGTAGTTACTTTTAAGTTAATGTTTTCAGGCCAGATAACTTTGAATATATTTGTCTATTGAAAACATAAAGCAACATTCCAGTGCAATTTTTATTGCGTGTGAACACTTTGATAACTTGCATAAGAATCTCATTCTGTTTCTTTTCTGTATGCTCCAGTACTAGTGAAAATTACTTCTTATTTTTATTTAGCTGTTGTGGTTTCTTTATTTTATAGTTTGAACCCTCCATGAATCTTTGTTAATATATTTGGTCTGTAGGTACTGGAAGTACAATTTTTTCAACAATTATTGTTTGCACTGAATTGTTTTGTATGATTCTTCTTAATTCCATCAGTAGGACAATTCTGTTCCTAATCAACTTGTTACTTTGAATTGTTGTGGCTTCGCTTTTGTGTCTTGCTTTTAAAAATTGACGATGTGAGCAAAATTTTAGAGTAAATTGTACTATAATATAAAGCATGCTACATAATTTAATTTCAGGTTATAATTTTAAACATTCACCAACTTTTTTACTTCAAATTGGTATGTAAAATCATTTATTAACTGTACAAGTTTCTATAATCTTAAGTTTTATACAGGCAGACTGATTATCGGTGGGTCTATAATTTACTGTCCTCTTTTGATAGCTAGGTTTCCACTTATTAACATGTGCATTGCATATAGGGATTACTAACTGTTATTTATGTTGGTAATGATTATCACATGTAGATGAAGAAGGATCCGCTAGAGCCTTAATTTGGCATTGAATTTTAGTTTACTGCTTACCTGTTTCAGTTTACATAATCCAGATTAAGAACAATATGGTTGTTATTAAGTACTTAAGTTCTATAGCTGGATTTTTTCCTTTTAGTTATAATTATCAAAAATCTTGGATTTATTTATTTATTTTTACTGATAATGTTTGTATTGCTTTGTTATTTACATAATAGTGATGTAGTATTTTAGTTATTCAAATTCTTGTTTACAAAACGATAACTTATTGCATTATCTATTAAAACTTCCCTACTTAATGAACATGGTTGTCTCTCATATTCATAACATGGACTTAGATGTTATTTATAACATGACATGTTGTATTGTGTAGACATGCCTTTTATATAATTACATTTTTTTAATTATTGTTAGTTTTGAAAACTGAGTACACCAAGTAAATTTCTACAGTTAATTTTCACATTTTACATCAATCTATTTCTTTGATATGTGCAAATTAGTAAAAGTTGTACTTTGAAGATTTCTACAGTTAATTTTCACATTTTACATCAATCTATTTCTTTGATTTTGTTTAATTTTACCTGTAAGATCAATAGTTGTTTATGTTTAATGCTCTGGTTTTGTAATTTTGCCTGAAAGTTGTATATTTTGATACTTTGTGCTAAAGAATTTGGCTCAGTGACTATGTTGTCCACTAGGAAGCACTGTTTCCAGTTCTCCTTTCATTGTTGCCTAGTCGAAATAAAAGTTGTTATCTCCATAGGGAGAAATATTCCTCTTTTAATTGATCAAGCAATGAAAGATCTGCTTTCACAACAATTATACAACCTTAGTGATTTTTACTGTTTTACCATCTCAGATATAAACTTACTGATAAGGTTATTATCAGTTTGCAGAAAAACTTCCTTATACTCATTCTGAAGTTTTTGAACTGCACTAATTGAATTGTTCATAATGTTGTCTGCAAGCTTACCATGTTTTGTTAAAAGAAAATTGTTGTTGACATCCAACAATTCTGAGCTCTTGAAAAATTTTCAAACCAATTCCTCCATCTAGTTTTGTTTTATATAATTTTCTCCATGCTATTTTATGCTTCCTACCTTCCCAAAAGAAGTCAGCACAACCATTACCGATTTTAATAAGTGTTGCAGTCGGCATGTCATGCACTAATAACCAGTATAAAACAATGGGTGTAATGACAGTATGTATAAATTCAGCTCTGCCTGCCATAGAAAGTAGATTATTGTCCCAACTGTCAAATCTACTCAAATTTTTTTGGAAAAAAGATGAACATTCAACATAATGTAGATAGTCAGTAGAGATAAGAAACCCCAAGTACTTGACTGGTAGAAATGCTTCTTGTAGTTGTAGAATTTCCAGTATTTCTGTTTTATTATGGCAACTTGTATTGAAATATACCTTTTTTAAGAGACAAACATGCAACTGTACTTAAACATTGGGTTATACTTTTTATGCATTTTGAACCTGAAATAAGGAATTGATCACAAAGTTTATTCGTAATTTTGATAACCCTGTAGCACAGGATTGACATCAAATTAAAAATGATTACTCTTGTTTACTGAGAAATGCAACTGAGTATTTTAGTCACATTAGATATTCATTTGAAAATCTAAGGAGTCTAGTAGAATGGAGCAAATAAGTAATACTTTCTTTGGAAGTAAACACCCAGTGATAATCACCCGAAATCCGATGTATTTACTGTAGTAGCATGTTGTTCTAGTTTGCCTATATGTTTGCATCTATTTGCTGGTGTGGTATGGTTTCTGAGTGTGTCTGGCTATTGTAGCAGTGTGTGCAGGGGTATATGACTGTGTTTATTCAATAGACCAACCCTTACTACTAGATTATTCAATGCTATTTGATAATAGAAAAAAAAATAACTATTATATTTAACAAGAACAATATAATTTAGTAAAGTTAAATATGTAGAATTAATCTTAAAACAAATTTCTCAATATAATTTCAAAAATATTCTTTTCGAGCAGTTGGAACGAGGACCCATTGAAGGGCAAGTCTCATGTTCTGTTAAATATGATATAAGAGGGCAGTATGTCTTTCAGCATAGACAAACAATGGATAAATGAATCAGATCTAAGATCTACATACTATATAGACGGGGTGCAGAAGTTCATTAGTTTTGTTGAAGAAAACGGTGGTAAGAAAGGATTGTATTTATGCCCTTGCACCCGGTGTAAAAATATGAAGACGATCAAATTAGATGACATTCATTTTCATTTGCTTAGATGGGGTATTATCCAATCGTATACAGCATGGTATTTTCATGGGGAAAAAAGGGCGGAGATGGAAAAACAGCAACCACTTAGTCATGGCAGAACTACTGCTGAGTCTGAACATATTAGGATGGAAGATCTGGTCAATGATGCAGATAGATTTCATCATTTTCAACCTACAAATTCGTTGCCTGATCATGCTAATGTTGGAGAGCAGTCAATTGATTATCCAGATTGGCAGGCCAATGAAAGTAAGAAGTATAAATCGCTTTTTGGTAGCGTAAAAGAGCCACTGTATCCTTCATGTTCAAAAGGGATTATGAAGCTGTATGCCATTGTGAAACTGAATAGCTTGAAGACCCAATACAGCTTTTCAGATAATGGTATGACTGCACTTCTCGAACTAATAAAGGAGTTACTCCCCGAAGGTAACACGCTGTCGACAAAGTACTCCGACGTGAAGAAGATCATTAAGCAAGTTGGGATGAATTACAAAACTTATGATGCATGCATCAATGATTGCATATTGTACTGGAAAGATGATGCGAACAAAGTTTCTTGTACAAAATGCAATGAACCAAGATATATGACATCATTAAACGAAGAGAGAAAATGCACCAAAGTACCTCGAAAGACATTAAGACATTTTTCTTTAATTTCTAGATTGAAGAGACTGTATACTGTACCATGGATGGCAGATGCGATGACCTGGCATGGTCGTGCCAAGTCTTATCCAACCGTAATGCGTCATCCATGTGACACTTCTCAATGGAAAGTCGCAGATTCATTTGATCAACTTTTGCTGCCAAGCAATGAAATGTCACACTTGGAATAGCAACAGATGGTTTCTATCCACATGCTTCTCTCTCTAACCCTTACAGTTGTTGGCCAGTAATTGTAGTACCATATAATCTTCCTCCGTCTATGTGCATGAAAAGGGAGTTCTCAATGTTAACATTGTTGATTTCTGGGCCAAAACAACCAGGAAAGGATATTGATGTTTATTTACAGCCGTTGATAGACGAGTTAAAGCAGTTATGGGAAGGAGTAGTTACATTTGACTCGTTAAATAAATCCGAGTTCACAATGAGAGCTAGGGTGCTGTGGGCAATCCATGATCACCCTGCTTTTGGGACTTTATCGGGATGTACAACTCACGTTTACTTTGCATGTCCTGTTTGTAGGGAAAACACTTGTTCTTATTATCTTCCTGAAAGTAAGAAGATGTGTTACATGGGACATCGAATGTTTCTTCCTAACGAACACAAGTTTCGATACGATAAGACAAATTTCAACAATGAACAAGAACTTCGTCGTCCTAAATGGCCATTGACTGGTTTTCAAGTTGAAAAGAAAGTAGCGAATATCAAAATGAAAGTTGGTAAACAAAAAGAAGAAATTGGTCGAAAACGGAAAAAGTCAACCAATGAAGATGTTGACAATATTTCTGGATGGTATAGGAGGTCTATTTTTTTTGATTTACCATATTGGAAAGCAAATTTGGTCCGACATAATATTGATGTTATGCATACGGAGAAGAATGTCACGGAGCATCTCATCAGCACCATTATGGACCATAAAGATAAGTCAAAAGATGGCATCAATGCACGCAAGGATTTGAAAATCATGGGTATAAAACAAAAGTTGTGGATGATGGAAGATCCTGAAACAAATAAACAATCATACCAAAGACAACTTTCGCTTTGAGCAAAGAAGAAAAGATACGGTTTTGCACCGTTTTGAAAAATCTGAAAGTGCATAACAAATTTTCTTCTAACTTTCACAACAATGTGAGCATCAATCCTCCTGAACTAAGAAATATAAAGTCACATGATTACCATGTTATAATGCAGCATTTGCTTCCGGTATTGCTTCAACATTCTTATCCACAACATAAGGATCTACGAAATGCTGTTCATCGTATTAGTTTATTCTTTAACATTTTGTGTTCAAAGGTGATCAATAGGGAACATCTTTTAAAAGCAAAGGCTAGCTTAGTAGAAGCAATGTGTGTTTTTGAAAAACATTTTCCACCTGCATTTTTTGATATCAGTGTCCACCTTATGGTTCATTTAGCCGATGAAGCATTGATTTGTGGCCCTGTCAGATATAGATGGATGTATCCATTTGAACGATAAATTTCTAATTTCAGTTATGCACATCATTATTTCATATAAATAGCTACCGTCTACAGTATATAACTGATCACATTTATAGGTTGATGAAAACATATAAAGGATATGTGCGCAACAAAAGATACATTGAAGGGTGTATTGCAGAAGGATATATCGTACAAGAAGCTAGTCTTTACTGCATGGAATATATGCCAAATGGAGGTGATGGCAATCATAAACATACCCGCGAAGCATTTTTAGACGAGGACGATGAGTTTGCTGGTGAGATACCTCTGGATAATGGTAAAGACATAACGTTAACCCAAGTGCAGTTTGAACAGGTGCGTAGATGGGTCCTTAATAAGTACGATGGATTGGATGAATGGAAGAAGTAAGTTCACGAACTTGTTTGGAATTTTAATTTTTTTAATTCAATTTATATATACATTTTGATATGTGTTTTTCGTAGGAGATATAACTCATATGTGAAAAGTACTAGATTTCAACCTAGAGGCAGGGCTACCACCGTGGAAGTAGTTCAAAGTTTTAATCTATGGTTACGTAATGAGGTTTAACTTTGTCTTAAGTATTTCATGTGTTTATAAGTGTGCAATACACCTTTGTGACCATGTTTTTTTACTTATTAAAATTTATGTAGTTGTTAAAGACCATCGATGTTGATCCAACTCTGTGGCGGTTAGTGCACGGGCCGAAGTTCATAACGCGTAGTTATATGAAGTACCAAGTGAATGGATTTTCATTTTCCACGAAAAAGTACGAAGACCGTATGGTAACACAAAATAGTGGTGTATGCATGAGAGCAATTACAAAATTTAGATCGAGTGGCAAGGATAAAAATTATAAGGAAGCAGAAACAACGTATTACGGAGTCATTCAACAGATACTTGAGTTGGATTACACTGACTTCAAACAAACAGTTTTTTATTGTGATTGGGTAAAAGTCGAGGATAAGGTCAATGGTTGCAAAATAGATCCCATTTCAAACCTCATCATGGTAAATTTAGGGAAATTGAAGAACAAAAATAACATGAATGACGAGCCATTTATTCTTGCATCAGAAGCGAGTCAAGTTTTCTACTCAAAAGATTTAAAAAATAACGGATGGTATGTGGTCTTGCATACACCAAAACGGTTGACTACAAATGTGGATGACATTGAGTTCCCTACCGTCTATCAATCAGCTTTTGAAGACAATGAAAAATTAGAAGACCTTACCAAATTCATATGTTAACTTATTAGTATTCGTACATCACATGATTGTGTGTCTGTATATTTTTAATTGCACGATTGTGTGTATGTATGGTTTTGAATATTTTATACATTCCAATGCAATTTCAGGTGTTATCACTTAATAATTTTGCAAGAAACTATGTCAGAAAATCCACCATCTTCACATTCGTCATGTTCAGAGGCGAAGAAAGTTGATCAAAACTTACTTGGTATTCCGGTCTCAGATAACGCTGGAAAAATCGCTACTATGCTCGGTAAACTAGTAAGAGATCATGTGCCGATATCATATATAAGTTGGAATAAAGTACCTGGAATATACAAGGACAACGTTTGGAACGAATTGGTGGTAAGTATCCTTATCTATTTGACAACAACTATTTCATTCAATAGCCTTATGGTTTCAACTCTTTGCACAACACATAATTTAATATATTTTTTGTAGAAAATTTATGAGCTCGATCCACTTTCAAAGGAAATGTTTTTAAAGAGAATGGCCGAGGCTTTAGGAGATACAAGAAAAACTTGAGAGTAGTTTATTATGACCCTTTCAACAATGACGAAGAATGGTTGAAAAATTGCCCACCTACAGTTGCTCAAGAAGATTGGTTAGAGTTCGTAAAAAATGAAGCAACACCTAAAGCGAGCGGAAGAAGAGAGGTAGGCAAAAAGAACAGAGCATTGCTCAGTTATGCTCATCATGCAGGACGTAAAAGTCACGCTAAAATAGAACAAGAAATGGTAATTTATATTCATTTTCATTCAAATGATTTACACATTGTGATTGGATATTCATGTCGTTGCATCAACTTGTATTGCAGATCGTTGCTAGTCCATCAACAAATATCAGTCATCGTCAAGTATGGGAGAAGACACACAGGAAAAAAGATGGTAGCATATCAGATGCCACTTCTTCATACTTTGTAAGTTAAACAAATATTAACTTGCATATTCTTTAAAATTCCTTATTCATGTAAGTATTATCATATTACAGGATCAAATTGCGAAAGCGAAGGAAAAGATCACTGATAGTGATGAAGAAAAATTGACAGTGGATGAAGAAATCTTATCACAAGTGCTTGGTAAGGATGCAAGGGGTAGGAGCCGCGGTGTTGGGACCGTTATACCAAAGACTAAAGTTAAGGCTTGTGCCATTGAACAGAAACGACTCCGACATGTTCATGGCGAGCAGGATGAGTTGAAAATGAGGGTGGGAAGTTTGGAGGGTACAGTGGGAAATTTGTCTGGGAAAATGGAGGTTTTGATCAACATAGTGGGAAATATTGAACAGGGAATTCGTGCACCGGTCAATTCTTCTGATGGAGGACGCGCCACACAATTCAATGCTCCTGAATTCATTGCTTCGCAGTTCCAGGATTCGACCAATGTTACGGACAATCAAAAATGTGAAATCCTCAACTCTGATTTAGAAGTAATAGGAACAAGTATTTTTAACATTTAAAAATTTATGACATAATAAGTAGAAAACTTAAATAATAATAAATATTCCTTTTTATTGCAACAGGTACTATATGCCGAGATTCTACATTGTCCAACATCCATGGGAAATCTGTACCATCCACACATGAAAAAGTGGTGTTGGACAGTATACTGCTACCAGATGAGAGAACCAGCAAAATGAATCATCAATTTGCAGAGACCTTTGCTGATGTTGGAGTTGGTGGATATGTGTGCCATCCGAAGTGTCTTATTCAATATCTCCAGATGATGGAGTAGGTATATTTTCTGTTTATGTGGTCCACCTTTCTCTCTTGAAGCTTTGTCCAATGTCGAATAACGACTTTAATAAGACACTTAAGTTACTCAAATGGTATCGAGATGAATTTTAAAATCCAAGATGTACACCCTAGATAGACTCATCTCACCCGAGATCTCATTTGATACAAGATATTATGTGTAGAATTTCCGAGGCGGGACGCCATTGAAATCTAAGATTTAAAACCTTGGTAATAATAGTAGCTACTATTTTCTACTTATGTTAGTATCATTGTAATTTATATAACAAAGTATATCCCTTAATATTATACTAACATAATTCGAAGAAAATGTTATTATATGATTTTTGTTAGTGGATAAATTTATTATTGATTAAGAGAATAATTGTATAATCTACTTTTGACATATTTGAGAAAAAATAAAGGTGAATAATCCCACGATCCGATACTGTAATGACCTTTTTGTATCATAATTCAATAAAGTGATCAAATTATGGTTGAATTATAAACAGTTAGGCCTTAAATATTTTTTAACATATAATTGTGATTGTTATGTAGTTTGGGTCGAATTATGTACTTTGTAGAAAAATATATATGAAAAAAAATGATGTTTTCTAAGATAACAGTTTTGATTGTCACCGGTTAATTTATTATCTAGCGAACTTGCTAATTAGTGATTAATCTTGTCTTTATATAGTTAAGGCAATTTATTTACATATCTTTAGATTATGAGCATTTGTGAATGAAAGAAGTTTTGGGAGAGACAAGTTATGCTCAAAATTCTTATCTTCACGTACTATTTTAACATGTATTTAATAGTTGTATAAGTGAAATTTACTTGATAATGAGGCATATAATAAGGGGATTGTCGGTCACTGACAACCTAATTGAGCAAATGGATCACATGATTCCCACATAACATAGAAATGGTTGTTGAAAACTATTGTTTATTCCATAAAAATTGTTCTTTTAGAACTGGTCAGTCTAACTGTTATAGTTAAAACTATTTGAACTGCACAAAGCAAAACCCTACTTGAGTTGTGGTCTTTAACTATAATAAATATATTTAATCTATCATTCACTGCATGCTTATTTTGATAGGGGTAGAAGTATAATATTTTTTTGAACAGATGATGTTGATGATAGCTATCCAGGGTCCTGGTAGTTCACGTATAGAGGTGCAAATTTGCACACAGGTAATAAAGTTAAAGTTTCAAACTTTCTTATCTGAACTAGAATTCAGTCACGGTACTTTATCATAATATTCATTATATATAGCAGATGCATGAATATGTTAAGTTTGGACATGCTGCTCATTTGTTGTACAAAGAAAATAATATGTTAAGTTTCAAACAGCTGACACTTCGAAAATTCAAGAATATAACAAGTGTAGAAATAATGGGAATGCACAGCAAATTTTTTTATTTTTGAACGGGTACTTTATTTACTATAGATGACGAAGTGGAGATAAATAAAGGCCATTCAGGAAGCAAACTGTGGCAAGAGTTTTACTTTTACCGAACAATAGCACTCAAAAGCCACTGTACGATCCTTAAGTGCCAATGTTCAAAGTTACTGACAAACAAATCAAAAAAATATTCCATAAATAAGCCTAAAACGATAACTGGTATTCATAAACATGCGGCACGAATATAGGAAAAGGTAAACACGTAATCTACCGAAGTACAAAATGTGAATGCTTATTTGTATCTTATTTTTGGTTGCAGGTACGACAAGTTTATTGGTGTACGATTCCTTCTCAAATGATTTTTCAGTTGTACCAAGATTTGAGGACTTCAAAGGTGTTGGGCATTTCCTTGGCATGGAGTGTGTGTATTTTTTAAAATGTAGGCCTTTTGTGTTTGCTACTGTTATTATATAACAATACAATCTCCTATGATTATCATTATCGTTAACTATGATTCTTGAATTGTAACCATATAAAGACTTGTAATGCCAGCGATATATTAATGTGCTAAATGCTAGTGTTATGTAATGATATTATGTAATGATATTGTTAAGTTATTACGCACTGCAATGCGGATTATTGAATCATTTGAATGTGCATTGTCTATAATATTATTTGTTTTGATGTCTCGGAATGATTATTGATTATACATTGGATATGAATAGGTCTATAATATTATATATTGGATATTGATTATATATCTATATCTAATTGACTAATTAGATACGACTTTTAGCCGTATCTAATTGGTTCAGTAGACGATGCCTATTTGTCAATTAGATACGGCTTCTGGCCGTATCTAATGATCCAATTAGATACGGCTAATGGCCGTATCTAATTGGATCATTAGATACGGCTAAAATCCGTATCAAAATATTAAGCTCGACATATTTTGATACAGATTTTAGCTGTATCTAATAAAATTAGATACGGCTTTTAGCCGTATCAAAATATCGTTTATGGTGTAGTGTAAATTGAGGCCAATAGCCACCAAAGCACTTAACCAATGTTGTTATTGATTTTTTTATCACTACAATGGTTAAGTTTTGAACATATAATAATGTCATAACTAATAGCGTTAAACAATCAAGATTCAGCAATTAACAATCCATATAACAAGGTTATAACTGAAATAAAACAAGAGGAATTTAACTAGAAATTAATAATCACAATTTCGAAAAATCCGATTTCTCTACAAATTTTCTTGTATTTCAATTTTAAATACTAATTTCTTTTTAAAGCGGATAATTTAACCAATTAACTAATAATTTCAACCAAATTAAACAGTAAAACTTAATCTACTATATATACTGATTTGTCCATAGAGGTGAGTCTAACTCACCAAAATTTCAGTTGGCACCGAAGCGTTTCGGTTTGAACTAAAATTGAACGACATATGATTTTAGCCCAAATTCTCACTTGCTCCAAATTCAACCAAACCAGTTCGATCGTGAAGCTAATGGTCCCACGAGTGCGACGCAATTGACCGCGTTCGATTTACACCTCGTACTAGCAAGATATACAATTTATAAGATTTCAAACTTTAAATATTAATTAATTACACCATAATTACAACATTAAGTTAATTACCCTAATTAAATTTTAAATCCATTTTCTTCCTAAACACTGCTCTAACTAAACCCATCACCCCGACTTCGGCCATCACCCTTCCATGCCACCTCGGACTACCATTCCTCCCACCGTTGCCAACCACGCTCACGCCTCCCTAAGGCGGACCAATCCATGCCCCTAAATCCACGCTCGATTTCCTAAAACAAAACGCGACACCACCACCTCCCTGCAATACTATCAGGTCATGCCACCCTACATGCCTCCGCAATCCATCAAAAGTCACTAGTAGGTACGCCTCGCCCTTACAAACACCCCCATACCCTCCACTCGATCTCAAACACCTAGATTCCACAGATACCCAAACCCTAGCTACCAATAGCCATGTCCAAATCTGTTCCTCCATCCAAACAGTGCCGCACCCACCCAAACATACTAAGAAATCTAGATCTCATCCAATAAAACATAAAGATTTCGCCTTTATAATTTATTTTTAAATTTTTAAAACATTTGTTTTGAGATTTAGTATAAAGAGGGTTATGAGTTTCTTTGTTTCCAAATTTTATTTTGATAGAACGGTACTTGAGAAAGAGTGAATTAGGTTATCTAAGGGTTGATCTTGACTTATTCCCAACTTTCCAGCATCTCGTCGCACAAGATTTCGTTCGTGTACCAACTACGAACGATAAAACAAAAATATGGTTGCGCTTAGAACAACGATGCGACCTCAAAATAATAATAATAATATACAGTGGTTAACGTATTCTGTAAAATCCTAAAAATGTCGTCGTTTGCCGATAAATTGTCAAACAATTATTTAAATATTATTCAAATTAAAATTTTTGGAAAAATCAAATAAACTAAATTAAAAATACATCAATAAAAATCGATTCGTTATAATAAACATAAATTTTCTTATTATTTATTCGAACCGTTTATTACTGCAAATAAATTTACAAAATGAATTCATCGTTTTTATTTACAAATTAAAAGGAGTTAATCAAACCATTAAATCAATTAAATTAACATTCAATTAAAAATCTAGTTATTTGAGACACTATTCAAATATTAATTCATAATTCAAATATTTTAAACAATCGCTAATTTGAATTCAAGTTATTAAACCTATTTAAACCAATAATTTAACATTTTGAAATTAATTAGATATTCAAAATCAACTATTAAATTCTGGGTCGTTACAACTTGAGACTTGTAGTATAGTTATGTACTACCACCTTTATACCCAATTTAAAAAAAACTTCTTGTAGTTACAAATAAAAAATATGAATTTTAAGAGATTACTTGTGGAAATAATTAGAAGGAATTAACTGATTGAAATTCAATTCTGTAATTGATTAGTGGAAATAATTAGAAGGAATTAACTGATTGAAATTCAATTCTGTAATTGATTAGTATTAACAATAATTAGTATGTAATTATTTTTTCATTAATTGAATTACAATTAAAATAGAATTAATTGTAATTAATTTTTTTTAGTTATTTTGAATTCAAACGGATCAAAATCAAAAGCAAATAATTCATTTTAACTATTGCATGGTAATAAAATTCCATATTATCCTGCCTATTCAAAAATAGTTTGCTTATAATCATTACAGATAATTACATCTTCAATGTATAGTTACTTGTGAACATTACCATCTGCATAAAAATTCGGAACAATGTAACAAAAAATAAATTTCATAAAAATCACTAATGATTAGCTCATTGTTTCGTGATATCACTTAGAATTTGGTGGAAACCATGCATGTGAGTTTTTGATGAATATTTCATAGTATATAAAACATCAAAATAGAAAATATATAAAGTATTGATTAATTAAGAAGGATAATACAAAATCTATCAATTATAAGTTGAGGTGACTGAGACAACAAAATGAATTTGAAAAATTAAGTTTTGAATATACATATTTAAAACTAAACGTTTCACAATATTTTAAAGTAGCCCGCTGAAGATAGAACAAAATTATTTCTTGTGCATTTATATTTTTTTCCTTCACTATTTTTTTACAATAATTTTTATGTATTCCTGAACTTTAGATATAATTTTTCTCTCCCCATTTTATATTTTCTTTTTTTGAGAATAAGAGTGGTCTTTGTCCACGTAGAACCTTAGTCAAAAGCTCCATACTTTTAGCCACTTGAGCTAGAGGTCCTTGACTTGATTTCTTTTATATACTTATATGTTCAAGAATGAAAAAAACTAACTTTACATCTGTTCAATTAAACAGAACTTAAGGTTTTTATTATCTATGTATGTTAATCAACATAATAATTCTTTACAGAATAAGTAAAAGAAATCAAATTCATAATCTTCAATAAAAAAAATTAAAGTAAATTTTTACACAAAACATGAAGACTAAAGAATAGCACAACTTTACCTATAATATTTTTTCAAAATAACTGAAGAATATAAGATGCTTATGCATAAATCCAATAAATTCCCACAAAATAAATGAAGAAAACCAAATTCATAAGCATTCTAGTCAAAAAAATATAAGAGGAAAATATAATTTGGACACAAAATTTGAATCAGATGCTGAAGTCAGAAATCTATTACAAAAACAACAAATTTATACTCGATTTAAAAGAAAAATAAGTAATGAAATGAAGTTCTAACCTCAAATTCGAGTGCAAGGTCATTGCCGGCTTTTAGATAATTTTTCCATAAAAGTATATAACCTAAATGCACAAGGTAGAAAAATAATCGTTTCAAAACATGAATAGATTCAAAAATAATTAAGGAGATTACAAAGGTAAAGAAAAGAACTGAATTTTTCATATAAGAAACTGGATATGCAGAAACCGTTGTTAGAGGAGGAAGAAGAAAGTGAAGACATAAATTAAAAAATGAAATAATATGTTTTTACTTACATTGAACGCATGGAAAAGAGGAAGATAAGATGTCTTGGATTATTTAAGAATAGTGAATACAAGGTCAATTAGATATGAAACTTAAACCATGTTATAATACGTATTAGAGAAATAATTATCTTACAGTGAAAATAAATTTATTTTTAAACGAGTACATTTAATTTTATGGAAATAAAGAGTATTCTAAGTGAGAGTGAATGGAAGATGAGAATATAAAGAGTTCAAAATTCTCTTTTTATATAATAATATAATAGATTAAACATATAAGAATTTTCTTTTTATACAAAAATAAAGGAATAAGTAGTGGAAAAGACATGAAACAATGAGAGAGCTCACAGAGGAACTTAGTTTTTAATAGTATAATATAGATTAATAAGCTATAACTTGTTTTGAAGAGAATATCTCACTGAATTTGACATTCATAGAGAGGTTCAATATCCAAATACTTTAAGAGAAAGTACAATTTTTACTTTCTTTTAGTTCTATAATCAGCTTTAACAGTTTGGTGTATTTACTCACCTGAATCTGCATTGAAACTTTTTTTGTGCGTGTAGGCTCTCACATGATAGAGATTTCAATTTAGCCCTAAT
The DNA here is from genome assembly GCA_030737815.1 of Allium fistulosum. NCBI lineage: Eukaryota > Viridiplantae > Streptophyta > Magnoliopsida > Asparagales > Amaryllidaceae > Allium > Allium fistulosum. Next base: position 205,892,947 of record CM060908.1, read on the forward strand.
CAATTCAAGAGAGACTAAAACAATAAATAAACAAAGATTTGCGGAAGCGTACCGGAATCCATTGATTCAATTTGTATGAAGGTTTTGATCTTCCAAGAATACAGTTTCTACTTTTCTAGAAAAATTTTCTCTGACGGGGAAGAAGAGAAAAATAAAAGTACGTACTGTTTCTCGGGGACCCAACTGTTTTTATTAACGGAGAAAAATCAGTTATGTAATATTTACAATTTGGCCCCTCAACAAATTGTAAATAACATATTATTATTTTCTACCTTATATTAATTATAATAGCAACATACACTTAAACATATGTGTGTCCATAATGGGATTTTAATCCAACAATCTCCCACTTGGGCAACATATGTTTTCTTATAAATGTACAATCTTGTGAGCTCAAAATTTGCTATTACATAAAGGTATTTCTTAACAATCTCGTCCATCAACCATATTTATACAGGATCACAGTGGTCTCGCCATATTAATCATGACTAAACCCATCAGTGGTCACATACATACATATATATATATAGTCAAATGACATAGATTAATCTATTTTCAAATGGTCCTCCTTAAACTTAAGTGAGGTCAGAATCAAAACAATAAAACAGAGTGAATGAACTGAATACTTTACTTCTGATCAGAAATCCAAATATATGTTTCAAGACAAATATAAAGCATATAAAATACAAACTCCCACTAAACCATAACATCCTCCAGTAATACAACACCCATATGAGCAGTGTGCTCATGAAAGACCTTGGGCGGTAAACCTTTTGTGAGCGGATCCGCTATCATGAAGTTTGTTCCAATATGCTCTATAGATATATGTCCACTCTGCACTCGTTCTTTCACAACTAAGAATTTTATGTCAATATGCTTTGACTTAGTTGAGCTTTTGTTATTATTAGAATATAGCACTGCTGACTTATTATCACAATATAACTTCAGCGGTCTTTCTACATTTTGCAAAATGCGCAGCCCAATGATAAAGTTGCGTAGCCATATTCCATGGTTTGACGCCTCATAACATGCTACAAATTCTGCTTCCATAGTGGAAGAAGTTACAAGTGTTTTTTTAACACTTTTCCAAGATATAGCTCCTCCAGCCAACAGATAAATATAGCCTGATGTAGACTTTCTGCTATCTTGGCATCCAGCAAAATCAGATTCAGAATCCCTACGACCTCCAAATGATCTGATCTTCTATAAGTGAGCATGTAATCTTTTGTTCTCTGAAGATACCTCATAACCCTCTTGGCTGCTTTCCAATGGTCTATACCAGGGTTGCTTAAGTATCTGCCTAACATCCCAACAATGTATGCAATATCTGGACATGTACATACTTGAGCATACATTAGACTCCCAATGGCTGAAGCATAGGGAATCTTTTGCATTTCTTGAATTTCAAGATTGCTTTTAGGGCATTGACTAATACTGAATTTATCTCCTTTAGCAACAGGGGTATTTCCTGGTCTACAATCTTGCATGCCAAACCTTTTGAGTACTTTATCAATATAGCTCTTTTGTGATAATCCAAGAATACCCCGAGATCGATCTCGAAGTATCTGAATACCCAATACAAAAGAGGCATCCCCAAGATCTTTCATCTCAAAATGTTTAGATAGAAATTTCTTGGTTTCATCCAATAAGCCTATATCGTTAGTGGCAAGCAAGATGTCATGGACATATAGAACCAGGAATATATGTTTACTCCCACGAAACTTGTGATACACACAATCATCAACAATATTCGTCTCAAAACCAAACGAGATGATTACTCGATGGAATTTGTGGTACCATTGACGAGAAGCTTGCTTAAGTCCATAGATGGATTTTGTTAATTTGCAAACCATATTCTTTGGATCTCCCGATACAAAGTTTTCTGGTTGTACCATATAAATTGTCTCATCAATGTCTCCATTGAGAAACGCCGTCTTAACATCCATCTGATGTAACTCAAGGTCAAAATGAGCAACAAGTGCCATAATTGTTCTAAAAGAGTCTTTCGATGAAACTGGAGAGAAAGTCTCTATAAAATCGATACCTTCCTTTTGAGTATAGCCTTTTGCTACAAGACGTGCCTTATATCTCTCCACATTACCCTTTGCATCCCTCTTGGTTTTAAATATCCATTTACAACCAATTGGTTTTGCACCTTCTGGTAATGGGACAAGTTCCCAAACTTTATTGTCTTGCATGGACTTGTACTCCTCATTCATGGCATCCATCCACTTTTAAGAGTTAGAACTTTTCATGGCATGATGAAAGTTGATTGGATCATCTTCCATCATTCCATTGTCATTCTCTTGTTCTTGGAGAAATACAATATAATCATCCGAAATAGCACTTCTCCTCTCTCTCATGGACCTCCTTAATGGCACTGGTTCTTGAGGTTGTTGAGTTTGTTCTTCTGGAACAATTGTATCAACATTGACTTGTTGAGGTTCCGGATTCACTTCTTGATCAATGATTGGTGTATGAAACTGAACATTCTCAAAAGTGATAGTAGAAACTAGATTTGAATCCAATTCCTCCTCAAAAGTAATGTCTTTAACTTTATTTCTCCCCCAAAACTCAATATCCTCAAAGAATACTACATTTCCCGTCTCAAAAATATTCTTAGCTATAGGATCATAAAACTTATAGCCCCTAGAACACTCAGAATAACCAATAAAGTAGCTGCTCACTATTTTGGAATCCAGCTTCTTTTCATGTGGCCTATAAGGCCTCGCCTCAGCTGGACATCCCCAAATGTGAAAGTGCTTTAGACTAGGCTTTCGACCTGTCCAAAGCTCATAAGGTGTTTTTGCAGTTGCTTTAGTTGGTACTCTATTGAGAATATAAGCTGCTGTCTTTAATGCTTCTCCCCAAAGAGACTCGGGTAAGGTGGAATGAGCAATCATACTCCTTACCATATCCTTAAGAGTTCGGTTTCGTCTTTCAGCAACACCATTCATGCTAGGTGATCCCGGCATGGTGTACTGTGGGACAATACCGCATTCCTCTAGGAATTTAGCGAACGGTCCTGGACGTTGTTCACCTGAGCCATCATATCGACCATAGTACTCACCACCACGATCAGATCTGACATTTTTAATCCTTTTGTTGAGTTGATTCTCAACTTCAGCTTTATAAGCTTTGAACACATCCAGTGACTGTGATTTTTCATGAATGAGATATAGGTACCCATAACGTGAGTAATCATCTATGAATGTTATGAAATATTGTTGACCATTCCAAGATGACGTAGGGAATGGCCCACAAATGTCTGTATGAATCAATTCTAAGATATCCGTAGCTCTATTGGCACCTAATCTCTTAGTTTTGGTCTGTTTTCCCTTGATGCAATCTACACAAACGTCAAGGTTTGTGAAGTCAAGAGATTCTAAAATACCATCAGATACTAAGCGCTCAACTCTACCTTTTGAGATATGACCTAAGCGCTTATGCCATAAAGATGCTAAATTTTCTTTATTTAATTTACGTTTAGTACCACGTGATTCTATATGCAAGGTTTCATTATAAGATGCAACTGTTTCCAACAAATAAAGATTGTCATAAGCATTTAAATAACCAGTTCTAACAACATTTGAATTCAAAGACAAAGTAAACTGATTGTTTCCAAATGAACAACAATATCCAAATTTGTCCAACATAGAAACAGAAACCAAATTCTGTCTAAATGACGGTACAACAAAAGTGTCTTTTAAATCCAAATAAAAACCAGTTTCTAATAACAATCTAAAATGTCCAATTGCTTCTACTTCTACCGACTGTCCATCGCCCACAAAGATGTGTCTTTCACCATCACTTGGCTTTCGGTAGCTCAGGCAACCCTTTGTTTTCACGCCATGCATGATATTTGGTACATTCCTTCTTCATATGTCCAGGTTTGTGACAAAAGAAACAACCGTCTTTTTCTTTTTGTTGTTTCTTTTGATCTGGATCCTTAGCAGCTTCATTTTTAAATTTTCTTTTCTTGCCCTTTGCTTTAGAAGTGCTTGCCAAATTGGCACTTTCAGTCTTATCTTGCTTCAGCCTTTTTTTCTCTTGTACACAATATAATGAGCTCATTGAGAGTCCACTTCTCCTTTTGACAGTTGTAACTGACCTTAAATTGACTAAATTGTGGAGGAAGCGAGATAAGCACTAAATGCACAAGCAAGTCATCCGAAAGCTCAAGCTTTAGTGCCTTTAATTTTGAAGCAATGTGAGACATTTCCATAATGTACTCCCTTATGTTTTCCTTGCCTTTGAACCTCATGGAAATAAGTTTCTGCAAAAGAGTACCTGTTTCCGCCTTATCGCTTTTGGCAAAGCGTTTCTCAATTTCAGCAAGGAAATCTGTGGCATCGGTAATCTCTTCGGATACCGCACCCCTAAAAGTGTCAGGTATGCCCCGTTTAATGATCATAAGACTCATGCGATTTGAACGGTCTCATTTCTCAAAAATTCTCCTTTCCTCGGAGGTACTAGCATCTGTAAGAGAAGCAGGCCGATCTATCCTTAATGCAAGGTCCAGATCCATGCAACCAAGAACAATTAATATGTTCTTCTTCCAGTACTTAAAGTTATTACCATTAAGGACCGGTACTGAATTAAGGTTAGCAGATACACTAGCAACAGCTGAAACAGAAAACGAATAAAATCATATGAATTACATGCTCTTAACGACTTCATATAAAATAATAAATTCAAATAATGGTTAATCACATCTCAAGATACCAAACACATCATTAATATCAAGTCTTTGGACAGTAATATTAACTGTAAGCGGTGCTCTTGTTGTAGCGATCAAAAGTTGATAATAAATTATGTCAAACAATGTGCAATCTTTGGATTATCATATTGCTCACATAAAATACTTTATAATTGTCACACATTTATCACCACAAGCATGTATGAAATTCGGTCAAATATTAATTCACCTTTGGGCTCGTTAATAAATGCATGAACTACATACACACAATTATTTTAAAATTTTAATTAGAATAATCTACACAAAAGTGATCGCTTTGGCGATATTTTATTTCAATTAATCTATTTAAAACACCAAATTTCCATGGAAACCAAATTTGAATTTACCTTTAAAAGAAAAAGAATACATACAATAAAACAAATTGTTTTATTATATGTTAGGTGGTCTAACATACCAAGTCATTTTTGTATATAGCTGCCAGATATTAAACGCTATATATTTAGTCGTAGACCTAGTATAAAATTTTACAAATTCCAGTATACAACACACCACGTTTAGATTAAATAAACTAAACTGGGTGATTTTGTGAACTAAACTGGAAAGAAAACATGGCTGGACAATTAAATTTTCATTTGCAGTTTCGTATCATACAATGATTTGTAAACCACGAATCCTAAATTATCATATCATATGTGTAGATTTGCATCAAATTGATAAATCTGAACAAAACTGTACGAAACATATTGTGGCCATAACGGAATCATTGATTGTATAATTTCACTAATACCAACGTGTACTAAATGATTTAATGATAAATCTTAATGGATTCCGTTTTATGAAATAGTATATTAAGTCTCGGAATCCCTATAATATTCAATCATTTTATCCAACAAGGGGACCAAAATCTATTATTCTTTCTAGATATTGGTATCTCTAAGTAAATTATTGGCAAAGATCCTATGTTGGCATTTAGTATGTTACCAGTTTGACTTTTCTAACATTGATATTGGTACAAAATGCATACACATAATAAAAAATGGAATTCCCATCATATCAATCTCTGACAGTGCATATTCATTAATTGCTGGAATCCATATTTCATACCAGGTTGGCATAAAAGGTAACTAAATGAACAATGGAAACATGCGCATGCAGAAGGCAGTACCAAAACATTTAGTCAAGATTGTTCAATGGAACCCAAAAATAAAAAAAAATGCAGATCCAAAACGCAAGTCACTGCAAAATATATTTCAAGGATTCCAAGCAAAACTGATTACCAGCAATGCTATCGTATAGTATAAAATGGGTTTCAGGATTAATTTCAAATCCTCATGAATTAATTTAGACTTAGCTCTGATACCAATTTAGCCCTAATCAATTCAAGATTGACTAAAACAATAAATAAACAAAGATTTGCGGAAGCGTATCGGAATTCATTGATTCAATTTGTATGAAGGTTTTGATCTTCCAAGAATACAGTTTCTACTTTTCTAGAAAATTTCTCTCTGACGGGGAAGAAGAGAAAAATAAAAGTACGTACTGTTTCTCGGGGACCCAACCGTTTTTATTAACGGAGAAAAATCAGTTATGTAATATTTACAATTTGACTTCTCAACAAATTGTAAATAACACATTATTATTTTCTACCTTATATTAATTATAATAGCAACATACACTTAAACATATGTGTGTCCATAATGGGATTTTAATCCAACATCACATTCCTATAAATTGAGTATTTTTTTAGTTATTGTCATCTATAAAGCAAATATGTGTTATTGTAATAATTTTATGTAAATAATTTTGTGTTGGAACTTGGAAGATTTAGCAGATTGATGCTAGTATACCAAAATTTTCATCTAAAAACTCTATAGCTCATGTGACAAGCATGTAGTAGGGAGGAATTTTTTTTCTTTATCTGCTTTTATATACCAAACCATATCTTGCTTATGTAATCGTAACATTGAGCATTGGAGTTTTACTCACTTTTACTTCCATTTTGTAGTCTTAGGGATATATGCGATGCTCTAAACTAAGAACTTTGGAGTTTAGTAGGCTTTATCCTAATGATATGCCTGGAGTTTAGAAAATGCTCCAACAATCATCTATTTTTGTAGCTGGATAATTCTTTTCGGTTTATACTTTATTTCTCATCCATCAGAAATGTTTTTCCTTATAAATTAGTCTCGTGAGTTAACAAATTTAGCATGTTGAAGAAAAGGAAAAATTAATTTGAAATTTTCAAAGCAGTTTTCATGTAGTGTCTTTCTCATAATGTAGCAACCAGTGAATTAACAATGTGCTAATGGCGTAACAATTAAGCTTTTTTTATCTGTTTTGTCATTTAATTGTTGCATTACATAATAAAGTTAACATCTTAGTAATAACTGGGTGTAAGCCACTATTTGTTTAATAATATACTATGCTGTTTATCTCATAATTTGACAAAGACATGAACATCATTATTTTTATACACTTGCCGACAAGACATTATTTTTATACATAAATGCTAGCCAGAAATGATAGAGATATGATATTATTTATTTGACACGGATAGAAGAAGAAGATTAAGAGGAGATATGAACAAAGAAGAAGAAAAAGAATAAACAACAGAGAAAGGAAAAGACTAAATTCATCCTGCCATCCATACATAGGATGCTATATTATATAGCAAAGCTTACAGCAATTTGCTCTGCCACTAATAAACAATTTCCTAGCTGGCATGAAATCATTTGCTAACAATTCCTAGTGATTCTCATCCAAGCAATTTGTAACAAAAGGAAATAAAAGAAATGCAACAAAAAGCAGTTGGTTATAACAATATCTGTCCCTAGTGTGCATTGATATAATGTTAGATACTTTGTGCACCCATACTTGTACAGCAGGTGCAACTAATTTAGGTAGTTTGCAATATTGGTACCGTATCATTCCAAGTTGATGCGGTACTAACAAATTTTAGAGGAATTTAAGAAGAAAAAAAGAGAAGAAGAGGAACCAAGAAGAGAGCAAAAAGAAAGAAGGAGGAAGAAGTAGTAAAGTAGACAGAAATATTTCATTAATTCATTGCCTGCCTCCTCCTTTTCATTACTTGTACTTATATAGATACGTACAAGCTTCTAGAAATGATTTATTGCAAGTGGATGCTTCCTATTTGTGATAAAATCTTGGCCATTTGTTTATAACAAACAAATTCAAAAAGGTGAGAATTGGTTATAACAAATACTGCACTTTATCTCTCTATTAATTCCTATAACAGTATGGCAGTTTAGCCTTGGTGCTGCATTGTTATATTGAGGCGGATCCATATCACCAGACATGAACATGATAATGAGCATTATTTTTGTTTATATCTTTCAAATGGTCAATATCCATAGGTATGCAACTGTGATCATTATTTATGGCTATGTGTATTTATAAGAAATGAGCCAGTGGCATAGTAGGTTGATTGTGTTAGCTTGGCTTTGGTCTCTTATAAATAAATAAACAAATAAAAGCTTGAATGGATTATGGAATATTAATCTTAGCTGCAATTGACTATGTGTTGTGTGAATTGATTCCCTAGCTGCCAGTCATATTTTATAACAACCCTATTACTTGATTTTATTATTTTATATCATGAAGTAAAGTTCGGTTAAAATAATTGAGGATGTACGTAAATACTAACGGATCCCATTTTTGTTTTTTTGTTTTTTTTTTGTCAACATGAAGTGCCAAATACTATGATTTTAGTTGATCCTGCTAGAGCTCCTAGTTTGCAAGGATCAAATCCTGATCATGGGGGTCCCGACATATACAATATATGTAGTTAGTAATTAAATGTCTCATATCAACTGCGTCGTTTTGGAGATGTATGCACTGAAAAGTATATTAATTATATTTATACATTCTCAATGCTTATTTTTCTTATGTGCACAAACATGTCGGAAAATGGTGCTCCTTCAGTGAGTCAGGGTACTCATATGCTTAATTGAGACATTCCATAGAATGCTTTTTCATTTCATGCACATTTAACATTTTCTAGATTATTCTCATCAGTATGCATTCCCTTCCAGGGTATACATAGAAGCTTGATGTCTGCTTTTGTGGAGAGATGGTATTCAAAATCCAACCATTTAATTCCCAATTTGGTGAGATAACTCTTACTTCTAATGATATTTTTTCGTTATTACATATATGCATATTCCCGCGAGAGAGAAACCTATTAGTGTTAATGTTTTTACCCAGCACCAAGCTTGTCAACCAGTTTGAGAAAACTTTGTAATTTCTCAGGGTGATAGGTTGACATAACGAATGATAAAATAGATGTTGAGATGTCTTTTGCTAGTTTAGCCAGATTTTTGAAGGAGTAAATAATAGTTGCACCCCACAAGTATTGCACGTGCTACAAAATAATTGTTTTCTGGTATGAAAAACATTATTTATGGACAAAAGAAAAACACATGTTTTAGTTTGGTACTTAGCTTGCATGAGAAATTAAAACGAAGTGCGTGGAGATTCATGGAGTTGGTATAGCTAATTTGTAACCCTAATAATATCATGCCTTCTCTGTATTTTGTAACTGATGCGAGTTATAACATCGTTTTTGAAGTCATTTTAAGTCTTGATGCACGTAGGAGACACGAGTAAGCTGAATAAGTTATGTGTTTTTGCTGTTAGTTGTTATTAACATAGCAAAAATATTTATTTATGAACGTGGATGGGTGCATGCAGTATGGCTAAAGCAAGGGACTAGTCTAATGATTCAGTTGACAAACTAGAATATCTATTTATGCAGGTGTTACTGATGCTGCATGGGTGCACTACGGCTAAAGCAAGGGTCTGGTCTAACGATGAAGGGAGTTGCTGCGAGATAAAGCGCTATTGGAGTAGCATAGATTGATGTAGACACTAAAGGATAGGAACAATCCTTTAAAACCGAAACCCATAGTTTTGATAACCGGACCGCGGATAGAACCGCAATGCCCCAAGGTCGAAGGTTTTTATGGTTCGACCGGTTGAACCGTCAGAGCCGTGCATGTTTTATTTTAGACTAATACTAAAGGTAAACAGAGGATGAAATGCATTACATTACAAAATGTAAACATCCATTAGCAGCATACAAAAATAGTCGCTATGAACATGCAAGTTAACGTGTATATAATAGTTGACACCTACATATTAATAATAAAATAACATGAACATGCAACATGGTTTTATGCATAGTGCTATTAGAGGAGTTTGCAGCAGCAAAGAGCCAAATGATGGAATTTGTAGTTTAGATTTTAGTACCATTATGATTTTTGAAATATAGATTTACTTGTTTTTTTCAAAACAATACAAAAGATGAAAATGAGAGAGAATTATAGGATGAGAAAATAGGAAAAATCAAAAGAACCGCGGTTCAACCGGATAAAATTAATGGTTAGACCGCCGGTTTGAAGGTTCGACCAGGGTTCACGCATGACTAAGGTCTGATTGAGTTTTGAACCGTGATGATCAAAGGTTCAGGGTTATTCGAGGTCGAACCGAGGCTGGGTCGGGTTTTCAAAACACTGCCGAAACCACTGTCATGTCTCTCACCTTTTTGCATTTTAGACCATTTTCCACACAGAGATGTGCTTTGATGGCAAAACCTTATAGAAGCTCAAATCCTAAGGTGATTTAGATGGTTTTAACTTGAACAAGAATACACTTACTAATTTTCAATGCACTACTGTTTTGTATGTTTAGTGTCCACTGGCGATTAAAGGTTCATTTAAACTACCATTATCATTTAGATGTTATAAACTTATGATCGAGTTTGCCCATAAATGAACTATTTATAAACTATTGCTGCATCAATGTATCGAAGTAATATAATTAAGTTTCACAATAGTATGCTAAATTAAGATTCAAGATTTAAAACTTACTTTTTACTAAAAAATTACTACTCTGTGTACAAAATTTTTGAGATTTTTCTATATATAGAGAATCATTATGAAATGTACACGATAAAAAAATCCTATATGGCAATTTGTAATTTATAAAAGAATTTAAGAGGTTTTGTAATTATTTATCTCTATGCCTAACAAATTAAGTTTCACAACAGTATGAAATGTACACAATAGGTCATTACTATTAGTTCTAGTAGAAAAAAATTAATCAAGTTTTATAAGATTTAATAAAGTTTATAAAAATTAACTATGTTTATAATAATAATAATAATACTAATACTAATAATAAACAATAGTTTGAATAAATTAACTAAGTTTTATAAAAATTAAATATTTTTATAAAAAATAACTAAATATTATAATAATTAACAAGTTTATAATAATAACAATAAACTAAATTTGATAAAAATTAACTAAGTTTATAACAATAACATAACAACAATAACAATGACAATATAAAAACTATAGTTTGATAAAAATTAGCTGAGTTTATAATAATAATAATAATAATAATAATAATAATAATAATAATAATAACAATAATAAATTAACTAAGTAAACTAAGTTTTATAATTAGTAATAATAAAAATAACTAAGTTTATAAAAATTAACTAAGTTAACCAAGTCTTATAAAAGTTAAATAGGTTTATAAAAATTAACTAATAATGTCGCTGAAATTCCTAATGTCGTTGAAATTCCTAATCGAGTTGGTGCTTGGTCTTCTCTATAAAAAAATGCCTAGTAATGTAGGCTCTTTTATTCTCAAGCAATATGATATTGATTCTACTGATAATCCCATCCCCCCTTAGAAAATTATTGATGCCGGTATTGCATTTTTGAAGCACTATTTAGTCCGTTTCTTTTTAGATGATGATCCCAACTACTTTATTGTGAAAAAATAGGTCCTTGTGATATGGAAATTGCGTGGTCTAGTTACTGTTAGGTGTGATAACTTGATGTACTTTTTTAAATTTTCTAACTTTCAGGAGAGATCTCGTATTTTAGAAATTGGCCTTATTATTATTGAAGGTAAAGTGTTTATCATTACCTAGTGGAATCCTTCTGTTGGCCACACCCATGAGCAAGTTTTACCCATTCCTATCTGGGTTTATATTTCTAATATTCCCTCAGTTTTCCAATCTCTTGAGGGAATAAATTGGATTCCTAATCACATTGTCCAGCTTATCTGCCTTGACATCTCCATCGAGCGTAGGCAACTTCTCCGGTTCGCAAAATCTCTAATTGAAATTGCTCCTTCTAGGCAGCTGTCTACTCGCATTCCAATACCCCTTGTCAGGGATCAGATTTCCTTCAAAGACATATCGTATCAGTGGAGGCCACATATTTTTGACCACTGCCATTCATTTGGTTATATTATTACCCCTTTGGGTGTTGCTGCGTCTGATGAGCTTCCCCTCTAAGATTCCACTTCCAAAGCCACCTTCCAGACGTTGGCAGAACAAAAATCCTACCCTCCCCTGCTCCGACCCAGCTGCTCAGTCTCGCCCCTCATAACCTGACCCTCCCCCTATGCCCCATGGTGACCAAACCCTGATCCCTACTACACCTCCTCCTGTCGTCGTGCTGCCTCTACCCCTCTTGACCGTCCAACCTTTCCTCCACCCATTTTGGCAGCTTGCGCCCCCCCTATTCCAACCCTACCTCACCTTGCGATACTCCTATCACTGCTCTCAAGAAGAAATTTATTCATGCTGCCATTTCTGATCCTCCTTCTACGAAAGGCATCGCTCTGGAGTTGTCTGAAAAATTAGTTGAAGGTACTAAAATGACTTGTAACAGTCGAGCCAAGACTTAGTCCCACAAGGATAGTGGTCTGTGCTACCACTCTAATTGGAAGATTTTATCTTTATGGATTTCTAATGATGAGAAGGATGAGCGGGAGCTCTACCATAGGATGATGGATGGCGATCTTGCCCTCTACAATGATGGAAAATTTGGCTCCAACAACAAGGAGGTTCTTGCTGCTCCGGACTGGGATTGGAAATATATCTTCTCGATTCACATCTTGAGTTTTGCCCAGAGCTACTCGGCGGGTTCCTCCATTGTGCGGGAATTTAGTTAGGTGATCTTCTTGGTATATTCTCATAGAGTTGTTATATCAGTGCTATTTATGACATTCTGCTAAGCGGTTGTAGGGCCTGTTTGGTTTATTTGTGCTAATTTGTTGACTTTGCAATCTAGCCAGGCATGTTGGCAGTCAGTATAGTTGCTGAGGCGCCTCTGCCTCATACCTATTCTTTAATGTTTGGACGGTGGGCAGTCTACCTTAAAAACTTATTGGCTATTGATTAAGCCTTGTTGGCCGAATATTTGTGCTTATATATATCTAGTATGATTGTATGATCTTCGGAACATACAAGCTTTAAATCAAAAAGATTAACTAAGTTTATCTTTACTATTAATAAAGAGAATTCAATGAATAAAATTTCAATAGTGTCTATTTGAAATTCCAAAAATAACCCCATCCGTCAACGTAATATCACCATCGGTTTGCAACCTCTACCACCACTTCTCCCTAACTACTTATCAACGGAATTTTACTATCAATTTGTCACCAACACTACTAACAAAATGACCACCAAAACATTAACATTTACAACACACATTCGTCTACTCATTTTTTATTACATAAAATGTAAATATGTTAACCCAAAAAATGGATCAACACTCTAGAGCATGATATGAAATACCAACCCTGCTAGAATAGAGCAAATATAATAGAAAATAACAGAAAAGTAAATGAGATACAGAGATATTATAGTGGTTTGGCTGTTAACTAAGCCCACATCCACTTTATAGCTTTGATTATTGGTTTGATCTTGTTTAAATGAGATAACAAGGTGAATGAGAAAGAATTAGTCACAAGTACAAGTGTTAGACAGATTTTAGGTCCTAGAATTGCCTAAAGAAACAAACTTGGTGACTATGGAGCAGAGAAAGAGTTGAAGAAATGATAGGGCTTCCAAGTAGTGATGGCAGAAACCAACCCCTCTCTTGGTTGCAGTATTTTTTGTATTTATTTTGGTAACAGTCATATTGGATCAGAAGCCCGCTACTAGAGACTGGCCCAAACTTAGTATAGAAAATATCACGATGACCCGAGTTGTCATTTAAACTCGGTACTGAGTCAAGACCTTGACTCTAAGCCTACTCTAATCCTTGGCCATAACTTGGCTAAGTCCTTTTTTTTAACTCCTTGCTTCGTCTAGATGTCCTCCCTGTAATTTGGTAGATTATTGATGGGTTTTTATTATCATTCTTCTACGACTTGGATTATCCCGTCGCTTGGACCATCAAGTCTTCATTTCTTACAATTAGTTCTCTAGAACTCTACGAAACTTCCCGAGCATGCATATGAAGACATAGGGATCACTTGCCAGAAATACGAAGATGCCCAAACTTGGCATTTAGACATGGTACCGAATCAAGGTGTTAACTCGGTACCAACTCAGAATCCATAACTCGTCAAAATCCTTAACTCGTCAAAATCTTTAACTCGTCAAATCCTTAACTCATCAATTCCTTAACTCATCAAATCCTTAACTGGTCAATTCCATAAATCAGGCTTGCCTTAAGGCCTTAACTCGGGGGTGAGTTAAGGACTTAGCCAATTTTATAACCAAACTTCCTAGGCTCAATTCTCTAGTCTTTTTACGGTGTTTCCAAGTCTGTGAATCACCATGCCTTTGCTTTAACCTTCTAAGTCCAGTTGAAATCTGCTTTGGCTCAAAAGCGGTTAACACTTGCCCCTCAAAGGACGCCTTTCGAATGTACGGTGTGCTTTGCTCAAGAATAAGTTCCAGTCATCAATCTTTGATAGTTGGGCTCTCCAGCTGCTTCAGTCTTTGTGAATCATCCAGTTCCTTTGGATTCTCTTGTAAATCAAAGGTCATTCCAAACCTATTACAACCTAAGACTCTAGACTTTGCTTTAGTGTAATTTGTACATCACAATCATTTCGATTTCACTTGGAGTTATTACATCACATATCTCTTATTACATCACATATCTGATTTCATTTGAAGCTATTACATTGCATATCCAAAGTCGTCCCATGCTCATCCGAGATTTATTAGTTTTATTCCAATTATAAGGTGTTAAGGCGTTCAAATCCTTTTAACAAGTCTGTTTCCATTCTAAGGTTCGATCTCTGTGGATCATTTTTCATTTAATTTAATGTGCGATCTCTCCGGATCGTTTTATTGTTTGATTTAATGGGACGATCTCCCCAGTTTGTTTAGTGTTTAAGTTAAGGGGGTGATCTCTTCGGATCCTTGCTAAGTCCTCTTGCTTTCGGGCAAAGGAACCCAACGACCAAGGAAGCTCATCCGCTTACTCTCCAGTTAGGGGACTTACTTCTTGCACTCCGGTCCCATCTCTCTAGTTGGAACTCTAAGGCGATCAATATGATACATGTCCATCCATTTTACCTCTGGCGAGGGGACTTGCATCTTGCACTTCGATCTCGTCTCTCCCGACGGGACATAAATCGATCAATATTAGTCATCACATTCAATGTGGATTTTTCAAATATTCAAATCAAAGCAAACAAGCAAAATTCTAAATGTTCATCCCATACATTTGACTCAGAGCGTGCCTAGAGACCAATCTAGGTCAAGTACACGTGGAAGTGGTCCGAGGTTATTATTATCCTAAGCAGACACAGAGTCACCCCAAACATCCAACTTAGAGTGTGACTAGGGACTAATCTAGGTTTTGTGCACGTCTAAATGGTCTGGGGTTATTATTATCTTTATTGCTAAATACAAAAAGAGAAGTGCGGAAAAAAACGAAAACCAGAGCATGGGAACCGAATCTGACTCCCATCCATCCCGATCATGGGATTGTCTGTCTTGGCCCAGATCCCTGGGCGTCCCTTGATGCATTTGTCATGGATGGTGGCTGCTCTAGCTGTACCATCGCAGTTCTGTTTCGCATGTACTGTGGCAGCTGGTTGTTCCAAACTTTCTTCTATTAGATCACAAAGGTGTCGGCACTCATTCGTTTCATGTTCATCCAGCTCATGGAAGATGCAAAACTTTCCAGATCTTTTCTCTCGATCAATGGGTTCTCTTCTTGGAGGCTTCCGATAGGGAATTTTCCCCCAGTGTCTGGATATATCCTTTCTAGGGTCTCAATCAGATCGGTGTAAGAAGAAATTCAGACTCCCTCCTTTTTCGTTTTGGTTATCCAAAGTTGTCATTGGTTCTCCTTTGTCTTTTAAAATCCTTGCTCCAGACGGTCTCCTGTCATCCATAGCATTAATTTCAACATCCTCAGCTTCAGTGTCTTCCTAACGCAAATATCTCTCAGCTTCATAGTAGAATCCCGCTTAATCCATTGGTGGATCCCTTTTTAGTGCAGTTTTGAAGTCGATCTTACTTGCGACTCCAGATATACCGCCATCAAAATTACTGATGGATCCGGCCTATCGACCGTAGCTGCTGCTGCATTGAACCTTGTCAAACAGCTTCTCAAGGTCTCTCCGGGCCTTTGTTTCACAATTGACAATGTCATCACATTCTTTGGTTATAAGACGTGAACTCTGAATCATCTTAAGAATCTACTCACCAGCTCGTTCTATGTGCTAATGGACCCATTCTCCAACTGTCTGAACCACATCATCGTCAAATCTATTAAGTATAATCAGAAGCACTGCCCCCATTACCTCCTCAGAAGCACCTAACACCTCTATATGTCGGATGTATCTCATCGGATGAATCGTTGAATCGGTCTTTCCGTCATACATTTCCAGCACCGAAAGCTTGAAATCAAGAGGATTTCTCGCATTCTGGATACTATAGTAAATGGATTCCTATTCATATCTTCCAAGCCCTGATCTGGGGGTCCTCCTTTAATTAATCTTCTTACCAACTCATCAATTCGATTTCAGCCTCCAATGAAGGTCATCGTCCAAAAGCAATATTTTTCCCCTTGCTCCTGTAGAGGAATTTCGGCACATAGACTGGCATGTACTCCACTGGCTGCAGAGTAGCTTTTTGATTCGCACTTTTGGTTTAATTTTGTCCTCCATTCCTACAGGGAAGCTTTGACACATACTCCTTCGACTGTTGTTCATGCACAATCTGAGTGTTATTTATTCCCGATATTCCAGTAGTCACATCAACATTGCCCCCAAGTATAATTCTCTCGGCACCGGGCCGGTACTGAGTTGCTTAGTTAGTGGGGGCATCGCTCCAATTTGTTCCGCTCTAACTCTAGATGCTTCTACGTTAGCTCCTTGTCTATGAGGACCCTTTTCTTCGACTCTCGGAAATCGACACTAATACATCCTCGATATTCACGTGCCGCAAATCCAAGTGCCTGAGAAGCGGATTTTCGAAGGTAAGAAAGAAAATAAAGACAGAACAGAATCTCACATATATTATTTCAACAAATAATCTTTACAGCGGAAATTTAAATACATTTATCAGAGTTTAAAAATGGAAAATTATATATATATATATATATATATTTGTCCTTACAAAGGTGGAATACAATACTACTCAAATGTGGTGGAAACAATCTTCAGAAAAATCTTCTAACTCCATGCTCCGAGCTCTTTCAGATGTGTTCGAACTAAACCTGACTACCAAGCTGCCCGAGGAAAATTAGGGCACCCAGAGTTTAAGGGAAAAGGAAAATAAACTCCGGGTTAGTCATGGGACTGGTGTGAGAAACTCAAAATACGCGGTTTGAAAAAAAAGGTATCTCATAAGACCATGCCCACACATAAATACGGACGGGTTTTTACCTTATGATAACCAAAACATTGATATGCAAAATCATTTGATATTATTTTTAATGACAATCCTTAGAAAACATTTGCAAGTAAACTTATTAATCTTAGTCGAAATTGTTACTATATTAAATTCCGGTATGTTAGGCTCTACAAACAAAATTCTTACCAGGCTCGTTCGGAGAATCTTCCATACAATGGCAGGTAAGTGACTACCTTCCGTACAGTATATTTCTAGAGGAATGTACCGAGGATACACAAACAATACTCTGCATCTGGCAAGACCGGCTTATCCCTATTTGGCACTCATACATAGCCTGGATAGAACCGAATATGACATCACCCCGGTCGTAATTGACCTATCCAGGATCCCATAGCATACACCACATACTCGACATATAGAGGGTACTCTAGAAAGGTGATGACCATACCCTAATGGTTGCAAACCACATAGCCTTGCGGCGTACCCTGTTTAAGCCATTACCGAGTGATGAGGCCTGAGGTAGTAATTACCTTTCACATAGCACATTCCACTTTGAATGCCACATTGCCATTCCATAGTCACACAACTGATTTCTACAAACGTATAACTCATGAGCACGTATGTCTTAGAAAAGGGTATTAAGTTAAGAGAAGTTGCCTTCTCCACCACCAAATAGATGATACGTTCATAGAGATCAATTTAAGTAACTAGAAATGCAAAGTTAGACATTCGTCCATACAAGTTGCCTAGGAACAGGAAAAACTGAAGGCACTCTCCTACCACATCCTGTCGGGAGTTACCCCTAGGATTAGTAGCGAGAAGTCCTCGCATTGAATATCTTAAATGAAGAACTACTGCCATA
This sequence comes from Allium fistulosum, assembly GCA_030737815.1. NCBI lineage: Eukaryota > Viridiplantae > Streptophyta > Magnoliopsida > Asparagales > Amaryllidaceae > Allium > Allium fistulosum. The sequence goes on from CM060908.1 coordinate 205,911,163, forward strand.
TAATATGATATGGGAAATTTCCCCCGAGGGTGAGTGACAAGCAGCCCTACATTCCATCTTCCTAATTATATCCATGTCTTCAATTCGAGTACGTAAATTGGTTCGAAGTGGTTTTTCGGATAGGAATTACTCAAATCCAACCCCGGTTCCTTCGAACCAATCATCGATAAAAAGATGTTCTGTGAATAGGGAATCATTCTTTAATTGATTAATTTCTTTTTATCAAAATATCTTCTGGAGATATATATTTTTCTAAAACATTCTTTCTGGTATTTACGAAACATTAAACCTCTCTTATCAAATCCTTTGATTACTTTAAACTTTTTAAACTGGGAATGATTCGAAATCATTTCATTTTTCACTAAGGAAAATATTTCCAAACCATTGCTTTTAAATCTTAACATAAATTTCTTAATTTAAAACTCAAAATTTTGATTAAGTTAAAACCATTTTATTTAGGATGTTAATCCAAAACCAATAAATATTAAGTGAGCAGAATCTATAGAAATCATCTAATTCAACTCAATATCAATCCCCATATTCAACAAGTGCTATGGTTGGAATAACGGCGAGATCACCTTTTAAATTCCACAAATAGTACGAGTTCCCTCTTTGGGCTTTAACACCGAGTACAAGAAGATTATCTCCATAAAATCCAAGTTGTTTAAATTTGGAAAATTATATCCTTGGAAAATTTTGATCCGAGTAAATCAAATTTACTATCCCATCCGTCGGGCCAGTCCGGATAGCTATGGAGAGCAGGAAACTGGTTTTCCAAACACAAGCCTAGACACTACCTCTCTGCCACCCATAAGGTGGTCAAATAATTTGATCGACTGTAAATCAATTAACATTTAACCATTCCATAAATCCTTCAAATAACCTTTTAAAATAATTTATTAATCATTTGAAAACATATATAAAAGATTTGGAAAAGAATGGTTGCGTTTAAAACTATATTTCAAAAGTTATAGAAAGTGTTGCGGAAAGTTCTTTTTAAGCTACATTGATCAAAACAACTTTTTATCATTTGGAAATTCATTTTTATAACTCAAATCACTTTTAAAAGATTTTTAAAATTTATTTTATATTTTTAAACAATTTTAAAATATTATTTTCAAAGAAATTCTTTTATGGATTCCGAAGTGCAAAACCGCGATTTTTCCAAAAACTTGTTTTACTCATATCTCAAAATCTACTTATCGAAATCTCGATTTTCTTTCTTTGTTTGAAAAATATGGATATAATAGTTCGAAAAATTCTTGTCTCGAAGAATTCCGAGCTATATTCCATTCTATATACTCGTTTGACTTTTATGGCGTGAAATCGCGAACTGCTGTTACGCGACGCACCTAATTTTGACTAAATTTTCAGTTATTTTCCAAACTTCACCCAAACACTTTCATATGTTTATAAAACATTTCAAACTCATTTTTAAACCTTTTTAAAGAGGTTTAACATTCCATATACACCAATTCATTAAATAAAGGAAAGTGATTCCCTTTGTGCTTATCGATGTGTATTTTCGTGACTTGCATATATATTCAACATTCGTATTAAACAATCATCATCAACAATCATAATCAAACATATATAACATCCAATAGCATATAATACTATAGTTCAGGAGTTTCTCACCTTCATTTTTCCAACGAGCAAGTCTAAAATCGGCTATAGCTCTGCTACGATCGAATCAAAGTTAACGAAATTGAGCTTGAGACCCTTAGGAGGGCTCGACCTAGCCTTGCAGATGGTGGAGCTCACGACCTTGGTGAATGGAGGAGGTGGCCGTGGTGAATGGAGCTCATGACCTTGTAGATGATAACTTATATGTATTATACGATTTTAATTTTCTTTTGCCAAATATTCACCATAATTTTGTTAAGTATATAAGCCATGAAAAGAAGCTTGGAGAAGAAGATGATAAGAATATGGTGAAAAAATATAAGAAAGTGTATGGGTATTTATAGGAGAAAATTTGGAAAAAAATATCTAATGGCAAAATTACCATTTTGCCCTTGACCTACACCCCTTCAACCTCGCCTACACACGCACGGCAGCCCCCCTAGGCTAGAGATGGTGATGTTGAGGTGATGGTGTAATGATGGTGTTGAAAAGGTGAGTTGATGTTTGCTTTTTGGTTGCTTAAGTGTTAAGTCATAGGAAATTATTTTAATATTTTGTAATATGTATATATTTAAGTGTTCATGTACACATATATATGTTTTTATGTGCATGTGACATGTATATGCATGTACTTGTATGTGCATAAGAGGATAATAACATTTCAAATGACTTCGAACAACTTTTGTTTGTTAAATCGTTGAAAACCGGGAAACCGATTATCGGTCACATTTTCACTTATCATTTTATATACATATTTGTAAACAAAATTTGACAATAAATTTCTTATCGTTATTAATAAATTAAAATGATCACGTTTCATTTATAAAATCATATAAATTAATATTAATAATTATTTACAATAATTGCTATTATACCGATAAAGCGATATCGATTTTTTCTTATATTTTCAAATCAATTATTTGTCTTTATAAAATTATCATAAATAATTTCTTAACCCTTTATAACTTATTTAATGAATTACTGTCATTTAAAAATAATTATTTGAATAATCATAATAATTATTAAATCATTAAATCCTAATTAAATTTAATAAATCAATTATTATATTTAAGGGATACTAACAATGTCATAAATACATTTAAATTTCAAAAAAACAATAAATTGTTTTATTTCATATTCTTGTTCAATTATAAAATAAGTGTATGTATCCAGCTCTATATGCGACGTTTTACGATTATCGAGCTGTTTATCGATAAAACAGTTTTCGGCCATTTTATCGATTTAATTCCTAAGGAAAAAAATTGTAAATATTTATTCAAAATAGGAATATTATTATCTATTATCACTCAAAAAATATTATTTGTAATATCAACCTTTTATCTGATTTTTTTAGAAATAAATATAATTTATCAAAGTGATAAATGTGTTGGTCGTTACATTGCCCTTATTCTGTATTCCAGTAGTTCTAGCTATTCCTTATTGTCCCATCCTTTGGAAGAATCCTTCAAGCACTTCCTGTTGTCTAGTTATCGCTCCATCCCACATCTCCTTAATCATTCTCTTCATCTCTTCTCTAGTCACATAGTTGGATTGATGAGATTTTGAGGACACCTGTTGGCTGCCCCTAGGCTCTGGTTGACTTGCTCCAGTTTTAGATATAGTATTAGGCCCTTCATCTTCTCTAAATCCCAGTTTCAAGCTTCAAGTCTTTAGGTCTTGTTCAAGGTTCTCAGTAAAAGCACCAAAATGATAACCCAAAAAATGGATCGACATCTTGGATTATGATATGAAAACACCAGCCCTGTTAGAATAGAGCAAATATAACAGAAAATAGCAGAAAAGTAAATGAGATGTAGAGATTTTATAGTGGTTCAGTTATTAACTAAGCCTATGTCCACTTTATAGGTTTGATCTTGTTTCAATGAGATAACAAGGTGATTGAGAAAGAATTAGTCACAAGTACAAGTGTTAGACAGATTATAGGTCCTAGAATTGCCTAAAGAAAGTGGTTTGGTAACTGTGGAGTAGAGAAAGAGTTGAAGAAATGAAAAGGCTTCCGCATAGTGATGGAAGAAACCAGCGCCTCTCTTGGTTGTAATATGGTTTGTGTTTATAGGGGCAGCATATTGGATTAGAACCCCGCTACCACAGAAGTCCAAAGACTGATCGAAGATAGTACATAAAAAATATCATGATGACCCGAGTTGTCATTTAAACTCGGTACCAAGTCAAGATCTTGACTCAGGGCCGACTCTAATCCTTGGCCATAACTTGGCTAAGTCCTTTTGTCTTGAACTCCTTGCTTCGTCTAGATGTCCTCCCTATAATTTGGTAGATTATTGATGATTTTTATTATCATTCTTCCACGACTTGGATTATCCTGCAGCTTGAACCGTCAAATCTTTATTTCTCACAATTGGTTCTCTGGTACTCTACAAAACTTCCTAAACATGCATAGGAAGACTCGGGGATCACTTGCCAAAAATACGAAGATTCCAAGACTTGGCATTAGACTTGGTACCGAGTCAAGGTGTTAACTTAGTACCAACTCAGAATCCTTAACTCATCAAAATTCTTAACTCGTCAGAATCCTTAACTCGTCAAATCCTTAACTTGTCAAATATTTAACTCGTCAAATCCTTAACTTGTCAGGATCCTTCGTTAGAATCCTTAACTCGTCAATTCCTTAACCCGGGGTTCACTTAAGGCATTAACTCGGGGTGAGTTAAGGACTTAGCCAATTTTTCAACCAAACTTCCTAAGCTCAATTCTCTAGTCTTCCTCAGGGTGTTTCCAAGTCTTTGAATCACTCTGCCTTTGCTTTGACCTTCTAAGTCCAATTGAAATCTGCTTTGGCTCAAAAGCGGATTAGCAAAATATCTCTACCTATTAGATGCATGTACATGCAGTTTATACTAGTAATACTAATAATAAGTAAACTATGTTTTTTGGGCAAAGCCGACGGGGTTGAATGGTCCCTTACCATTTTTTATTACAACAAATAATAAATACATGAGGAACATGAGATAAGTAGATTGCCTATTGACTACACAGGCTTTTAAAGTGGACCAACCACTATAATAAAAAGAGCTATACTAGCTTAAGGAACAGGAGCTAGGCCACTAGCCTAAACTACTATGCGCTGCCACAACTTAGCACAAAATATCCCAGCAAGGGAATATGACTAGCCCAAAAGGCGAAGGGAAGAATATCAGACCTCAGCAGAGGAGGATCGAGGATCGGAACTAGGAGGGACCGCATGAGAGACAAAATCAGCAAACAATTAACTAAGTTTATGAAAAATTTATAAGTTTGAGATAATTTATAAAAATTAACTAAGTTAATAAAGTTTAAGTTTGAGATAATTTATAACTTTAAGTTAATTAAAAAGTATGTTATGACATTTTAAGTTTTAGCAATTATGATAATTTATAAGTTTAATAACAATAATAATAATAAACAATAGTTTAAATATATTAACTATGTTTCATAAAACTTAAACGTGTTTATTAAAATTAACTAAGTATTATTAAAATTAACAAGTTTACAATAATAATAATAAACTAAGTTTGATAAAAAAATTAACTGTGTTTATAATAATAATAATAATACAATAACAATAATAAATTATAGTTTGATAAAAATTAAGTAATTTTATAATAAAAAATTAACTAAATCAACTAAGTTTTATAGTTAATAATAATAATAACAATAATAACAAAAACTAAGTTTATAAAAATTAACCAAGTTAACTAAGTTTTATAAAAATTAAATAAGTTTATTAAAATTAACCAAGTTTATAAAAATAATAATAAATTAACCAAGTTTAAGAAAAATTACTAAGTTTGACATTATAAAAATTAGCTAACCTAATAAAGTTTAGGTTTGAGATAATTTATAAGTTTAATTAAGTTAATTAAAATATAACTTATGACATTTTACATTTTAGCAATTGAGATAATTTATAAATTTGAGTTAATATAAATAAAGTTATAAATAAGTTAACAGAGATTTATAAAAACTTAACTAATTTTTTTAAATATTAACCAAATTTTTAAAATTGAGTAAGTTTTATATAATTTAACAAAGTTTTATAAAAACTAAATTAATTTATATAAATTAATTAAGTTTTATTAGAATTTAACTAAGTTAATTGAGTTTTATAAAAATTAACCAGGTTTTGAAAAAAATTAACTAAGTTAACTAAGTTTTATAAAAAAAATTTAAATTTATTAGAAGTTTAACAGAGGATGTTTGACATGCCTTAAATATGTAAAGCACTTTCATAATCATTTGTTGATTGTTAAATTTGTCTATTGGTAATTAGCTTTTTGGAATAAAGAACAGTTGTATCAAAGAATTGAGGGTAATCAAGTAATGAACATGGCTATAATTGTTTTATATTATAGCATTTTGTTAGTGCTACTGGTGTAAACTTGTTTGCTCATTTTATGGTTTTGCGATTTATGTGAATTTTCTTATTCTATCGAAAAACTATTATCGAAATGGCCATGGATATCATATTTGATTATGTGATTAAAGTGTTTTTTCAATTATTTGAATATGATGATTATATGATTGATTGTTGGTTTGAATACGATGATTATGTGATTAATTGTTGGTTTTAATATGACTATTATGCAAGTGATTGCTGGAAATGATATAAGCCATTAATAGGAAACTGTTGTGTGTAAAGTATGCTGCAAAACAATTAGTAAATTTTAATAGCATTTTAAAAACACTGTGGAAATAAATGTAAACTGATATAAAAATATACTGTGGCAATGTACAAACGCTATAAAAAAATGTATAGTAGTAGAAAAAACCACTACAGGAAACTAATGAAGGTAGCAGGTAAAAACCCTACTAAAAAATGCTAACTTTGTTAGCAGTTGACAAGTGCTACAAAAATAAACTTTTGTAGCGTTTCTAAAACGCTTCAATATATGAAGTTTTGGTAGTGTTTTTTACAGCGCAACAAAAAGTTTCAGACTTTTAGTAGCATGTCGTATTGCAGTGATTACCAAAACGCTACTTAAAGTTTTGGTAGCATTTTTTCAACACAGCGAAAGGCCTTTTCTGGTGTAGTGCGACAACATTACCTTTTTCGAGGTTATACTGTATCCCAAAGTCATTGTTAGGAACTGGAGATAGTGGTTTTGATGACAACAACCTTTGTAACTTATTTTATTATAACTTATATACTAACACTAATGTCTAGATATATATGAATGTTATTATGCAGGATATATATAATGCAAGTACTGATTATTGAAGACTGTACAGTATAAAGATCAAGAATGAAGAAATCAAGTTTGAAGACTCATGAGTATCAAGATCAAGATTTCAAGATAAGTGCCTAGTTTTGTTAAAACTTCATAATAGCATGGAAATCTTCATTCCAAATTTCATTTGGGATGGAACCCATTTCTACCTTCTTCGTGGCTTACGAACCCACGACAAGTAGCTTACAAACCTACGACAACTGGCTTACAAACCCACGAACATCCTGGTTTTGTACAAGTTCTCGAGTCCTGATGTGAAGAGATATTCTGCAGGAAGAAGCTTGCAAAACTACTTCAAAATGGTTTTTCAAAATTATTTTCAAAACTGCTTTTCAAAATGTTTTAGCCTTAAAAAGTATCTTTTCAAATGATTTTCAAAAAGATGTTTTAGCCTTAAAATATTCTTTGTTTTTGTTTTTAAATAAACTCTTGTTTTAAACTTCGTTTGTTTTTAAAACTATCTTCTGATTTTTAAATATTCTTTTATAATATATATATACTTGAGATTTAAAATCAAATTTATATATACATTCTAAAAATATATTTTTCTACTCTTCTTTATTTTAAAACATAGGAAAATTAGTTTATTTTACTCCAGAATCATTTCATCTTGTTTTCCTTTCAATACCATTTTCAAAACAAATTTTACATTGTTTTAACTAAGGGATGTCGACATCATGGGATACCCCATGTCGACATGGTGGCCGTTAAATCTAAAAGTTTCAATTTTCAAAAGAAGTGTCTATTCGTTTAAATCTCTTCACGAATGGTTATGACCGTTACTGGTTTATAAATAGCCTTCACAAACGAATTTTTTAACTAACTATTTTCTTATTTTCTTCACTCCTTCTCCACAAATCCATATTCTAAAATTTTCATATTTTTAAGATCGTGCCGAAATTCTACCGAATTCTCAAGTGAAACAAATTAGAATCTCATTCTTGTTTGATTCTCTGCCCTCTCTCGAAGATCAAAGTGCTATTAGAGTTATAGGATCAATTTGTAATCAAAAGTTTATCGAGTCTCTCTATAAGGTGCGGTTGTGCTTGGAAATCAATTGGGTGATCTTGTGTCCCGTAAATCAAGAGAGTTTGCCCCGGACTCGAAGATAAGAGGGCACTTCAAGGCCTTTATAAATTGAGGATTGTAATCTCGACATTGGTATAATAAAAATCCGTACGAGGTGTTTGCCTTGGTGTAGGACTGGACGTAGGGTAACTCCGAACCAGTATAAAATCCGGTGTGTTCTTTCCTTTACTGCTTTTTATTTACTTTCTGCATCTGTGTTTGATTCTGTGATTGTTCTGTGATTAAGTTCTGCATTTGTTTATATCATAATTTTTAAATTAGTCCATATAAGTCTTAGAATCCATTAAACACTATTCACCCCCCCTCTAGTGTTAAATTAGCCTTAAGATCCTTAATCCGCACTGCCTTTCAAATGGTATCAGAGCATAGGTTTTCATAGTTTTCATAATCTGAAACTTGAAAAGTTAAAAATGGCATTTTTAGGAAATTTTGTTAATACTAGTTTGAATTTATGCATTTCATCAAAGTATCATAAGTCTGCATATAGTTTTTATGAAAAATCAAGTTATCTACCGAATTGGTTTGTTTTGCAGGAACATACATGTTACATGGCTTTTGAAGAATCAACAACCAATGGACAAACTGTGCAAATTGAGAAAGATAAATGGATACTTGATAGTGGTTGTTTAAGGCATATGACTGGAAATCCCGAGATATTCAATGACAGTATATATCAAGATGGTGGATTGGTCAACTTTGGAGATAACTCAAAAGGATACGTGATTGGCATCGGCAATGTCAGTAATTCTAAAACTCCTCTTATTTCTGATGTTTTGCTAGTTAGGAATTTAAAACATAATCTGCTTAGTATAAGTCAACTATGTGATAAAGGATTTAAAATTAAATTTGGAAAAGATAAGTGTCACATCGAAGATAATAAGTCAAATATTATCTTTGAAGGAATTAGGAAGAAAACCATTTACATCCTTAGTATGAAAATTTCAAATGATAACTTATGTCTTTTGGCTGATACAAGTGACCCTTGGATTTGGCATAAAAGATTTGGTCATTTAAATTTCAAACTGTTATCTAGGTTATCAAAACTTGACTTAGTTAGAGGTCTTCCCATGTTAAACTTTAAAGTAGATAGTATATGTGATATTTGCCAATTAGGAAAACTTAAGAAAAGTTCATTTAAATTAAAAGATATGATTTCTACTTCTAAACCTCTAGAATTACTTCATTTAGATTTATTTGGTCCATCTCAAGTTCAATTAATTAATCACAATAAATATGTTTTTGTAATTGTAGATGATTATTCTAGATATACTTCGACAATTTTTCTTAAACTTAAAAGTGATGCTTTTGAATTATTTAAGAATTTTGCTAAAAGAATTCAAAATCAACTTTCTTTTAAAATAAAAACTATTCATAGTGATCACGGTGGAGAATTTGAAAATGAAAATTTTGAGAATTTCTGTAATCAAAAAGGAATTACTCATAATTTCTCTTTTCCACGAACTCCACAACAAAACAGAGTGGTAGAACGTAAAAATAGAACGATTCAAGAGTGTGCTAGAACAATGCTTTCTGATAGTAACTTACCTAAAAACTTTTGGGCTGAAGCAGTCGCTACAGCTTGTTATATATTAAATAGGATTTTAATTAGACCATTAACTAATAAAACACCATATGAATTACTTTACAATAAGAAACCCATAGTAGCTTATTTTAAATTTTTTGGTAGTAAGTGTTTTATTCTTAATACAAAAGATAATTTAGATAAATTTGAACCTAAATCCGACAAATATATCTTTATCGGATATTCTAATAGAAGCAAAGCATTTAGAGTTTATAATTTAAGAACTAACACTATTGAAGAAACAACGCATGTATCTTTTGATGAAAATTTTAAAGGAACAGTACAAATAGAAGATGAAGAAGATTTTGTAACTTTAAATAATGAACCTAATGAAACTAATTGTGAAATCATTCAACCTAGTAAAAGAATTAGGCTATTAAAAGATCATCATGTAGAAAATATACTAGGAAATATTGAATCTATAGTTAAACAAGAAATCAACTAAATAGTATGAGTAATGTAGCTTTTATATCAACTATTGAACCTAAAAATCCAAAGGAAGGATCATCTGATGATTCATGGATTCTTGCTATGCAAGAATAATTGAATCAGTTCACCAGAAATGATGTTTGGGAACTTGTTCCTAGACCTGAGGATAAAAGTATAATTGAAACAAAATGGGTTTATAAAAATAAAATGAATGAACTTGGTGAGGTCGTGAGAAATAAAGCTCGTTTAGTCGCGCAAGGTTATTGTCAAGAAGAAGGAATTGATTATGACGAAACCTTTGCACCCGTAGCAAGACTAGAAGCTATAAGGATTCTACTTGCTTTCACAAACTACAATAATTTCAAGTTATATCAAATGGATGTTAAAAGTTCTTTTTTAAATGGTTTTGTAAAAGAAGATGTTTATGTTGAACAACCTCCACTTTTTGAAGATATTAAATTTCCAAATCATGTATATAAATTAAAGAAAGCTTTATATAGTCTGAAACAAGCTCCTAGAGCCTGGTATAAAAGAGTAAGATCTTATTTACTACAATCTGGTTTTGAAATTGGTAAAATAGATACAACTCTTTTTATTAAAAGAAACAAAAATGATATTCAATTAGTAAAAATATATGTAGATGATATAATATTTGGGTCAACTAATAACATAATGAATAAAGAATTCTCAGATATAACGACTAAAGAATTTGAAATGAGTCATATGGGAGAACTATGTTTATTCTTAGGACTTCAAATCAAACAATTAGATAAAGGAATTTTCATCAGTCAAGAAAAATATGCTAAGGATTTAATTAATAAATTTGGATGGACCACTTCTAGTGGGAAACCAACTCCAATGACAACTAATGTAGCTTTAAGTAAAGAAGATAAATCAAAAGATGTTGATCAAAAATTATATAGGGGAATGATTGGTTCGCTGCTTTATATAACAACAAGTCGTCCTGACATCATGCATAGTGTCTGTCTCTGTGCAAGATACCAATCTCAACCTAAAGAAACTCACTTAAAAGTTGTTAAAAGAATTTTAAGATATGTAAAACATACTTTAGATTATGGTTTATTTTACCCTAAAAATGATGTATTTGATTTAATTTCATATTGTGATGCTGATTATGCTGGTTGTAAATCAGACCGAAAAAGTACAAGTGGAACTTGTCACTTTCTAGGACATTCTCTAGTTTCCTGGTTTAGTAAGAAGCAAAACACTGTATCCTTGTCATCAACTGAAGCAGAATATATATCTGCTGCTTTGGCTTGTTCTCAAGTTATATATATGCAACAAACTTTAAAAGATTTTGGATTAACTATAATTAAATCACCAATTTATTGTGATAATACTAGTGCAATAAACCTATCTAAAAATCCAACTCATCATGCTAGAACAAAACATATCGATATTAGACATCATTTTCTTAGAGATAATATAAGTAAAGAAGTCATAACTCTTGAATATATTAATACTGAAAAACAAATTGCTGATATATTAACCAAACCATTAAATGAAAAAAACTTTACTAAATTTAGAAGAGAATTAGGTATATGTTCATTAACTGAAATATAAATTATAAATAATACAAGTATAGTTAATAATTAATATAAATAAAAATTTCTCAAAAATTGAACTGGGCATGTCGACATGACCCATCCCCCTATGTCGACATACATGCCGAGATTTTCAAATTTAAATTTCCCTCTAAAATTAGTTATTTGGTTATATTTATATATTTCGACTTTTACTCCTTTTCTCTGTTCTATTCTCTGTAATAAACTTCTAAAATAGTAAATTAATGGCTTCCTCTTCTAATAATGAACCTTCTTCACCGACTTCTCCTCATTCTGGCCCTTTTCAACGTTCCACACACGTACGAGTCATCAAATTACAAGAGAAGATGAAAGATTTGCTTCAAATGATGACGAAATTTCAAGTAAGTCAACTACGAATGGCTAGAGAACAAGATAGGCAAGGCAGAATTCTTAGGAATTTATAAAAATTCCTTGTGCATAACCATGCCAATTCCATTGTCATCGAAGAATCATCACAAGCCATGAATTCTGAAGAAGAAGAAGAAGAGCCTCTAAAAGAACCACAAGAGGATCAAGAAGAAGAACATCTTCTGCCGAATCCGGATGTTCATATGGACGAAGATGCACTACAACAAAACAGTCATATTACAACTTTTACTTTACAACTAACACAAACCGACAGTTGTTATAGGTTATTTTTAACAACTGTTTATTTCCAGCAGTTGTAACAAATATATTTTTAACAACTTTATTTATGCAGCAGTTGTAATATACGTCTATAACAACTGTTTTTTTTGTGCCAGTTGTAAATACTTAATTATTACAACTGTTTGTGCCAGTTGTCTTCTGAACACACAATTACCGCTTTCCACCTCAACAAAATTTTCCCCTTCCCTCCCTTCGTTTCCTAGCCCGCTCATTTTATTCACTAAGTACTAAAACTCACGGTCAAAATTTCATATGCCTAAACCCTAACCCCATCGCATTGACCTAGCCGCCCTTGCCATCCACGAAACTAAACCCGCTCGCCGCCCTTGCCCTCCACGAAACTAAACTGCTCGCCGCCCTTGCCCTCCACGAAGCTAGACCGCTCGCCGCCCTTGCCATCCACGAAACCCGCGAACCCTAATCGTGCTCTGCTCTGCTTCTGCTTGCCGTTGTCGCTGCCGCTGATATAGGTATTGTGTCTTACTTACGTAGATAAACCAATTGCATTCTATCGTGAAAAAATGACACCTAAACTAAATTAAATAATTCATTGCGTATACACCTACTTTTGAACATTCAATGAATTATGTATGGTTGTGAACTTTATTTTTTATTATTTTTTTTTAAATTTATTTACCAATAGAGAATATGGTATGTTGATCCATAAAAAGAAGATTTGAACGAAATCTTACTGGCTGTGCAGAGTTAAATTAAGGATAACATTTATACTGTTATATGACCATAATTCAATGTGTGGAAATATATATTTTGGAGGAGTACTGTTTATTTTAATCTAAAAATGTATATCAATGTTCCCATTTTAAGAGAAGGCATATTGGTTACGCGTAATGCAAGAAAGGACTAGATATGCTGTTTGATTGCCACCTAGTTGTTCTCTCTCCTTTAGAATATGACATCGGTAAAGTAGACCAATTTTTGTTACAGATATTTCCAGTGATTAGCTAATGAACTTAGAGAATGTTATTAGCTTGAGTTCAACTACACTATGGATTTATTCTTTCATTTTTGGCAAAGAACCAATTGCTCGGTGAAAAGTTTCTACCTGATGTACCTGCTTCATTAGCTCGATTAAAAGGGTTCCTGCTTCTATATATTGGAGAGCCAAGGGAGCTGTTACCGGAGTCAAAGATCAAGGACAGTGCGGTAAGTGAAAATTTCAAATTTACACTGAAAAATCTTTGCGTTCTTCGATTAAATTTGGTTATAATGAAAATAATGCAGGAAGTTGTTGGGCATTTTCGACTGTTGTATCCGTGGAAGGCATTAACAAGATCAAGACAAATGAACTAGTTTCGTTATCAGAGCAACAACTTATCAACTGTGACACTACTTATAATCAAGGATGCAATGGTGGCCTAATGGACTATGCTTTCGAGTACATTGAAAAGAATGGAGGGCTAACTTCTGAAGATACTTATCCATATCTGGAAGAGCAAGGAAGTTGCTCCTCTGAGGTAATACCCATGGTTGTTTATTTTAATATTTCACCTTCATTTTACATACATGTATGTATAAAATGTTTGTATATCAATTACCTATGTAAACTAGTAACTAAACCTAATTCATATGTATCTGTTCAGATATCTCCAGTAGTTTCAATTGATGGATATCAAGATGTTCTAGCAAACAATGAGAATGCGTTGATGAAAGCTGTGGCAAATCAACCTGTGTCGGTTTCCATAGAAGCTAGCGGCATGGCCTTTCAGTTCTACTCAGAGGTAACTAATGCACCATATTGTACTAATATCAAGCTATATAACAAGAAATTTACTAAATGAAAATAACAAATGCGCATTTTTTTGTAATGAAAAAATGGAAACTTTTGGAGAAGTTTGAACTTTTTTGGAAATATTTAGGTAGAAAACTAAAAATATGGTCATGGTATTTTTTTCTCAAAATTTATTTTTCTAGTCTTCTCTTTTGCTTAGATTAATTGATAAATAAATAAATAAATGGGCTTTGTTCAGCTCTTTGTTTATAATCTAAAACACAATATTTTCATAGGATAACAAACTTACTTTAAGGGTTAACATAGCACTATAATTTTGGTTGAAAAATAATCATGTATGACAATCCTTAAAGAATAGTTAGTTTGATTGAAACACTGAAATCACAGATGAACAGAGTAAGAGTTGAACGAAATTATATTTGTATTTTTATAATCAAATGAGCCTTCTATTGGATCATTTAATTTAGAGGCTTGTGCATTCATATCTTGTCTTTGAGATGAATTGTTTAGTAAACGATGTCAATAATTATAATATCTGAATACAATGTTTATTTATAGGTTTGTTGAGATTTTAAGTACAACAATGTTAGTAATATGGACTTAAATGATAAGGAATAAGGATAACAATCACGAATGTTAACTTTATAGAATGTTAACTTTTGCTAGGAGTTGATGTAATTTGTGAGCAATTTATGGTGCTTGTTTAAATTTATAATTCTTTTTGCATGCAAATTGGACAGTCGTTGGTTATATAGTTGATTTTCATAGTAGGGAGTTTTATGTATCATTTTCGTCATTTTAAAAGGCATTGTCCATATAATATTGTCTCTCTTAGATGGTTCAAAAATCGGTACCTTTTTCCTTAATCCATGAAATTTAGTAGATTTTTTATTTCTCAAAACATCACTTATCCCATCTTTTGGTATTATTGACAATACAGATGGGTAGATCCTATGTTGCAAATACTGCATATTTTTACAGCTTCCAAGTGTGCGCCCATTATCCACACACAATGCGGACACCCCAACAGGAACATATTTTATTTTCACGCCTTTCTTACTAATTAAATTTGCATATCGAACTTTCTTTGTGCAATGCAGCTTGCTGAAAGACTAGGAAAATTGCAAAAGAGAGGATGGAAGCCTAGAAGAACTATCATTTTATGTAATTGGGATGCTGAAGCGTATGGCTTAGTATGTCTCCTTCTATCCCAAAATGCATGCACACATGTTCACACATATGCACACACATACATGGTACATTGTAATAAAATTGTTGGCTTATGAATTTCATAGATAGGATCAACTGAATGGGATGAAGAAAATAAGGAAATGCTATATTCCAGGATTGTTGCTTATTTAAATGTAGATTGCGCGGTTTCTGGTCCAGGATTTCATGTAGGAGCAACCCCACAACTTAATAAACTGATTAAGCAAGCAGCTAAACAGGTGAATATTTCCTTTGCTTCAAGAAGTGTATGAATTTTTTTATTTTTATTTTTATTCTCTCTACAGTGTAGGTTCAAGATCTAGATAATTCCTTCCAATCATTGTATGAATCTTGGGCTTCAACTACGGGATCTCCGCAAGTAAGTAATATTATATTATGTCATTGCATTTATTTTTGGAAGGGTGATGTCGGTTATTTTTTCAGCATTTACTTAAAACTAAGGTACATACAATGTCTGTCTTAATTATTATGTATTTTATTTCGTTATGAGTTGCTTGAGCTTGTAAAGTTTCAGTGTTGGTCCGTCGTTGTTTAGTTGGGATGATGCGGAGAAGGAAAGAATGAGTATGGGCGTGAAAGAAGCGACGTTTAATTGGGTTTAGATAACCAAAATATGAAACAGATTAAGGAGCCATTTGATTGGAGAAAGTGTAATAAATGGTATTTTTTTTTATGGTTACCTTACAGAATAAGTATCCTTTTTTAGTGGAAAAAAGAAGGGGTCAAGTTGTTAAGTGTAATTGGAAGTCTTCTTAATATATGTTGTTAAAAGTAATTGTTCAGAAGTTTTTGTTGTTTATACCTAGTGTGTGTTTTGGAAGTCTTTTTAATATATGTAAATTAAGGTCTCAAATAATTTGCACGACAACAACCTAGGTATAAGACCTTACTGATGCTTTTACTATTAGCAACAAACCACTCTCAGTAAAGAAAGAAACAATCTCCAGGTTTTGGACTCTGTTTTTATCTTTTCTTTCTACATTTCATTTCCTCAATTTTGTGTATTCATTATTTCTTACTAAAATAAGCAGATCATTTTACATTTTTTCTCACCTTCAGTTTGCTGACTCGTATGTCAGGCAATTTTCTCACCTGGTTCTGCACTTGACCACCCTGGTCTTGTCTTTAGTTAGCTGAGTCCTTATATCTGTACTTGCTCATCTTTCTTTCTCTGCTCATGTTCAGTTTCAAAGTATATTTGTGCATTATCTTTGTTTTTAGTGTCCAATTCTATTATTTCACTATTCCAAATCTTGGTAATGTATTATATCTTACTGGGATTTTGGTATTATCAACTTTTTTGGTATTTGTGTACATCCACATGTGCATGTAAGCTTCACTAATTTATAATTGAACATATATAATATATTTATATTTATATAGTACATACAAAATGTGATATTTACTTATGTGGTATTATAAATATACGTGTGTAATTATAATAAACATAAAATAAAGAATGACTATAAAATTGTTCATATCTGTAGTTGTTGTTTATTTTGGCATGCTTGGATAATCAAATGAATGAAGTCAAGAAATTTTGTATGTTAGTGCTCCATTTAATGGCATATTTTTTATAATTATAAATAAGACAGCCATTCGAATATTGAAATGGTGATAACTTTAATATTTGCTTGGCATAATTGGGAATTAAACAATACAGCCATTTAAGTTTTCTCCTTGTATCAATTGACCTAGCTGTTTCATGATGGCAGGGTTGGCAACTTATGATGCTATGCAGTATATTCAGTCTCCACTCTCTATGTTGGTCAGGTGAATTTTTGTTCCTGTTTTTTTTAGATTTTGGAAAAGCTTTGAAAGGATTTACATTTAGACAAATAGGCGTACATGTTTTTGTTGATTGGTACGTATACTAATATTCTTGTTCAATGCAAGTTTCCTCTTTGACATCCTTTCGGCTTAATTATATGAATACTGCTGTTATAAATAGCTCTTGATTATAATTCGGTTACCATCTGAGTATACATTGCAGGATCTTATGCTTGAAAGCACTCAACTAGATTGCACTCATATGTTAATTCATATTGCATCATACGTCTGTACTATTGGACTCAACTGGATTCTTAAGCACTCAACTAGATTGCACTCAACTGGATTCTTAAGCTAATGCATATAGGCCTACTTCATACGTTTGTACTATTGGACAAGCGGTTGGGAGGATTGTTGCTTGGCATGGGGAATTGATCTCTTTTGATTAGTACGTATCTGTATTTATATTGACGTATGTTATGGATTTGATTATGTTCTGTAATAGAATCATGAACTCAAAAATGGTGTAAAATTGAATTGTTTTAGCTTTTATTAGTGAATGGTTCGTGTTGTTTCAAGTAATGTTAACGATTGTAGTTATTATTAGTGAAATATCGGTTTTAATTATGTTGTGAAATTTATGATTAATAGCAGTTGTCGGAAGATGAATTGCAATTGTTGGTAGCAGTTGCTTTCCATAAATGTATCTACTGTGAATCATATTTTTTGCAACTGTGAATAACAGTTGTAGTAGATAACTACAACAGTTATCCAGCAGTTGTCATACCTGCTACAGCACGAAATGTTACATATCTACAAGAGTTACCAACAGTTATAAAATGGTTATTTGCAAGGGTAAGAAATAGTTGTAATATACAATATCACAACGGTTATATGCAACTAAAGAACACAGTTGTAAAAAATTGATAGTCTTTTACAACTTCTTAAAATACGACTGTGGTTCCACCGTTGTAATATATCTTTTACAACTGTGTTCCACCGTTGTAATATGCCTCTTTTGTTGTAGTGACGATGGTGTGATTTGTGTTGGAGAGTTCCTTTTTGACGCTAATGGGAACTTGGTCGAACAACGTGGAAACTTTTGTCTCCACTATCCAAATTGTTCGGTCCATAAATCACCAATAGTTAAGGGTCCTCGTTAATGTTTTTCGTTTTTGTTTCTCTTTCTTGATTATATATTGGTTTGTTAATTTGTATATAAATGTTAATTTTTCATATGTTTGTTTATCTCATTTTCTATTAAGTTCAAGGTTTATAGGTCTTTTTTTTGTTGATGACAAAGGGGGAGAAGTTATATAAAATAGTAGGCTTGGAGTAAGGGGGAGTTGTTGGTGTAAGGAAGAGTTATGGTATGATCGAAGTGGTAAGTATATTTTATAAGGTTGTCATCATCAAAAAGGGGGAGATTGTTAGGATTTAGAGATAGTGGTTTTGATGACAACAACCTTTGTAACTTATTTTATTATAACTTATATACTAACACTATTGTCTAGATATATATGAATGTTATTATGCAGGATATATATAAGGCAGGTACTGATTATTGAAGACTGTACAGTATAAAGATCAAGAATGAAGAAATCAAGTTTGAAGACTCATGAGTATCAAGATCAAGATTTCAAGATAAGTGTGTAGTTTTGTTAAAACTTCATAATAGCATGGAAATCTTCATTCCAAATTTCATTTGGGATGGAACCCATTTCTACCTTCTTAGTGGCTTACGAACCCACGACAAGTAGCTTACAAACCTACGACAAGTGGCTTACAAACCCATAAACATCCTGGTTTTGTACAAGTTCTTGAGTCCTGATGTGATGAGATATTCTGCAGGAAGAAGCTTGCAAAACTACTTCAAAATGGTTTTTCAAAATTATTTTCAAAACTGCTTTTCAAAATGTTTTAGCCTTAAAAAGTATCTTTTCAAATGATTTTCAAAAAGATGTTTTAGCCTTAAAATATTCTTTGTTTTTGTTTTTAAATAAACTCTTGTTTTAAACTTCGTTTGTTTTTAAAACCATCTTCTGATTTTTAAATATCCTTTTATAATATATATAGACTTGAGATTTAAAATCAAATTTATATATACATTCTAAAAATATATTTTTCTACTCTTCTTTATTTTAAAACATAGGAAAATTAATTTATTTTACTCCAGAATCATTTCATCTTGTTTTCCTTTCAATACCATTTTCAAAACAAATTTTACATTGTTTTTAACTAAGGGAAGTCGACATAATGGGATACCCCATGTCGACATGGTGGCCGTTAAATTTAAAAGTTTCAATTTTCAAAAGAAGTGTTTATTCATTAAAATCTCTTCACGAATGGTTATGACCGTTACTGGTCTATAAATAGCCTTCACAAACGAATTTTGTAACTAACTATTTTCTTATTTTCTTCACTCCTTCTTCTCCACAATCCATATTCTAAAATTTTCATATTTTTAAGATCGTGCCGAAATTCTGCCGAATTCTCAAGTGAATCAAATTAGAATCTCATTCTTGTTTGATTCTCTACCCTCTCTCGAAGATCAAAGTGCTATTCAGAGTTATAGGATCAATTTGTAATCAAAAGTTTATCGAGTCTCTCTATATGGTGCGGTTATGCCTGGAAATCAATTGGGTATTCTTGTGTCCCGTAAATCAAGAGAGTTTTCCCCGGACTCAAAAACAGGAGGGTACCTCAAGGCGTTTAGAAACTGAGGATTGTAATCTCGACATTGGTATAATAAAAATCTGTACGAGGTGTTTGTCTTGGTGTAGGACTGGACGTAGGGTAACTCCGAACCAGTATAAAATCCGGTGTGTTCTTTCCTTTTACTGCTTTTTATTTACTTTCTACATCTGTGTTTGATTCTGTGATTGTTCTGTGATTAAGTTCTGCATTTGTTTATATCATAATTTTTAAATTAGTCCATATAAGTCTTAGAATCCATTAAACACTATTCACTCCCCCTCTAGTGTTAAATTAGCCTTAAGATCCTTACTCCGCACTCCCTTTCAATATGATGCTATAAACTCCATCCACTTCTGTTGCCAATGGTTTAAATCTTTTTGGGAAAATAGGTATTTGAGTGATTTGCGGTCAGTGAACAACTCAAACCTTTCTCCCAAAACGTAGTTCCTCCATTTTTAAGGCAAAAACTATAGCCGGTAACTCTAATTCGTGAGTTGGGTATCTTCTCTCATGGTCCTTCAATTATCTACTAGCATAAGCTATCACCCTCCCATCTAGCATAGGAATAGCTCCTAATCCCATACCACACGCATTGGTATAAGCGGTGAAAGGTTTCGTCCCTTCGAGAATAGTTAATATCGGCGTGCTCATAAAATGCTCCTTCAAATTTTATTTTAACTTCTTTATTCATCCATTGTTGGGAAATATGGTCGTAAATGTTCGACATTCCATGTTCTTGCTATTACGTTGCAATTAGGTCGACATAGTCAATAGGTCCCAGGTGGGATTGCTTCGTGTATAATTAGGGGTCTTCCCAATTTGGCCCGAGTGATCTGTCCATTGGATTCTTAGTATTTACCATGACTCTTCGAAGCACTAAATCTCCTTTAAAACGATCTCTCTCTTACTTTAGAGTTGTAATATTTGGATATTCTTCGTTGATATTCAACCGTCCGTACGGCTACTTTATCTCGTAACTCAATGATTAAGTCCAAGGATTCTTTTTTTAATTCTTGATTTGGATCAAATGCGTACGCAATCCTTCAATGAGAAGGTACTTCAACCTCAATCGGGAGCATGGCTTCGCACCATTATGTTAAGGAATATGAGGTATGTCTTGTTACGGTTTTAGTAGAAGTTCTATATGCCCAAAGTACATAAGGTAGTTCTTCTACCCGATTTCCTTTAGCCTTGTCTAATTATTTCTTGGGAATGATCTTAACAGTCTTATTACTAGCTTCACCAGCTCCATTAGATTTTGGGTGCACTATGGATGAAAATCACTTGATGATTCCATTTCTATTACAAAATTGTGTAAATTCTTGTCTCTCAAATTGAGTTCCATTATCAGATATTATCTTATGTGGAATTCCAAATCTAGTAACGATATTTTTGATTAAAAAGTTGAGAACTTTCCTGATGTGATTTTTGGAAGCGGTTCTACTTCTATCCATTTTGTGAAATGGTCAATGGTCACCACTGTGTATTTAGCTCCTCCTTTGAATATAGGTAGTGGTCCAATTAGGTCAATTCCCTATATATTGAAAGGCCATGGGCTTGAGATCAAAGATAATTCGCTAGGTGGCAAACAAGAGATCTTAGAGAACTTTTGGCATTTTTCACTTCTTTTCACATAATCGATGGCGTGACTAGTCATCTGAGGCCAATAGAAGCTTTGTCTTATAACGTTCTTGGGTAACTTTATACCGTTAGAATGGCCTCCGTAGAACCTTTCATGAGCTTCTCTTAGCAATTTCGCTCCCATTTCCGGATCAACACATCTTAAATAAGGGAGTGAATATCCTTTCTTATAGAGCTTTTCATTCATTATGACAAAAGTTTAAGCTTGGTGTTTTATTCTTCTTCCTTCTTTTTTCTCTATTGGTAATTTCACATTTATCAAGTATTCAACAATGGGCATCATCTTGTTGTTCTTATACTAGTCATTCATCTCTGGATGAGAAAATTTCTCTTGGAGGGTTTCGCTTCCTTTTCCGACTCCTCTTCCACTTGCGTTAAGGCTTGAGATATGGTCAATACCATGGATCCATTTCTTGATTCGAGTGCCTTCTCTTCTATACTAGGGTTTGGTTGGTAGCTTACCAGTAAAATTCGTGTTTTTGATGCTCCTCTTGAGCTACCTACTTTTTCCAAAGAATAAGCTTGAGAATTCTTTCCTCTCGATACTTGGTGTATGGAGAAATCTTCAAATTGGGTCAACAATTTTAACTCCTTTTCGACATACAGGACCAACTTGGATCCTTTGTCTGATATTCGATTCAATTGATTTACCATTAGCTGGGAATCACTAAATATTCCAATTTTAGGTATTTATTTTATCTATAAAGCCAAGGAGAGTCCTACCATCATTGATTCGTGTTCTGCTACATTATTAGTGGCTAGAAATCCCAACTTCATTGCATAGTGTAAACGATATCCATCGGGGGTAATACTTACATACCTTGCTTCAACACCTTGTTCATTTGAAGCTCCATCCACGAACAATTGCCATTTAGGCTTTAGATCCTTCTCCTTTTCTTATTGTTCTTTAATGAACCCTATACATTCATTAACAAAATCAGTAAGGGTTTTCCTTTGATTGCCACTCGGGTTAGAAATTCAATATCATATTGGCTGAGTTCTACTCTCCATTTTACTAGTCTTCTTGAAGTTTCAGGTTTGCTAAAAACATGCTTGAGTGGGAAGTTGGTTAAGATCTTGATCAGATGTTCTCGAAATTAGGCTCTTAGTTTCCATGCAGTGAGCATCAAGCAGCATGTTAATTTCTCTATAACAGGATATCTAGTTTCTGCATTTTTGAGCCTCCTGCTTGTATGTGTGTATACTTAAGTATATATACTTAGATATTACTTATTAGGTAAATATAAAATAAAATTTAATAAATAGAAAAATGTAACATCTCATAAAACATTAAGAGACATATGTACAATGCTAATTAAATGCATATTGGCAAGGAGGGGACAAAGATTAGTGATGTGTCATTAAATGGAGGGTAAAGTACAAGGGGTAAATTAGTAATTTAATTTATATACTTAATATATATACAAATTCCCTTATTTTTTCTCCTCCCTATTTTCATTCTATTTTTATTTCACATACTCCATTCTTATTTTAGGCTCCATGACACCTTTCAATGGCTTCCATAGCTTTTCCAATGTTTAAAACCTTGTTTTGTTCACTTTTAATGCTTGAAAATCATTTCAACACCCTCCTTTTCCTTATACACCTCAAAACCAACCAAAATAAAACCATTTTCCATCAAAACAAAGCATGGTTGAACCACTTTGCTACCCCAAGGCCACCAAAACTCCATTTTTCCAAAATCAAGCAAAGATCTAGGATGTATTCTAGAGTTAGTGGGAGTTTGGAGTGTTTTAGTTAGCTTTTGGTGAGTAAAGCTCACACTTTTACATAAGTTTTTAACTTTATTTTTTAGGTTACTTGGTTGTTAAATATGATGCTTACTTTGATAATAAATATTGTTATTTATTTGTTAAGTATGTTGGATGTTTGGTTTAGACAATGTTGTAGTTGTTTTGCATATGTATGTGCTTGGATGTGGTGTAGTAAATTTGAAAATGAAAGTTAGTTAATTAATAGCTAATTAATGCCTTCCCTTATGTATATTGATTATGTCATGGATATTTGTTGGTATACTTGCTTAAGATATTGTACATTAAGAAAAGTTAACACTTTAATTTGTAATGTAGCGATATAGAAATCCTTTGTTTTTAAAAACTAGTTTTATTTAAGAAATGTTTTTTGAAAAGTTACCAATTTTAAAACTTTGATTTAGTTCCCAAAGCCTTACTTTTGTTTCAAAATCTTATATTAAGTTATAAAAGTAATTTTCATATGAAAGCTAAGTATTTTAAAGCCTTTTGACATACTAAATAAGTTTTGAAAATTCGGCCCGTATAGCGTAGTCGCTATAAATGCAGTTCGTGAAAAACGAACTTTTTTTAAATTTAAAATGTTTTAAATTAAGTATCTTTTTGAAAAGTGTTTTAAAACATATTTTAAGTATTTAAAAATAAATATTATTTATTTATTAATTTAATTAATGATTATTTAATTAAGTAATTAAATAAGGTAATTGTACTTAATTAGTAATTAAGTTAGGGTAACTAGTACTTAATTATTTTTAAGTAAGTAAATTATAATGTGTTAATTAATAAAAGGTAAATTATTAATTAATTAAGAATTAATTATTATTTACTTAAGATTAATTAAATTATTGGTAGTATTAAAATGCAAAAAGAAAATTTACTTTCTGAAATGCTTAAAATTAACAAGATAGAAGAAACTAGACAATTAAATCTAGGTGAGTGTAACGTTCTTGCAAATTTAAATGAAGAGCTTAATTCAATTTTAGAAAAAGAAGAGGTTATGTGGAAACAGATATCTAGAATTCAATGGATTAATGAAGGTGATAATAATACAAATTGTTTTCATAATATGGCTAATGGTAGAAAATGTGGTAACACGATAAATTCTATTTTTGTGAATAATGTTGAATTAGTTGATCAAATGGATCTTAATAAGGCGTTTACTGATTATTATAGAGATATTTTTGGTAATAAGAATAAGCATAGAATTAATGTTAGATGGAATGATCTTTATCCTTCTGAATCTAGAATTGACCTTTCTGAGTTTGATAATCCTTTTTTTGAAGGAGAAAATTTGAAGGCTATTAATGACATGCCTAGTGCTAAAGCCCCAGATCCTTATGGATTTCCTATTTTCTTTTACAAAATATTTTGGGATGTTTTAAATTTTGATTTAATTAGCATGTTTAACGAATTTTATAATGGGAAATTACAATTGGGGAGATTTAATTTTGCACACGTAATTTTATTACATAAAAAAGTAGGTGCTAATAATTTAAAAGATTTTAGACTATTTCTTTAATAAACCGTTCTATTAAAATTATTTCAAAAGGTTTAGCTAATAGACTTAACATAAGAATGAACGATCTAATTGATTGTTCACAATCTGCTTTCATTAAGGGTAGAAATATCACTGATGGAGTGGCTGCTGTTCAAGAATACATTAATCATTGTTGTAAAAATAATATTACATGTGCTCTGCTAAAACTAGACATTGCGAAAGCTTTTGATTAGGTTGATTGGGATTTTCTAATTGATATGTTATTGGCTAGAGGTTTTAGTCGTAAATGGATTGGTTGGATTATGACTTTACTTAAAACTGGTAATTCTAGTATTATGGTTAATGGTATACTAGGAAATAAAATTCCATCTACATGAGGTTTAAGGCACGGTGATCCTTTATCGTCTCTTTTGTTTAATTTAGCCGCAGATGTTTTTGCCATGATAATTAAAATAGCGGTCGGTAATGGATCTTTGGGGAGTGTTGGTAATGAAATCTCTCGCAATGGTATCTCTATTCTACAATTTGCGGATGATACCTTACTATTTACTTCCCATTTGCATAATCATGTCATTACCCTTAAATTTATTTTATACTGCTTTGAACTTCTTTCAGAGCTAAAAATTAATTTTGATAAAAGTTACGTTTTAGTATTAAATGACGTCGGTAAGGTTGAAAGTTTAGTTGCTGATACACTTAATTGTAAAACTATGACTTTCCCATTTGATTATCTTGGTTTTTCGATTAGGCCGACTAAACTTAAGCATGATGACTGGTTAATTATAATAGATACGATTGAAAATAGAATTTTTAATTGGAACGGGAGGTTTTTATTGAGAGCGGGTAGATTAGTTCTTATCAACTCTGTTTTATTTGCTCTTCCGATCTATTGGATGTCTATGTATCTTTTTCCAGATTGGGTGATTAATAAAATTGATAAAATAAGAAGGGAGTTCCTTTGGAGTGGTGATAATCCCAACAGTAGTCTTAAATGCTTAGTTAATTGGGAAACAGTTTGTAAATCGAAAAAGGAAGGTGGTTTAGGAGTAATTAATTTACGTAACATGAATTTGTCTTTATTAGGGAAGTGGTTATGGAAATTTAAGGATATAAATGATAATTCTATTTGGAAAAAGATTATTTCTAAACATTATTATAATGGTAGTAATAATTTATATCAAATTACGCCTATAGTTATTAATAAGTTGTCTAATTTTTGGAAATCAATTTTAAAATGTCAAGAGATTTTTAACCTTTGTACTAATATGATTGTTCATTGAGGAAATAATACTTCTTTTTGGCATAATCGTTGGATTTCTGTCATTCCTCTTAGGATAGAATTCAAAGAACTTTTCGAAATTTGTAACGTTAAGAATGCTTTAATTTTAGATGTTTTTTCTCTGGTTAATGATCCCCCTTGGAATTTTAGTTTTAATAGAATTTTAGAAGGTACAACTCTTAGGCAGCTTTCTTTTCTTTATGCTAGATTGAATTTTTATAATATTGATAACGAAAATGATAATATTAAGTGGGAATGGGAGAAGAGTAAGAAATTTACTTCAAATTCTTTTTATAAATTTCTTAATTTCTCGGGCGTAACTAATAACTCTTTTAAACTTATTTGGAAAACAAATTCTCCTCCTAAATCTAAAATTCATATGTGGTCATGCATTGTAAACTAAATACTATTTAATTTTTCAAAAGAAAAAGTATGCAAATTGATAATAAATGCACTTTTTGTAAATTGTACTTTGAAGATATTAATCTGTGTATTATGATTGCATGGATACTTACTACATTCTGAATAATACTGTCAAAATCTTTAACTTTTGTCTTACAACTAAAGTTACCGATCGTGATTATTATTGAATAATCTAAGAGTTAAGTTTAAAAAGGAAAATAGATCATCAACATTTGCAGTGAGGCGATCATTCTGGATTTTTCGAGTTTATAGCGTGGCGTTTCCTTATTAGATGGAGTTGTGTATTGATATCACCTACGCTGAGTTGCTTCATATATTTTTAAGGTACTGCTAACACCTCATTATCGAGCGATGGCCTTACCAAATCTCGATATTGAGGTGTAATGGGCGGTGGCCTTGTCGGAGCTCATTCTAGTTGTACCTGAGTCCTTTTCATTGTATTTTGTATTTTGATTAGTTACCTGCCAGGCATGTTGGCAGCACCTTTATTTTCAGTGATAAATATACACACATGTGTGCTCTTCTCTACTTTAGAGGATCACACATTTCTCTCAAAAAACGATTAATTAAATTATTTATTTAAGAAATGGTTTAATTATTAATTTATTTTGAAAAGCAATGGGCTAAGGGAGCCCTGCCCATTTTATTAAAGCTCAAGAGAAATACAACAGTACAACACAACTATAAAAAGACAGTACCAAAACCTTACATTCAATGTATACAACTTACATAGAAGACCAACATCAAGACTTATTCCTAATTACTTTCGTTACAGTCTGTTTATTCTTCTTATTATTCTCTTATTAATAATTCTATATAAAGTGTTTGAATCTTCCATATTCAATTTGAATATTCTTCTATTTCTTTCACACCATATTTCATAAACAAAAGACTTCAAAACAATCAAAAGAGTCATAGCATTTGGAGTTTTACACCTTGTTGCTTTAAAAATATTGAACCATTCAATTCTAGAAGATTTGACCGACTTGTGAAATTTGCCATTAATAAGCAACCTGCACCAGATTGTAAAAACAAATTTGCATTTAAAAAATAAGTGAGTGTTTGTTTCCATCTGATTATTGCAGAGTATACAGTCTGCATTATTTATCATTCCAATCATTGCCAATTCTGTTTTGTGTTTAAAGCATTTGCCATGACTTTCCATAGTAATAAATTCTCTTTTGCAGTAGATTTATCATTCCAAATTCTTTTATACCATAGGAAAATATCTGAACTTGCTTTTTCAATCAAAGATTTATATACCAAAGCTATTGAATGCGGCTTATTTTTGCTGGACCAGAGGACTTTATTCTTTGTAGATGGTAGATCCATTGAAGAAATTTTCTGCCATAATTGCCTCACCAGATTTGAGCTACAGTAAGGTAAGACAATTATATTTTCACTAATATATTCTGACACTTTTGCATTTAGAGGAATACCAGACTGTCTTTGTAATGAGTAAGGAAGGTTTTCTTGAATTATGAATCCAGTTTTTGTCCAAGGAGTTGACCAAAAAGATAAATCTTTAGTTTCAAGAGGATTACATTGAATCAAAGGAAGAAGAGTTTGCCTAAGTTTTAATATATTTCTCCAACTCCAGCTGCAAAGACTTGGGATGTTCATAGACCAAAATTCCTTTCCTTTAATTAGATTTTTCTTTATCCACTCTGTCCAAAGATCACCACTATCCAATAATATTTTATCAAAATGAACAGATACCGCTGCTATATTCCAAATTTTAAGATTAGCAATACCAAGACCTCCTTTATCTTTTGGAAGCTGAATCTTTTTATAAGAAATTGGGATGAGTTTTTTTGAAAAAGGATCAGCATGCCAAAAGAATCTATTCAAAGCACTATTAACCATAGAAATGAGTTTATTAAGAAGAATATAATGCCTCATCCAATAATTTGCCATTGCACTTGCTATACTTTGAACTATTACCAATCTTCCTGATTGAGTTAGTTAAGTATTATGCCATAAAGAAAGTTTTGCAATAATCTTCTCATATAAAGGAAGACAATCATTTTTAGTAAGCCTAGCAGTGATAAGTGGTAAGCCCAAATATTTAGCATTATGCTTCATTTCCTTCAAACCACTTTGAGCTATAATGTCAGCCTTCAAATTATCATTTATCCCTGCTAATAAAATATTTGATTTATTGAA
This sequence comes from Allium fistulosum, assembly GCA_030737815.1. NCBI lineage: Eukaryota > Viridiplantae > Streptophyta > Magnoliopsida > Asparagales > Amaryllidaceae > Allium > Allium fistulosum. Next base: position 205,939,616 of record CM060908.1, read on the forward strand.
ATTTATTTTTAATCCAGTAATTTCATGAAACACTTTCAGAACCTCCAGAATAGAAGCAATATTAGTCCAAGAAACTGAATCAAATGCTTTTTGAATATCAAGCTTCAACATACATCTAGGAGAGATATTTGAAATACCATAGCCTCTTAAGAGTTCCTGAGTTAGTAAGATGTTATCACTGATATTTCTATGTGGCAAAAAAGCAACTTGATTTCTAGAAATAATAGATGGCAGCACAATTTGCAATCTATTTGCAATAATCTTTGCTATGATTTTGTATAAGACATTGCAACACGATATTGGCCTGAAGTCAGCAACAGAACTTGGATTATTACACTTTGGCACCAGAACTATGTTTGTGGAATTTACACTAACTGGTAATTTATTATGAGAGAAGAAGTATTGAATAGCTTTGATAACATCCACTTTAATAATTTTCCATGATTTCTGGAAGAAAAATGCATTATATCCATCAGGGCCAGCACTACTATCCGATTTGAGAGAGAATATTGCCTATTCAATCTCCTCTGATGTTATTTGTTGTATCATTTTATTAGCTTGTTGATCATCCAAGCTTGGTGTTTGTAACTCAAACAGTGGCAGGATATTTGGAATTAAAGGTTTGGGATTGGATAGTATAGATGAAAAATAATCTATGAAGGCTTTGGTAATAGAATCTTCATTCTCCTGCAATGTTCCATTCACATCTTTAATGCATAAGATCCTCTCTTTTGCCTGTTTGATTTTAATAGAGTCATGAAATTTTTTTGTATTCCTATCTCCAAGCTTTTCATAAGATTCATGCAATACTTCTTTCCTCATTAAAGCTTCAAATTCTAGTGCCTCAAACAAAGCTTTAGAAAGTTCAGATTCTTGGCAGGCTAATCTTCCATTCAGTGGGTATAGTTGCATTTGATGTTGTATATGAATAAGCTGATTCCTCATTCCATCAGAGATTTTTGAACCATCACCAAACTTTTCTTTAGCCCACAGTTTAAGTTTATATTTCAGCCTTTGAGGCTTTGTTTTGAGTATATACATAGGATTCCCAAATATAATCTCCTGCCATACCTGCAATACACAGCTATGAAAATCTTTATGATTAGTCCATGATTTAAAATTTTTGAAAGATGTTTGTTATTTTTAATAATATCTCCCCATGATAATATGATTGGTGAGTGATAAGAGATTGAAGGGCTTAGAAATTTGCACAGGAGATTTGGCCAAAGATTAATAGAATGGATATTATGGAATGCATGATCAAGTTTACAAAAAGTTCTAGGACCATTTTTTCATTTGTTATTCCAAGTAAAATCAGCTCCAATATAATTTATATGTGAGAGAGATGAAGTATTTAAAGCTTGTTTCAATGGAGCTATTTCTTTTAGAGATAATGGATTGCCACCAGATTTTTGATCAGATGCAAACATGCAATTGAAATCACTAATTACTATCCAGGGGATATTTTGTTGAGCAAGAGAAGAGAGATTGGATAAGAAAGAAAGTCTTCTATCCAAATTGTTTTAATTATTAATTTATTTCTAATCAAGTTAAATTTAAGTTAAGATTTAATTAAAACTTAATTATGATTTAATTATTTTAAATAAAGGATTAATTTATTATTAAATTTTAATTAAAGATTATTTAATTAATCAATTGAGATTAATTAATATTTAATTATTATTTAAAAGTATAAATTATTATTTAATAATTAATTAAAGATTAATTATGGGTTAATTATTCATTTAAAGATTAACTATTATTTAAATATTTATTTAAAGGATAATTATTATTTAATTATTTAATTATTAATTATTGTTTAATAATTGATTAAAGGTTTAATTATTTTTAAATAAAGGTTTAAGCGTTATTTAATTATTAAAGAAAGTTTGAAAGTTTTAACTCGCTTATTTTCTAAAGATTGGTTTTACTTTAAAGAAATTTTCTTTTAAAGAATATTTTTATCCAAGGTTGTCAATTTCCCTTAAGTAACCTCCAATGAATATAAAACCTAATGACATCCATTTTAGCATGATAAATCATTATCCTTCTAATTAAATTATATTGGACATCTGTTTAGCAGAATAAATCATAGTTCTGCCATAATTTTCCTAAGTAGGTTATAATGGCATCTATTTAAGCAGAAATGAAACCCAGTTTTACTATTAAGGTCGCTTAGACATTTACCTATATGTGATTGATTATTAGTGGTTCATTCCCATTACATATCTACTGTTATGTAAATACCAATGAAAAAATTAGATAAGTTAAACTGAATTAAAATACAAACCATTGTGGTCACTAAGCCTTTTTCTAATTTTGTGAAGTTAAATGTTTTATTTTATCCTTTTTATAAAATGGTTTAAAGTTTATTGCCATTTTAAATAAGATATCTAAAGGATGATTAAGTAGTGTTATTATTAAAGGTGTTTTGAAGTAATTTAATACCTTTTAAAGGTTTGTTAGGAAATCATTTTTTTGTTAATGTGATTTTAAGGTAAATTTAATAAAGGATGTTTTAAATAATAACTTGTTTATTTAAAAGTTGTTTTAAATAATTGATTTTATCAAAGGAACTTTATTGATTTAAGTTTATTAAAGAAGTTTTGTTTTAAAATAAGGAAAGTTTATAAAAGAAGTTTTTATAAAGGGTTTTGAATATTTATAAAGAAGTTTGACAAAGGGTTTTGAATATTTATAAAGAAGATTTATAAATGATTTTAGAGATTTATAAAAGCTATATAAATGATTTTTTATAATTATAAAAGAGTATTATAAATGGTTTGGAATATTAGTAAAGGAAATTTCACAAATGAAGAGATTTATTAAAAGGAATTTATAGAAGAAATTTATAAAAGAATTTAAGATTGGATTTCCTTTAACTAACCTTCTTAATTTTGGTGGTGTGGACATTCGCTCCACACTTAACACCGAAGGAATAGTGTTTAAGGTTATCTTTATCTCCAATTTAAATAACATTTGTTTAATCCTTTTAATTTGATTTTGTAATAAGAAATCTTTCACAAATGTTTTGTGAATATACTTATGTCAGTGAGATAGGTATGTGAATGTTTTGATAAACGTTTTGAAAAGAGACTTAAGCAATAAAAGATTTGTTTTAAGGCTTAGTGGTTGCTATGGGTAACTAAATCACTAAATTTTGTTTGTTTATGCGTTTGATAGTTAAATAACTGACTATAAAATCTTAGCCAATTTTTACTTAGGAAGTATGATTGTATATGCGAGTTCCCCGATGAGGACTCGAATACTTGTTGTATAATTCCAAAAGAACTGGGAATGAGTCAACCAGAAATTATAGTTGATGGTTTGAAGAGATGGGGTCAGATATATTATCCGAATACTACTCCAAACCAATATATGATTTCACATGGAAGACATCCTAAAGATGATTGAAGACAATGCTCCTTGAAGTGCCGTTGGTTTTGTTCAGACCCAGAACAAACTTGAATGGATGAATGCTAGCATTGCATTTCTACCTGGAGGGCAAGTTTAGCATTCCAAGATGGATCGCTAAATGTTAAGATTGTAGCCTCTCAAACCTCACATCCCGATAATGGTTAAAACGGGGTAGATGTGGCAGTGCAATGTGGGTCGCACCCATTAGGATATGATCATCCCAAGATCTAGTGTCGATATCTCTATGTATGCTTCGGGCCCATTTCTGGTTGTTAATCGCAACCAAGGGGTGACCATATTCGGTACTACCAAGTTCAGGGGTAAGCCAGTCCTATGTTGGCAGAGGTCGAAAAGTTTTCGATCCCACTGTATATTTTATCCGGAGGCGTACAAATTTTCGGAAGATAGTCCCTTATCTTGCCATTTGTTGGAAATCCATTCTCTAATATAAGCCTATGATTTTTGATTATATATCTATTATTGCTGTCATGTACACACATCATAGCTACTTGGTAATTAAATACTTTAAACCTTAGACATTATTATAATATCACTAGATTTTATAATATAAATTGGTTTGGTTATCGTAAGGTAAAAACATATCCGTGTTTATGTGCGGCATGGTCTTACGAGATACTCTTGGTTTTAAAGGTTTTTATAAAGTTAAACATATGCTTTACTCACACCAGACCTATGTCTGACCCGAAGTTTTATTTTTCTTTTCCTAAAACTCTTAGGTGCTCAAATTTGTATGAGCAGTCAAGTAGTTCAGGTTTCCACGAATGCATTTTTGGTGGAGCTTGGAGTAGGTGGCTTCATTGATAGCTAGTTATTTATCTTGTTTTTGCCGTGTCTTATGTATTTTGTATCAGTTAAGTTGGGACAGGCAGTTATAACTGTCCCAGGGTAGAAGTTGTACTATTATGACTCTGATGTATCGTTTTGGAAATGACTATGTTAATTTTTATATATTGTTCTGTTGCATTGTGATCTGTGCTGTTTAGTATTTTTCTTGTCTTCTTTCTTCCTTTCTTTCTCCAATGATCTGTCATTTCGGCACTTAATTGCTCGGTACGTGGATACTGTGGATGTATTAGTGTTCACTTCTGAAGGTCGAAAAGGCAGGATGTCATAATATGGCTTTAGAATTAAATTTTCCATGTTACTAACGCATCTCAAAGACTTATTTAAGAGTTAACTGGCCCACCTTCGAAAAGAAAATAACTAATTAAATGTTGAGGTCTTTGCGTATCCCATATATATATTCTACAATAGTAGGAAGTGAAATCTGTCAGTGTATAACCCAAGTCCTTGCTTATGACCGCCCAGGACCGTTTGTAGTCCAAGCTTATATGCCAGCCCTACTTCTAAATACCGGTTTATCAACAACACTAGCATAGCCCGCCGACCCCCATGGCTGAAATGCCACTTAGACTTACCTAATAAGTCAAAGAAAATGCTCACTCTAGTTACTTAGTACCTCTTGGTAGAAATGAAACAGACCCCATTTTCCTATTAGGAACTTTCATAGGTTACTTAAGACTTCTTATATAAAGAAGGAGCAGACCCAACGACCATTTAGTACCTTCCACCCCAAAGTAAACCCCTTGACATCCCTTAAGATACTAAACCATTTAATACTTCAAATATAAGGCAAACCTTTGTATATTTTCCCGTACTTATATGCGAACGTATATCCCTTCCCCATGGGTCTTATTGTTGGAGATGTCATATATCAGTAGTATATATACACAATTGTTGTTAGCCTTTAGGTAAAGGGTATACTTCTGTTATGTAACTTTACTAACATCGCATCCCAACCCATACTAAACCAAACCAATCCTAAGCCGAAATATTGGGCTAGGGCCTGTAATAACCCGCACTTTAATGAGCCTAAATTTCGACAAAAATCGAAATCCAAGTCCATCAAAGCATGGATCGTTGAATTTAGTACCTGCAAATAAACATGAGCATCATCAGAGATTGATAAAATCTAAACTCACAGCGGAAATGATAATAGGATATAAATACTAACTATGGCTACTACCTTGGAATTACTGGTATTCCTTGGATATCAGATTATCACATCAGCATCGAGCATGAGAGAAAAGAAGACTTCTCCAACAATCAATCAAATCCAGCTCCAGTGACCTACTCCTCTAAATCTATCATGTGTCTTGTAATGAGGAGGGGGTTAGAACAATGCTCTGGTGACTTCAAAATCTATACAATGTCCATAACATAAATTTATGTCGATTGGTTTCCATTTAATTGTTGTGTCTACTATTCTAAGGTTAACCAAATTAACCTAATATTGCATACACGATATTCCTATCTAACATGATTCACCTACCTACCCTTCCCAAGGTATATAATACTACCGTAAGTCTACCAACTACTTAATACTTCCAAATATGAAGTGGGCTCCTAGCATCATCATTGTTGGTCTATGGTCCTAGCTACAGAGACCTTTGACCACTATTTATATCTTTAATATATAATAGTCCTACAACTAACGCATCTATCGTCATTAAAGTCTTAGCCATGTGAGAGGCGGTACCCAAGCTACTTAATACCTTATTAACAAAGACTATGCAGACCCCTGACCATTTAATACCTATATTATAGGTATGCCGTTATCATTTAATACCTAACCCCAAGGCGAACTCCTAACTAGTACTATCTAGTAACATCACTTGGAATCTCATTGGGACACTTAATACTTCTTAATAGGAGAGAGGTAGTCCCTATATCAGTCACTTAATATCTCAAACTCGAAGTGGACCCTTCCCGAGATATCCACTACAACTCCCAATCGATAATTCAGATCATTTAATACTTTTAATTAGGAAAGAGGCGGGCCCTCAAAAATCACTTTATACCTCTAACCCTAAGCAGATCTTGTTATTCCCATAATCGTTTCCCACAGGTCCTATGATTGGTGATGTCCCATATTGGTAATAAGTTTACACAACTGTTGGTAGCCTCTGAGTGAAGGGCATACTTTCGTTGTGTCACCTTACTGACCTCGCATTCCAATCTTCTAAGCCTAATTAATTATTCTTTGGGTCCTATGGTTAAAGATGTCTAACATCAATTGGAAGTGTACACAATTTCTGGTAGCCTCTAAGTGAAGGGCTGACTTTCATTGTTTAACTCTACCGACCTCGCATTCCAACCTACTAAGTCCAATTAATTATTCTAGGCTTTACTAACTTAAGCTATATTATCCTAGGCTTTATTATTGCTAAGCTTTATCATCCAAAAATGGATATTGGACTTAGCTTACTAACCTCCTTTTACTTATTTAAGGCTATATAATTCACCTTAAATATTCAACTTTCCATAAATCCTCTTTTTATCTATTTCTCTATAAATGTTAACTTGTCTATGATAAAAGATTATCATCCTAAGGAAATTTCCTAAGACATTTATATATTTACTAATTTCCAATTAGTAATCCCTTTCTAACTATTCCATAGTTATTAACCTAACTTCTTTATTTATCAGTCTCATTAATCCATTTACCCTATTAATTACTTGTAACCTTCAAATCCATTTCACATATATTACCAATAAATTAGAGTTACAACCTTTCCAAACTCTCCTCCTATTTCCTATTCGCAAGTCAACATCATTACTATGTATAACTAGTATCCTACGCGATCGTTACACATAAGTCGTCATATTTATTAGCACGTATAAATACGTATAAGTACCTACTTCTACCAAACATATTCTAGTCACAAAATCATTAACAAGAATGTTCTTTTCCATATTTAATTTGCTAAAATTACATTCCTTAGGAAGATTCTCTGTTGTGACTTCCGTAAATTAGTTTAAAACAAAGGATCAAGAATAAAAGGAAAGATTTGCCTCGTTTGAAATTACAAGGAACAATTATTTTCTTTTTATTGGAATTGACAGTGTAAATTATGAAGAATAAATATATACTTTACACATCTCTTCCTTTTCATTTGCATATATTCCTTGTTAAATCAAACGCTACACTTTCTATGCAATTTAGAAACACAATTTTTTTTTATAAAAATCAAATGGATGGTCTTCCTATAAATTAAACTATAGAAAATTCCCAATTCAACATAATTAAGGTAATAAAAATCATACTAATAATCTACAACCTAATTTTAGATCTGGAATAAATTTCATATCTAATCAATGTTCATATATATAACTTTTGGAACTGATTTCTAGATCAGGGAGTAAACCTATTCAAATCAGATCTTCTAAGAATATGTAGACAGTGTTTAATACATTCAATTTTAGCTTGCGACTCACATTTATTTATTTATTTAGGCATAAAAATCGAACGTATGCCGATGGAATAGATTCAATATCATAAACAATTTATAAATTTTCCACTCACTTTTTAAAAGCGTTCCAAATCTCTATATCTAAAGTAAAACCTTTGATTCAACTCCATTTCCAGCTTATTCCAAGAAATATGTATGTAAAGGGTATATGCATATATTAGAATTACAGATTAAGGAAGAGATTTGGGGTTGTAGAGAGATATAAACATAAATACAAATATATATATATATATATATTGCCTTGTTATTGCTTAGTGTTGATTCGCTTCTCTTTTTTCTTATTTAATTTCCATTCTTCTCCAATTTGTATATATATACAAATACAAATATAAATATAATATATGAGAAGAGAAGAGAGGGTTAGGCCTGAATTTATAGACACTCGAATCAACCACAGCCGTCAGATTAAAATAAATAAAATCCAGGCCGTTTAGCCAAGGCAAACCCTAGCCTCCACTGTCCTACTCGGTCGACCGCTTAATTGCACCGGTCGACCGCTACATGTCGATTGGTTACGATGAACGTGTTGACCTGTAGGTCCCGGGAATTATTATATAAACGTTAATTTTTTCTAATCTAATTATTTCCATTCCGAATTTGTTTTTCGTCCGTAACTTCTTCTTTTGGTCTCCGATCGCAAAACTCCAAATATGAAAGTTGTTCATAATTTCATCACGAACGCAATGGTGCAAGTTTTGTGGTCAAATTCCATCATTATTGAGGCTACATGCCCACTAATTCATGCTCATTTTAACGTATTATTGAGGCTACATATTTTCACTATGGAAATTATATTGCCTCCTAAGTTTATTTGTTACCATTAATTTACTTAGTTGATGCTAACCTATTCCCGTCTTATACCTTTATTTCATGTATTCTTCATTTCCTTTTTTTGTCCGATAAATGTCACTTATCTGTAATAAATGGTCATTATTATTCAAATTGGGCAATCACTAATTAAATATATTTGTTCATTTCAAATTCAACTAATTACGCCTATTTCGTTTTTCCATAAATGTCACATTAAATTCTGCAATCAATCTCATTAATTGCATTTGTGTCCTCGTTTAATTTCTGTAACTCCGTATTAACTACACATTTATTGCCCACTAGATTTGAAATCTAAGTTCATAATTATTGGAGTGACTATCTATTTTCCATTGCAACCTCCTAATCTTTTGATTTTACTATGCTATTAATATTTAGTGGTCCTAATTGTAGCTAATACGAGTATCGATATATATTTATTTCTTGCGCTTTATTCGTTACCCTATAAATATCGATATTCTTAATTAGTAGGCACGGTTGTACATACATACACACACAGAGATATATATATATATATATATATATATATATATATTTCTTGCTCGCTAATTCCTTCATTTAGGAATTTCAGAATATACACTTATATATACATTCTACGAAGAACATTCAATTCCACATTTTAATATATTTAAGCTATCCTTCCCAAAAAGGATTACCACTATAACCTTTCATAAACAACCTAAAATGGAGACTTTTGCTCCGTTGAAATTATAAGGAATCATCTATTTTCATTTATTGAAATATACAGTGCATACTACGAAGAAGAACACATACTTTATACATTTCTTTCATTTTGGCATATTCTTTATTATTCCAAACGATGCACATTTTTTACCGTGAGGTTAAATAGTTTATAGAAATTTACATGGAAATAGGTACAACTAAATTGTACATTCAACGCCCTAATAAATTAAAACATAAAAATTTATATTTCAAGTCAAACTAGGGCATTCCAAATGGTTACTAAACAATTTACAACCCAATTAACATAAACCAAGAATAAACTTCACGATCTTGTCAACATCGTACTTTAAACTTTGAGGGATTAATTTCCAAAATTTCCAGATTAGGGTGTATATGTCATTCCATCACAATTACATAACTTACCGAATATGTAGGCGAGATTTCAATTAAATTATTCAATTTAAGCCTACAATTCAACATATCTCGCATTTTCATAATAATAAAATAAAATTCAATGATATAAATTTCAGTTCTATATATAAATCACATAACTTCCCACTCACCTTTCTAACTTTCCAAATCTCATAAATCTGAGTTCATCCCTTTAATTGACTCCTTTTTCCTGACCAATCCAAAAATATGTGCAACAAGATATATACATACCCATTAGAATTATAGATCTAAGAGGATATTTAAACTAAGTGGAATATAGATTTTAATTATAGAATTTACCTTTTTCGTTGAATTGATTCACTTCTTCTCTTTTATTTTCCACCCTTCTCTAATATAAATAAATATATATATATATACATATAATATAATAGTTATTTTATAACTTCTACAAATAGTGAAGGAGGGAAAATGACAAAGCTCTACTTCTCTGATCAGAAAATATGAGAAGAAAAGTGAGGGCTAGGCCTATATTTATAGGCATTGAAACCAATTCTATTTGTTCAATTAATATTAATTACATCTGGGCCATTAGGTCGAGGTTCAACCCTAGCTGCCACCGCTTTAATCGGTCGGTTGCTCCCTTATAGGAGGTTAACCGCTAATGGTCGATCGGTCCAAGAAAGGGGTCGATCGGTGGGATCCATGGGTTTATTTGTTTCCTTTAATTCTTTTCAAATTATTTTCAATCTGAAAAACTTCAAATGCTAATAACTTCTTCGTTTGAACTCCAGTCGAATATTATTATATATGAAAGTTTCTCGGAAAATCGCCATGAACGTAATGGTGCAAGTTTCGTGATCAAATTTCTACATTTGCTCCAATTCCATTTTTAAGCCTTATTATTTATTTATTTATTCTTTTTAATTAATTAACATTAATTTCATGAGGTGTTACAGAAAGGCTTGGATTTGTGGATCTGTAGGCAGTGGGGGAAGAAGGAGAGTTAGGAGGGGGAGGGGATGGCGGTTGTGGATTCATCAGGGCTAGGGTTTCAATTAATTGCTTTTGTCGAAATGTGTTTCAATTAACTGCCTTTTAAATGGTTTTTTAAAGAAAATTTGTCCGTTGAACAACCCTCTGGTTTTGAGAATCACTTATTTCCAAATCATGTATATAAAATTGAAAAAGCATTACATGGACTTAAACAAGCTCCTTGGTATGAATGTCTTTGCACATATCTTTTGGAAAAAAAATTTAAAAAGTGAAGTATCAGCACTACTTTGTTTTTATTGCATGAACATGATGATTTTCTAACTATTCAAATTTATGTTGATGATGATATCTACGGTGCTTCTTGTAACGAACCGGATTTTCAACCCTCGAAAATCGACACTAATACGTCCACTGTATTTCATGCCGAGAAATCGAATGTCGGAAAACCAGATTGTTAGGGGAAAAAGAAAGAAGGAAGAAGATAAGGAGAAAACTAAATAACACAAAATCTCACAGCGGAACGAATAATCTATAATATACCACAAATCTTTACACGGTAGCAAAATGGTAATATGTGTACATACAAACATCAATTAGAGTATACTAACCAATTTCGTCCTGGACAGTTATAACAGCCTGTCCTCACAATTGCTGATAACACAATAATGAATACTGTGGAAAATAACCATCTATGTAAATACGTCTCTTGGCCTCCAACTCGTCTCTTGAAGCTCCCAGCATCCAATCTAATCTGTAATATGCTCGGTCTGACCCGAGCATTATAATAAAATAACACCCAAGTCAGTTTGGAAAACCATCGTGAGAAAAACACACCCAACTGGATCTCAAAGTTATATAAAAAATCTTGAATTCAAAGGTATCTCGTAAGACCACACCGCATATAAACACGGACGGGTTTTTACCTTACAATAACCAAAGCCTTTTTTAGAAAATCCACTTATATTATAATAATGTCTAGGAGTCAAAGTAAAATATGAATATAGCTGAAATGCTTGCATCTCACGTTCAACATATTTGGTATACAACTAAAACCGTAAAGCTCGTATTAGAGAATGGATTCCAACTAATGACCGGGCTACTGGGGTATCTCCCGTCACAGTATACCTCTAGAACAATGTGCTGAGATCATACCTAACGACCCCTGCCAACACAGGACCGACCTACCCTTTGTTGGATAGTACCGAATATGTCATCACCCCGGTTGTTCCCAACCTTTATGGAGCTCCCTCATGCACAATTGAATCTGAAAATATGAATGGTCATCTAGAAAGATGATAACATACCCTTTGTGGGAGCTACCTACATCTATCCCTGCTGCATCTCCCATGTTTTAGTCATTCCCGGTTGATGAGGCTTGAGGCTACGATTACCTTTTAAGAAATTTACACTTAGAATACTCATTGCCCTCTAATGACAATGTGCTGATAGCATTCATCCATATAAGTCTGTTCTGGGTCTGAACGAAACCGAAGGCACTGTTCCTACTACATCCATTTTGGAATTGCCTCCAGGATTAGTAGTGATTAGCCCTTACACTTCACTTCTCTATCTTCGATTCCATACTCTTCACGATGTCTTCAGTTCGCAATGCTTGAGTTGGATCGAAGTGGTTTTCGAATAACATATCCGATCCTGGTCTCTTCAAAACAACTTTCGATAATTTTCGGTAAACTCAACCTCGGTTCTTTAGGAAATAAAAAGTCAAAGATAAGATCGGAGATCACCTCTTAACCGTTAAGTGGACGGATTTCCCTATCTTTGTCCTAGGAGAACGAAACGAGATTTATACGCACAGTACAGCATCATCGGAGATGACTGTGCCATATAACTCACGTGTTTCTCCTAGATATTTCCAAAGTTACGTTTGGGTCCATTTTTGATAGTCGGTTATTTAATTATCAACAAACATACATTAAATCAGGGATTTATTTCATATGAAAAACTAATGTTGGTTAAGCATATAAGCAATCACTAGCCTCATTTCATTAATCTTCGTAAATAAACCCACTTTTCAAATTACTTGTATATAAATACCTTCACAAAGATATACTCGGAAATCCCTACATTCCAATACTTAGAAACATCCATATACTTTCTCGACGGTATAAGTATATTCATAGAATTTAGAAAGGTTTCCTTTTTATTCGATTCAAAACCTATTTATAAAACTCCTTATAATTCTTTAAAACATTTAAAATCCATTTTATAAATCTCCAAAAAAACATTTATAAACCCTTTCTAAATTCAATCACTTATAAGCTTCTTGTAAATTTCAAAGATCACTGATAAACCCTTTATAAATATATAAACCATTTATTAAACTTCTTTTATAGATCTATAACCTGTCTCTAAAATTCATTTATAAATATCTAACCATTTATAAACTCTTTCTCCTTGCAAATAACCTTTCCTTAAGTCTTCAATCCATTTTATAAATTTCATTATAAAATGCAAGTCTTTCAACTCTATTTATAGTCTCAAAAACATTTATAAATAATTAAGTTCATTTACTTCAAAACGTTATTATATAATAATAATTATTAACAATGAACATTATAAATAAATGGAAATCGTTAACTTTAACTTTCTTAAAATAATAATTAATCATTCCAAAATATTGTTAAAGAAATAATAAAAATAATTAATCTTTACCATTTTATAAGTAATAATAATTTATTTTAAAATCTTATTAATAATCCTTATTATTAATTTTAAAACCATAATTATCCTTAAATGATTAATCCTTGAGTTTATTATCCTTTTTATAAATTCTTAAAACATATTAACTATAAATAAATAACTTGTAAACAATATTAAAATAATTAAATAACTTTAAAATATCATTAATATAATTAATTAACTTTAAAACAATATTAATATATTTAATTAGATAATCCTTAAACAAAATATTTCCGAAACCCAATTTCGGATTTAAAAATCGTTTCATGTCTCAAAACCCAATTCCGACTTAATTGGCAATTTACAGTATTTTCAGAATACAATTTTTGAGGTTAATAGCCACCCAACACTTAATCAATATCGATATTGATTTTCTATCACTTATGGGTTTTATTTTCAAACATATAACGATGTTATAACCACAGTGTCCACAATCATATTTATTATTCAATAATTCACATAAAAGAATTATTATTGAAACAATATAATTCAATAATAGCGAATCCCGTTGGATCCCTCCAACCTGTTTCCCCCTGCATCACAAATGTTATATAATCATAAAATATAAATCATCCGCTTCAAGGCGGAATTCGTATACAAAGGGTCATCCACTCTTACACGAGAACGTAATAGGGTCTCATCCGTTCCAATAGGTGGGAATATTCAATCCAACTAATAAATATAATAATTCATCCATACAATCGTTCAACAATTTTTTTATCAACTATATATCAGACTAGTTAACTAGAAAGGTGAGTTTAACTCATCGAAATCTTCTGTTGTCGCCGAGGCATTCCAGTTTGGAACTGAAATCGAACGACGTCCGATTTTAGCCCAAATTGTAACAGTCTCCAAATTTGTCCAAACAAGCTCCATTGCAAAGCTTTCGTCATCATGACCGCAACGCAAAAAGTTTCACCTCGATCGAACCTCGTATAAAGGAGTTATAAATTTTATAAGATATCGACAATTTTAAATTAATAATCAACTTAAATATATATTTACAAAACCGCCCCTCCCTTATACCTTTCTTCTTCCCCAAACGATTTCTTGTACATGAAACAACAGCCCTTATTGATACGTGCATGGGAAAGCATTGACACAGTGATTTACTAGATGAAATCCAATTTCATCTTCGCCGTTGAACTTCTCGAAGCTTCCTCTACGCGACCATCCCCAGAGCGACAACTCTGGTGCACCCAATCAAAACGCATCGACCTGGCTCCTCCCTATTGCATGTGACTGTCGCAATCCACCATAGGTGGCCGGACCTCCCCAAACTCCGGCTACAGCTGCATTTTCCAATGCTAAATCCAATTCCGATGTTCATTTCTCCACTCGATGCCTTAAACGCCCGGAATCACAAGCCCTAGCCCAACACTTCATTCGACTTCACTGTCGAACCTCAAAAATCCAAACCGCACCCCTCAAAAAGTACATCAAGTCGAAGCTCTTTCCAAAACAAGATTTTTAAAGCTTGTTACAATTTTTTTTATTAAGTAAATCTTGAAAAATAAATTTTTTAAGTTCATTTTCCTTTCTTTTTTCTCTGTAAACCTGAAAGAAGAAGAGAAGGAGGGAGAACGCATTTTTAAAAGGAAGGTGGGTACGGTTATGACAGGTAAAGGGTGTGGGTTGATGTGAATTAACAAGGGCGTGTAGTCAAATCTAAGTAAATATATTATTTAAAAATTAAAATATCTAGCTATATACTCCCGGACCGCAATCGAGATGTGTCGCCTGTTGTTCTATATGTTATACCTCTATTCCAAACGCAATGGAACTTGTTTCGAGACCTAATTTGATCATATGCAGAAGATAGCTTTTTGAACCCAGTTATTATATTAAATTTTCAATATTAATTTCACCACGTTTCAATTTCGCATGACCAAACGATACGTCTGATTACTATGACATTTGATGGTTTATTATAATTTATTATTACAGATCCAATGAAACTGGTTTCATCGAAATCCGAGACAGTGCCCCGTAAGGCTATTTTTGTATGTTAATTAAAACGAGTTAATTTCAAAATTAGTTAAATCACATTTAAATCAAATTTAAAAGTTTCTATTATCTTTATTCTTATTAATAAAAATTAAATAAGCCTTTAAATCATTTTTATCCAACTTAAAACCCAAGATTCAATTATTTAAACAATTTTAATTATTAAATTCAACAATTAAATTATCTAATAAATCGCTATATTTGAAATTCAAGTTATTTAATTTATAAAATTAACTTTTCAATATTTAAAATTAATTAAATATTCTAATTTCAAATAACTAAAATTCTTGGTCGTTACACTTCTAATGAAACAGCATGTCAAAAATTTGAAAAGGTAATGCAGGATACATTTGAAGTGAGCTTTATTGGGGAATTAAAATATTTTCTCGGATTTCCAAGCAAGAAAGGATTTTTTATCTCACAAACAAAATATGTGAAAGAGTTACCAAGAAGAGTTGGAATTATGACTGCAAAACCACTTGGAACACTTATGGGTCCCTCAACAAAGCTCGACAAAGATGAAAAAGGTACTAAAGTTAATCAAAAGAATTATCGAGGTATGATTGGTGCTCTACTTCTCTTACTGCATCTAGACCTTATATAATGTTCTCTGTTTGTTTACGTGCAAGATTTCAAGCTTGTCCAAAAGAATCTCACTTAATGGCCATAAAATGAATTCCTAGATATCTTTTGCATACGCAAAATTTTGGATTATGGTATCCATATGTTATAATTTCGATTTAGTTGGTTATTCTCATGCTAATTATGCTGGTAGTCTTGTGGATTGGCAAAACACTAGTGGAACTTGTTTCATATTCGGATATTCATTAGTTTCTTAGTCAAGTCAAGAAAAAAACAGTGTTGCATTATCTACCACCGAAGTTGAATATATCACATAAGGAAGTTGTTGTGCATAAATTTTATGGCTGATGCAAACACTATTAGACTTTGGCTTAGTAATTAACATGTTCCTATAAAGTATGATAGCAAAAGTACAGTTGACTTGTCAAACAATCATGTTCACCACTATTGTACTAAACATATAAACATAAAAAATCATTTTATTAGAGATCATATTTCAAAAAAGGGTATTTGCAACGAATTTATTTCAATTGATTTCCAACTGGCCAATATCTTTGCAAAACCTCTTTTGGAAGATAGATTTTCATGCTTACTTCTAGATTTGGAAATTATGAAAATGGACCAATGTTTAAAACAAATTTAGTTATCTTTCTTCGCTTTTTTTAAGTTCTAGTTTGTTTAAAGGAATGATTTTTCTAGAACATATGATCATTATTGATTAAACCTATAGAGATTATCTAAAGCATTATGTTGATTATATAGTAGACAAGAAAATGGTATCATGTCTCTTTATTGAAAAATAACATTTTAAAATTTTTTATGGAAAAATTATTGAGCAAACTTTATAGTGATTTTCTTTTTATTTATTATATATCCTTCATCATCTCTTTATCTATTATTTAACTTTCATATTCTTTGAATTCACCTTATTTTTCTTTCTTTTCACCATTAGTTCTCGTTTTTATATGTGTTGGCAAAATTGACGCACCCAAACTTTATTCCTGAGAGCTTATGGAAATTTAAAAAATTACACAAATAACATAACAAACTCCCTAAGCCCCTCCAGCATGCCTATGAAATAGTTGTGTCGGTATTATTGTTAAAACCATAGGTGTTGATTTTGATGATAACAACCATATAAATATAGGTACTAATGTTTTGCCAAGTTATATAAAATATTTTGCAGGATATTATACAGGTTTATACAAGTATAGGATAATCGAGTTTGAAGACTGATTAGTAAAAAGACTAGAGAGATTCAGAGATGATCAAGATAATTGAAGGATCATGAGTTTAAAGACAAAGACATGAAGAGTTCAAGACTATAGTTCTAGTTAATAGATATTAGATTAATTTGTTAAAGTCCTTGAATAGCAACTTTCTTTTCTTTGAATACTCTCTTATCAAAAAAATTATTTTATTTTTGAAATATGTTTCTACAAATATTTCATAATTTTTTTATATATTAATGTATTTAAAATTTATGTTTAAATGATTTTACAAAATATTAGAATTTTATAAACACTTTAAATGTATTATTGTTTTTCAAAATGAACAATGGTATGTCGACATACCCTACCTATGTATGTTGACATATGTACATTGAAGAGGTGCCTTTTAAATTTTGAATGGTTGTGATTTTTGGGTACATCTCTTCACGAATAGACATATCCCTTTAAACACTATATCAAGTAAACTGGAAAATGGATTTTTATAACTACCTTCTCTATATTTTTTTTACCCCAAATTCTCAATACATATTTCACAAAATCCACTTTCTGTACTCTTCGCATTCATTCAAAATTCAATATCTACTTTACTATATTCATTCTCTACAATCCACTCATTGATTTGAAAGTATTCTCTCATCAATTCAAAGATCAAAGTGCTATCAAAGGGCTACAGAATATTTTGTATCCAATGTAAAACAATTTGTATTTGGAATCAACAATGCTCTGCTACCATTTGTGTGGGTGTGCTTATTTTACGTCAAAATCAAGTGGGTGTACTTGTTTCCCGTTTAAATTAAGTGGATGATCTCGTTGTCTGGTTAATTCAGGATAGTCTACCCTAAGCTTGAAAAGTCAGGAGAGTGTATCTTGTTGCCATAAAATCAAGATTGTATTCTAGTTTACTTGCTACCTGATCAACTTAGGCATTTGAAAGGAAATCTATACATGCACAGTACATGACTGGATGTAGGATTGGTTAATTCGAACCAGTATAAAACTCATGATGTCATCTCTTGTAACGACCTATAAATTAATCACTTTGTATTTGAATATTTAAATCCATTTTAAATATTTAAATAATGGATTTTAATAACCAAATACACATCTTTTAAATAATAATTAATGAGTTTAAAATCATTTTCAAAATATCCAAAATAATTAGTTCAAATAAAAATCGAAAATGTGACCGAAAACCGTTTTCCGAATTTTCGACTTTCATCTTATAAAAGTTGTTTGAAATGTTGAAAGCCTTGTTATATTTAAAACAACATTTAAATAGATAAGAATGTAAATTAGTTAGTATATAATTGTATATACATAGGTATATATACATGTATAAACTAAAAGATGTCTTAGGTGACATGATTTAACACTTTGGCGACTCGAGTACAAAACATGTTTAAACATGTTTTCTTTGACATGATGAAGGGGACAAAGTGGACGCTGAAATGGCATGTGTGGTGGAGCGTTTTGAGGTGGCAAAACATTATGGAGGGGAAAGGACAAGGGGTGTTTAAGTAATTCACATTTTCACTTGCTTATAAATAGCCTTTCGTCTCTCTAAATTTTCCTCTTCTTCCACTGATCATATCTTTCTCATAACTTGTCCAAATGAAGCTATACTTTTCTTCAAACCATGTAAAAATTTTGTAGCTACGACTTTTATGTTGATCACTTCCTCAAATTTCGAGCATAGCTATGTCAAAATATTAATAGTTTATAGAGTGTTTTTGGACCAAGAATTTCAAGTCCGAAAATGGTCCTTTTTCTTTGACCATATCTTCTTCAAAATTAATAGAAATTGAGTGATTCTTTTTTTTATATTGCAGAGAAAAGAATTTTTTATAACTTTCCACTTTACCACTTTTTCAGAATCAGAGAGTAAATAGTCCAAAACCAGTTGGAAAATGACCTATTTTCGGGTTCATTTTTGAGCATTCGATGATTATCCAAAGTCACTCCACCTTACCAAAACAAGTTTCACTTCCTTCTTCTTTCAAGGACGAGCCTACCTAGTGTATTAAGGGTCCAAGACTCCATCTTTTGCTTAAGAATGGAAGTTCTAGCTAGGTTATGCCCTAAGTTAGCGAGGGTTTGGATAGATTTCGGTGAGTAAAACTACACCTTCGTAAACAAGTTTATACTATGTTAATATTCATGTTAATAGCCTATGAATGCTTGTTGTAATGTGAAGTGATGGTTTGATTGTTTGTTTGTTTCATGCTTTGAAAAGTTGTCACATTTGAAAGTTAGTAAGCATGTGGTTAGCTATGTGAAAAGTTGGTATTTAAAGTTAATATAATTGTTAGTAAATACTTATTACATGTTGTATCATCATTATTTACCTTATATTATGCTTAAACCAATGCTATGTGATATTTGGTTATATGGCTAATGTCATAAGTTTGTTTGCCGAACTGCCCGTATAGTGATAGTCGTTATATCAGCCCTTTCGAAAAATCACCTTTTACCAAAGCCGTTTGGTTTCATCATCGTGCTTGGAATTATTTTACAAGTTAAGCAAGTTTTTAATTAGTGATGTTTTCAAAAAAAAATTAACTATTTTAATAATGATTGTCTAATTAATTACTTAATTAATAAGAATTAAGGTTAACTAATTACTTAGTTAATGATGTGTTTTAAATTTAACTGATTACCTGGTTAATGATTGTTTAAATTAATTAATCATATTATTTAATGAGGTTTAAATTTAATTAATCATTTTATATAATGATGTTTAAGGATAATTAATCATTCAATAATGATGAATTAAAGTTAATTAATCAAGTTGCTAATAATGCTTTTAAATTATTTATTAATTTAATTTAATTAATTATATTTATATTTATTAATTAATTTAATTAATGATGTTTTAAAGGTGATTTGTCGGTTTTAATTAAAGGTTATTGGAGTTAATTAATCAACTTAATTTATGAAGTTTCAAAGTGGATTTATCAAAGTAACAAGGATGCTTTGACTTTGTTATTCATTTTAAATAATGCTAATTAATTATTTATTGATTTAATTAATTATATTTTACTAATTAATTGAATTAATAAGGTTTAAAGGTGGTTTACCCTTTTTATTTTTTAAAGACATTTGAAGTTCAAAAATCAAATTGTGTGATGAAGTTTAAAGTTAATTAATCAATGTAATAAGGATGTTTTAAGTTATTAAATCCTTTTTAAATTGATGTTTTAAAGTTAGTAAACTCTTTTAACAAAGTGTTTTAAAGCCAATACCTGTAATGTGAGGCCAAGCATGAATTCGAGTTTTTAAAAGAAAAAGTTTGATTCCTTTATGGAAATGAATTAATTTCCGCAAGGCGATTCACTTATGTGGGAATGATTTATTTGTATACTTAGCACTAAATGTTGAAGAAGTAGACTTGTCGCTATTTCAAAATTTAAGAATAATCGTGAGACATGACTTTGAGGTAACACTACATTGACTTGTCCGGTATTATTGTTAACTAAGAAATAGTACAAGTTCGAATTCGATGAGTGGTGATAAGTATATAAGACTTAATTTCCATATACGATCGTTTTGTATCTTCGATAGTTGGTTTCTCAGCTATTGGTTACTTCAGCTTCCTTATTATCGTCATTCTAAGATGATGTGTTGCTCCATTGAGCTTTGTTATCCTTTGTCGGAAATGACTAAACCCAAAGAGCGAGTGGAAGCCAAGCTATGTGAGGTTGCTTCCATTAGGGTATTTTCACATCTACTCTAGATTGGTTTCGGATATTCGTGCACTAAGATGTGAAATACTCGGATTCTCGGTAAGGTTGGCGGGGTTCGGTTTGGATGTATCCGAGAGAAGTCACAGAGTATATGACTCTCTTAAGTATATTTCTAAAGGTATACTTTCGGTTAGGGGGGCACACCCTCCTAGTCATTGTTGGAAAATTTTCCTTTTTTTATTTGATTCGAACCTTGAATTGTTTTTTTGTAATTGCAATAGGAGGAGTCAACCACTCTTCACGATGTTTAATTATAGTTTTTGTCCATTCTATCAAGTTTGGACTATTATCTTGTTTATCCATTCTGTCCAGTTTGTATTCTGTTCAGACTATTTCCATTCTTTCAAGTCTAGATCTTTATACTATTTTTGCCCATCATCTATGTTTGGATTTGTTTTGTATTGTTCTTTTCCAATTTTTATGTTTGGTTGTTGTTTATGTGGGAGAAAATCGTTCTGCATTAGAGGCGTGGTCCCACATATTATTGTTAAATACACTACCTTTTGCTTCAGAGTTTACTCATACTAGACATTTTGTCTGACCTGAGTTTTTTATTTTCCCTAAATTCTTTGGTACTCAATTATAATTGGGTAGTCCGAGAAAAGCAGGTTTTCTTTGTAGCTCTTTGAAGAGGGTGATCAAGCAGGCGGCTCCTTAGTTATCTAGTTATTTATTTCCGTTGTATGATTATGTTGATATATTTGGTATCTGAAAAATGTAAAGTCGGAATGTATAGCTGCAAATCTATTAGATATAGTACTTTTGTTTGATAGCTCCATGTAAGGCATATCCTTTTGTACTATATCATTTTGTATTATATGTAACCATTCCGTTGTGAGGTATTTCTATTCCGTGCTTTCTGTTATTTATCTTACCCTAAGACAACTTAAGTAATACCCCTAACTTTAAATACCATTATTCAGGAGATTTAATTAGATAAATTAAATAGAGTAATGTAAATATTAGAGTGATAAGGGGATTGAGATTTGAAAATTTAATAAGGGTCATGCTTATTTAAATAAAAGGAATGGGTTGTGGAAATGTTTTCATAAATTAACTAATAAGGAACTAAGGCAAGGGCATTATGGGTAATAGCCACACCCATAACCGCATAACCCCTAAACTCTTGTTCTCATTTCCACTCTACGCGTTCATAATACAAAAATTCTAAAACATAAACCAAAGAGCAAGCCGACTATAACCTAGGGGAAGAAAAAGAGAAAAAGAAATTAAAAGCTAAGGAATCAAGCAAGGGGATTAAGCAAGATCAAATCTCAAGTCTTTATCCAAATCAAGGTGAATAATAATCAAAACCATCTCATTTTTCGTTTTTAAAGAGCATTAGATTTCGGGTTTAAGTTTAAATCCATTATGATGATATGCTTGGATTACATGACATGTTATATTCAAACAAGTTTGTTTGATAAATGTTTTATTCGATTTTATAGCAAAAATCATATATATTGGGTTTTGAATGCCATGAGGATTTAATATGTTATGTAAAACATTATTTTGGAGATGGGTTAAATTTTTCGTAATTATCCAAGCTATGGATAATTTATTATGAATTTTCAAAGGAAAATATGAATAATTGGGTTAAGAAATTAATTTTAGTAATTATAAAAAGGAATTTGGGTCCGAAATTTATATATGTTAGATAACATAATAAAAGTGAATATTGATGATTTCTGGGGATTTTTCCTAAGTAATTTACTAGGTAAATTAATTTATTTAAGATGGAGGACTTAAAAGTCTCAATTATTTTGTTAAAGGGAAGGGCTTCTTTGTTAGTTATCTTTAATTAATTTCTGAATAAATTTGGCAGCGTTTTAGAAAAGATTTTGGTAAAGTTTATGCCAACCAATCATATTTTTACAAGTAGGCAAGTTAGTTGAAAAGTATTACTTAAAATGGCAATGAAAAAGTTTTTTATAAGTTTATTGTTTCGCCACTTCCGGTAGCTACCTTTCGACCCTATACTTCCACCACAACCAAGTCGAAACCAATACACAAGGTATCAATGCATTGGTACGTAGTGGATTGGAGAATGGCGGTAGGTATGGAGTCGAAACCATGCTTTCAAAGGGGTCGAGGCCTTTGTTTCGCTTTCAAAAGAAATGACGCTTGCCTTGCTTTTAAAAGAATGTTTTTGAAAGTGTCGGATTACTTTAATATAGCTTTCGAAGAGGTTGCCGCCTTTTTTGTTTAAAGGGTAGCTTTCGAATGAGTTGCCTTAGGTTATGTTTTTTTAAAAGCTTTCGAAAGGGTAGTTTTGAACCAAGTCGAAACCTTGCTGCCGTCTTCATACCTTTCGAATAGGTTGATGTAACAACCCTGGTTTTGGTGATTACCTGTAAAAATTAAATTATAACGGTGGTTATAGTTTAATAATAAAGAAATAAAACAAATTGGAGTTGGGAAATTTAATAATATTGTTTATTTTGAATAAACAATGAGTTTTGAATAAATAGGGTGGAATTAAGATGGAAATGTAAGTTATAAATGGTGAATATTGGAAATATTTTAATTTGGGTGTCAATTGAATTAATTAAGTGAGATAAAGAATTAATTCAATAATAATTTGTTGAAATGAATAAATAATGTTGGAATTAAATGTAAAATGTTGAAAATAAAGTTTTAAAACTTTATTATGTTAGTTTGGGATAAAAATAAACATTTTATGATTTTTAATTTGGTAAATGCAATAATTATAGTAATTATTGCCAAATGTGACTTTTATTAATTTTCTCAAACAAATTATTTTCTATATAAAATACAGGTTTTTGCACTCTTCGAGCGTACGAGAAAGAGAATTAAACGATTTAATAAAACACGTGGTATGGGACACGTGCGTTTACTTTTTCGGTTAATTCCGGACTTGTTCGTTTGAAGCTATTGACTTTCAGGTTGTATTTGCCGATGAGATGAGGCAATTATTGTGATTTGAATGATTTGTTTTCTAGTGTGGCATTGACTAGCGGTTAATAAACCGTTAAGTGAGAACATGTGGTATGGGATACACTGTTACCACTTTTCGGGTTCCTATCTGAGAGTTTGTGACACATTCACGAGTTATTGTCGGTACTTAGGCTGTTGGGCCACTTATTGGATTGTTGGGTCCTATGTGTATATATAGCTGTTAGGTTAATCATGGACTGTTGGGTCCTATGTGTATATATAGCTGTTAGGTTAATCATGGACTGTTGGGTCCTATTGAGGCTGTTGGGTCTCTTATACACTGTACTTGGCAGGCTGTTGGGCCACTTATTGGACTGTTCGGTCCTATTTACGTATAGTTGTTGGGCAAATTTTGGACTGTTGGGTCCTATACTTTACATTGTTGCTTTTCTAGATTTCTTTATGATTGATTTCTATCATTTTGATGTTTTATCAATGTTTTCACCATGGTTGCCCTTATTAGATTATTTATATAGCCTAAGAGCTATCGTGTTGATTATATGGTGATTACATTTTGGAGTTTTGAACTCTTAGTCGAGTTCTATATATTGTGATTCATAGTTTCCATTCTTTGGCCTTTTTGAGATTTGTAATCTCCTATTTAGGAGTTATAGTTGATGTGAGCCATTATATTGGCTATTGTATGCTGATGATATGAGGCGTACATTTGTGGTTGATATTGTTGTTTAACTTAGCCATTATATTGGCTATTGATTATGCCGACGATATGAGGCGTACATTTGTGGATATCTGATATTATTATTGAACTTGTCTCTTTCGAGAAACCCTTATGACATATATTTAGTGTTGCTTCTTCTCTTTCGAGAAGAATTGTTATCGTTTATCCTTACTCCTTACCTATCATCTACTAATCAGTTTATTTAAGCTAGACTGACCCTTATTTTTTAATATACTCGGGTCAGACCGAGTTATTTCAGGTTTTTCACCTGCCATAGATTTCACTAAGCTGCTTCCGCATTGGATTATCTGCTAGCTATCTTCTGCATAGTCTTGTACTCATTTTGTAAACTCTGTTATGTACTTATTCATTTGACTCGATGTATGTATATATTGTGGTTTATGTACCACTAGTGTTGTATCACATTGTATTGTACTATGATGTATTCGTGTATATGATTATATATATATATATATATATATATATGTTTGACTATTGTTGTGTGATCTATTGTGTTTGTTATTATATTTTGTTCTGATAGATCCGCTAGCCACTATAGTTTTTTATTAAGCATTTATTGAGTATGTCGATCCACTTGTGAAAGATAAAAAAAATTAGAGCACTCAATCGACATATTCAATAGATGTTTAAGACAAAACTATGGTTGGTCGCCCCTAAACAGCTCTATTCTCTTCACTAGCAGATGGTATTACCTAGTAATACTCTTTGTTAGTGTGGGTCTCGGGGTGGGGGCATCACAGCTTGGTATCAAAGCTGAGTTCAGAACAAAATATGATAAACACAGAACATAACATATATTACGGTACATCGAAGTACAGTATAAGTGTTTCCTATTCCCTTATCATAGTGTCCTTAACCTTTTCATGTCCTTTGTGTTAGTCCATGAGTTGATGGTTTTGATGACAACAACCTTAGAATAAGATTATAAAATATAAATACTAACATTATAGTTTAAATATATATGTATATGCAGGATTTAACCATGCAGGTACCAAGAATGAAGACTGTACAGTATAAAGATTCAAGATATCAAGATTGAAGACTCATGAGTATCAAGAATATCAAGATTATCAAGAGTTCAAGATTTCAAGATAAGTATTGAGTCTAGAATTATGTTAAAACTTCACAATAGCACTGAAATCTTCATTCCGTATTTTCATTTGGGATGGAACCCATTTCTACTTTTTTAGTGGCTTACAAACCCATGACAAGTAGTTTACAAACCTACGACAAGTGGCTTACAAACCCACGAACATCCTGGTTTTGTACAAGTTCTCGAGTCCTGATATGATGAGATATTCTACAGGAAGAAGCTTGCAAAACTACTTCAAAGTTATTTTCAAAACTGCTTTTCAATATTTTTTAGCCTTAAAAATTATCTTTTCAAATGATTTTCAAAAAGATGTTTTAGCCTTAAAAAATATTCTTTGATTTTGTTCTTAAATAAATTCTTGTTTTAAACTTCATTTGTTTTAAACTATCTTTTAATATATTTAACTTTTAATATTTACTTAGATTTAAATATAAAATTATAGTAAAATTATATATATATTATTCTCTATATTTATCTATGTATTTTATCTATAGTCAAGTATATTAATAAAGTTTAAAATAGTTTTAATATAAGATAAATGTTATTTTCAAAGAAAAACAAAACATCAAAATTTCCTTTGGGATGTCGACATGCCCTAGTACCCCATGTCGACATAGTGTCAGTTAGGACCAAAAAATTGAATTTCAAAAGAAGTGTCTATTCGCCATAACCTTTCATGAATAGACATGGCTGTTGTTCTTCTATAAATAGGGGTTGGTTTCAATGAATTTTATATCAGATTTTCTGGTTTTTCACTTCTCTTCTTCTTCCATATTTTCTTATTCAAAATTCTATCATCACTCTGCCGAAATCAACATTGAATCTAACTAGATCATCTCTGGTTTGATTCTCTATCACTATCTCAACAAGATCCCAGTGCTATTCAGAGTTATAGGCTTCTTTTAATCTATCTAGCGAGAAAAGGTGTAATTGTAGCCTTGGAAATCAATCAAGCGAGAAAAGGTTTGATTGTAGCCTTGGAAATCAATTGGGTGAACTTGTTGCCCCGGAAATCAAGTATCTCTACCCAGAGGATTGTGATTCTGGAGGGTGTACCTCGTAGCCTTGAAACCGAGGGTGTAATTGTACAATTGCTTTTGAAAGGAAATCCATACTTAGTTGTGCGGGACTAGATGTAGGGTAACTCTGAACCAGTATAAAATCCGGTGTGTTCTTTCCTTTACTGCATTTACTTTATTTCTGCATCTGTGTTTGATTCTGTGATTATATCTGTGTCTGAATATTGCATACATTTGTGTACAAATCAACAATAACTCAAAAAGATTTAGTAAATTCTAATAAACACTATTCACCCCCCCCCCCTCTAGTGTTCATTCTACCCTTAAGATCCATATTCCGCATTCCTCACATTTGGTATCGGAGCAAGGTTTTCAAAAGTTTCATAATCTGATTTTTGAAAAAGTTTTTTTTTAAATGGCTATGTTTAATAAATTTGTTAATGCATGTTTAGAAATATTCAAATCATCATTATCTCTTGAGTCTGCATATAATCAATATTCAAATACAAGTTGTCTACTAAGATTGTTTGATGTGCAGGAATCATGCTTTATGGGAGTTGAGGAATCAATCCAGAACAAAAAAACTGTGCAGATCAAAAAGAACAAATGTATACTCGATAGTGGATGTTCTAGACACATGACTGGGAATCTAGATATGCTGAATGATATAATATACAAAGACGGAGGACTGGTTAACGTTGGAGACAATTCAAAAGGTTATGTGATCGTCATCGGCAAAGTCGGTAACTCTGAAACCCCTATTATTACTAATGTTTTGCTAGTTAAGAATCTGAAACATAATCTGCTAAGTATAAGTCAACTATGCGATAAAGGATATAAAATTAAATTTGAAAAAGATAAGTGTCACATTGAAGATAATAATTCAACCATAATATTTGAGGGAATTAGGAAAAAGAATATTTATATTCTTAGTATGAAAATTTCAAATGATAACTTGTGTCTTTTGGCAAATGCAAGTGACCCTTGGATTTGGCATAAGAGATTTGGGCATTTGAATTTCAAACTCTTATCTAGACTGTCAAAACATGATCTAGTAAGAGGCCTCCCTAAAATGAATTTTAAAGTAGATAGTCTATGTGATGCATGTCAACTAGGAAAACTAAGAAAAAGCTCCTCTAAATTAAAAAATATAATTTCTACTTCAAAACCTCTTGAATTACTTCATATTGATCTATTTGGTCCATCTCAAATTCTATCAATAAATAATAGTAAATATGTTTTTGTAATTGTAGATGATTATTCTAGATTTAAATGGACAATATTTTTAAAAGATAAAAGTGATACTTTTGAATATTTTAAGAATTTTTCAAAAAGGGTTCAAATCAACTTTCTCAAAAAATTATAACCATCCGTAGTGATCACAGTGGTGAATTTGAAAATGAAAAGTTTGAAGAATTCTGCAATAAAAAGGGAATAATTCACAATTTTTCTTTTCCAAGAACTCCACAACAAAACGGAGTAGTAGAACGTAAAAATAGGACGATTCAAGAGTGTGCGAGAACTATGCTTTCTGATAGTAATTTACCAAAGTACTTTTGGGCAGAAGCAGTTGCTACCGCCTGTTATATTTTAAATAGATTTTAATTTGACCTTTAACTGATAAGACATCTTATGAACTTATTTACTCAAAGAAACCTAAGGTATCTTATTTTAGAATTTTTGGAAGTAAATGTTTTATTTTAAATACAAAAGATAACTTAGATAAATTTGATCCTAAATCCGACAAAGGTATCTTTATCGGATACTCTAATAGAAGTAAAGCATACAGAGTATTTAATTTAAGAACTAATACCATCGAAGAAATAATGCATGTTTCATTTGATGAAAATTTCAAAATTTTTGAAGAAATAAATGATGAAGAGGATTTAATCACTCAAAACCAAGAGTCAACTGAAACTAATAATGAATTAAATCATCCTAATAAAAGGATTAATCTTTTAAAAGATCACCCTATAGAAAATATACTTGGAGATATGCAATCTGTTGTTAAAACTAGAAACCAACTAAGTCAAATGAGTAATGTAACTTTTATATCAACTATTGAACCCAAAAATCCGGAAGAAGCATCAACTGATGATTCATGGATTTTGGCTATGCAAGAAGAATTAAATCAATTCACTAGAAATGATGTTTGGGAACTTGTTCCTAGACCTGAAAATAAAACAATAATTGGAACTAAGTGGGTTTATAAAAATAAAATGAATGAACAAGGAGAGGTTGTTAGAAATAAAGCCCGGTTAGTCGCTCAAGGTTATTGTCAAGAAGAAGGAATAGATTTTGATGAAACCTTTGCCCCCATAGCAAGATTAGAAGCCATTAGGATTCTACTTGCTTTCGCAAATCATAATAATTTCAAATTATTTCAAATGGATGTTAAAAGTGCATTTTTAAATGGTTTTGTAAAAGAAGAAGTATTTGTTGAACAACCACCACTTTTTGAAAATGATAAATTTCCAAATCATGTTTACAAACTTAAGAAAGCTCTATATGGTCTAAAGCAAGCTCCTAGAGCCTGGTATGATAGACTAAGATCTTACTTGTTACAATCAAATTTGAAATAGGTAAAGTAGATAATACTCTTTTTATTAAAAGAAATAAAAATGATATTCAACTGGTACAAGTCTACGTAGATGATATCATTTTTGGATCAACTAATTTTGAAATGAATAAAGAATTTTCTGAAATAATGACAAAAGACTTTGAGATGAGTCATATGGGTGAATTGAACTTCTTTTTAGGATTACAAATAAAACAATTAGATAATGGTATCTTTATTAGTCAAGAAAAATATGCTAAAGACCTAGTTAGTAAATTTGGTTTGACTACTGCGAGTGGAAAACCCACTCCCATGGCAACCAATGAGTACCTTAGTAAAGAAGATCTCTCGAAAGATGTAGATCAAAAATTATATAGAGGAATGATTGGATCACTACTCTATACCACTGCGAGTAGACCTGATATCATGCATAGTGTCTGTCTCTATGCAAGGTATCAATCCCAACCTAAAGAAACTCACTTAAAAGCTGTAAAACGTATTATAAGATATGTTAAACACACCTTTGATTATGGCTTATTTTATCCTAAAAATGATTCGTTTGACTTAATATCTTACTGTGATGCTGATTATGCTGGTTGTAAATCAGATCGAAAAAGTACAAGTGGAACTTGTCACTTTTTAGGGCATTCTCTGATTTCCTGGTTTAGTAAAAAGCAAAACACAGTTTCTCTATCAACAACTGAAGCAGAGTATATTTCTGCTGCTTTGGCTTGTTCTCAAGTAATATATATGCAACAAACTTTAAAAGATTTTGGTTTAAATATCTCAAAATCACCAATTTATTGTGATAATACTAGTGCAATAAATTTATCCAAAAATACTACTCAACATGCTCGAACTAAACATATTGATATCATACACCATTTTCTCAGAGGTAATATAAGTAGAGAAGTAATTACTCTCGACTATATCAATTCTGAAAATCAAATTGCTGATATCTTAACAAAACCCTTAAATGAATCTACATTTACTAAATTAAGAAGAGAATTAGGTATTTGTTCATTAACTGAAATATAAAATATAAATAACAAAGTATAATTAAAAATTAAATCAAAATAAATCAAATAGTAAAAATATTGAGAACCATGTCGACATCCCCCCTATACCCATGTCGACATATAACGTTTTTTTTTCTCACCAAAATTCAAATAATTGGTTATATATTCTTCTTATTTTCGAAATTTTCTTCATTCTCTCTGTTCTCTTTCTGTTCTATCTTCTGAAATCAATTTATCAATGGCCTCCTCTTCCAAATCAAACATAAAATCAACCTTTTCGTTCCCTTCTCCTACCTCTGGTCCGTTCCAACGTATTACGCTCGCCCGAGTGACAAAAATGGAGGATTCTCTGAAGGATGCAATTCAGTTAATGACTGAAATTCAAATAGTGCAACTCCGAATGGCAAAAGAACAGGAAAGGCAAGGGAAAATCATTAGAAATTCGCAAAAATTTCTAATGGACAATCATGCTAATCCAATCTTGATTGACGAGGACTCTTCAAGAGATCATGAACAAGAGGAAAGTGAAGAAGAAGAAGAAGAACCAATGGAAGAAGAGCATGCAAAAGACAATGACAAAGTCATTTGCGTTGGTGAAGTATGTTTTGACAAGGACGGAAACTTGGTTGAACAACGTGGAAATTTCTGTTTCCATTATCCAAATTGTTCGATCCATAGATCTCCAATTGTCAAAGATACTCGGTAGTTTCTTCTTTTTCGTTTTTCATCGTTATGTGTATATTTGTCGCGTTGTATGAAAATCTAAATATAAACATATATATAAAAATAAATATTGTGTGTTCTTATATATGATTCCTATATATGTTATATATAAGTATTATATAGGTACTTGGTTAGGAATGTTAGTGGTTTAGGACTAAGTTTTAGGTTTACAAGTAAGTATTGATTATGTATGATAACACTATCATCATATAGGTTATTAGACTAAGAGTTATATAGTTTAGAGTTAGTTTTTTTTGTTGATGACAAAGGAGGAGAAATATAAAATAGAAGAGTTAGGCATAGATTAAGCGGGAGTTATCAGTTTTAGGGGGAGTTACTAGGATAGAAGTAATATTTTATAAACAACGGTTGTCATCATCAAAAAGAGGGAGATTGTTAGTCCATGAGTTGATGGTTTTGATGACAACAACCTTAGAATAAGATTATAAAATATAAATACTAACATTATAGTTTAGATATATATGTATATGCAGGATTTAACCATGCAGGTACCAAGAATGAAGACTGTACAGTATAGAGATTCAAGATATCAAGATTGAAGACTCATGAGTATCAAGAATATCAAGATTATCAAGAGTTCAAGATTTCAAGATAAGTATTGAGTCTAGAATTATGTTAAAACTTCACAATAGCACTGAAATCTTCATTCCATATTTTCATTTGGGATGGAACCCATTTCTACCTTTTTAGTGGCTTACAAACCCACGACAAGTAGCTTACAAACCTACGTAGCTTACAAACCCACGAACATCCTGGTTTTGTACAAGTTCTCGAGTCCTGATATGATGAGATATTCTACAGGAAGAAACTTGCAAAACTACTTCAAAGTGATTTTCAAAACTACTTTTCAAAATGTTTTAGCCTTAAAAATTATCTTTTCAAATGATTTTCAAAAAGATGTTTTAGCCTTAAAAAATATTCTTTGATTTTGTTCTTAAATAAATTCTTGTTTTAAACTTCGTTTGTTTTAAACTATCTTTTAATATATTTAACTTTTAATATTTACTTAGATTTAAATATAAAATTATAGTAAAATTTTATATATATTATTTGTGAGAAATGCGGATTAAGGATCTTAAGGCTAGAATTAACACTAGAGGGGGGGTGAATAGTCACTACACCAAAATCCCCATTTCGCAACGGCTTCGAGCCGTTGCGAAATGGGCAGTGGTAAAAATTTCGCAACGGCTCTAAGCCGTTGCGAATTATATTTTTGCAACGGCTAAGGGCCATTGCAAAATATACTTTAGCAACGGCTTGTAGCCGTTGCGGATTTTATTTTGCAACGGCTTATAGCCGTTGCTAAATATAGATGTATAACTGGTGTTTTAAATATTAGCAACGGCTTTAATCCGTTGCTAATTAATATTTATTTATTTATTAAAAATATTCAAAAAAATTCTCTGCACTAGCGACAGTCATTTCATTATCATAATTAATACAAAAATTTGCAAATTTAACAGTAACACAGAAGAAAGATTATTTAAACAAATATTTTTCAAAGATTAAACACAACAACCAAACATAACAAATGTTTGAATTATAATGTTCAACATCAACACATATCACTATATAGTTCAACAAGTATACATAGCATACATAGTACAACAACGACATCATTACATTATACTACAGCATATACAATACATACGGTACATAACGTCTTTCTCCAATCGTCTAATGCTCCCACCAGCATAAGTTTCATGCCTGCACACAAAACAAGAAATTGATGTTTGTTTATAAAGAGGTCACTAGCACATAGGTTTCATGCCAGCATAAGTTGGGGTATAAGACTGATAGTAAGAATTTAAGTAAAGAAGTTTGTGACAAGCATATATCTCCCATGCATTTTCAACACTGCAAAAGTGCTAGGAAATTCTGTTCAATACTTAAAAAAAGAACATGCAGCATCCAAAGACTTTATGTGTCTGTCAACTATATGATAATATTCTTTTGAATTTTCCTTGAAAATACCACTTTACATCATATAATTATAGTTTTTAGAAGAACATGTTTTAGAAGAACATGTTTTAGAAGAACAGACAAACTTCTAAAGTAATGATTGAGATTGATTGTAGCCATATAATTATAGTTTTTAGAAGAACATGTTTTACCCATAATAGTATTACTATGCAGAAATAAAAAGAATAACGTACTACTTATGATTTTCTCTTCTGCACACACCTTTTGTCTTGCAATACATTTAAAACGGATATACGTGTTTAAACTGCAGTGGTGATATCTCTAACAGGCCATGCGCCTCACTGATACTTATAAACAAGTTTGTTATCTGTAAATATATCGGATATTGTGATGGTTACATAATTAATAACTCAACGATGGATATAATATTGACTTGAAGCAGGAAAGGACATTTAAAAAGTGGATGTACATACAGGTTAACCGACTTTGGTAGCCAATTGAAGAAGCTGCATATAACTATATTTCCAAGTGCTTACGGAAGTGTGAACTCGAAAGAAAGAGAGAATACGAGCCTTGCTTATAAAGCCATCTTGCATAAGAAATGATAACTATGGTCACATGTCCAACATGCTTTACATCAGTGTTCTGCTTACACAAAAGTGAATACACACAGTTAGTACTAGTAATAACCGTGTAATATTTATTGAATTTAAAGGCTAGACCATACTGTAATGTATTGTGACAGAAACTAGACACGAGAACTAGTTTATTTAGATTTATACATTTTTGATTTAACATGCAAAAAAAAATATAAAAAAACAAAGTATATCATACTAAACACAATTAAACAAAAGTGTTGCGAGGAAACATAATTTTACTTGGAAATCAGGGACAGATCCCTCTGCATAAAAAATAAAATGGTAATATGGATACATATTAAAATTAGTAATATTATCCAGATGCTCCATAAATTACAGCTATTTTTCTGAAAATATGAATGTATTTAATAAAAGTAAATTGGAAGGAAACTGCACATAATACTACTAAATGGTCTGAAATTCCTTATTCTAAACCTAATCATCCTATAGTCCTATAGCAAAGTTTTGACCTTACACTTCATAATGTGCATTTGTTCATCACCCCTCCTTGATTACAGTTACAAAATACCTCTGTTAATTATTCCTCAATCCCATCAACCCAAAACCTCTTTTATATTTCACAACCCTTTGAACAATATGAAAATTATTGCAGCCACGGTCTTGTCCTACACTTTTGGGGTTGTCAGCTACAATTTCTTGTAGGTTATTTCATTAAAATGTAAACTCTAGTCAAGCAAGTGTAGTTCTTTCATGGAGTATGGTTGACAACAAAGCCTTATTTCTACAGGATGCATAAAAGCAATATGTTGTCGGCTATAATTTCTTGTAGCTAAGGAAGGGGCACTAGATTCGAATCATGAATAATACAGACTTAAACATTCTAAACAAGAACAAACTCTTTGGACG
This sequence comes from Allium fistulosum, assembly GCA_030737815.1. Taxonomy (NCBI): domain Eukaryota; kingdom Viridiplantae; phylum Streptophyta; class Magnoliopsida; order Asparagales; family Amaryllidaceae; genus Allium; species Allium fistulosum. The sequence continues at coordinate 205,974,047 of CM060908.1, forward strand.
CTACAAATCTTTGTACCTCACACGTATATTTGTATCCTATGCAGGCAGAAAAGCATGCTGAAAGTCCATATGACATACCTAATTTCTTAGTCTGGTACAGGCTTTTAAATCTCCCCGAGATGGCCGAGATGAAAAATCCGAGATATCAGCCAAAATCCGAGATTTGGCAGCCTATTTAGTTATAAGTGTTTTAAATATCACCCGAGATAGCCGAGATATTTTCCCGAGATATTGGCCAAAATCCGAGATTTAAAACACTGGTCTGGTATGCTTTTGTTGATAGCAATTCATGTAGACAACTACATTTTATATGATGTAATAAAATTCTATGAAAATGAAGAAACGGCCTAAGTAAACATAAATAGATTAATATATATATTTATATAAAGAAACAATGTTTCAGATTATATTAAACCGCTATAAAGAAGCAATGTTACCCGTTCATAATATATGATTCATTAGATACGTAAGTGACCTCAAACAACTTCATCTACTTTTATATCTAAATATCTTCCACGTCTTGTTTTGATGATTTTGGGTAACCTTCATACTCCAACTTCACACCTAAATTTGCCGAAATAAGTTTAAACTTCAGCCTAATGGAATCCATCATCTCTTGGACATTCTCGTTTTCTGGTTCGAAAAGAGGATACTGATCCACAAGCTCACAAACATTACTTTCTCTTATTACATGATAATTAACCTTTTCTAAACATGGAATACATATTAGAACACAAACATTACTTTCTCTTGCTGTCTTCGCAAGCCTGCCACCAATACTGCAAACCCATCCACATCACACTTTCTCTTATTGAACTGCGCAAACTACTTGCATATCACCCAGCAATAAATTTGAAGCTCTCATACCACTTCACTGTCTATTCAATCACTGACAACATCCCAGAGACATACTACTCGAAATCAAACCCTCCACTTCATACATCAAACCTAAATTGCCTGGCAAACAACACTGTTCCTACTTTCCTCTACAACCAACTTCCTTCCATACATCAATAGTTCAGTGCACTTTACCACTTAATATCACTGCACAACAAACTCCAGCCCACCATATACTCCACTTCGACCACCGAACAACCTTTCCAACCACCTACCTTTGAACAACCCACAACCTCCTCATATCACCAACCCGAAGTGCAACTGCATAAACTTCCACTTTGTCATTACAATCAGCAGACCACATTCAATCCTCCACAATTGCAACTAGTATCAACAGCAGTGCAATTCTCCTTGCTTGCATCTGCAAATACAACCACAACTCTACATACAACTTCAAATTAACATAACAACCCATCATCTTGCAACTGCTGCATCATCATGCTCCCCACAACACTGACCAAACACCCCTTTCCTCCACAAAACTCCACAATTCCATTCATGTTCAAACTAGAAACCACTCGAGTTCAAACCAGTTCACCAGAAATCAATCTCGAACCCCCCAATGGCTTGAACTTCTCCATCGCCAGCATCGCAACCTACGCGCGACCCAATTCGAACCATCCCAATCACTTGCCTGCTTACCTCCATCTCCAACCTGCCACTGCTAACAACAGCCTCGCTCCTCTACCACCATCGCAAACCACCGAAGTTATTCTCAATCGCCAGTTTCCCCACACTCCGACGAACGAAACCCGCAACCTTCTTCGAATCACCCACTGCAACTCGACAACCAGCTCTTCAAATCACAAGACAACGCCCATTCCTAGCTCCACAATCTTTGATTACGTTATCAAATTGTTTGTAATTTTGATTTTTGTATTCTTGGTTTGCCAATTTTTTTTCCTTTTTGTGAATTTGACTTCGGTGATTACAAAATGTTTAAATGAACTCGATTTTGTGAAAATAAACATCGTGTTTAGGTAAATGTGAGTAGTTTGGGCCAGACCGTAGTTAAAAAAACAACAAAAACAAAAAAAACCAAGTTTACGAACAATCTATTTAATATCTATAAAATAGTCGGCGATTCATGGAATTATTTTAGTAATTATATATCTTTAAGAAAAACGAAAACAAGATATTTTACCCAAAATCAGTTACTTGTAGATCTATTGCTTGAAAGTTGTTCAAGTTCCAGCAAAAGCATTGGGTTGGATGAACTAATCATACCTTGAGTACTTCAAACGAAGTTAATTATTATTTTTGGGATGAATCAGTCATACCTGTAACTTTCACAAAATTGAAGAACTCCAATCAAACGAAGAATTCTTGACGTCCTTCAGTAATTACAACTCCTTCACCGTCTACACAATCGAGCTCTTCCTGGTTGCAGTGGATAAAAACACCCTATATTCAGAACTATGCTACAAACACGGGCCGCGCTAACCGTGAAGAAGACATTCAAGATCCCTTTTCTGTTTAAAACGAAACTTGTTAACAAAATAAAATAAAACATTCAACTAAAATAAAACGTTCAATTAGAAATACCATTTTAGTCACAAGATCTGAGATGAAATTTGGATCTGCCAAGAAATTTGTATCTGCCGATATTTGGATAAACACGCTTTACTATTTCTTCCATAGCAAAGATAAACACGCTTTACTATTTTTTCTACCGAAATTTGGATCTAGAATTATCACCGCCTTTTTTTTGGGATCGAAGTAGATAATGAAAGAAACAGGCGTAGCTAGTTGGGAACGGGATATGCAAGGCTGTACTACAAATTTAGCTAGGGTAAGGGCCGTTCCAAAATTTAGAACGGATATGAGCCGTAGTATAATATTTTGCAACGGATTTTAACCGTTGCTTAGTAGCAACGGCTTAGAGCCGTTGCGAATTTTCCGCCTTCGGGTGTTGCGAAACGGCTGGTATGGTGTAGTGAGTGTTTTAAGAAATTTGTTAATCTTTTTGAGTTTATCTTACTTTATTAACAATGTATACACTAATCAGATACAGATATGAACACAGAATCAAACACAGATGCAAATATAAAGTAAAAGCCGTAAAGGAAAGAACACACCGGATTTTATACTGGTTCGGAGTTACCCTACATCCAGTCCTGCACAACTAAGTACGGATTTCCTTTCAAAATCAATTCAACAATTACAACCCTCGATTTCAAGGCTACGAGGTACACCCTCCATAATACCAATCCTCTGGGTAGGGATACTTGGTTTACCGGGCAACAAGTTCACCCAATTGATTTCCAGGGCTACAATCACACCTTTTCTCGCTTGATTGATTTCAAAGGCTACAATCACACCTTTTCTCGCTAATATATTACAAAGAAACCTATAACTCTGAATAGCACTGAGAACCTTGTAGAGATAGTGATGTAGAATCAAACTAGAAGTAATCGAGTATGATTCGATGTTGATTTTGGCAGAGTAATGGTATGATTTTGTAATAAGAAATGTGGAGGATGAAGAGGAGTGAAAACCATAAAAAAGTGATTAAAAATTCGTTGAAACTGACCCCTATTTATAGAAAACCAACAGCCATGACCATTCATGAAGAGTTATGGCGAATAGACACTTCTTTTGAAATTTGAATTTGAACTTCAACTGTCACTATGTCGACATACTACCTAGGGGCATGTCGACATCCCTCAGCCAAAAATGATAATTTGAATTTCTATAAAAACAATATTTATCTTATATAAAAACTATTTAAAACTTTATAAATATACTTGAATATAGTTGAAATTCATAAGTAAATATAAAGAACAATAAATACATAATTTAACTATAATTTTATATTTAAATCTAAGTATAAATATTAAAAGTTAAATATATTATTTGAAAAGACATTTAAAAACAGAAGTATTTTGACTTTGAAATTAAAGATGTTTTGAGGCTAAAATTATTTAAAATCAGGATAGAGAGTTTTGAATCTTTTAAAAGGAAAGTTTTGAAATCATTTTGAAAACAAGATAATTTTGTAAAATCATTTGAATTAAAATTAGTGGATACAAAACAATGTCCCACTAGATTTTCGTAGGTTCCATCCTACTTAGGGTTCCATCCCTTTAATGGGCTCGAAGTGGATTCCATTCCACGAATAAATTGGATATCAAGATGCCAGTGCTTTTCTACGAGTTTTAACAAATATTCCTAATAAAACAAACTTAACCTTGAACTCTTGATAATCTTGATACTCATGAGTCTTCTATCTCTGTATCTTGAATCTCTATACTGTACAGTCTTCATTCTTGATACCTGCATGGTTAGATCCTGCAAATACATATATTTCTAAACTTGTAATGTTAGTATTTATATTTTATAATCTATTCTAAGGTTGTTGTCATCAAAACCATCATCTCAAGGATTAACAATCTCCCCCTTTTTGATGATGACAACCTTTGTTTATAAAATATCACTTCTATCCTAATAACTCCCCCTAAAACTAACAACTCCCCCTTAATCTATGCCTAACTACCCTATTTTATACTTCTCCCCCTTTGTCATCAACAAAAACTTACTCTAAACTATATAACTCAAAACTATATAACTCCAAACTATATAACTCCAAACTATATAACTCTATGACGTGTTATTATAATGATAGTGTTATCATAAATAATTAACACAGAAATATAATCCTAAACTATTAACTATCCTAACAAAGAATTCACAATAATACTAACACATATAAGAACACGAGTTTATTTATTACGAGTATGGTTTTATTTACATTTGCGTTTGAAAAACATAAAGACATAAATAACAGAGAGAAATAGAAGAAACTAATGTGTGTTTTTGATCATAGGGGATTTATGAATTGAACAGTTTGGATAGTGGAAACAGAAATTTCCACGTTGTTCGACAAGATTCCCAGCTTTATCAAAACACACTTCTCCAACGCATACCACTTGGTCATTATCCTCCTCGTGTGCTTCTTCCATTGGTTCTTCTTCTTCTTCTTCGCTGACCTCATGTTATTGATTGAGTGAAGAGTCTTCATCGATCAAGATAGGGTTGGCCTGGTTATCCATTAGGAATTTTTGTAAATTCCTAAGAATCTTCCCTTGCCTTTCTTGCTCTTTCGCCATACGAAGTTGAGTCACTTGAATTTCAGTCAACATCTAAAGAGTATCCTTCATAGACTCCTCTAATTTAGTAACACGTGCAAGAGTGGAGCATTGGAGTGGTCTAGAAGTAGGAGAGGGGAATAAGAAACTTGGTTTTATGTTTGATTTAGAGGAAGATGCCATTATTTTATTTATTTCAGAATATAAATTGAAGAGAAACCAGAGAGAATGAATAAGAATTCGAAATAGAGAAGAATATATAACTAAATTTTTGAATTTTGGTGGGAAAAAATTTAAAAAAATAAAATCGTTATATGTCGACATGGGTCTAGTGGGTATGTCGACATGGTCCTTATATTTTTACCTTTTTAATTTATTTTGAATTAATTTTAATTATACTCGTTATTTATATTTTATATTTCAGTTAAAGAACAAATACCTAATTCTCTTCTTAATTTAGTAAATGTAGATTCATTTAAGGGTTTTGTTAGAATATCAGCAATTTGATTTTCAGAATTGATATAGTCGAGAGTAATTACATCTCCACTTATATTAGCTCTGAGAAAATGGTGTCTGATATCAATATGTTTAGTTCGAGCATGATGAGTAGGATTTTTAGATAAATTTATTGCACTAGTATTATCACAATAAATTGGCGATTTTGAGATATTTAATCCAAAATCTCTTAAAGTTTGTTGCATATATATTACTTGAGAACAAGCCAAAGCAGCAGAAATATAGTCTGCTTCAGTTGTTGATAAAGAAACTGTATTTTGCTTTTTACTAAACCAGGAAACCAGAGAATGTCCCAAAAAGTGACAAGTTCCACTTGTACTTTTTCGATCTGATTTACAACCAGCGTAATCAGCATCACAGTAAGATATTAAATCAAATGAATCATTTTTAGGATAAAATAAGCCATAATCAGAGGTGTGTTTAATATATCTTATGATACGTTTTACAACTTTTAAGTGAGTTTCTTTAGGATGAGATTGATATCTTGCACAAAGACATACACTATGCATGATATCAGGTCTACTAGCAGTGATATAGAGTAGTGATCCAATCATTCCTCTATACAACTTTTGATCTACATCTTTCGAGAGATCTTCTTTACTAAGGTACTCATTGGTTGCCATGGGAGTGGGTTTTCCACTCGCAGTAGTCAAACCAAATTTACTAACTAGGTCTTTAGCATATTTTTCCTGACTAATAAAAATACCATTATCTAACTGTTTTATTTGCAATCCTAGAAAGAAGTTTAATTCACCCATATGACTCATCTCAAACTCTTTTGTCATTATTTCAGAAAATTCTTTATTCATTTCGAAGTTAGTTGAACCAAAAATGATATCATCTACGTATACTTGAACTAGTTGAATATCATTTTTATTTCTTTTAATAAAAAGAGTATTATCTATTTTACTAATTTCAAAATTTGATTGTAATAAATAAGATCTTAGTCTATCATACCAGGCTCTAGGAGCTTGTTTTAGACCATATAAAGCTTTCTTAAGTTTGTACACATGGTTTGGTGAATTTTCATCTTCAAAAAGTGGTGGTTGTTCAACATATACTTCTTCTTTTACAAATCCATTTAAAAATGCACTTTTAACATCCATTTGAAATTATTATGATTTGCGAAAGCAAGTAGAATCCTAATGGCTTCTAATCTTGCTACAGGAGCAAAGGTTTTGTCACAATCTATACCTTCTTCTTGACAATAACCTTGGGCGACTAATCTTGCTTTATTTCTAACGACCTCACCTTGTTCATTCATTTTATTTTTATAGACCCATTTAGTTCCAATTATAGTTTTATCTTCAGGTCTAGGAACAAGTTCCCAAACTTCATTTCTAGTGAATTGATTTAATTCTTCTTGCATAGCCAAAATCCATGAATCTTCAGTTGATGCTTCTTTAGGATTTTTGGGTTCAATAGATGATATAAAAGCTACATTACTCATTTGACTTAGTTGATTTCTAGTTTTAACAACAGATTGCATATTTCCAAGTATATTTTCTATAGCGTGATCTTTTAAAAGTCTAATCCTTTTATTAGGATGATTTAATTCATTATTAGTTTCATTTGACTCTTGGTTTTGAGTGATTAAATCTTCTTCATCATTTGTAATTTCAAAATCTTTTAAATTTTCATCAAACGAAACATGCATTGTTTCTTCGATGGTGTTAGATCTCAAATTAAAAACTCTATAAGCTTTACTTCTATTAGAATATCCGATAAAGATTCCTTTGTCGGATTTAGGATCAAATTTATCCAAATTATCTTTTGTATTTAAAATAAAACATTTACTTCCAAAAATTCTGAAGTATGATACCTTAGGTTTCTTTCCATTAAGAAGTTCATAAGGTGTCTTATCAGTTAAAGGTCTAATTAAAATTCTATTCAAAATATAACAGGCGGTAGCAACAGCTTCTGCCCAAAAGTGTTTTGGTAAATTACTATCTGAAAGCATAGTTCTCGCACACTCTTGAATCGTTCTATTTTTACGTTCAACTACTCCGTTTTGTTGTGGAGTTCTTGGAAATGAGAAATTGTGAGTTATTCCCTTCTTATTGCAGAATTCCTCAAACTTTTCATTTTCAAATTCACCACCGTGATCACTACGAATAGTTATAATTTTTAAAGATAATTGATTTTGAATCCTTTTTGTAAAGTTTTTAAAACATTCAAAAGTATCACTTTTATGTTTCAAAAATATTGTCCATGTAAATCTAGAATAATCATCTACAATTACAAAAACATATTTACTATGATTTATTGATAGAATTTGAGATGGACCAAATAAATCAAGATGAAGTAACTCAAGGGGTTTTGAAGTTGAAATCATATCTTTTAATTTAAAGGAACTTTTTCTAAGCTTTCCTAATTGACATGCATCACATAAACTATCTACTTAAAAATTCATTTTAGGGAGACCTCTTACTAGATCATGTTTTGACAGTCTAGATAAGAGTTTGAAATTCAAATGTCCAAATCTCTTATACCAAATCCAAGGGTCACTTGTATTTGCCAAAAGACATAGGTTATCATTCGAAACTTTCATACTAAGAATATAAATATTCTTTTTCCTAGTTCCCTCAAATATTATGGTTGAGTTATTATCTTCAATATGACATTTATCTTTTTCAAATTTAATTTTATATCCTTTATCACATAGTTGACTTATACTTAGCAGATTGTGTTTCAGATTCTTAACTAGCAAAACATTAGTAATAATAGGAGTTTCAGAGTTACCGACATTGCCGATGCCAATCACGTATCCTTTCGAGTTGTCTCCAAAGTTAACCAGTCCTTCATCTTTGTATATAACATTATTCAGCATATCTGGATTACCAGTCATGTGTCTAGAGCAACCACTATCAAGTATCCACTTATTCCTTTTGATCTGCATAGATTGTCCATTGTGGATTGATTCCTCAATACCCATAAAGCATCTTTCCTGCACATTATAAAATTTGGGTAGACAACTAGAATTTGAATAACATTCATATGCAGACTCATGAAACAATGATGATTTAAATAATTCTAAACTAGTTTTAACATATTTTTCAAAACTAGCAATTTAAAAAACTTTTTCAAAATTCAGATTATGAAACTTTTGAAAAAAAGCTATGATACCAAATGTGAGAAATGCGGATTAAGGATCTTAAGGCTAGAATTAATACTAGAGGGGGGGTGAATAGTGTTTTAAGAAATTTGTTAATCTTTTTGAGTTTATCTTACTTTATTAACAATGTATACACTAATCAGACACAGATATGAACACAGAATCAAACACAGATGCAAATATAAAGTAAAAGCCATAAAGGAAAGAACACACCGGATTTTATACTGGTTCGGAGTTACCCTACATCTAGTCCCGCACAACTAAGTACGGATTTCCTTTCAAAATCAATTCAACAATTACAACCCTCGATTTCAAGGCTACGTGGTACACCCTCCAGAATACCAATCCTCTGGGTAGGGATACTTGATTTACCGGGCAACAAGTTCACCCAATTGATTTCCAAGGCTACAATCACACCTTTTCTCGCTTGATTGATTTCAAAGGCTACAATCACACCTTTTCTCGCTAATATATTACAAAGAAACCTATAACTCTGAATAGCACTGAGAACCTTGTAGAGATAGTGATGTAGAATCAAACTAGAAGTAATCGAGTATGATTCGATGTTGATTTTGGCAGAGTAATGGTATGATTTTGTAATAAGAAATGTGGAAGATGAAGAGGAGTGAAAACCATAAAAAAGTGATTAAAAATTCGTCGAAACTGACCCCAATTTATAGAAAACCAACAGCCATGACCATTCATGAAGAGTTATGGCGAATAGACACTTCTTTTGAAATTTGAATTTGAACTTCAACTGTCACTATGTCGACATACTACCTAGGGGCATGTCGACATCCCTCGGCCAAAAATGATAATTTGAATTTCTATAAAAACAATATTTATCTTATATAAAAACTATTTAAAACTTTATAAATATACTTGAATATAGTTGAAATTCATAAGTAAATATAAAGAACAATAAATACATAATTTAACTATAATTTTATATTTAAATCTAAGTATAAATATTAAAAGTTAAATATATTATTTGAAAAGACATTTAAAAACAGGAGTATTTTGACTTTGAAATTAAAGATGTTTTGAGGCTAAAATTATTTAAAATCAGGATAGAGAGTTTTGAATCTTTTAAAAGGAAAGTTTTGAAATCATTTTGAAAACAAGATAATTTTGTAAAATCATTTGAATTAAAATTAGTGGATACAAAACAATGTCCCACTAGATTTTCGTAGGTTCCATCCTACTTAGGCTTCCATCCCTTTAACGGGCTGGAAGTGGATTCCATTCCACGAATAAATTGGATATTAAGATGCCAGTGCTTTTCTACGAGTTTTAACAAATATTCCTAATAAAACAAACTTAACCTTGAACTCTTGATAATCTTGATACTCATGAGTCTTCTATCTCTGTATCTTGAATCTCTATACTGTACAGTCTTCATTCTTGATACCTGCATGGTTAGATCCTGCAAATACATATATTTCTAAACTTGTAATGTTAGTATTTATATTTTATAATCTATTCTAAGGTTGTTGTCATCAAAACCATCATCTCAAGGACTAACATTATTCTCTATATTTATCTATGTATTTTATCTATAGTCAAGTATATTAATAAAGTTTAAAATAGTTTTAATATAAGATAAAGGTTATTTTCAAAGAAAAACAAAACATCAAAATTTCCTTTGGGATGTCGACATGCCCTAGTACCCCATGTCGACATAGTGTCAGTTAGGACCAAAAATTTGAATTTCAAAAGAAGTGTCTATTCGCCATAACCTTTCATGAATAGACATGGATGTTGTTCTTCTATAAATAGGGGTTGGTTTCAACGAATTTTATATTAGATTTTCTGGTTTTTCACTTCTCTTCTTCTTCCACATTTTCTTATTCAAGATAATATAATCACTCTGCCGAAATCAACATTGAATCTAACTAGATCATCTTTGGTTTGATTCTCTATCACTATCTCAACAAGATCCCAGTGCTATTCAGAGTTATAGGCTTCTTTGTAATCTATCTAGCGAGAAAAGGTGTGATTGTAGCCTTGGAAATCAATCAAGCGAGAAAAGGTGTGATTGTAGCCTTGGAAATCAATTGGGTGAACTTGTTGCCCTAGAAATCAAGTATCTCTACCCAGAGGATTGTGATTCTGGAGGGTGTACCTCGTAGCCTTGAAACTGAGGGTGTAATTGTATAATTTCTTTTGAAAGGAAATCTGTACTTAGTTGTGCGGGACTGGATGTAGGGTAACTCCGAACCGGTATAAAATCCAGTGTGTTCTTTCCTTTACTGCATTTACTTTATTTCTGCATCTGTGTTTGATTCTGTGATTATATATGTGTCTGAATATTGCATACATTTGTGTACAAATCAACAATAACTCAAAAATATTTAGTAATTTCTAATAAACACTATTCACCCCCCCCTCTAGTGTTCATTCTAGCCTTAAGATCCATATTCCGCATTCCTCACACTTTGAGGTAGATATAAGTTGGGAATATGTCTAGGAATACATTTTATTCCATAGTATTCCATAATTGAATTAATGATATCTTACCCTATGAGTAATTCTAATCGTGATTGTCCTATTCGAGTTCTCTTCGATACGGGTGCTTGACACACATCCGTATCGAAGGAATTTGTTGATGTCGTTGGATGTTTCTTATCCTGTTACTTCTTTGAGGATTGCGAATCCTATTGAGGGGATCTGCAATACTTGGCATGCTGTTTGAAAATATTGAGGATGTTCCTTGTAGTTTTCCTTTTCGTGCGAATTTGCACGTTATTTACTATCTTGGGTTTGATGTAAATTTGGGGATGGATTGGCTTGCATGTTATCAAGCCCGAATCCTATGTTTTGAAAGGATCCTATATCTTGGGTATCCTAATTCGACTGATCTGTTGTCTTTTGTTCTTCAGAATGTTGATGGTTATTCCGAAGTATCTTTAATTGCTCTTGAGTCTCGAAATGATGATGAAGTATCTCAAATTACAGTTTTTTGTGATTCTGCTGATGTACGTGAGTCCGTTTCGGGTTTGCCACCTAAGCGGGAAATTGAGTTTTGTATTGACCTCATTCCTGGTTCTCAGCCTGTTAGTTGTCCTCCCATGAGGATGTCCTTTAAGAAAATGAGGAACTCTAAAAGCAATTGCTGGAACTTGAAGCCAAGAAATTCATTCATTCCAGTCTTTACTATGGGGTGCCATGGTCATCTTTGTTAAGAAATCTGATGGTACACTTAGGCTTTTCATCGATTTCTGCAAGCTTAACGAGTTAACCATTAGAATAAATATCCATTGCTTAAGATCGATAATATGTTTGATCAATTGAGTGGTGCTAGTATCCTTCCTCAGCTTGGCCTAGCACCGATTTTCATCTGCTACGAGTTGCAGAGGATAGCGTTTCTCTTACCGCATTTCGCACTCATTGTGGTTCTTGTGAGTGGCTCGTTCTGTCGTTCGGTTTAACGAACGATCTAGCTTAATTTTTCGATCTTATGAATCGAGTATTCTGGGAATATCTTGATGAGCTCATCCTTGTATTCATTGATGATCAGTGAAAGCAATAATTTAAATTGCAAATCTTTCTAGTAGAAGATATACTTATGAGTATAAATGGATTCTTTTTATTGAGATAAGCAAAGAATATTTTATAAAATTATGAGAGACATGTTTATCAGTTAGAAATGATTTTGTGTTGGATTGTCCACCGAGTGCTTTAAGAATTCTGGTTGATGCGCCCGATCAACGTTATCGATAGGAATTTCCTAAACGCTATGATGAGACAGTCAGACACAGTAAATTGAGCTGTAATAAGTAAAAGTTTGAAAAAAATAAATTATTATGGGATTGAGTATTAAAATTTTATTTTATTTTAGATGACGGATGCAGCCATTGAACCATAGTGATTGTTGGAGGAGTGGCGAGGCAGTTTTGATCGTTTGGTCAACTCTGCAGTCAATCGATGGGGTCATTCGCTATAAATCAATGGCGAGGCAATGCCATTATATTATTTGAAATTTGTGAAATTAAAAATAGTTATTTTTTAATTGGTTATGTAGGTATAACCAATAAGAATCTAAATAATAATATCATATGGTAATTTGAGTAAGTAAAGTTAATAATTCTAATTAAGGGGATGTCTTAATTGGAAGAAAATATCATCTGATGCCTGGATTAATAAAATGATGTATTCAAGATAAGAAAATATTTTGGTTAGAAAATAAAACTACCAATTGAATATTTTAGTGCAAATTTATAAAGGAAGATTGTAAAAAATTTGTTTTGACAATTGGATGTTTGAATAATAATAATAGATAATAAGATTTAAAATTCTATCCGAAAGAAAATAAAGAAATGCTAATTTAAACTTTTAGCATAAATTTGTGGGCAAAGCTTTTGTTTAAAACTTTGATAGTATTAAAACTTGTTGGTATGAATTTGTAAAATTCTTTTGAAAACAAGTTTGAGTTAATTATCAACCTTAGTTAATTTCATGTTGATAATGAGATGGAATTTAATTTGTGATAAGAGAAAAGGAATTTAAATGGATCATTTATTATAAAATGCTATATTTAGGAATGTAAGATATAATAAATGAATTAGTTATGAGATACAATCATTTTAAATTGTAAGAGCAATTTAAAATTGAATAGTAAATCCAAAATTTATTTCGGATGAATAATTGTCTCTTAATAATGGAAGATATTAATTATCTCTTTCAAATTGAGTCTTTAAAAAATTAATTGTTGGAGAACTTGTTTGTGTAAAGTAATGGAAGTATTTCTAATTTGTGAATTGTTTCTTTTAAAAGATAATTACATAAAGTAAATCATAATTTTGAAATGTCTTAGTTTTCCGGAAAAGTGGATTTTGGAATAAATGATTTAGTATAAAAAGCTTGTTTTGGAAATAAAGGTTGAAATTAGAATGGGTTGGAAATTTCAAATTTTAAAGGCTGAAATTTTATTTGAAAAGTGCTGCACTAAAACAGCGATAACTTGAGATTCTTAACGCCAAATGAGTTCAATCTTTTTTTAAATGAAAGAGATTTCAGTAAGCTATAAATTTTCTTTTTACCACTTTAGAATATTTTTCTTTTACATAGTCTAAAATGGGTTTGAAAGTGGATGGGCATTTCTGTACTATTATAAAATTTCTAAAATTTAGTCTGAAAGTAAATTTAGCATAACTTTCAAACCGTAAATCCGATTTTGATGACCTTTATATTGCTGGAAATCTTAGACTTAGTAGAACAACTGTCAATTATAAAAATTTTCAGATTTTGTGGTTTGCTATGTCAAAACTTGTCATCTTTACAGCAGGTCTGAAATGAAAATAATCTATTTCCCCTTAATAGTTAAACGTAGTGCTTTTTATTTATGAATATGAACTAATATCATCTATCTGAGTTAAGTACAAGTGAAAGAGGATAGGTGGAATATATTTTAAGGAAAAAGATTGAATATAAGATTCTGCAAACTCGCTTTAAAATGCTAAAAAGAAAGGTATGTTCTCGGATTAATTTTTTTTTAATGTTAAATGTTGATATATATATATATATTGTGTTTCCGACCTAATAGTCGATGTATATTATATAAATCATTTTTGTAATATTGTAAATGGCCCTCCGTACAAAGGAGACTCCGCCGATTTTTTCGAAAATTTCTAACATTTAGAAAATTTGAGAAACAAATTTGGAAAATATATGTTACAAATTAAAATTTATGAAAGAATTAGAGAATAGACAACTCAAAATTTTATTTACTCTAAATAAAGAGTAATGACACTACAACAAAAATACCCTATTACAACGTCCTTTTTACAACGGGCATATTCTGCCCGTTGTAATAGACGGCTATTACAACGGTCGATTTAGGACCGTTGTAATAGATGCTCTGTCCAACGCCCTTCTTGCAACTTGCATTATTTGCCCGTTGTAATAGAGAGATATTACAACGGTCAATTTCTGCCCGTTGTAATGGAAGTATATTTTACAACATTCAGCAAATGCCCGTTGTAATAGATCGACTACGAAATTAGGGCACTTCTCTCCCCAGTTATCACGTGGTTTATCACGTGGTTTATCGACAACGAAATTAGGGCTCGTTGTAATAAAGGACCGATGAAAATTTTTAACTGTTTTATCCAGTTTATCGACTACGTATTTCATTTTCCAAACTACGAAATTAGGGCACTTCTCTCCCCACGCAAACGAAATTTATCTTCTCTCCACTTCGCGAAATTAGGGCACTAGGGCACTACGTATTTTATCTTCTCTCCACTTTGCGATCGAAGAAATCGAGGAATTCAGGATTCAAAATTGGTGAAGAGCGAATAGGTTTGTGCTTTTCGTATCTATGGTTTGTGCTTTTCGTATCCGATTGATGATTGCATGTAGGGTTTTGATTATGTGTGATTTAGGTTTTCTATCTGTATATGCAATGTAATAAGCTCGTTCTATCTGTATATGCAAAGTAATACTCATTGTCAGTTAGTAGGTAGTCAATCGCATTTGGATCGAGATAAAAACACCATTGTAAGTAATTTTGCGATTTGTATGCACTTTCGTTTGCCTGCTCTGAAGCTAGGGTTTTAGATTTGGGAAGTTAAGTGATTCGCAACTGAGAGAACTGGTCTACCACGCAGGTTCAAATTCCTTCTATTCGATTGTTATTTCATATATGTTCAATTTCATTGTAAATTAATAGGCCTTTTTCTTTTAACATCAATTCAAATAAGATTCCACAGGTTTTTCTTTCTATCATAGCAGTTGGTGGATAACAATATTAATCATTTAAATATAAGTATTTGATGTATAGTATGACAACGATATTTTTAAATTCATTTTTGTCTGCATTCATACACTGTTATCGTTGTAGTATAATAAGTGAAATACTGATTTTAAGTGCGTACAATCATCTTCCAATAGTTAATCATGTACTAAACTTCACATATGAATAAATCCTTGAATTAGGCCTTTTGGGAGTGATTCTTTTATTCATCTCCTTGGCTTGATAAATCATCAACTTACTGACTACAAGAACTAACAGTATCACATATTAGCTTGCAGGATCGTGTGATATTCACTCAAAGCCAATTATAAAGTAATATACGGTCATCTATGCGACACAAGAATTATGCATTAAATATTGTGTTATAATAATGTTAACTTCACTCCCATTTTAAGTTACTTGAACTGTATAAATACAGTAATGTTCTTTACAATTTGATCATCTACATGAATTATAGTTAATATTTAAGTGTTAATATTGTTATCATCCCTAGCTTTTGAACCTACATACACTAAATCTGTACAAAATATATGCATAAGGAAAAAATTAGTTCATTTTCTTTACATGAACCATTTATACCAACGAATTTGTGGTTCGAGAAGAAAAAATGTTATACCAATTTCTGTTCAAGTCAAGTGTCATTTAGCATTTCAAATAATTAATTATTTGTTTTTATTTTTAACTGAATCTATCAATAATAATTTTTAATTAACTGTGTTGATATTCTATTTGCAGAGCAGCAGGCAGAAAAACTATATGTTTTTTTGACCAAAAGGTATGCACGTTAAACTGGTGGCAATTATTTTGTGAATTTGGAGCACGGAATATAGTTGAAGTTTTAGATAGTTGTATTCTTAATTTGTAACCCAGATTTTAGTGGCAAGAACTTTTGAGTTTGTGTTGGATTTCAATCAATTGTTGTTCATGTTTGGTATCCAAAATTGACAATCCATGCCATAACTATTTATCGAAATAAGTCACTTACAGACATAGATGACATATTCATTCATCATATGCTTAAGGATAAATGTACGAGTTCGTAAAAGTCAGCAATGTAATAAGCTCGTTCTATCTGTATATGCAATGTCACTAGCTATCTTTAAACTTTCATTCCATTGCAGTCAAAAATTGTACAAAAGAGCATTCCATCAGTGGTTTGCTGGTAGTACAAGGGGATTTAATTCTGAAAGCTGTTGCTGGGTAACAGTAGTTCACTGCCTGTTATGCAACAAGTTATTAAGATTTGTAAAACTTACGTGATGTTTGAGTAGCAAAAACGATATCTCCTACTTTTACCATTTCATTCCTCTTTGTTCAAGCCGTGACTAAAATCTTTGGGTTCTTGCCTTCCACTAGTTTACACGAAAAATGATTTATATAAATATTTAGTTATGTTTTTACATTGAAATCATGTATAGTTAATTTAATTTTTTATTTTCAAATTGAAACATTTAATATATTTTTATTAGTTTATTGTTATTTATATTAATGATTAATAAATAACAAATTTGCAAATGATGTTTATTCGTTCGATACTTTGTAGCAAAATTGAAAAACAAGGAGAACGGGCATCAACGTAGACTTTTATAATTTGATTTAAAAACTAATTTAAACATACCAAATCCTTTTGACGGTCCACAAAAGATCTCGAGCCACCCCTACTATTTCTAATATGGTAACAAATTTCTAATATGGTAACAAATTTCTAATATGCTTTTCAAATACTTAACTTTTTCCCCTACTATTGACTTGTACCTGCTACCCCAACATATTTTCTTTCATTATATTCGAAATTTAGTGTTGCTTTGGTCATGCAACTTGTTTATTTCGAGGCTGAACTTGATTTGTACATAACTTTTGATTCTTTTATCTGATTTTGATGATCTTGCACATTCGGGAAAACCTAAAACATAAGTTATAGCTTTCATTTGAAATGTTTTGTGAAATTTTGAAGTTTTCATGGTCAAAAACGCAGTTTTAGGCTGCTGTCCTGCACTTATAATACTATTATATTATCCAATCAACTCATTAAAGATAGACATCAAAAGTTGCTTCAAAAAAATAAAAACATACACATATTTATTGGAGTTCACTATTGTTAAAAGCAGAATATAATGTGCTTTTACTAATAATTTCGAAATACAACAATCAGAATCTCTGAAATTTATATACTGGATGCATATAGGTAATGATATAGTGCAATTAGCTGATGATTTCAATTTAATTTTTTTGAATTAAAAAAACAGTTAGGTTATGTATTTATATTCAAGAATGGATTGAATTTAGAATCCTAAGTGAAAAAGGACTTTCTTAAGCATATATGTTTCTCATTCATCTAAAAATCCTTAGCAAAATACTTTAAAAGATGAATCAGTAGTAAACGCGTAAAATAATTATAATTCTGAGGAAGATTTTTTTATAATATTTAGAAAACCATAGAAAAATAGTGCATTTTTTATAAAAGTTTCTAGCATAATATTTTGAATTAACTAGATATTTTTACTACCTAGGACTGTAACATATCAACCCACTTAATCTGATGGGTATTAATAACATTCAAACTATAAAATATTAACATATACAACACATACAACAAGATAGTTCTTTATAAAAATATGTGGCTTAGCGGCATTTGGAGTATGAAACGTATATCAACTTTATATTAAAGACTACCTAGTTATAGTGCCAGTGGTGTCAATTTTGAAGTGTAGGCAACAAGCATTTCTAAATGTCAAGTTACAACTGAGTTTAATTACAAGCGAGGTGGCATGATTTATCTTACTATAAAACTGTGAAAGTAAGGAAGTGACATGTTAAATTAATATGTGCATATGTACTGATTAGTCCTATTTAGGATATGGTACTACATGACGCACAAGTTTTCTTTCTTTTTAGGGTTAGTTTGAAGGGTCACATTGTTATCATTTTTCTAGTAAAAGACACGAGAAATTAACAAATAGACACAGTACTTGCACAAAACATGCACAAATATGCATTTGCACTTTTGCGCAAAAAGGGTCTAAGCACAGGGCGCAAGACTTGCACCTTTGCCTTTTTTGTTGTTGTTGTGGGTGTGTGGGTGTTTTGAATACACTGCTTCAAATGATAGTAGTAAGAGAGACAGATACACAAGCCAAGATTGGTCACAGGATTCAATCATATTGTAGCGGAGAACTAAAACAATGCAGTGTTGTCTGTCAACAGTTTGAGTTTCTTTTTAACAGTATGCCAAATGTTCTTCCAAAATGATACATCTGAAATTGTCTACTCTTGTGTATTGGACCTTACCATGGGTTTGATTCATCTTCCTCCTTTAAATGTCGATTCCGTTGCTGTTGTAAAATGTATTCTGATGGATTCATCAACAGGTGAAGGAGGATCTTGGAGAGGCTAATTTGTGTCACAAATCTACTGCTAATCAGATTGATGCCTCAGGTTATTTAATGAAGACCATTTTGTGATGGTCCATCTCTGAAAAATTTGTGTTCTTGCTGGCCCATACAATAAACAAAAAATAAGAAAATATAGTTTAATAAAAAGGATGAAGGACAATGGTTAGAAGATTGGGTTTCTTGCTATAATCGAGTATTTTCTTCCTGACGAAATTTCATTGCATTCACAAAACTCTGACCGGTTTGCTATTGATGTAGCACATGATTAAAACTGGTTTCCTATGTTACCAATAGTAATATATCATTGTTTTCTATCTTAGTCATTTTATTTCGAGAACTATTTTTTATTTTGATGATTTTCTTTTATATTGAGAGTTACAAACATTATTTAAAGGCGCTATTTGTTGCTATTATCATTTCAATACAATTTATTAAAATTATTCTTCAAGTTTTAGCTCTTATTATTAGTTTTGGCTTTTAAGAAACTTATTGTTTCAATATTGAGTGCAAATGTTCAGCTGCACCATTTAATAAAATGTTTCAGGTAAGGGTCCACAGACATTGAAAAAAAATCTTTCCTTACAGTAAAAATATATATTATTCCATGCACATCATCACATTAATTTGTAAACACAAATCTGTAATTCTGAAGATCAAAAGTAAGCCTCTAGAAACAATGGCCACCATTATAATCATTGGTATACTGGATGCATATAGCGAGTACTAGAAAGTCATTTCTGTATTAAAAATAACCTAAGAATCAAGGTATGCTTATTTTTATTGAGTGGCCAATGTTCTATTCTCCCACCTTCAGTCATGAGAACACGAATATGACAATTTGAAACATATGGTGACAATTGTAATTAGATATTACCATAATACATCAATGATTAACACTACTACAAGGGAAAACCAAGGTAATTGCCACTAGTTGCGTGAACTAAAGACCACGACTTCAAAAGTTGAGCTTATGGTTGTTATCCAAATTTAACATGTACATGTGGTATGAACAAGGGTTGTTGACAAAGTAATAGTGGTTCAACAGCTATGATACCTGTTATATAACCTCTTCTTCCCTAAATTACGGAGTATGTAGCATGGGTTTCTACTAGTTCCATTATATTGTGCCAGTATTTTTCTTTAACTGTAATAAGCTTCCAAATTATGCTGTTAAAACGAGCTCATATCTTCAAATTTTCTCTCCTTGTGGAACTACCATTTCGTACAATGGGTATTATCAGTAAATGAAATTTGACCAGCTGAAACCGAGCACTAATATTCTAGTATTGCATCAGCAAATGATTAATGCACTTGGGCAAGAATCACAATTATTTTCATTCTTATCAGCAATGCATTTTCTGTTCCCAACACTGCCTAAAGATTTCTAGAAATCTATAACATTAGTAATGTCATCAAAATTAATTCTTTAGGTAAAGTTTTTCTTTTCCCATCACGGATAACCACTTTAAATATTTAGGCAATTTTCTGACTATCTATTGCAAATTAACTCATAATAATATTATAATTTTTGGAAATGGCCTCTGAAAATGTAATAAACATTAAATAATCAACTTTAAACACCAAAAATGATTTTAAGGTCTGCATTTCATAGTTGATGTTTCAAACTCCAAACACAAGATGATCAGCATTATTATTGAATGCGAAGAGTATAACTGCCTAAGATATAAATTTTAGTTAACATTTGCTTCAATTGTCATCCAAATACACTGAATAATATTTTATATTGCTTAACGTTGGCTCTAGACCTGTTTTCATAATTCAGTTTACTATAATGCACTTTGAATTCAGTTTTTTGATTTTTGTTGTGCAGTCAAGATTCATGGTGGATGAAGCATACAAGGGTTTATTGCTTAAGATGTTACGAGTACGATGGAGAGAGGCAAAGTCAAGATTAGTTTCGGCTATTAAAGTAGCTTCTACTTGCCCTGACGCTTCCTCTAGATTAGTGATGCTAAAACCGGATACTATAGAAAATGTTCAAGAGTGGAACGACTTTGTTAAGGAAAAGTTGTCGGAGAAATTTGAGGTAATAAGTTGTATTTTATTCACTATAAATTAAAAGGTAAATAATAGTTTATTAATGAATTTCTCCTATGTAGGAAACTAGCAAAAAATTCTAAGCACTGAGAGATAAAAATAAACTTCCACATACAATGAGCAAAAAGGGTTATGCGAGATTAGCTGAAGATATGGTAAGAAATGCATGTACATTTACATTAATAATTTTTTTTTCTTTGGTTCGTCTTCTTACTATTATTATTTGCAGAAAAAGGAAACTGGAATATCAAATATTAGCAGAGACGAGCTATGGTGCAAAGCCCATACAAAGAAAAATTAATAGAGACCCACCGAATTCCGTTGTTGCCGATTGCATAGTAAGTTTTTTTTATTCTTTTGAGATATGAGTGTAGATATTTATTCAAAACTCGTATGTACTTGACATTGAGGGATCAATATTTCTGCGATCCACTCATATATCAGCTCATATATATTTTATGCGATCAATATTTCACTACAAATATTAAATACATTGAACTGAACATTGAGGGATGATAGTTTATTCATATTTCATTTTTCTTGAAATGGTCTATTTTGATTTGTATGCTAAGATAAAAGAGCACAGTAGTGCTTAGAGCTCTCATGGAACAACATCGATAAGTGGAGATGGGGTGTCACATGTTTTTGGAAATGAACATAGGGGAAGGGTGAGAGGACTTGGTTTTGGTGTAGTACCATCTCAAATGGGTGTTTATTCAACTAATTCAAAAAAGGTGATTGCATTGGAAAATCAAGTAACTCATTTGGCGGCTAGAGTAGAAGAGTTGACTAATTTGGTCATGATAGTAAGTTTATATTTAATTAGCTATTGTTAATAAATATGTGATATGTGCTTATGAATTACCAAGTCATCTCTTGTACTTTTACAGAGAAGAAATGATAATGTGGCGGATAAGGAGATCCCTGAGGCTCATACATCTCAGGTTAGAATATATAAATAATCCTAAATTAGTATATGAAATTTTGGTTTTTTTGCTCTGAGAAATTGTTGTTCATTAATCAAGGTAGTAGTTCAATTAGTTTAATTAGTTCACATTTCATTTATTTTTAGAAAAAAAGGAAAAAAAAACCTTTAGGTGAAACCTTACTCTTTTTTACATAAATAATGTAACTTTTTTGGTGAAGTTCATATTCACATAAATAATGTAGAGAGCAGATGGATTGGCGATTGGGGTGATGTGTTATCGAGAAAGTTTTTGACAGTTTGGTTTAGTGGTTGTGGTGATTAGGAGGAAGTGGTTCACTGAGTTAGTTGGGAGTTGTAGCAAGGGATACACAGTTGAATGTCAGGAGATGGTTTGTTGCAGTGGGAAGGATGTGTGACTATGCAGGCAAGGTGGAATGGTAAGGTAATGGGCATGTGTTTGTAGTTTTGAAGCAGCGTTGGTAGAAATGCAGGAATTGCTGATGTAGTTGCTGGAGGATTGTGTTGAGTTGGAAACTATGAATGGTGATGGTGAGGAATTGTTGGAACAGAGAGTGATGGGTATGGGGAAGTGGATGTTCAGAGTGTTTGTATAGAAGTGGCACAGAGGATGGAAGACTGAAGTTTTGATGTGGTGGTGATGGAAGTTTGTTGACTAATATCTGGTGGTCAGTGAAGGAAGTTTGTGGTAGTTGCAGTTGTATGGTAGTGACAGAGAAGGAAGGGGATTGTTGTGGTGGTCTGTTTGATGTGGTCAGAGTGAGTTAGATGGTTGTTTGGTGGAAATGTTGGGTTGTATGGATGAAGTGGCTTGCAGTGCAGTGGCAGATGGTCAGGTGTAAGAAGCAGTTGGTTTAGGAGTAATGGCAGGTGTATGTGTGTTAGTGATGGTTGGAGGATGTTTGCAGTGATGTGCCAGTGGTAAATGTGCACAGCAGTTTATAGAGGAGGTGAAGGTAGGAGGTGGTGAGATGGTTGTGAAGTGAGGAAGTAAAATTAAGTTGCACTAATGTGCAGGCAGGCAGAGGAGGGGAGACTGCAGTGATGGTGGAATGCAGTGATAGTGCTTGTTGATGGTTATAGAAGTGGAAGTTGATGGTAATGTGGAGATGTGAGGGAATGATGGTAATATGCAGTGGTACAGTGGTCCTGTGAATGGTTTGAAGGGGTTCTGGCAGTAAAGTTGCAGTTAAATATGAAGTGCTGGTAATGGGGAAGGTTTGATGTTGGTGGCTGTGAAGTTTGATGAAGATCAAGGAAGATGGTTGGGGTGAATGTTGTATGTTGAGATGGTGAAGTTTTCAGCCAGAGGATTGAAGTAATGTGATGAGTTGTTGTGATGTTGTTATGGGTTGGTAGTTGAGTAGGTGGAAATGTTTGCTTGCTGCTGTTGAACTAGAGGAAGGTAGTAGTGTTCTGGTATGTCTGTGGTGAAGTGACAGTGTAGAGGTAGGTAACAGGAAGTTATTGATTCAGTAGCAAGATAGTGGGTTTGTGATTGGTTTTGAGGTGAGGCGGTTGAAAGGTTGTGGAGGTGAGTTGAATTGAAGTAGAAAGATGCACAGTGTTTGTGCACAATGCACAGTAATGGTCAGAGAGCAGTTTTTTTGAAATTGTAAATGAAAATTGAAAATGTAAATTGAAACAGCGCTGTAAAAAGAAAAATGAAATGATTTTCTTTTTGTTTTGAAATGTGCATGTTTTTTTTGGTGATGTGGTTGCACTAGAGTATGTCAAATATGATGAATACTGTAATATAAACCTTGTTCCATACTTACCTTTTGAATCTCAGTATTTTTATATAACCTTGTTCCATGGTTTTTTGCTTGCAGTCACACCGCGAGAGTAATAATATGCAGGTTCAAGATCAGCTTACCGTGGATGGTTTGGTGAAAAAAAGTGCAAGCTATTGGGTTGGCAGAAGAACGTAGTTGCATAGGGGACGATAGCAAGCACTGATCCTGATGCTTCAGTACATTTTGTAAAGCTTGGGGCAAATGCTTGGAAAGTATGGGTTAATGTAGCGGTGGAATCAGAAGCCTTTTTATTTAGGCCAAATTCAGAGATGCAGACTATCAAAGAGGCCGTTGGATCAACCGTCGCGTGGCATAAAGACTTCATCTCTGTGGTATAGTATGATTGTACTTAGAACATGATATTTGTAGCGGACTGTTATGTGTTAATGCTTTATGTATTTGGCATGTAAACTTATCTAACTTTTTGGAGTGTTAGAATTCTATGACTCTAGTTTTTAGTCTTTTCGTATGTGATTTTAATTATTTTACGACAATATTTAGTATTAGTATGGATGTATTGCATGGATGCTGCTATAATTTTTTTTAAATTTGCATTTATTTTGCAACGGGCAATGTGCGTTGTTATATGAGCTTCTTACAACGGTCACTGCACGTTGTTATATAAGATTTTTACAACGGTCAACACACGTTGTTAAATAGGTATTTTACAATGGTCAATACATGTTGTGAAATAGGCTATGCAATTAGTATGGTTAGTCAATTGCAACGGGTTATGGCCGTTGTATTATAGTATATTGCAACCTGCAACACAAGTTGTTAAATATGCTTTTTACAACGGTCAATGCATGTTGTGAAACAGGCTATGCAACTAGTATGGTTAGTCTATTGCAACGGGTTATGGACGTTGTATTATAGTCTATTACAACGGTCATAACCCGTTGTAAAAAGGTATACTGCAACGGTTTTTACAACATGCTTTGCCCGTTGTAAAATGTGGTGGATCTATTACAATGAGGCCTTTTACAATGGGCACATGCCCGTTGCGAAAACCATATTACAACGGGCATTGCCCGTTGTAAAAAGACTGTTTTGTTGTAGTGTGAGCTTAAAATTAAAATTAAAATAAGAAGCTTTGAAAATTTTCTAGTGTTAAAAATTAAGAATTTGAATATGAAGATAATGGATTTGAAAACTCTAAGAGCTTTGGATTAGTAAAAGAAGTATAAAATCCATTCCTTGTATTTGACTTGCCTTTGTGCAATTATTTTACGACTTGCATTTAGGCAGTCGTATGAGTTTAGTGGTATCGGGAGAGACCACTTACCTCTTGTTGTGTTTTCGTATCGAAACATTGTTAATCTAATATTAGTATGACTTCTTTCGTAGTTTTATACGGAAAATCATGTCGATTTCCATCTTGTGGGTTAGAGTCTGGGATAAAGTTGTGACTGAATCCCGACTCAATTCGTGAAGCTTCTGGGAAATCGATCTCTAGCATCCTATCTGTATTCTTGCTTCGAAGTTGAAATGCCTTTGAAATAGGATGTTCTGCTTGTAAAGATTCAATGGTCCCCTACTCCCAATAAATGCACTGGGAAAACCATAGAATTTATCGAGCGATCTTATTCTGGTTAACTACCTTCTTGTGTTAAGGGTGAGAAATTTTAAACTCAAGCTTATCCATTTTCCTTTGCTAGATGAAATAAATCGTGTTGAATACAGCTCTTCTTTAGAAATTGCAAGGATGTAATTTTACAAGGGGAGAGTCTATAACAACCCTGGTTTTGGTGATTACCTGTAAAAAAATTAAATTATAATGATGGTTTTAATTTAATAATAAAGAAATAAAATAAATTGGAGTTGGAAAATTTAATAATATTGTTTATTTTGAATAAACAATGAGTTTTGAATAAATAAAGTGGAATTAAGATGGAAATGTAAGTTATAAATGGTGAATATTGGAAATATTTTAATTTGGGTGTCAATTGAATTAATTAAGCGAGATAAAGAATTAATTCAATAATAATTTGTTGAAATAAATAAATAATGTTGGAATTAAATGTAAAATGTTGAAAATAAAGTTTTAAAAATTTATTATGTTAGTTTGGGATAAAAATAAACATTTTATAATTTTTAATTTGGTAAATGCAATAATTATAGTAATAATTGCCAAATGTGACTTTTATTAATTTTAAATGAAGTATTTGATTTTAATATGTTTTATATATATAAATGAAAAGGTGGAATTTTGATTAAAATAATATGTGGATGAAAATGATGTTAGTATAGTTTTTATATTTAATTATACAAGAAAATAATTTTTATATAAATTTTGGGGTTAAAAATGGTGTTTTATGTAAATTATAGTGTACATTAAATATTTGACTAAAAATAGGGTTTTAATAATGAAAATTAATTTTTATAGTTAAAATAAATTTTTGTTTGTTGTAAAATATTTTGTGAGCATAAAAATATGATTGTTTGATTTTATAGTGTTGAAATCTTGTAAATATATGTTGTAAATATATGTATATGGGTGTTTTAGTGTTAAATTAAGTGATAATTAGATTTTATAGTTAATTCTTTTTCTAATTGGGTCTAAGCCCGTTTACCCACACTAACTAAGAAAGAAAAGTTTCTTTCTTCTCCATTGTACGTACAGTACAATTCAACAAGCTGAAAACAAAGAGAAAACAGAAAACCACTTTCCTCTTCTTAACCTAAATCAAAATCTTCATTTTCCTCCAATTTATTTGCTGAATTTAATCAATTTAAAGCCAATAAACACAGGTAATCACTCTAAAACCAAAGAGATCTTCATCAATTTCTGATTTTGAAAAGTTGGATTGTCTGCAATTTGTATTTCCTATTTGCATGCCTCTTTACTGTTGTTTCTCAGGTTCCTGAAGCTTGTTCAAGCCAAAAGCTCCTAACTTTCTTTGGATTCGCTCAAGTTTGATCTGCATTTTGGTAAGGTGAGTTGCTAACTCACATAATCTAGCTGAAACAAAGGTTTGCATAATAAAAATTGCTCAAAAGTTGCTTACTGTAACAAAATTCCTGTCGTTTGAAAGTTACAGTAAAATCTCTTCTAGACTGCTTCTTTGTGTGTTCATATGTCTCAATTTTGGTCTTGAAATCTTGCTGGAATTTTTCCAGATTGTAGTTTTTGTGTTGTAGTTTAAGCATGCAAATTTTCATAGCCTGATTCATATTGTTACTGCCTGAAACTACTGCTCAAAAGTTGAATTGAAGCTGCAAAACAACCTGTACAAAAATTGTGTTTGAATGGTCGACCACAAGACCATATGGGTCGACCCAGATAGTACATAGGTCGACCATAGGGTCGACCTATGTCTCTTTAAGGTCAACGTCCAGGTCAATCTGTAGGTTGACCTGGGGTGTTGATTTTCCTGTGTGCTCTTTTTTTGTTCTGTAGTGATTTCCAGCTTGTTCATCTCACTTTTGTTACTTGATTTTGTGATATTTTTGAGATGTTTTGAAGGCCATGAAGCCTATCAATAGGCAATCCAAAATTTTAGTGAATTCGTAATTCGAATTAAATCGTTTTTGTGATGGTTTCTAGTGTCGATTTCTTGGTATTTTCGATGATTTTCCTTGTTTTCGAGCATGAATTTTTCCAAAACAATTTCGAAGAGATTTTTAAAATAAATTGGCTTTTGAAATAAATATTTTATAATTTATTTTAAAGCTATAAAAATTTAAATATTCTCTATAATAAAGAGAATTTCAAAAGTTGGTTTTCCAAACGATTTCAAAATTTGTTTTAAAAACAAGTTTTCTCAAACAAATTATTTTCTATATAAAATACACGTTTTTGCACTCTTCGAGCGTACGAGAAAGTGAATTAAACGATTTAGTAAAACACGTGGTATGGGACACGTGCGTTTACTTTTTCGGTTAATTTCGGACTTGTTCGTTTGAAGCTATTGACCTTCGGGTTGTATTTGCCGATGAGATGAGGCAATTATTGTGATTTGAATGATTTGTTTTCTAGTGTGGCATTGACTAGCGGTTAGTAAACCGTTAAGTGAGAACGTGTGGTATGGGACGCACTGTTACCACTTTTCGGGTTCCTATCTGAGAGTTTGTGACACATTCACGAGTTATTGCCGGTACTTAGGCTATTGGGCCACTTATTGGATTGTTGGGTCCTATGTGTATATATAGTTGTTGGGCTAATCATGGACTATTGGGTCCTATTGAGGCTGTTGGGTCTCTTATACACTATACTTGGCAGGCTGTTGGGCCACTTATTGGACTGTTGGGTCCTATTTACATATAGCTGTTGGGCTAATTGTTAGACTGTTGGGTCCTATACTTTACATTGTTGCTTTTCTAGATTTCTTTATGATTGATTTCTAGAATTTTGATGTTTTATAAAAAAAATTCCCATGGTTTCCCTTATTGGATTATTTATATAGCCTGAGAGCTATCATGTTGATTATATGGTGATTACATTTTGTAGTTTTGAACTCTTAGTCGAGTTCAATATATTGTGATTCATAGTTGCCATTCTTTGGCCTTTTTGAAATTTGTAATCTCTTATTTAGGAGTTATAGTTGATGTGAGCCATTATATTGGCTATTGTATGCAGATGATATGAGGCATACATTTGTGAATGTTTGATATTGTTGTTTAACTTAGCTATTAAATTAGCTATTGATTATACCGATGATATGAGGCGTACATTTGTGGATATCTGATATTGTTATTGAACATGTCTCTTTCGAGAAACCCTTATGACATATATTTAGCGTTGCTTCTTCTCTTTCGGGAAGAATTGTTATCGTTTATCCTTACCCCTTACCTATAATCTACTAATCGGTTTATTTAAGCTAGACTGACCTGTGTATTTTTGTATACTCGGGTCAGACCGAGTTATTTCAGGTTTGTCACCTGCCATAGATTTCACTAAGCTGCTTCCGCATTGGATTATCTACTAGCTATCTTCTGCATAGTCTTGTAGTCATTTTGTAAACTCTGTTATGTACTTATTCATTTGACTCGATGTATGTATATATTGTGGTTTATGTACCACTGGTGTTGTATCGCATTGTATTATACTATGATGTATTCGTGTATATGATTATATATATATGTTTGACTACTGTTCTGTGATCTATTGTGTTTGTTATTATATTTTGTACTAATAGATCCGTTAGCCACTATAGTTTTGTATTAAGCATTTATTGAGTATGTCGATCCACTTGTGAAAGATAAAAAAATTAGAGCACTCAATCGACGTATTCAATAGATGTTTAAGACGAAACTATGGTTGGTCGCTCCTAAACAGCCCTATTCTCTGCACTAGCAGACGGTATTATCTAGTAATACTCATTGTTAGTGCAGGTCTTAGGGTTGGGCATCACAGTTGAAGTTTCAATGAGTTCGAAAGGTAAGTTTTTATAAATATAACAAGCCGCTTCCCAAAGCTTTTGAAAGGGTTTAGTAGCCACTTATACTAAAGGTTTCAAAGGTAATGGCTTCAAAAGCTATTTCGAAGCTATCGTTCCAATTGTTTTACTCAAAGGATTAAAGCATTTCAAAGGATGGTTCCGAAGCCATCAGTTTTCCCCAAAATCTTTTATTTAAAGGTTAATGGTTTTGAAAGGGGTACTTTCGTTTATACTCACTTTGACCCAAAGGTTATTTTTAAGGATAAACCCAATGGTTTCAAAAGAGGCACTTTCGAATGGTTTCGAAGCTATGCTTCTATGTGTTGGAAAGACATACTTTAATACTTTCGAAAGGAATGTTTTGATGGTTTCGAAAGGAAGTTTTTGATGCTTTCGAAAGAGATTAAATCTTTCAAAAGTCGTATGTTTGAGTGTTTTGAAAAGAAGATTTGAAAGCTTTCGGAAGATAGATTTTAATGGTTTCGAAAGTAAAGGTTTAAGGTTTCAAAAGCCATAGTTTCCAAAACAAAGAACCTAATCTCATTTTTTTTGAAAACCCATGGCGCTATAAAAGAGCTTTAAAATGGCTTTTAATTTTGGAGTTTTTGAAGAAGCTTTCCTTGATAAAATAATAGGTTAAATGGATTAACCGTGTTTCATATGAAAAATGATTTCAAGGGTATTAAACCATAAATGTTGGTATGGATATGTTATTATAGAACTTCCATAAATGTTGGTATTAAACCATTTATATAGCACTTCCCACTTGGAATGCTAACACTGCCCTTCAGGCAACAATGCAATATTAGCATTCATCCATACAAGTTCATTCTAGGACTGAACGAAATGATTGAGAGCTCCATCTCCAATTCCATCATCGTCAAGTTGTCTTCACTTTGAATGCTTGAGTTAGATTGAAGTGGTTTTCGGATAACATATCCGACCCCGGTCTCTTTGAAACAACATTTGACAGTTTCCGGTAAACTCAACCATGGTTCTTTAAAAAATAAAAAGTCAAAGATAAGATCGGAGATCACCTCCTAATCGTTAGTGGATGGATTTCCTTATCATTTGTCCTAGAAGAACGAAATGATATTTACATGCATAGTACAACATCATCAGAGATGACTGTGCCACATAACTCCCGTGTTTCTTCTAGATATTTACAAAGTTTCTTTGGCTCCAAATTCCGATGGTCGGTTATTAAACTATCAATGACAAACATTCAATCAAGGATTTAATTCCATACAAAAAAACCAACATTGGTTAAGCACCAAGAACCACTAGGCCTTTATTAATTAATCTTTTATTAATTAAATCCACTTTGTAATATTCGTCTCAAAATCCTTTTTCGAAGATATATATATATATACACATCAACAACCCCTATTTCTCAATACTTAGAAAAATATCCATATACTTATCTCAATGATATAAGTATATTCACCAACATTTGAGAAGATTTCCCCTTTTTATTCAATTCTTAAATCATGCATAACTCCATCATAAATCTACGAAACCATTTATAAAACTCCTTTTTTAAATCTATAAATCCACTTCTAAAATTCTTTTATTAATATCCAAGACCATTTATAAAATCTTTTCATCTTTTAACCAATCTTCCTTTACGTTTTCCAAGCATAATATAAGATTCCTCTTATAATCCACATCTGTTTATAAAACCCTATTTATAAATCTCGAAATCATTTAAAACTTAATTTCAAATCATTTACGTAAAACACTATCATTATATAATAGTAACATTATAATTAAATAAATATTAACTTTGAAATATTTTAAAATAGTAATCTATAAATTCCAAACATCCTAAATAAAATATAATAATTTAACTTCAACATTTTTATATAATTAATCTCTAAAACTTTATTTATAAATAGTTATATTTAACTTCAAACCATACTAATAGTTTTAAAAAATTAACCCCTTAAAATATTTAAAATTTTGATAAATCACTTTTAAAACAATATTAATATAAATTAACAACTTTTAAAACATAATTATATTTCCATGATAAAATCCATACTTAAT
Organism: Allium fistulosum; assembly: GCA_030737815.1. Taxonomy (NCBI): domain Eukaryota; kingdom Viridiplantae; phylum Streptophyta; class Magnoliopsida; order Asparagales; family Amaryllidaceae; genus Allium; species Allium fistulosum. The sequence goes on from CM060908.1 coordinate 206,005,042, forward strand.
TTCCATCCGACTACCTCCATATTTATAAACTATATATATAAATCTCCTCTATTTTATAAAACTCCCTTTCATAAAAACCCTTTATTTATGAACCTCATTTATAACTCTATTTCCTTTATAGATCTCACTTATTTATAAAGTCCCATTTAAAACATAATTTCAACCATTTTTATTTTTACCTTGCTCCCGTAGGTATAAATTTCTTTCAATTTATAAAATATTATTTAGCAACTCCAATTTACCCTCACTTCCACTTTCCAAATTAGAATAAACTATTTCTAAAATATCATTCCACATCTTAAAATAAATCCACTGTTTGATTTATTTCTCCAACCTATTAAATGATAATAGTTTCCTTTTCAATTTATAAAACATCGTTTAGAAATCTATCCCTTTATAAATAAAATACGATTTTACAAATCTTCACTTCATTCGAAAAATATAACTTTTATAAATTAAGCACATTTATAAATTTCACCTTTATAGATAATCTTTAATATATGTTCATATACATATATTATATTACTTTAAATAAAATGGTTAATAAATATTTATATCAAAATATTTCTATTTTCTTTAAGCCTGTATCCTTTATTATAAAATACGAATTTGTCTTAAGATTTAAAAATCTTTATTTTACAGTTCGAAAATATCCATTCGAAATATTTTATAAAACTATTAAATTATAATATCCAAAACCCATACCTTTGATTTTAATTTAAATTACTTCTTCAAATAATTCAAGAATAATTATTTTAAACATATAAAATTTCCAAAATAACTTTGAAATCCCTTTTCAAAATCAATCACTATTTTATGTTATTTTTAAATTCCAAAATATAAGGCCTAGTGCTACCTAAGCACTAATTAAGAAAAACCATATCCATGTCATCAATATGGCATTCAACAAGTCATATATCAAAATCAACAGTGTGAGGAATCCCGTTGGATCCCTCCAACATGTCCCCTTGCATTACATACAGTATATAATCATAAAAATATTAATCAACCGCTTCGAGGTGGCATTCGTATATAACAGGTCATCTGCTCTTATATGGGAACTTAATAGGGTCTCATCCGCTCCAATAGGCGGGAATATATCCAATCCAACCAATAATAATTAGTAAATTATCCAAACAGTCAATAACTGGTTCAATCCCTGGCTGGTCCTCACCACCACCTTCACCAAGGCCTTCTCCACCACTTTCCATATCTACCAAGAAAAAGCACAAGGGTCCAAACTAGAAATTGGTTGAAATCCCACTGCATGCTTCGGGCAAGAGGGGATCTCCTTCAACAAGGAGCATGAAAAATGTTGTGCATCAATCCTTAAAGTATACCAAATGATACAGAACTATGCTATATGGAACATTAGGGGTGCTCATTCCCAAACAAAGCTTGATTAAGTAAAGTATCTGATCCACCACCATAACATATCCCTATTCGAAATTGTAGAAACAAAACTAAATAAACTTCTCACGTATAAAGCAGCCAATCACATTAATCCATCTTGGACCCTTAATCATAATCTGAATGAAGCTTCATATGGTAGAATTATTGTACTCCATGATCCATCTTTTATGACATTGTCCACTGTTCTTTCAACTGACCAAGTAATACACTTCCATATCTCTCTAACTAATAACAGATCTTCCTTTTATTTAAACATAGTTTATGCTTATAATTCTCTGATCTCAAGACAAACATTACTTGATCTTCTTCCTGCCTTCAGGCAAAATACTCATCCTTGGCTTGTCTTTGGGGACTTCAACTACTGTCTTAACTTTCATGACAAGCATGGTGGTATCCCAGTTCTCCGTAAAGGCATACTCCCTCTAAATAATGCAATTTCTGACTCATGTCTATTGCCAATTCAAAACTCTAGTGTTAGGTACTCATGGAATAACAGGAGCAGATCTGGTATCAAAACTTTCTCAACCATTGATCACTCCTTTGCAAATTACCAAGCTATATTCTCTTAGCCAACATTGTCAACTTTCCTACCTCATCCTGTTTTATCAGACCATTCCCCTATAATTTTTTCTTCTGGGCAGAAACCATTAAAAGAGAATAAAAGCTTCAAATTTTATAATGCTTGGGTCTTTGAACCTGAGTATACTAGTATAATACAAAAAGCTTGGACAATGAATTTTAATGGAAACCCAATGTTTGTTTTTTGCAGGAAATTGAAGGGTACAAAAATAGCTTTAAGGGAGTGGGCAAAAAATAAGTTTGGTGATGGCTCCTTAAAATCAAAAAAGCTAAGGAAAAAACTCAGGGAGGCTCAGGATTATATGATGGCCAATCCATCTGATCCTAATGCTGCTAGTGCAGAGAAAAGATATTTTAATGAACTAAATGAAGTATTGAGTGTCGAAGGGAAAATGAGGAGGCAACAACTCTTTCAAAAATGGGTATGTGAAGGGGATAACAATACTTCTTTTTTCATGCAGCTATAAAGGTAAAGCAAACAAAGGAACAAATAAACTCTATATATGATGAATTTGGGGTCCTGCATATTAACCCTCATGCAGTTGACAATGCTCTTCTCAACTACTACAAAAACTTGTTTGGAAACACTGACAACTTCAAACCTAACCTTGTAGAACCGACACACATTCAACTTCCAAGAATTCAACCTGATGAGGCTTCCAATCTTGTTTGCAAAGTTTCTGATCAAGAAATAAAAGACACTCTTTCTCCATGAATAGGAAATCTAGTGGGGGGGCCTAATGGATTCAATGTCCTATTATTTATCCAAAGTTGGAACACAATCAAGTATGATTTTCTTAAAGCAGTTCAAAACTTTTTTGATAAATTCAAACTGCTAGGGGATGTTAATGCAACTAACCTTGTTCTCATACCAAAATCCCAACATTCAACTTCTGTAACTTCATTTAGACCAATATCATGCTGCAATGTGATGTATAATTGCATTTTTAAAATTTTAGCATCCAGGCTAGTTAAAGTTCTAAGCAGAATTATTTCCTATAAGCAATCTGCTTTTCTTCCTAAAAAGAAGTATACTTGACAATGTCATGCTAGTCCATGAGTTACTCAACGGGTATGGCCATGCCCATGGTACCCCCAATGCTATGCTCAGGCTGTATTTAAAGAAGGCCTATGACAGTGTTCACTGGATAACTATTTTTAGAATAATGTCAGTGATGAGATTTCCCAAGGATTATGTTGCATTGATCTATAGTTGCATATCTACCCCCTCATTTTCAATTAAGTACAATGGTTTTACTTTAGGATTTTTCAGAAGTAAACAAGGAATTAGATAGGGTGATCCCGTCTCATCATATTTATTTTTACTTGTGATGGAATTTTTTACATCCATGTTGACAGGAAAGTATATAAACAAGGAAATAAAGTATCACTCAAAATGAAAATCCCATCATATTTCATCTCTCCTCTTTGTTGATGATATAATGATATTTAGCTAGCCTGATCAAGATTCTATTGCTAACATCATTGGTACTATTGAAAAATTCTATAACATCACTGGGTTGAAACTGAACACAGCTAAGTCTCAAATAATAACTTCTAGAATCCCTACAGAGTCAACTGAACACAGCTAAGTCTCAAATAATAACTTCTAGAATCCCTGCAGAGGCAACTGAACAACTTATATCCTTATCTGGATTGCAACCTATGCACAATGACATGACATACCTTGGACTTCCTCTCTGTACCACTAGAATAACAACTGCTAACTTCTTGCCATTGTTTGACAAAATTTGTTCCTTGATGAACTGTTGGGCCAACAGATTTCTAATACAAGCATGCAGATTTGTTTTAATCAAATCAGTCATCTCATCTATGATGGTGTATTGGGCCAGGGTTTATATACTGCCCATTGAGATGCTGAAAATGGTGAGAAGTGCAATGCTGAGGTTCTTTTGGACGGGTACTATTCACTCAAAAAAAATTGTCCCGTGCTCCTTTACAAAATTTGAACTGCCAAAAAGCAAAGGAGCGCTTGGCATTTTTAATATGGTAATATGGAACAAAGCTGCCTTCAGTGTTCATTTTAATGTCTTACTTTGTGGATATGATAGTTTATGGGTTGAATGGAAAAAAGGTACAATATTGGCAGGAAGAAATTCTGGACAATGGATGTCCCTCAGAACAGCAGCTGGACTTGGAGAAAGATTTTGGATTTGAGAACCACTTTCAACCCTTTTATAAAATTTTATCTCTCCCAATCCAGTGTTAAGAGTTTCTGGGATGATCCATGGATGGACATAGGTCTTATACTAGGAAAAATCTTTGCTCCCCATCAAATAATTCAGTCTGGTGTCAGTAGAACTACTTTGGCCATTGATCACATTAAAGAAGGCAGAGTTCTTCTGCCATATACCAGTAACCAAGAAATCATGGTAGTATGGAATAGAGCTCAGGGAAGCTCTTGCCCATCTGCAACAATTGACACACTTCAGTGGGATGGAAGGCCACATTCAATCTCCGTGGTCTTTGGTCTTCTCTCAAATTTTAGCAACCTTCCAAGGTTTGTGTGGCATAAAGTAATATGGTGCAGAAACTCACCTGCCAGAGACAATTTACTAATGTGGAAGATTAAAATGAATGCCCTGCTTACTAGGAGTAAAGATGAAACATTATGGCATGAATGTTGATCCTCTGTGTGTTTTCTGTAAAATGCAAGAATAGAGTGTTGAGCATCTTTTTTTGAGTGCTCTGATCTGTTATAATTATGGTGCAGACTTATGAGAAAAATTAGCAGCAACCATGTGTTTGGAGTATCTCCTATTGATTGGGATATGATTAGCAAGGCCACTAAGTGGAGAAAGGAAGAAAGAGCCGTTTATTTTTTCATCTTAAAGAAATATATGAAGCTTGTGTGGGAGGAAAGGAATATATGATGTTTTGATAGCAAGAGCAGGAGTAATGATCAACTATGGTCTAGTCTCAAGCATGAAATTGGGAATGGAATGAAATCAAGCCAGTATGCTTTCACTAATCAGCACATTAATTCTTGGTTGTAGTGTATCTCTATCCGTTGTTTGTGTGTGTATTGTTTTTTCCTCTTTTTTCTCTTGTTTAGTTGATGTTTTGTCTTCTTTGTCTTTGACTCAGTGATGTTTTTTATTTTGTTTGTGGTTATGAGCATGTTCATAATCGTTTTTCCCTTTTTCTATTTGGAATAAACTGGTAGAGGACCAGCCAACCCCGCTTGCCTTGCAAAATAATGAATATTCAAACATGCAATAGATAATTTTTATCGATTAAAAATATTTCTACTTAACCAAAAAGGTGAGATTAACTCACATTGATTTTTATAGTCGCCAGAACATTCGTTTTGAATTAAAATTGAACGAACGTCCAATTTTAATCCAAAATTCCAATTAGCTTCGAATTCATCCAATCCAAACTCCATAGCGTAGTACTCGCTGATACGAATGCAATGCAACTTGTCGCTCTTGAAACAGACCTCGTACGAGAAAGTTAAGAATTTATAAACATTCGATACCATTAAAATTAAACTTAACTTAATAATTTAATTTAAAACTTTAGCCCATTTCTTCTTCTTCCGTCCTCTGCACGCATAGTTCCAGACCGTATTTTTTTCTTATTTTTATTTCTTCAAACTTCGATCGCGCCACCTGACGACATCGCCGTGCACCATCGCTGCAGCGACCGCCGCCGCTCCAGCAACCCTTCCACGCCAATAGCCATGCACGTGTGCACGAAACTCGTGACCAAACTGCTGCGAACGTAGCCACTTCACCTCAAGATCCACGCCGCCTCAAGTGATCGCCCTTCAATCCCTCCGATCATCGAGTCGAGCTCCCCCATGTGAGCATCTCTTTAGTCGACAACTTCGCCTAGTATCGCCTCTAGCGGCGCCAGATGATGATGGCCGTAGATCGATGGTTTTGAAATTTAAGAAAAATGCGAACTTCCTTTGATTTCTTTTTTTTGGAAATGCGATTTTTAACATGGCAGATGGTATAGGTAGGACGTAAGGGTATGGCTATGGGTATGGGCACGGGTACATCAAGTACATACATATATTATTTAAATTTTAAATATTCATCTTTAAACGCCCGAAAATCTCAAACTCCAATGGCATGCCACCTATCGTTCTATATGTTATACCCCTATTCCGAATGCAATGGAACTAGTCTCGAGGCCTTATTTGACCATATGCAAAATATAACTTTTGAAACCCAATTATTATATAAATTTCCATAAATTAATTTCTATGCGTTTTGATTTTGCACGCCCAAACGATACGTCCAATTGTTACGAAATTCGATGGCATACAATAACTCACTAATATAGATCCAACGAAACTGGTTTCGTAAAAATCCGAGACTGTGCCCCGGAAGGCTGTTTTTAAACGTTAATTAAAACGAGCAATTTCTAAAATCAAATAAATTAATTTTAAATAAATTTTAAAAGTTTACTATCTTCCTTCTTATTTAAGTAGAATTTAAATCAACTTTTGAAATCGTTTTCATTCATGAAAAATTCAAGATTCGATTATTTAAACAATTTCAATATTTCAATTTAACAATTTAGTTATCAAATAAATCGCTTATTTGAAGTTCAAGTTATTTAATTTATAAAATTAACTTTTCAATATTTGAAATCAATTAAATATTCCAAATTTGAATGACTGAAATTCTGGGTCATTACAAATGTGTTTTGTTGTAAAGGCAAAGTTGTTTAATTGCCTATGTTTAGACTTTGATCATCCAAGGGGGCATCTTCACATGTCGCTCTTGGCATATGTTGTAATAATTATATTTTCTCTGAACGTGGTTCTCGAACCTGGGATTATGTAATGAATTTGAAATGATTTGAAATGGAATGAGAAGGTTGTTTAATGATTTTAAAAAATTTCGATATCCATGTGTTTCTCTAATATCAATGTATCTAACAATACTGTATTTGGTCGCCGAGGATTAATAACTATGGATGACTACAATATCCATAGCCATTAGTTTTGGACCTCCAAGTGGGGGATGTTACAAGTTGGTATCAGAGCATAGGTTTATGAAAACTTAAAAGAAATTTAAGCCTAAAATATTTTTCAAAACATAATCCAATGAATCAGAAAATAAGATCGGGGTTTGGGTTAACGCTATAGTAACGTACTTGTATTTGATATATAAGTGTATATAAGTACGTATTCCCCTCTCTCTTAGACTGTTATTCTGTATCTTACTAAGCCTCGTATGCAGATTTATGAGAAAGGAAGATATAGAGGCAGGAAACGGAAGAGGAAATCTTGGTGGAGGTAGCACCACCATAAACGAAAATGTTCGACCCACTGGGAGAAACTAGGGTTGATAGGAAAATGCTACCAACGTAGGTGCTGGAAATCCGCCAGTAGATATGGGGATGTTGTATCAGTTCTTCGTCAATCCGATGCAAGCTGGTGCAGCTGTTGGAGTAGCTGGGAATGTTGGAGGAGCTAATCCCATGGCTCCAATTGGGAATAAATATGCTAAGTTGAGCAAAGATTACATCAGTCTTGGTGGAAAGCCATTTGTGGGTGCTAAGGATGTTATAGAAGTTGAGAATTGGCTTTTGCATTATGAAAGAATCTTTGCTGACTTGGGATTGAATGATGAGCAGAAGAGGAGACTAGCCTCTAGACAGTTGCAGTGAGCAGTGCTTCATTGGTGGAATAGTGTTACTACCAAAGTTCCTGAGGAAGTGTTAACTTAGGCAGAATTTTGAAGGAGATTCGAGTAGAGGTTTTTGTCTGAAGTTGCTAAGTCGGCATTGTTGAGAAAGTTCATGGATTTGGTGCAGGGAGAGATGTCGGTAATTGAGTATGCTACTAAGTTTAATGAGCTTTTCAGAAATAGGTATGCTACCATTGACACCGTCATCAAGAGGAATGAGAAGTTTATTCGGGGATCGAGACCCGAGATTGCTAGGGCGACCCTGCCACATCTCTGTGATCCTTGTAATGTTTTTGTGGAGATGGAAATCCGACATGAGGAAATGCTTGCTATTTATGGGAAGGAAAAGTCGGTTGAAACCCAGGGTTCTCAGGGTAAGAAAAGGAAATTCTTTTAGAAGAAGAGAACCCAAAATGGAGAAGCTGCCAAGACGGCAAAGACTGATCTGGTCTGTTTCAAGTGTGATAAGAAGGGTCATTATGCTCATGAATGCCGAACATGCAAGGGGAAGAATGCTGCAGAAAGGAAGGGCATAAGGTGCTTTAACTGTGACCAGATAGCGCATTATAAGAATCAGTGTCCAGACCCAGTCAGGGCAGATAGGGGAAAGGTCTTTGCCATTGGACTATAATTAGCTAGGCCAACTACTGCTGAGAAAGGAAAGACTGTGATGGAAGGTACACTCTTGATTCAGAGTATACCAGTTAGGATACTATTTGATATCGGTGCATCACATTCATTTATATCTTAGTGTTTGGTTCATAGGTTATGTTTAGAACCCACATATCTTGTTGCTTCCTTAAGGGTTGTAAATCCGATAGAAGGGTATGTAACTCTAGGGATGAGATGTGACTAGTTAGAACTTGATTTGTTAGGTCATAAGTTTGCATGCAGTCTGTATGTTTTTTATTTCATCGATTTCAGGATCATTTTGGATATGGATTGGTTGGGTAAGTATGAGGCTAGGATATTTTGCCAGGATAGGGAGATATCGCTGAGACACCTTGATTGTCATAACCGAATTATATTCTCAGTGGAGGATTCTGACTGGAATGCTTGTGCTTTGCTAAGAGCTATGGAAGTAGAAGAAGAGCTAAGTCAGGTTCGAGTATCAAGAGAATTTGCAGATGTGTTTGAACCGGTTACAGGACTACCACCGAAACGAGCTATTGAGTTTCGGATAGATCTTGTGCCAGGAGCAGAACCTGTTAGTAGACCACCTAGCAGGATGACACTGACCAAGATGAATGAATTGAAGGTGTAGCTAATGGATCTAGAAGGGAGGAATTTTATTAGACCAAGCAGTTCACCTTGGGGAGCGGCCGCGGTGTTCATGAAGAAACTGGATGGGTCGTTAAGGATGTATATTGACTATCGTAAGTTGAATGAGAAGGCGATTAAGAATAATTATCCTTTGCCGAGAATTGACGATCTATTTGATCTGGTGAAAGGTTTACATCAGTTAAGAGTGGCAGAGGACAGTATTCCATTAACAACATTTCGGACTAGGTATGTTCTACGAGTGGTTAGTAATGCTATTTAGGTTAACAAATGCACCAGCTTTCTTCGTGGATCTGATGAATCGAGTTTTCTGAGAGTACTTGGATAGGTTTATGTTGGTGTTTATAGATGACATTTTAGTATACTCTAAGGATGAAAGAGAGCATGAAGATCATCTTAGAGTAGTGCTTGAGACGCTGAGGCAGCATCAGCTGAAAGCAAAGTTTTCCAAGTGTCATTTTTGGAAGAAAGAGGTTAAGTTTCTTGGTCATGTGGTTTCAGGGAAGGGTTTGTCAGTCGATCTAGATAAGATCGAAGCTGTTAATAACTGGAAGAGACCAAAGACAGTGACTGAGATTAGAAGTTTTCTTGGACTTGTTGGCTATTACCGGAAATTCATTAAGGAATTCTCGTGGATCGCATCACCTTTGACTAAGTTAACCAGGAAGGACGTGAAGTTTACTTGGTGGTGTATACCGATGCATGCGGAACCAAATTGGGAGCTGTGTTGATGCAGAAGGGTAAACTTATTGCCTACACTTCACGACAGCTTAGACCGCATGAAGTGAGATATCCTACTCATGATTTGGAGTTGGCTGCAGTGATCTTCGCATTGAATATATGGAGACATTATCTCTTAGGGGAGAGATTTGAACTATACACAGATCATAAGTCCTTAAGATATTTATTCTCTCAGAAGGAGTTGATTATCAGACAGCAAAGGTGGCTGAAGTTTTTAGCAGCTTATGATTTTGGTATAGAATATACACCTGGGAAAGGGAATAAGGTAGCGGATGCTCTTAGAAGAAGACATCAGAATGTGTTGTTAGCTATGTTGGCAGAATGGAAAAACTTAGAGGCTTTGGCTACTTGTAGTATGCAGTAAGATCGACTGCTAGTTCTAGTCAGAGCACTGCCATGTTGTCCTGTTTGGAAGTTCGACCAGTATTGATCAAAAGAATTGCTTCTAAGCAGAAAGAGGTTCCATTATTCGCTGAGAGGATTAGAAGGCTTGAGGTTGGATTGGAGATCGATGATCTAAAGGGATTTAGTAGCCTTGATCAGAAGGAATAGTTGAGAAAGAAGGGACGGTTGTGTGTTCCGAATGTTGAGGACTTAAGGAAAGAAGTTCTTAGGGAATGTCATCGATCCAAATTTATGATTCATCCTGGAGGAACCAAGATGTATCAAGATATGAAGAGGAGCTTCTACTAGGAAGGTATGAAGTAGTATGTTGGCTTGTGGGTTAGGTAGTGTGCGAACTATCAACAAGTGAAGGCCGAACATCAAAAGTCGAGTGGGTTGCTTCAACCTTTGGAGGTACCAGTTTGGAAATGGGATTCAATATCCATGGATTTTATAGACGGGTTGCCAAGGTCGAATAGAGGAAATGAAAGTATATGGGTCATAGTGGACAGGTTGACCAAGAGTGTCCATTTCATTCCAGTTAAGTCAACCAGGACGACACCTGTTTTAGCTAAGTTGTTCATGAAGAACATAGTTAGACTGCATGGAATTCCTAGTAGTATAGTTAGTGATAGAGATGCTTTGTTTACTAATGAATTCTGGAAGAGTCTACAGGATGTATTAGGTACCAAGCTTAAGATGAGTACTGCGTATCACCCTTAGACGGATGGGCAGACAGAGAGAATCAATAAGGTACTCGAGGATTTATTGAGGGCTTGTGTGCTAGACTTTGGTGGATCTTGGGAAGACCACCTACACTTAGTGGAATTTTCCTATAATAACAGTTATCAGACCAGTATAGGAATGGCGCCTTTTGAAGCTTTGTATGGAAGGCCATGCAAATCACCAACATGTTGGTTAGAAACTGGAGACAGATTAGTCTTGGGTCCAGATCTGGTTAGAGAGGCGACAGAGAAGGTTGAGTTGATCGGAGAAAGAATGAAGGAAGCTTAGTCTAGACAGAAGAGTTACGCATATAAGAGACGTAAGGATCTAGAATTCTTAGTTGGAGATAGAGTTTTCATTAAGGTATCACCGACAAAGTTGTGGTACGATTCGGAAAGTCAAGGAAACTGGCACCAAGATATGTTGGTCTGTTCATAATTATGGAGAGGATCAGGAAGCTTGCATACAGAGTAGAGTTGCCGAGCAGTATGGCAGGAGTCCATAATGTGCTTCATGTGTCTCATCTTTGCAAGTATGTGCATGATCCAGAGACTACCATTCCTCCAACAGAGTTGGAAGATTTGATAGTAAAACCAAATTTGACTTTTGTTAGACAACCAGTTCAGGTTGTGGCGAGAGATGAGAAAAGATTAAGGAATAAGACAGTCGAGTTGGTGAAAGTTCAGTGTAGCGACAACGAGAAGGACTGTACTTGGGAGACAGAAGACATGATTAGAGATACTTATCCTGATCTTCTATGAGGGTATGTTCTATATTTGCTTTATATAAACTATTGCTAGTCAGGTAGGCTAGTATGGTAGTTAGGAGGTGTTACAGATGATTGCTATGGGTATTTAGTCCTTACTTTCGAGGATGAAATTCTTTAAGGGGGAGCCTGAAACACCCCTAATTTTAAATAACATTATTCAAGAGATTTAATTAGAGAAATTAAATAGAGTAATGTAAATATTAGAGTGATAAGGGGATTGAGATTTGAAAATTTAATAAAGGCCGTGCTTAATTAAAAAAAAGAATGGGTTATGGAAATGTTTTCGTAAATTAACTAATAAGGAAATAAGGCAAGGCATTATGGGTAATAGTCGCACCCATAACCCCTAAACCCTTGTTCACATTTCCACTCTACACATTCATAATTCAAAAATTCTAAAAAGTAAACCAAAGAGCAAGCTGGCCATAACCTAGACGAAGAAAAGGAGAAAAATCAATTAAAAGCTAAGAAATCAAGCTAGGGGAATTAAGCAAGATCAAATCTCAAGTCTTATCCAAAGCAAGGTGAATAATAATTAAAACCATCTCATTTTTCGTTTTTAAAGAGCATTATATTTCGGGTTTAAGTTTAAATTCATTATGATGATTTTTGATGATGATATGCTTGGATTACATGACATGTTATATTCAAACAAGTTTGTTTGATAAATGTTTTATTCGATTTTAAGGCTAAAATCGTTTATATGGGTTTTGAATGCCACGAGGATTTAATATGTTATGTAAAAAATTATTTTGGAGATGGGTTTAATTTTTCGTAATTACCTAAGCCATGGATAATTTATTATGAATTTTCAAAGGAGAATATGAATAATTGGGTTTAGAAATTAATTTTGGTAATTATAAAAAGGAATTTGGGTTCGAAATTTATATATGTTAGATAACATAATAAAAGTGAATATTGATGATTTTTGGGGATTTTTCCTAAGTAATTTACTAGGTAAATTAATTTATTTAAGATGGAGGACTTAAAAGTCTCAATTGTCTTGTTAAAGGGAAGGGCTTCTTTGTTAATCATCTTTAATTAATTTCTGATTAAATTCGCTAGTCTTTTAGAAAAGATTTTGGTAAAGTTTATGACAACCAATCATATTTTTACAAGTAGGCAAGTTAGTTGAAAAGTATTACTTAAAAGGGTAATGAAAACAGTTTTGCATAAGTTTATTATTTCGCCACTTCCAATAGCTAGCTTTCGACCCTATACTTCCACCCCAACCAAGTCGAAACCAATACACAAGGTATTAATGCTTTCAAAAGAAATGGCATTTGCCTTTCTTTTAAAAGAATGCTTTCGAAAGTGTTTGATTACTTTAATATATCATTCGAAGAGGTAGCCACCTTTTTTGTATAAAGGGTAGCTTTCGAATGAGTTGCCTTAGGTTATGTTTTAAAGAAAAGCTTTTAAAAGGGTAGTTATGAACCAGGTCGAAACCTCGCTGCCATCTTCATACCTTTCGAATAGGTTGAAGTTTTAATGAGTTCGAAAGATAAGTTTTTATAAATCTAACAAGCCGCTTCCCAATGCTTTCGAAAGGGTTCCAGTAGCCACTTATACTAAAGGTTCGAAGGCAATGGCTTCAAAAGGGGTTTCGAAGCTATCCTTCCAATTGTTTTACTCAAAAGATTAAAGCTTTCGAAAGGATGGTTCCGAAGCCATCAGTTTTCCCCAAACTCTTTTATTTGAAGGTTAATGGTTTCGAAAGGGGTACTTTCCTTTATACTCACTTTGACCCAAAGGTTATTTTTGAAGATAAACCCAAGGGTTTCGAAAGAGATACTTTCGAATGGTTTCGAATCTATGCTTCTATGTGTTGGAAAGACATACTTTAATACTTTCGAAAGGAACGTTTTGATGGTTTTGAAAGGAAGGTTTTGATGCTTTCGAAAGAGACTAAATGTTTCGAAAGTCATATGTTTGAGTGTTTTGAAAAGAAGATTTGAAAGCCTTTGGAAGATATATTTTAATGGTTTCGAAAGTAAAGGTCTAAGGTTTCGAAATCCTTAGTTTTCAAAACAAAGAACCTAATCTCATTTTTTTTGGAAAACCCATGGCACTATAAAAGAGCTTTAAAATGGCTTTTAATTTTGGAGTTTTTGAAGAAGATTTCCTTGGTAAAATAATAGGTTAAAGGGATTAACCATGTTTCATATGAAAAATGATTTAAGAGATATTAAACCATAAATGTTGGTATTGATATGTTATTATGTTTGCTTCTTCTAAACACATATTCATTGTGTAATGGACCCATAACTGTATTTTGGGGAGAAATGGTAGAATAACTAGCTAGGTTGACCCAGTAGCGAATATAAATTGAATTAACACCTGTATGAGTAGAATTGCATCTAGGAGGTCAGATAGACCAGAACTTAGGATGCCCAAAGACTAATTAAAGAAGTTGTCAGTTAAGGCAGGTTCATAATAAACCCATTAAAACTATATTTGGAAAGAGTTATTGGCAAGGGCCAATAGGTTCGTAGTGATCCCATGAAAACTATATCCGAATAAAGTTATTGACAGAAGTCAATAAGTTGTTAGTCATCCCATGAAAACTATGATATGAAAGAAGTTATTGGACATACCAATAGGTTTGGGGAGAACCTATGAAATAATGAAGTTATTGGCAGAGGCCAATAGGTTCTTAGTGATCCCATGAAAACTATGAGACCGGACAGATAGTCCATTATCTTTAAACAGGTTATTAGTCGGCCCATGAAAACTAATAGGTTAATAGTGACCCTAGAAATTATAACTGAGACAAATAGTCAAATATACGGGGATGGGAAATCCAGAATAATTTACTTGTTTGCATATCATCCTAATATTTTAAATTGCTATGTTTTAACCATTGTGGATGTAGGAGCACAGTATATGGTTATTATAAATTTTTGGATAAGATACTAGTGAAGGGAAAACCTGTTCTACTAAGCGACGTGGTCTCACTAGATATCTAAATGATTTGAGATGGTAGGTTATTATTCGTACCAGGCTTTATGTCTGACCCAAAGTTTATGCTTTCCCTTTAAACTCTCGGGTGCTCAATTAATTTTGAGTAGTTTGACAGTTGAGGTTTTCAGGCTCTCCTTTAGACGAATAAGCCTCTAGAGACGAGCAGGAGGCTAGCTAGCTAGTAGGAGTTCTTTTCTATTTTGATTCCGCTGTGTTTTGTTGTAAAGGCAAAGTTGTTTAATTTCCTATGTTTAGACTCTGATCATCTAAGAGGACATCTTCATATATCGCTCTTGGCGTATGTTGTAATACTTATATTTTCTCAGAACGTGGTTCTCGAACTGGGATTATATAAGAATTTGAAATGATTGAAATGGAATGAGAAAGTTTTTTAATGATTTTAAAAAATTTCCATATCCATGTGTTTCTGTTATATCAATGTATCTAACATTACCGTATTTGGTCGCCGAGGATTAATAACTATAGATGACTGCATCATCCATAGTCGTTAGTTTTAGGCCTCCAAGTGGGGGCATTACAACTTATCTTTTGGATGCTTGGGCAACAGCACACAAATACCGATGGTGTATTAAGTGTCATTCCCAGAGGTCAGAAAGGCAGGTCGTCACATCTCTCCTACTTTTACTTTAATTTACTGCATTTATCTATGACTACCTATTAATATATATCTATGTTGATTATCTGTGTTTGGATTTAAATCTTGAAACAATTTAGAAAAGTTCTATATAAGTTATAAAACACTATTCACCCTCTAATTGTGTTAAAGTAGCCTTAAGATCCATTCACACTGTACTACACCGTTTTCCACATTTGGTATTAGAGCATTAGGTTTTTATAAACTCATTGTTTGATTTTTGAAAAGTATAAATGACTATTAACACTAGTAATACATTTTTTAACACCTTTTAAGAAAAAAAAAGTTGTAAAATCCTCATATTACCCTCAAATAGATTAGGAACTAATAATATTGAAAAGTCACTTGATTATTTGATAGTGTATAAACTAAATTTATAGGGACATGTATGTTGAATGGCAGATAGCGAACATACACCTGGTAATTATACATCAAAAATCAAGAAGGACAAATGGATATTAGATTGTGGATGCTCAAGACACATGACTGAAAATCTAGAGATCTTAAAGGACGTCATTTAGAAAGATGGAGGAATGATTAACTTTTGATATAACTCAAATGGATGCATCATCGGTATTAGCAACGTCGGTAACTCTAAAACTCCTATTATTTCTAATGTTTTGCTAGTTAGAAATTTAAACAAAATCAGCTTAGTATTATTCAATCATGTGATAAGGGTTTTAAAATTAAGTTTGAAAAATACATTTGCCACAACGAGGACAATGAGACTAGAATTATTTTGAAGGATTTAAGAAACATAACATTTACGTTTTGAGTATGAAAATGTCTAACAATAATCTATGTCTTTTGGTCGTATCTAGTGACCCTTCGATTTGGCACAAACAATTTGGCCAAACGTTTATCCAAAGTAGTCAGATATGAACTTGTTAGAGGACTTCCAAAAATAAGTTTTAGTGTCAATAACCTATGTGGTGCTTGTTGACTTGGAAAACTTCACAAAAGTTTATTTAAATCAAAAGACATGATTTCGACTACACATCCCTTAGAACTTCTTCGGTTAGACCTTTTTGAACCATCACAAGTACAATTAATAAATTATAATAGATATGTTTTTGTAATAGTAGATGACTTTTCAAGATACACTTTGACAATATTTATAAAACACAAGAGCGAAACCTTTGAAATGTTTAAAATTTTCACCAAGAAAAGACAAAATCAAAAGTCAGTTAAAATTAAAATGATAAGCAGTGATCATGGAGGAAAGTTTGAGAATGAAAATAATGCAAACTTTTGTAATAAGAAAGGAATTACACATAACTTTTTTTTCCTAGAACTCCTCAAAAAAATGGAGCAGTAGAACGTAAAAATAGAACTGTACAAGAATGTGCTAGAACTATGCTAAATGGTAGTGATTTACCAAAAATAAATTAGGCCGAAGTAGTTGCTACAGCATGTTATATTTTGAATAGAATTTTAGTAAGACCATTAACCAAAAAAACACCTTATGAATTATTTTTTGGTAAAAAGCCAAAAGTATTTTATTTTAAAGTTTTTGGTACTAAATGTTTTATACTAAATACAAAATATAATTTAGACAAATTTGACGTTAAATCAGATAGAGTAATATTAATAGGTTATTCAAATAGAAGTAAGGCATATAGAGTTTTTAATATAAAAACTAACACCATTGAAGAAACTTTCCATGTCTTATTTGATGGAAATTTTAAAGTAACTAATATTAGTAATGATGAGGATGCAAATTTTAATCCTAGTGAGAATAACAAAATTACAAACAATGAAACTACTAACAATGAAAATAATAATACCGATAATTCATATTCAAGTAAAAGAATGAAATTTTTAAAAGGCCATCCTAAGGAAATTATTCTAGGAAGTATAGAATCAGTTGTAAAAACTAGAAATCAAGCAAATAAGATGAGTAATATAGCATTTATTTCAACCAACAACCCAAAAATCTAAAAGAAGCATCATTAGATGATTCATGGATTCTTGCCATGCAAGAAGAACTAAGTTTATTGGAATTGATGTTTGGGAATTAGTTCCACGACCTGAAATTCAATCTGTAATTGGAACTAAGTGGATTTCTAGAAATAAATTGAATGAACAAGGAGAAGTCATAAGAAATAAAGCATGTTTAGTTGCACAAGGACACATCTAAGAAGAAGGAATAGACTTGATGAAACCTTTGCCCCCATAACCAAATTAGAAGACATAAGAATTCTCCAAGATTTAGCAAACCATTATAATTTTAAATAATTTCAAATGGATGTCAAAAGTGCATTTTTAAATGACTTTATTAAAGAAGATGTATATATTGAGCAACCCCAATTTTTTAAAGATGAAAAACTCTCTAATCATGTTTACAAATTAAAAAAGGCGTTATATAGATAAGACAAGCACCTAGAGCTTGATATGAAAGACTCAAATCATACTTGATACGTCTAATTTTGAAATAAGTAAAGTAGATACTACATTATTTATGAAAAGAGTTAACAATGACATTCAACTTATACAAATACGTGTAGACGACATTATTGTTGGGTCAACAAATAAACAACTAAATAAAGAATTTAAATATATAATGACTAAAGAATTCGAAATTGGTCACATAGGAGAATTAACATTCTTTCTAGGTTTGCAAATTAGATAATTAAACAATGAAATATGTATAAGTCAAGAAAAATACGCTGAAGAATTAGTAAAGAAATTTGGAATATCTAACACAAGTGGTAAACCAACACCTATGGCAATTAGTGAGAAACTTAATAAAAAAGAAAATTTAAAAGGCGTTTATAAAAATATATATAGAGGTATGATAGGATCTTTACACTATATCACAACTAGTAAACCAGATATCATGCATAGTGTATGTGTAAATTTTGAACACTTTGTATTTGAATATTTGAATTATTTAAATATTTGAACCTTGGATTAAATATAATTAAATTGATTTAATAACCTTGTTAACCCCTTTTTAATAGATAACTACTGATGGTAAACTTGTTTTAGAATAATGTTTATAAAAATAAATACTTTGAAGAATATCGATAATGTGACCAAAAATCGTTTTATCGATAAATAGCTTTTTACTCATCAGAAGTTGTTCAAACATTTTTACATACACTGAAACACTTAGGAAATCATTAGTATGAAACAAAAATATTTTTCCATTTATGGAAAATAAAATACGATGATGTCATGGGAAGATATTTTGGACAATGAGCATTTAAGGAAAGTCTTAAGTGTTAAGTAAGAGATGTAAAGGTGTAAAGTAAAAAATCATATAAGGAACATGAAGGGAGCCTTGGCCATGTAAAGTGGAGTTAAGGAAGGGTGCTTAGGCTTGTGTATTCACTCTTTATTTTTTAAAGCTTAAAAATATAAAAAGAATCAAAAATGGTGGAAGTGGATTAGCAGTAATCCACTTTGTTCTTCACTTATCTTTCTCTAACTAGTTTAGTCTCTTCCAAACTTCACCAAAATTTCACTAACACCTGAGAACACCACATGAAGCTTAGATCTAAAGTCAAAAGTGGAAGAAGCATAGAGGGGATGGGGTTTCCAACTTAGGCCGTGAGCATGAGGAAGGAGGGGGAGCTTGGATTTGTGTTGTGAGAGCAAAAGGTGGTGTCTTTAGGCTTTTGAGTGATGATGGAAAGTGGTTCTTTTTTCTTGTATGTTTGAGCATATTTTTAGCTTGGTTTTGAGCGATTTATCTCACTATCTTGTATGTATATTTTGTGTGTGTGTATGCATGTGCAAATATAAAGTTAAAGTGACATTAACTAATTAAAGTTATAAACATCAGACCCTCTTGCTTTTGAAAGCAAATGACAAATTTATATTATATAACATTACACCTATTACCTTCTATAACATGTGGCATACCCTTGACTTGATGTTTAAATGGTTATTTGGATTGTATGTTGAATTTAAGTATGTTTGAAAGTGTTTAAAGTGAGAATAGTCTCTATAAGTGCACTTCGATATTCCTTAACTTTAACTTGTGCAAATGGAAGATCTATTAGCTTAACTTGGTATAATTTGTTTTTATTGTTCTTTACACATATTTTGGTGTATGTGACAGTAAATAAATGGTTTGGAAAGTTATAGAAGTTGTGAAACAAAGTTGTGGAAATTAGAAGCGAAAAGGTCGCTATCGCTGCACTTTGAAAATGTTTTGTGTTCGGCGATTTTCAAAGTCAACTTCAGAAGACATCCTAGGGGCTTCTTTGTATTTTTAATAAGTACTATAAGATTACTTATTACTGGAAAATAATGTAAGTTTAAATCATTTATTAACTTGTGAAACAAAGTAGCAAAAAGTTATAGCGAAAAGAAAGTCGCTATATGAGCACTTTGAAATGTCAAGTTTTTGGGAATTTTTATAATTAATTTGAAAGACATTATTAGAGGTTTATTTGCATTTTTAATAAGTACTTACTGTAAAAAAATTAAGTCTTAAAACACCCGTTTAAATGGTGAAAATTGGTCGCAAAGTTCTTGCTTTTCTATGGTGTTCTTTATCAAGGATTTTTAACAGCATTTATAAATGCTGTAGTAAGTTACTTAAGGTTTTAAGTGTCTAAAAACGATGTTTAAATTTGATATTTTTTCGAATAATTTTAGGGATGTTTTCTAACATATTTTGCAGTATTTTAAAGTTGGTTTGAAGTTTAAATATATTTTTGGTAATTATTTATGAATTTTTGAAGTAAAGGAGTATTAAAATATAAAACATGCTTTTAGTCAAATTTCAAACTTAGTTATTTTCAAGTAATATTTTACATAGATATTTAAAGCCTAATTATAAGTATTTTAAAGTATTTATATATAAGTTTGGAAAAGTAGGTTAAGTATTTATAAAAGAATGAAAGGTAGTTTTGATTTATAACACTTATGTTATAATAAATGGTTTTGTAAATTTAAGTAAAAGTATATTAGCTTGTGTAATAACTGTAAACATACTTAGATCTTTAAAAGAATGTTTTTAAAGATAATAACATGTATAGAATGGTTTAGCTTTGTTGCAAAAACGTGTTTACAACATTTGTCTTTAACCTCTTTTGATTATATTTAGTAATATAATTTGATCTTTAAAAGAATGTTTTAAAGATAATTATAAATGAAATGGTTTTGGGTTTGTACTAACAATGTTTTTAATGAAATTTATTTTTAACCATTAAAGTATACTTGAGCAAATGTGAAATCTTGTTTAAGATTTGTGAACATTCTTATACCGTTTGGAATAAGAATATGGATACATCTCTAAGTATTGAAAAGAGTAGAAATGAATAGTGAAAAAGAAGTATATGTGTGTATATATTTTGTAAAGGTATTTTAAATATATATATATAAGTATTTACAAAGAGGTTTTAATTAATAAAAGGATTAATTAAATAAAAAGATATTAGAAGTCGCTTATGTGACTTAATCATGCTTTGCGTGACTTAATTATGCTAGGTATGTTCACTCATTTATGGGAATTATTTAGTCGCGTACTTAGCACTAAAAGCCAACGAAGTAGGCTTGTCTATCTGTGAGAGTTAAGAATGAAATGTTAAGGCTTTGATGCAACCAGTACTCTAACTTACCTGACTTTACACTTGACCGAGGGATAGTGTACGTTGAAAAGTTCGAAAACATGATAAGTATACGAGACATGGTTTCATAGGCGATTATCTATTTTGAACTTGATAGTTGACTAGTCAACTATCAAACTTGACCAAATTAACTTGGAAAGTATCTAAAACTTCATGATTTCATACAATTTGAGAACCCCTGGGGATGAGCACTGGTATGAAACATCTCAAGCTTTAAGAACTTATATATACGAGATCCCCGGGGCTCCTCTTTATATACTATTCGCTTAATTCTAAAAGAATCGGAATTGGGTTAAATGGAAATTCATCGATTTAGTTTTGAAGAGATCAAGATTGGTAAGTGTTTTACATAACGAAAACCACTTCAAAACTGATAAACGGGTTCTGTGTTTTAGAAGCGATTGTGAAGTGGAATGCAATAGAGTTGAACTGTCTATCCTAAGGTTAAGTTCAAGAGAGAGGTCAGCGTTAGAATTCATTGGATGACTTATGCTAGGATCCTTATAGAGATTCATGGAGTGCTTGAAATGCTGGGATCCTTATGGAGATCCATGTTCTATTTGAACGCTAAAAACTCGTGTAAGAGATGTCGAGCGTAGCCTTGACATCGAAATGACAAAAAATAGAGTAAGATGCATAGACTGGGTGGAGTTGTTATCCTCAGGGGTATTATCAATTGCATATTAGATATGCTTTCAGTATGTTGGGCGTCGGGATTTGATGATATCTGATACCTCGCCTTTATGCCAGGGCCTACTATGTTTACCTTAATTGTTATTTTATCTAGAAATATACGAAGCTTAGAAGGTACTTTCTAACCCTTGTCAGGAGGCTGGCCTTAGTTGTTCTAGGGAAGTTTCTAACGGAAAATCCATATGCTAATGTATCTTAGCAGTTTTGTTTGTATGCCTATTGAATATTGTTGTGGTGTGATTAATGTAAGCATCACACCTATTTTTTGATTTATATTCTTCACCCTAGACATTATCTAATATATAACAATATGTACTTATTAAATGTGTATTTCTTTTGAGGGGATAACCGTTACAGTATTTCATACGGTCTCAAAAGTACTGATATATGCTAGCTACATATTTCTTGAGTTTCACTTACTAGACTTAGGTCTGACATGTTGTTTTTGTTTTCCATAAATTCCTTATGTGCTCTTTCGAGTAGTCCGAGAAAGGCAGGTTTTCGTTGATGTTCATTGGAGCTCGAGGAGACAAGCTGGACGTTTCACTTACCATAGTATTCTTATTTATGCTGCATTACTATTATGTTTGTATCATCATTTGGGAGGACAGGTTGTTATAACTGTCTAGGCTGATAATAGTATTTAGAATTGTAACTTTGAAATGTTATGTATCTTAGAGTGATAGTTTTGTACCGTCTTTTGATATTATATGCTGTGCAGTTAAAGCGCTCGACAGATTCAAAGTGGTAGAGGTGCAAAAAGTCATAGCGGGGATACAGCGAGGATATAGCGGGATATAGCGGATGGCTCTAAAATAGCATATAAAACTCGTACTTAATGTTTTTACAAATATATAAATGGTAATTAAATGAAAAATTATCATTCAATTGAATTATAATTAATACATAAATAATTTTTAAAAAAAACATGTGTGAAAAGAATATACTTTAAATAAACGTAAAACTGTTATATAACATAATTGAATTTAGTAGAATATTAGAGTATTTACATTTCTGAAAATATATTAAAAATTAAATCAAATAAATTAGTTTATTAATTTTTATAATGTATAAATGCAATTTTTCAATTCATTTTATTAAAGAAGATATAGCGGAAATAGCGGAATATAGCGGGAATAACGGGATATATCGGAAATAGCGGGGCTTAAAGCGGAAAGGCTATATTTTGGGGCTATATGGAAATATCATAGCGGTAGAAATCCGCTATGAGATATAGCAGGGTTATAGCGGGGTAATAGCGGGGCATTAACTACGCAGATTATATGTTATCATTCCATTATGAGATTTTGATATTGTGTTCCTTCTTTCATGTTATGTTTTCTTTTTTCTTTTTATTTTATCTCAACAAATTTTTTTCCGGCATTTGGATGCTCGGCACAAGAATACCATGGATGTATTAATACCATCATTTTAGGGTCAAAAAAGTGGATGTGACATCTGATACCAGAGGTAAAGGTCAAGCGAGAACCTTGGCTTTGGTGGGGTATGACTCATTAAGAGTAGGGTAATGGAATACCCTAGCATGATTTGACCGTATTATGCATATGAGAGCGTATTTGTATTTGTTATAGCATATGCATTAATGGTAATTCTAACTACGAAAAGTAAATATAACGATTCTGACACGGCCTTCGAAAATCGACACCCGTACTTCACTTGTACTCGAATGCCGCAGATTCAAACGCCGAATCTGGCTCGCCGGAGCTTATAACACAGTAAGTATAACAACACAGCGGAAGAAAGAAATGAATGATATCATATACAACTCCAATGAATACAATATCCAGAATGATATACAACAATGATATCAATTTGATACAAGAATATCAGAGACAAATAATGTTACAGCGGAAACAACAGAAGTGATAACTCCAAACGATCTTTAAAAGAGAATGCGTCCAACAACTCCAACATCAAGCTCAAACCACCATCACGATGCACAAAGATAAGCAAGTGCAGTCATCCGGACGAACTCAAAAAACTGAACTAGCTCCAACTAATCTACTAAACCTGACTATCTGAAAACCCCAACTCTAGACTGCCCGTGTGGAAAATTGTGGGCACCCAGAGTTTAGGAAGGGAACAATAAACTCCGGGTCAGTCATGGGACTGGTATGAGTAACAAAACAATTTATCTTTAAAACAAACAACAAAGGAATTTTAAACATTGAAATCTGCAATGCTTTTTGGAAAATGAAACTACCATAAGGCCTCCCACCACACACACAATGCAATCGCAGACTTGGAGGAGATTTCTTCTTATGATAGTCAAATATGCTTAATACGAGAAAACTCTTATGATATTATTACTAGTGCATAGTGTGTGAAAATCCTTTCGAAAATATAATATTAATCTTAGCCAGCATAGGTACCATTATACTATGCCTACTATAGCTACCATTTTAAATGGCAGGTTCTATAACTAAAACCGTACAAGGTTCGTATTGTTTCTTTGGATTTTCCAACAAATGGTCAGGCTAAGGAACTTCCTATGCCACATGGGAACGCCTCTGGAGGGACGCCCCGAGAACCTACCTGGCTCTCTGCCAACACAAGGCCGGTTACCCCCTTCCCGGGTAGTGAACCTGAGATATGCCACCCCCGGTCGTTTGCGACCTTTATCCGAGGTGCCTCGATCACAAAGCAACAATCACACAGTAAATGAGATTGGAGCAACCACACAGGTAAAATATATGGGCTCCATACCATGATACCACCTTTTTCCAGAAGGAATGGACATACCCTAGGGGAGCTACCCCTAAAACCTTGCCGCATCTTTCCTGTTTCGACCATTACCAGTTTGTGAGGCTCGATGAGGTCTCGTCCATAAAGCTACGCTTCTTCACAAAGCCATGCTTTGATCAACAAATGATCAGCAGCACTCAGCATGCCACACTACCAAATTGGGAGTATATCACTGATAACCTTCAACTACATAACCTCTGAGCTCGTATGTCTCAGAGAAGGGTGTTAAGCTAAGAGAATAAATTCTCCGCCACCAAACAGAAATGTATTCGAAAGAAATCAGCTTTATATCTCAAAGTGTAATGTCATACATACAACCATACAAGTCTGTTCTGGGTTCGAACAGAACCGAAGGCACTTCCAAAGAAGCCCTTGCAATCCGGGTATTCACAATCCCGATCGGACTTCCCATCACTTAGGGAATCTCTATACCGGAGCCACTCGGTGTAGAGACAATTGATAGGTTATCCTATGATTCCTATCGTTCTCGCAAACACCCGGTCTTCAACACCGATCTTCAAATGCTATCCATTCACGTCGTATCACTATTCGAAATGGGTTATATGACACAAAGTCCTCTCCCGGCTAAACCGAATAATGAGCGTAATATTTAAAAACATATGGATATTGGGATTTCAGTTAAGTCACAACTTATTACCCAAAACTTCTCTTTCAAATGGTTTAAACAAATTACCATTTTAATCTTTTACACAAAAAGATTCATCTCACAAAGTTCGCCCAGTTTCACAAAGATCTATACATAGATTTTCAAATCGATTTCCATTTCAATTGGATTAACTCATTAAATCTTTAAATCAAGATTTAATTGATAGCTTTCAAAACAATTCCATTTCGACCTTTTATACAAAAGGTACACCTTTCCAATTCCAAAACAAAGTTCAACAATCTTTCACAAAGGTTTATTCATAAATTGGAAAACCATTTTCATTTCAAACTTGAAATCCTTTTGACACAAATTGGAAATTCATTCCTTATATGAAAGCTTCTATTATTTGAAAACAAATAGTTTTCATTTCAGAAAATCTGATTCTTTTATACGAGTTAAAGTCCTTGGGTTAAATTCAAATTCTCAAAACCATACTTTTAAAATGGTTTAAATTCATATAAACACATTTATAGCATCTTTGACCATAATTTCCAAACATGGAATTCAATTCCTTATCTTGAATTCAAATTCAAATTAAATTATTTAAATTGAAAAACTTTACCAAGTTATTCAAAATAACTTCTCTTTAAAAACTCCTTTTCAACAGCTTTAACATTTAACCCAAATCCATTTCCAAAATCAATTGAAATTAAAATTTCAATTTCAAAAACATTAAATTTAAATTATCTGTGACTTAACCGATTTCCTCGGGAAATCCATATTTGTGTGTGTATAAGTGTGGTCCAGGGGTTTTACACAGTAGTGCAACATCATTCAATCATCACTGATTCAAACACAGAAATATAGTTGATAAGCGGTATAAACTATAACGCTTTTCGTTCATTCACAAATTCACAGATAATATACAAATGTATCACAAATAAATGAATAAATTATACACAGTTCAATCCATAGAATAAAATATCACAGATCAGATAGGACAATCAATTCAAGGCATCTCATACAATACAATCATTCATAAGTAAGGTCTAGTATTCAATACTCATTTAAAAGCAGGATTAATTAATTGTTTAATCCTAATTAATTCAATTTATTTCCAATTAAATTAATTACTTGTGAATTAATTATCCAATCCTGATTTATTAATTACAAATTATTTGATATGAATTAATTAATCAATCTCCTTAATTAATTGCATTATCCTTAACTAATCATATTAATTAAATTAACCTTTAAACCAATTACATAACTAATTAACCCTTTAATTAATTATTTTAAGAAATTAAACCTTTAATTACTTACCATTAAGCAATCATCTCATAACAATTAATCATTAATCACCAATTTATCTATTGATTTTCTTAAGTTGATTAAACTAAATTAATTAACTTTGATTAATCAAAATATCCAAATTTAATTACAAGAAGTAATTAATCCTTAATTACTTTCATTAAATAATTTCATTTAAACCATTTATAATTGATTATTTAAATTACTTAATTCTTAGTTAATTATCTTCATTAACTAATAACATTTTTCTAATTATAAATAAATCTAAATCATTAATTTATAAATTAAATAAATTATTCCTTAATTGTCTTATTAATTAAATCACTTAATTACTTTAATTATCTCTAAGGTAATCCATTTCTTTATTAATGACTTCATTAATATTAAACATTACACTTCTGAATTTAAATTCAAATAAAATCAGAAAACTGTCAGGTTTTTACAAAAGCCTGGAACAACAACTGACTCGAATCGAACAAAATTTGCTTCGAGTCATTTCCTTCTTTGCTTCGAGTCAAGTACTCGAATAACTCGAGTCTACTCCGAGCTCGAACTTCTGCATACCACTAAAGTTCATCAGAACTTCAAACTGCACGGTGCACGTGCACGTCGCCAACGATCAACTCAAGTCGCCACCACTTCATCGAGCGCGTTGTCGATCACCTACGAGTCAATCTACGACCACCAGCACGACGTCGTCTATTCGAAATCAAAATCGAGTTCGAAACTCAACCCTGGGAACAACACCAGAAACAACCCATCCAAACCTGTCAACGCCTTGTTCCAGCAATCCCGACCCCCATCTTTCCTACAACTCCGGCCAACTCCTCGTCTACGACCACGCTTCCATCACCCAAAATCCCATTACACTCGATCAACTCAAACAGCCGTGGAGATCAAATTACCACGCCTAGCTAAAACTAGGGTTCTAAACAAAACTTGGTCGCAGCAGCCACCACAACTCCTAGATCACCATACTGAAATTTTTCCCATCATCTTCGATCGCTCCTCCATCAATACTGAAGATTCTGACCTCCCAGCATAAAAAGATTATCAGAGATCATCAAAAACCCATATTTTGATGATCCCAGAACTGCACCCTAAATGCTTAACTAAAAATAGAGATTTTGCTTTCAAGAATCAAGTTTTTGTTTTAACATTTGATTCATATGCCTGAATCCATAAATTGTGAAGATTGAATTTTGACTTATTTAAAGCTTTGCTCTGTTCTTTCAATTTCCAGTGGAAATGCTAAGTTGTTTTAGCTTGAATACATTTTTAGATTAAAGCTTATGCTAAAACAAACAAGTTTTTTTTTGATCTTGAATTCAAATCATGCCTTGATCATGAGAACATGATTTTTGAAGCTGAAACTAGAGCTTGAAACCAGAAACAAAGTATCACAGTGAATAACTGTGCACATACATTCACCCCTCACTCATGTGTATCCAGAAAAACATACATATATACAAATATTCTCATCACAGATACTTGCCACAGAATCATGTTTACAATTTTAAAAGGAAAGGTTACTCACAGTGATTTCCAGAAGAAACAGAGTTTTCTTTTATGTTGAAACAGGTTGAAATTTGCAAGCTGAAACCTTCCTTGATCTCTGGTTTGTTTTGATTGTGCTGTTGTTTTTAAGTTGTATTTTGTTTAAGTATGAAATAGTATTTGCTTCAGATTTTTTCCTTGTTTGGAATGGACGAACTGAAATGAAGATTGATATATGAAAAGGAAGTTTACAGGGGATATGTTTTGTACAGGGTGATATTAATATCTTGTACCATATATCAGAGATTTTTCCAAAGGGTGGCTGACGTGATAAGCTAATACTTATCCATTGTTTTTCACTTGATCTTTGTCTTCCCTTGCAAGCTAATACATATATATTTTTGTTTTCTTTCTTTTACAAGTGTACATATATATTTTTCATATTTGAATGTATATTTCATTTTCTTCTTATACTTATTATTTTGTAATATAAATGAATTTCTATATTTAATATGTTGTTTAAATTTATCTAATGTGTTACTTTATATATTTTACATAGATGATTAACATGTTGTTTGAATTTATTTATGTGTTTATTTTTTTTATTTTATAATTTATCTTATATATATTAATTTCTAACTTATATATTACTTTTTGACTTTAATACGTATTGTCTAAACATCCTTTGAAAATTATTTTATATCAATTACAAAATATAACTTTCAAAATATTCATTAATATTTATTTGTATAAATAAAGGCACGTCTAATTTAATCATATCCAAAATCCAAATACAAAATTATTTTGTAAGATATTTAAATTCAAATTCCAATTTCAAATTCTATTCTCGATCTATTTTATATACACATTTATCCCAAATATCCAAATTAATTCTCAATTAATTCATAGTTTAACTAAAATTTGATATTAATTACCAATTATTTCACAATTTTTATTCAAAAATTAAATTAATTATCAATTTAAATTTAGTAAAAATCTGGGATCGTTACAGTAAAGATCTTATATAAGGTAACTTATATAAGTGTGAATATTAAATTATGATTTAATTTGTGTAGGGGTTAATAATGTTCATTCGTTACCCTCATTAGTTTGTTTAACGGTATTCGACTAGTTTATATGCATTGTTATTCTCTACAAAATGATTTGACATGCTAGACCAGTTTATGAGCATTATTATCATTTGTAAAATTATTAGCTTAATATTGTTCGGCCAGTTTACAAGCATTGTTATCATTTATTAATTTATTAGTTATGCTTGGTCGTTTGTGAGCATTAACTATTGTTTATTGATAGCTGATTTGTGCTCGACCAGTTTATGAGCAGTTATACCTTTGACTTTATGGGTTGGGTAGATAGTATTTGTAGGTCTATTGAAACGAACACCTTATGAATTAAGTTTCATAATTTGACTATAAGGAATTCGGTGACAATGTTGGGTTACAGGTTAAATTTAGCAAAAAGAGGTTTACTATAATCTAAAGGAAAGATAAGTTATTTTAGAGAATGAATACTTATGAAAAGATTATATATAAGAAAATAATTTTATATAAGTATGATTTATAAAATATGTTCTATAAACAAAGAGGATTTAAGCGCTTATTTTGAGAACATAATCCCGGTGTCTTTGAAAATGTTTTTCAAGATTTTGGAAGAATAATAATAGTGTTATTTGAAAGAAAATATTTGGGAAATTGTTTTATGAAATTGATACCATGTAGCCTGACGGGATGTCCACTTCTCTACTTAGTACTATCATACGAAGTATTTGATACCGCTTTGAAAATGATTTAGGGTTAAGTCCCAAAAGTATGATTTGGATGTACTGAACTTACTTTTGTCACTTGAAAATAATTCGATGATGACTATAGCATCAATGACATTCATTTTTGTCTCTTTGAGTGGGGAATGCTACAGAGTTGTTCTGCTAAAACAGAATTTAGTTTAATCCCTAAAGTATGATTTGATATACAAAGGATATACATATATATTATTATTTCAATTGAATTGAAGTAAAACACGCTATTTAGTTCTAAAGTTTTCCTTAAAGAAGTTGATATAAAATATATAGTAGATTAAATAAAGATTTTCAAATAAGCTTTCTATATGGAAAAGATTTGTTTGTATGCTATGAATGGTGCCCTAGTGGTAATGGCATAACCCAAATGATTAAGAAACCTTTTTATGTTTTCTCTTTATAGAAAAAAGGGTGGTTAATAAATAATTTTAACCTTGTTAAGTTGTTTTATTAACACATGTATCCTATACATTAGGGCAGTATGGTATATGCATCATGTTATGATATGTTGTTTTGGTGGTTTTCATTTATTAAAATGAATGGAATTTTCGGTGATTTTGGATAGTCGAAAACTTTCGGATCATTATAGAAACTTGAAGCAAAGAGTTTTTGTGAAAATATAAAAGTTGATTTTTTGTAACTCTTGAATTGAGAAGGTCGTAAGTTAAAGCAAGTTTTAAATGGTTAAACATACTTGTTAAGTTAAAAAAAATTGATGTTTTGTACATACTCTTAGGATGTAGTAGAGTATTTTATGAGTAAATGTGAAGTAAGTTTTCATGGAATGTTTTATAAATGAAGTTATAAAATGTCTATAAACTTGAAGTTATGTTTTTATGAAATGGTTCGTAAATGATTTTAGTATTAATGAGATATACTATTTATGTAAAAGAATGGATAAAAAGATATTGGTGTAGTTAAGAAACCAATAAAATATATCTGTAAGTTATACATAGGCCATTTTATTCATATGAATGTTCTTGATCCGGTATTCGAGTACATGATTTCGAGGTGATTTACACTAGTCTGAACAAGGATTATTCACTTGATTCTTAATGGCGAACACTTAATACAGATTCTTGATATGATCTCGTAGTTATCTATCATAGTATATGGCCATGTAAGGAGAATAGAAGTTTCTAATCAAGGAACCTGATCGAAGTCTACACTAGAGAGGTTGAGTAATCGATACTAATTTGAAAGTGAAATTATGTGATCGAGCAAGTGATCGGAATTGATATTGAGTATAGATTATTCATGTACATCGTACGGGCTTTAGTATATATATGAATACTATTTTTTTGGCTTATGGCAAGTTTGGGTAACGACTCTTCGATTTGTTTTGAGGTAGCATGAATAATCCACTAAGTAATGACCTGAGGCTATTGAGCGTAAGATACGCTTAGTAAATTGTTTAACGTCCTTGTGCAATAAGAGGATTTTTGAACTTGAGTAAACCGTGGGCTTTGGTTGCTAGAAATTTTGAATACTGTTAAGTATTGATATGTGATTGTTTCCTTTTGTTACTCATTTTGGAATTTCAAGGATGAAATATTCTAAGTGGGGGGTAATGTAACGACCCGAAATTTCGAACACTTCATATTTAAATATTTGAATCTTGGATTAAATATGATTAAATTGATTTAATAATCTTGTTAACTACCTTTTAATGAATAACTAATGATGGTAAACTTTTTTATAAACTTAACTACTATGAAGAAATATCGGTAATGTGATCGAAAATCGTTTTATCGATAAACAGCTATTTACTCGTTAGAAGTTGCTCAAAAAAAAATTCATACACTAAAACTCTTAGGAAATAATTAATATGAAATACAAATATTTTCCATTTTTGGAAAATAAAATACGATGATGTCATGGGAAGATATTTTAGAAAATGAGCATTTAAGGAAAGTCTTATGTGTCAAGTAAAAGATGTAAATGTGTAAAGTGAAAAGCATGCAAGGCACATGGAGGGGGGACTTGGCCATGTAAAAGAGAGTTAAGGAGGGTTCTTAGGCTTGTTATTCACTTATTATTTTCTGTTGGGTGTGTTTCCAACACTACCAACCCAGCTCCACACTACCGAACCAGCTGCCTCCCAGGACCTACCGGACCAACCCAGCTCCACACTACCGAACCAGCTGCCTCCCAGGAGCTACCGAACCAACCCAGCTCCATACTACCGAACCAGCTACCTCCCAGGAGCTACCGGACCAACCCAGCTCCATACTACCGAACCAGCTACCTCCCAGGTGCAACCGGACCAGAACCACCGGACCACTCCTCACAACTATCACCGAACCAGGGAGTACCGAATCAACATTGCCAGGCCAGATTACATCAGCCCAGGCCCGCCAGCAGCTTTATACATCCAAGACCCCTACCCCCAGCCTCACTCTATAAATAGAGGGGCAGAGGTACAACAATGGGGGACAAGTTTGAGAGCTCAAGCACGGAGAGAACTTTCAAACAACTTTCATATACTTGTATCAAAGCTTTGTACTTGTAATCTGAACAAGAAAGGAGAAATAATATAAAAAGTGGACGTAGGCACATTCTGGCTGAACCACTATAAATCTGCGTGTCTTTTACAGTTTAGTCCCTGCTTTTCATATATTTGCATAAATTACCCAAATCACAAAGAACAACATAAAATCAATTAAATCATACGACTGGGAGGTGTTTGTCCATTTTTTGTGCAAACATTTTTGGTGCTTTCACTGAGAACCTAGAAGCTCGAAGCTTCAGCTTCTTCCACTTAACCTTCTTCCTAACAGCGTCGTTCATTGCTTGGAAAACATGCCTCCCAAGCAGAAGAAAGATGTTAACAAAGGAAAAAACATCGCAACCAGCAGTCTCCCAGATCCAGTGGTCACGGATCAAGCAAATCGTCCCCCTCCAGTAGCAGTACCAAATGAAGGTCAGGCAAATCCGACCACCCCTGCCGCGGAACAGCCGGCAGCAATTAGTAGGGCAGATCTAGACAGGGTTGTGGCTGAAGTGACTAACCGCTTCACGTCCCAGCAGGAAGCCTTGGTGGACCATCTCATGTCACGCTTAAGGGATGCTGAAGAGTCCAACCGCAACACTGAATCATGGAGTGAGTCCCAGTCTGGAGGATCTCAGAGACAACAAAGATCTTCCTTCTTTGAAGGAGCTAACAACAGAAGCGGTCGTGGTAGGAGCCGAGATCGAGCACGGCCCGAAGTTAGGCCTGAGGAAACGCTTGGAACCGAACCCAACGGGGGAGGTACCGGGTGAAGGTCAACTATAGCTGAGCCGGTTGCACTGCCTAACCACGGAAACGCCAATGAACGGGGCCGAGCTAGAGTCCAGCCCGAAGTTGGACCCGAGGAAGTGCTTAGATCAGAACCCAACAGGGGAAGATCAAGGCAAGGGCCAGCTGTAGCTGATCCTAGCATGCTCCCAGAAAACCAAAGACAGCCACCGGAAAATATCAGGAATGATAGACGCTACCATCCCTACAGGTCATCTGGACGGAATCAATCCCACAGAACAGAACCAAACTCGTTTCTATCTGCTCCAAATTCTGATGAAAGGATGGCACGTTTGTTCAGAGAGTGCGTCCAACGGGATCAAAGAGATCGAGGAATAGGCGCTAGGGTAACCAGCCCTTTCGCCCGCAATATCGAATTTGCTATCACCCCCCGAGAATGGAAAATGCCAACAATGGAACCTTACAAAGGAACCTCCGACCCCATTGTACACTTACAGAGATACACACAGCATATGCTCATGAGTGGGGCAACAGAGGGAGTACTGTGCAAATGCTTTCCACTATTCTTAGCAGATCTATCTACCTCCTGGTTTTGTCATTTACCCCAGGGATCCATCAGCTCGTGGGAAATGTTGAAAGAAAGGTTTATCAGTCAGTTCCGCATTCATGTGGAACAACCCAAGGACGCTTATTCCTTATCCAGTATCAAACAGAAACCTGGAGAGAAACTGCAGCAATACCTAACCCGATTCAATGTCGCAAAGGCCGCAGTCCAAGATGCCGATGAGAAGCTTATCCTAATGGCCCTCTGTAGTAGTGTGCATCCGGATACTAAATTTGCTAGAAGGTTGACAAAAGAAAAACCAGCTACTTTACCCGATTTCTTCCATGAAGCCGGGAAATATATGAGGCTTGAAGATGCTGCCACTGAGGGGCAGTCAGGGCAACAAAATAAGGCAGCTCACGGCAACACGCCCGCTGCAGCGAAGGACGTTCAAAGAAATGATTCTAGAGACAACACTGGGGGCAAGAAGGGAGAAAAGCGCCTATATCAGCCAGGGCCAAGATTCGAAACTTACACTCCTTTGAACGAGACCATTGAAAACATCTTCCTTGCCACCCAAGACGAAGTTAGATACAAACGACCACCATACAAGAAGGAATCAGATAACGCACAGAAGTATGGAAAGTTCTGCCGCTTCCACGAATCTCATGGGCATGATACCAATGAATGCCATCATCTCCGGGACTTGATTGAAGAACACATCAGAAGGAAAAGACTGGAACGCTACGTAAGAGGTCAGAACAGGGCTCCAGCTCCTGCCAATGAGAACCCAAGGCTACCCTCACCAGAGATAGGCAGAGGAAATCGCAACACTAGCGGCTCTAGTCAAGAGAAGATAGTGGTCCATACCATCTCGGGAGGACCGCACATTGCCGACAGAAGCTGGGCAGAGATGGAAAGATATGGAAAGTCGCTTAGAAACAATGAAGACTGTGTTAATTCTGTCATAGAAGAGCGCCACCCGAAGCGGAAAGAGAATGATGACATCACATTCGGTAGGCGTGACCTAGAAGGAAGGCAATACCCTCACATGGATCCCATGGTTATCTCTGCCCGGCTCGGTCCAGCCGAAGTTTTCCGAATTCTAGTAGACACTGGAAGCTCAGTGAATATCCTATTCAAACATGCATTCGACAAAATGAAACTATCAATGAAGGATGTATCTCCCTGCAATAAACCACTACACGGTTTCACTGGAGATGCGAAGATGCCCCTCGGGCAACTGGACCTCTTTGTTGAAATTGGAAGCCATCCCCGCTCCGTTGTATGGAAACAGACATTTGTGCTGATAGAAAACCACTCGACCTACAACGCCTTCTTAGGAAGGCCAGCCTTGTCTGACTTCCAAATTGTCCTAGCCCCATGGTGCCTAAAGATGAAATTTCCAACGGATAATGGAGTAGGGGAAGTAGAAGGAGACCATGACGTTGCTCGAGACTGCTATGTGACTGAACTTCGCAACAACCACAGGAAGGATAAAGGGAAAAGTGTAGAGGTTGCCCTCTGCACAAAAAGTTTGGAAGCATAGCAACTAAAGAAAGCCCCTCCTCTTCGATATACCAGCGACCCTTTCAATGAATTAGACCCCAGGGACAAAGAGGAGGAGGCCACTGCCGAGCCTGCAGAGGCTATGGAATTTGTATCTATAGACAAACATGACTCGAGTAGACTATTGAAAATCGGGTCCCAACTAAAAGCTGAGTTGAAGGAGCAACTCATTGACTTTCTCCGCCACAACTTGGATGTATTCGCATGGTCACATGCTGACATGACCGGAATCTCCCCTGATATAGCATGCCACGTACTAAACATTGGTCCTACCAAGGCGCCCGTAAAACAAAGAAAGAGAAGTATGGGGGCAGAACGATCAGCAGCCCTCGATGAAGAAGTAAAGAATCTACTTGCCAATGACTTTATACGAGAAGCCATCTACCCAGAGTGGATCGCCAACCCGGTGCTGGTAAAGAAGGCTAATGGGAAGTGGCGAACATGCATTGACTTCTCCAACTTGAATGACGCATGCCCGAAGGATTGCTTCCCACTTCCCCGAATCGATCAACTTGTAGACAGCACAGCCGGGCACGAACTCTTATCCTTTATGGACGCATACTCAGGATATAACCAAATTCCTATGCATACTCCCGATCAAGACCACACTAGTTTCATCACTGACTGGGGTTTGTACTGTATAAGGTAATGCCTTTCGGACTTAAAAACGCAGGAGCCACCTACCAGCCTCGTCAACAAGATGTTTGCAGGGCTAATAGGACAAACTATGGAAGTGTATGTGGATGACATGCTGGTAGAGTCAAGGAAAGCCGACGATCACGTAAGCCACCTGGGCGAGATGTTTCAAGTACTTCGCCAGTATGGAATGAAACTTAATCCTCTAAAATGCTCCTTCGAAGTATCATCAGGAAAGTTCTTGGGATTCATCGTCCATGCCAGAGGGATTGAAGCAAACCCTGAACAAGTCCGAGCTCTAAACGATATCAAAATACCTTCCACTCGAAAGGAAATGCAAAGCCTAAATGGGAAAGTGGCCGCCTTAAGCCGATTCATCTCCAAAGCAACGGACAAGTGCGTCCCCTTCTTCGAAGCTCTAAAGAAAGACAAAGGAAAGTTCGAATGGATTGACGAATGCTTAACCGCTTTCCTTAACTTAATCGAACACCTCCAGAAACCACCAGTACTCTCGACTCCAAGCGAAGGCGAAGAGTTATACCTATACCTTGCTGTGTCATCTCACGCCCTGAGCGCTGCATTGGTAAGAGAAGACAACCGCACGCAGCGGCCAGTATACTTTGTAAGTAAGAGGTTTATGGGGGCAGAAGTCAGATATCCTAAACTTGAGAAGCTAGCATACTGTTTACTAATCACATCATGGAAACTGCGTCACTACTTCCAGTCCCATTCCATCAAAGTTCTGACCGACCAACCACTGAGGCAGGTACTCCATCGCCCCGACACTTCTGGGCGACTACTTAAATGGTGCATTGAACTAAGTCAGTATGATATCACCTATCACCCTCGCACCGCCATCAAGGGACAAGCCATGGCCGATTTCATTGCAGAATTCACTACCAATGAAGGTAAGGAGCAATCGGAAATAGCATAAGACATCAAGTGGAATCTCTTCGTGGATGGTGCGTCAAACGAACAAGGCTCGGGGGCAGGTGTGGTAATAATCACTCCTAGGGGAAATAAGATGCACTATGCTATAAGGTTGGAGTTCGCTGCCACCAACAACGATGCACAGTATGAAGCAGTGATAGCTGGATTAGAACTTGCCTTAGAAATCGGAGCCAATTCTTTGCGTCTTCATAGCGATTCTCAACTTATTGTTAATCAAATACTAGGAGAATTCCAGGCTCGAGAAGAACGACTCATAGCATATTTAAAGAAGACTAAGTTACTTCTCAGTCGATTGGACCACTACTTAGTCAAACACATCCCTCGCGAAGAGAACCGAGAGGCCGACGAATTGGCAAAGCAAGCAAGCGTGAGAGACGGCGATATTTCCGGAACAGTAGCCATCTCGAAGCAACTAACCCCAAGTTTTGAGCAAGTGAATCTGATATCCGCAACCGAAGAAGCAACTTGGATGACTCCCATCCAAGACTACTTACAAAGTGGCACACTACCCAACGGGCGTAACGAAGTCAAGAAAATCTTGAGGAAAGCTTCCCGCTACACAATACAAGAGGACACCCTCTATCGGCGCGGATTCTCTAACCCCCTATTAAGGTGTGTCGTTGGAAGGGAAACCAAGGAAATCTTATCCAACATTCATCAAGGAAGCTGCGGAGATCACACCGGAGGGCAAACTTTAGCAAAAAAGATACTCCGATATGGATATTTCTGGCCCACCTTAAGCAAGGACGCCTTAGATTTCGTCAGAAAATGTGACAGATGCTAGAGGTTCGCTAAGATTCTGCGACTACCAACAACTGAGATTACTCAAATGACCAGCCCGTGGCCCTTTGCAGTATGGGGAATTGACTTAATCGGCGAACTACCAATGGGCCGAGGCGGGGCCAAATATGCTATAGTGGCAGTCGACTATTTCACCAAATGGGTGGAAGCAGAACCCCTGAATAAAGTATCTTCAGCAAAAGTTATTAACTTCTTGATCAAAAATGTTCTGTGCAGGTACGGAGTCCCATTCAAAATCATATCAGACAATGGACTTCAGTTTGACAGCGAGGAATTCGCCAACTAGTGCCAAGAGCACGGAATTAACAAAAGCTTCTCATCCGTAGCGTATCCCCAGGCAAACAGACAAGTCGAAGCCGTCAACAAAATTCTGAAAACTTTAATAAAAAAGAAACTCGAAAAGTCAAAGGGCGCTTGGGTGGATGAACTCCCTACGGCACTGTGGGCCTATCGCACATCCTTCAGAACATCAACAAGGCATACTCCTTTCTCTTTGGCATACGGATCGGAGGCTATGCTCCCAGTTGAAACCATCGTGCCTTCCCACCGTAGGATCCACTATAACCCAGAAGAGAACGAAGAACTCCTTCACATGTCTTTGGATCTAATTGAGGAGAGAAGAAATGATGCAGTCCTCAAAGCAGCAGCCCACAAGCAAAAAGTGGCAGCACAATACAACTCCAAAGTCAAGCATCGTACCTTACAAGAAGGGGATCTTGTCCTCAAGCGAATCTTCCCTCGCCCCGGAGCACTAGATCCAATCTGGGATGGACCATATATAATTCATAAAGATCTCCACAACGGAGCTTATATTTTGTCAACAGTGGATGGAGAGGTGTTCCAGAGGGCATGGAACATCCAACACCTCCGTCGATACTTTTCTTAACTTGTACTGCCCATATGAAGTGAATTAACAAAGAGAATCAGTGGACGTAGGCATTTTCGTGCCGAACCACTTTAAAAAACCTTGTCTCTTTTTTTTACTTGTTCCTTTATATCTTGGCTGCTTGTTAACTTTATCCTTTTCTGTTGAACGAAATCCTGTGCATATAGCATTTCCATTCAAGGCACTCCACAGCGCAACTTCACCTGGACAAGACCTAACAGGTACTATGCGAATCTATGCCCTCGCCAATGAGACACTTTCGCTCCGGCATCCCTCTACTGTGGGTTAACTCATTGCTCGCGACGGCCCTTAAAACCAACTGTAATGAGCCGATTATAAGCCACCGAGAAGGCCGACTATAGTCGAGGTAGCTCATTACGGCGTTCGGCTCGCCGGCAACTGTGAACCGACTATAAGCCCCAACATAAGGTGTGGCCAGCCAGGGGCAGTTCACGGTTGACGATCGGCACCCACGCTAGCCGGCCACAGTAAATCGAATAATTCCCACGATTACGGGCCATAATGGCCCGGGTAGTTACTGTGCGCGATCTCGGCTCCGATGTGTCTTAAGTGCGGCTGTGGTAAAAAAGAATTAACTCCCCGCGGAGGCGTAAGATGGGTGACAAATGTCTCCAAGACCCACAGCTAGGGAAAGTGACTACAAAGCCCGTTTGCCACGAACTTAAGCACATCGAAGGCCTTCCGTGATTGGAAGTTTTACTATTTCACATATTTCAATTTTATTTAAGAAACTTTTCTCCTATCCTCTGTAACAATCCCTGAAGTACAGGACATAGAACAAGAGACATTTGCTAATGGAAGCGGATACTCACAGCAAGATACTGGACCGTATTCTATACCCGGTCACACAAGACATTCAAAGCTGCCATCTACAAGCAAAATATAAAGGGTGGTATTTCCTTCTTTCATGTGTAAACACGTGACTATAATTTATCCACACCTCACGCTAACATTGCAAGTCATGAAATTATGTTTTAAACAAGAACTTGACGTCAAACACAATTTAATTACAAGAATATGCATAGCTATATTTCTCATACAAAATGTCAAAATAGCAAAAACATTCAAAAGACGACAGAATCAGCTTAAGTTAAAGAATTACACGTCAAGAATAGTGTTGTTTATTACAAGTAGCGTAATTACAACCTAAGAGTTACGTTACTGTTTTGAGACTAACATCTACAACAATGTCAAGTCTACAAAAAGATATCCAGGTCTAATCAAGAAGCTGGCTGCGTCGGAGTCTTATCCTTGTCATGTTGCCGACCTGTCCGGTCAGAGAAAGAATTCATTAGTGATAAGCAACCAAGTTAACGGAAAGACTAGAAAGGAAGACTTACCAGCATCTGCTCCTTGATCATCTTGATCATCATCCTCTACTTGCACACCTGCCTCCTCAGCTGCAAGCAACCGCATGCTCTCCTTCACCGCCACCTTCTCCTCCTTGGTAAACTGGGCGGTAACCACATCCATCCTGAAGGCCACACCGCCCTCCTTATCCGCCTCAGCCTTGGCCTCCTCTAGAGCCCTGAGATAGATCCTAGCCATGACCCGGGGGTAATCGTCCATCCAGGACAAGTTACCCTGCCTCCAAGTACGGAAGTACATATCCTGGAGCATCCCCTCCATCATCCCCTCGTTCTCTTCAAACTCCCTCATTTGGACCTCAGAAGCCCGCAGCTTTGCAACAACAGCATCCCTCTCTGATCGATACCGTAAACGGTCAGCCTGAAGGGATCTCCTCATCGCCTCCATCTCCTCCTTCGACTTGACCTAAGCAAGCTCCGCGACCTCGAGTCTCCCCGATAGTTCCTCTACCCGCTCAAGGTCCGCTTGCCGAACCTCATCCACCGTGGCAATGGCCATATCAATCCGCTCCTTACAGACGGCCTCCATCCTCCGCAACTCCGCCCTACTGGCCTCTTCAATAGTCTTCCTCAATTGTCTGGATGCGGCCTCATGCTGGGAGATTTGGATGGCTTGGTCGGCGAGTTGTTTAGCCTGGTCGGAAACCATCAACCGTAGCCGGATGTTGGCGCTTCCTATCTCTTCCCCAGCCTTGACCAATCGAGCATGGTGCCCCATCAATTTCCTGGTCTCCTCAGCAACCCGGTCAATATTTGCCTTAGCCTCATCCCCCAGAGTTACGACCCGGGTAGTAAGCAGATCAAGGTCCAGGGACTTAGCTTCGTCAAGCACCCGTACCATAGGATTACGAGGGAGGAGATGCTCACCAGTAACCTCATCAAAGGAGATGTCATGAGATGCCGAGTCCAGGTCCGGATGACCCACAAACGGATTGCGTACTAAGCCAGGATGATCTATCGGGATGACGGTTGGATTCTCAGACGGATGGGGGGAAGGCATAAGCTCGGTATCCTCCTCCGTAGTGTGCTGGAGTGGGGCCAGGGGGTCAAGAAGAGGTTCAGACGAAGATCGACTCCTCTTCCTCTTCTGTATATCTTCTTCAATAACTCCCAGAAGAGGACGATAGCCGACTACGTCTCCAGGGCGGTTAGTAGAAGGCTTCGGCTTGGCAGAAGCTTTGAGGAGTTTGTATTGTTCAAGCCTGTGCCGAAGATTTGAGGTCTTGGCCGTTTTGCCCACTCCTGGAGTAAAAATCAAGTGTCACCAGTATGCATTGAGCCATCATTCGAGAATTAAAAAGAATAGAGGGAAATTCACCTTGAACCGCAGAAGTTGTCTCAGTAGAAGCGCTCCCAGAAGATAAATCGACGCCAGTCCCAACTTTATCAGCTTTCTTGGACTTCTCCGTTCCCTCCAAACCTTCAAAGGCTTGGCGGAAAGCGTCATCCGTCCACTCTTGCATCTCGCCCACTTGCCCGGAAGACAAAGCCCTGGTGCCATCACCACCCTATCCTTCGCCACCATCATCACCGTGACGGTCGCCGTCACCTTCTCTACCACTTCCGCTCTCCGCCTCACCTCCTTCGTCCTCACCTTTCTCCTCCTCCCGAACATCCGGATGTGTGCTGGGAGAGGGTCCATCGGACTTCCTGAGCTTCTTCCCCCCGGCGACTGGATGTGCCGAGAAGGGTCACCTTTTGCCGCTCTTCGCCGTGGCCCCTCCCGTGGCTTTGGCAGCCCTCTCCTCCGCCGTGTCTCTCTGCTTGACCACAGACTGGTGTGATAGGATCAGGTTGTGCCCTAGAAGTGTAGCGTTCCTAATCAAATAAGAGGCTGACCTATCCCTTCCCGTGATGGCTTCTATTTCCGCAGCCATCTGAACCAGGCGGTCACTCTCTACGACCGCAAAGCCACCTGTCGCTAGCAAGAAACAAAAACACATAAGAAGAGGTATTGCAGTCAGAACGGAAATTATAAATAAGCTTAAGACTTACAGCCGGAAGTGAAGCGACGGATGGAAACAGAGTCATCCTTGATAAAGAACCATTCTTTCTTAAACATGCTGAACTTTGAGTATAAGTCCAGGACCGGCTTGAAAGATACGGCTGATTCCAAGCTAATGTATGGAGACCCCTTCTTATAGCCCCTCAAGTTGTACAAATACCGGATCTCCCGGTTGGAAGGAGGACGCCCGTATCTCCTCTGGAAGATAACAAAGAGGCTCACCATAATGGCGTAGGAGTTAGGCTGAAGCTGGAATGGAGCCACCTTCAGATATGTAACAAAGCTGACTATCCAGGCATTGAGAGGCGGAATGGCACCACACATACAGTGATACCTGCTGTAAGCGAAATATCCTTCGGGGGGATTATATGGCATCACTCCTTCCCCCGGCAACAACATACGCGCCTTGTCAATCCCGAAAGAGCGAGAAATGACATCAAGCTGCTCGTCTTTGAGGGAGCTAGGGAAGCAATCAGGAGGTGAGTTCAGAAGCTCTTGAGGACCGTACCCGTCCACTAGCGATCTCGGAGTGGGCCCATGTCGTTCTGGATTCGGCTGAACTGGGGGCACGACGGGAGATTCTCTTCTGTCCGTAGATCACTTCTTTTCTGATCGGTTTTCCACTTTGTGAGACATTATCTGCAACACGAAAAAGCACATTATTAGAACAAGGGATGTAGAGATATAAACAAGTAAGTGAGTACAATCTAGAGTTTCGTTTGTAGTTCAAGACATAAAAGGTTCAAGATTCGTCCGGCATTCGAACTCGACCGGTAATTCAAGCATGAAGATTCATTCGGTTAACCAAGGACATCGAATTCATTCGGTCATTCCAAGACATCGAAGCTCATTCGGTAGTCCAAAGGCTTCGAGTTCATTCGGTGCTTGAAGCGCCCCGAGTTCATTCGCTAAGACAAGTCTTCATTCGGTACTCGAACTACACGAGTTCGTTCGGTAGTTCGAAACAAGATAGTAATTCGGCCACCACCTGATTCGGCAGTTAAGCGTGATCCGGCAAATCTGATTCGGCTATCTCGCTTGGTAGGGAATAACGAGGGACATGAAGCCCACATTTATAGACAAAACAAAGATAACCGAACCAACTGGTTCGGCGCGTAGGACCGAATGGAAACGTCCAAACTAAAACAAAGCACAACATATCTGGCATATGCCCCACTTTGGGGGGCAAGTGTTGGGTGTGTTTCCACCACTACCAACCCAGCTCCACACTATCGAACCAGCTGCCTCCCAGGACCTACCGGACCAACCCAACTCCACACTACCGAACCAGCTGCCTCCCAGGAGCTACCGAACCAACCCAGCTCCATACTACCGAACCAGCTACCTCCCTGGAGCTACCGGAACAACCCAGCTCCATACTACCGAACCAGCTACCTCCCAGGTGCTACCGGACCAGAACCACCGGACCACTCCTCACAACTATCACCGAACCAGGGAGTACTGAATCAACATTGCCAGGCCAGATTACATCAGCCCAGGCCCGCCAGCAGCTTTATACATCCAAGACCCCTACCCCCAGCCTCACTCTATAAATAGAGGGGCAGGGGTACAACAATGGGGGACAAGTTTGAGAGCTCAAGCACGGAGAGAACTTTCAAACAACTTTCATATACTTGTATCAAAGCTTTGTACTTGTAATCTGAACAAGAAAGGAGAAATAATATATAAAGTGGACGTAGGCACATTCTGGCTGAACCACTATAAATCTGCGTGTCTTTTACAGTTTAGTCCCTGCTTTTCATATATTTGCATAAATCACCCAAATCACAAAGAACAACATAAAATCAATTAAATCATACGACTTGGAGGTGTTTGTCCATTTTTTGTGCAAACATTTTCTAAAACTTGAAAAATATAAAAAGAATCAAAAATGATGGAAGTGGATTAGCACTAATCCACTTTGTTCTTCACTAATCTTTTTCTAATTAGTTCAAATATCTTCCAAAATTCACCAAACTTTCACCAACACCTTCAAACACCTTAGGAAGCTTAGATCTAAAGGCAAAAGTGGAAGAAGCAAAAAGGAGATGGGGTTTCCATCTTGGACCATGAGCATGAGGAAGGAGGAGGAGCTTGGCTTTGTGTTGTGAGAGCAAAAGGTGGTGTATTAAGGCTTTTGGGTGATGATAAGAAATGGTTCTTAGTTCTTGTGTGTTTGCGCATGTGTGTGGCTTGGATTTGGGTGAGATATCTAACTATCTTGTATGTATATGTTGTGTATATATATGTGCATGCAAATATAAAGTTAAAGTGACATTAACTAATTAAAGTTATAAACTTTGGACCCTCTTGTTTTTGAAAGTAAATGACAACTTTATATTGTATAACATCAATCCTATTATCTTCTATAATATGTGGTGTGGCCTATACTTGATGTTTAAATGGTCCTTTGGATTATGTGCTGAATTGAAGTATGTTTGAAAGTGTTTGAAGCTAGAATAGTTGCTATAAGTGCACTTTGATATCCCTTAACTTGTGTAAATGGAAGATCTATGAACTTAACTTGGTATAATTTGTTTTGGTTGTTCTTTACACATATTTTGGTGTATGGGACAGTAAAGAAATGGTTGGGAAAGTTATAGAAATTGTGAAACAAAGTTTTGGAAGCAAAAAGGTCGCTATGGATGCACTTTGAAAATTCCTTATGCTCAACGATTTTCAGAGTCAACTTTGAAAGACATACTAGGGGCTTCTTTGCATTTTTAATAAGTACTATAAGAGTAAGTATTAATAGAAAAATATGGAAGCTTAAATCATGAGGGGCAAGGGGAGTGTCCGTCTACGATTGAGAAAGGCAAGAATATTTCTTTGTAAGGCATGATTTTGATTTCTAGTATTAGAATTCTATTTCATACTTGTGTTATACACTCATTTATAATTAAAGATATCATTGTTAAGCTTGGGTTAAGTGTTGCCTATTTAGTCACTTCCATACGATTAAATCAGATAGGGGGATATGTCACTCTCAGATTGAGATGCACTACTATACATATAGAGTTGGGCGGGTGTAAGTTTTTATATGATCCCTATGTTTTCTACTTTATAGGCTTTAGAGTTATTTTAGGGCGGACTTGTTGGAGTAGTACAACGCTAGAATATATTATGCTGGAAAAATAATAACCATGAGGCAACCGGGCTGAAATGAAAGAGCACTTGTAATTTTGGATGGACTAGATAGTGCAGTGCAGTCCTAACTCCCACTAGAGGAATTGAAAGCTTTCCATGTTTTCTCTTAGGATTTTTAGTAACATAAATTCTAGTGGGAGCTTATCAGATAAATGAAATGTAACATTTAACCTATAT
The DNA here is from genome assembly GCA_030737815.1 of Allium fistulosum. NCBI lineage: Eukaryota > Viridiplantae > Streptophyta > Magnoliopsida > Asparagales > Amaryllidaceae > Allium > Allium fistulosum. The sequence goes on from CM060908.1 coordinate 206,049,846, forward strand.
AATAATATAAGAACATCCGCCATGTTTAAATATTTTTAATCTACTTAAATTAAATAGCAGTAAAAAAGACCAACCTAAGACTATTTTAGGAAAAAATGACAAGCTTGTCGGACCAAACTACACTGACTAGCTAAGAGCATCACTCACATACGAACTTTTATGGTTGCCGATAACTAAACCTTTAAGAGTGAAACCACTGAGGGCGCTAACCCCAAAATAGTTGAGTCTTATTACACTTGGTAGCTTAGTGCGAAATTGCTCTAATGTTCGAGTTATCAAATTTAGACAAGTTGTTGCAATGGCGACATAATCACATGGCTATACATACTTTAAAAGCCTCAAACCTATGATTAGGGAGCAATCTTGTTCTACAAGGTATGAGATTACTAAGAATCTATTCAATACTAAGCTGACAAAGAGCAAACATTTTGAGGATTTCACATTAGAAATGAAAAGCTATATTGATAGACTTTCAGAGCTAGATGCGAAAATAAGCGATGAATTGCAAGTGGATCTGATCCTAGGCTAGCCGACTCCATGGTTTAGTTATTCATATTGAACTATAATATGAACCAGTTGAGTGTAAACCTCATTGAGCTACCCAATATGTTAAGGTCAGCCAATGGATCGTTTTAGGATCAAACACCATGTTAGCTGGTGAAGGGTAAGGCCATGTCTTCGAAGGTTCCAAGAAGTAAAAGCATGGCTCTAAGAAAGGTAAGAAGGATGCTCCTATTGACAAAGGTGAATATCATTATTATCATAAGAAGGGGCATTGAAAACGCAATTGTTCGGACTATTTTAAGATGGTTAAGGAAAAAAAGGAAAGTGTTTCTTCTACTCTTAAAGATACATTTATGATTCAAAACTGCTTTGCAATCAATTAACGATCTTAGGTTTTAGATATTGGATCTAGAATTTATGTCCATAATTTGTTACAGGGACTCAGGAATGGAGTCATGTAGCGAAGGGTGAAATGAGGCTTTAGGTTGTTGATGGTTCTCTAGCAGATGCAACTGTAGTTGGAGACTATCCTTAGGCTGTGCCAAATGGATTTGATTTAATTTTAAATTGTTATTATGTAAAAAAATTATTTATGGAATAATTTATGTGCCTAGATTGTTTGAGACTAGATATATTTTTCATTGTGGTAACAGTGTTATGAACATTTTATCCGATGGAAATAAAATTTGCAATGGTATTTTAAATAATTGAATTTATGTACTTAATTTTAATCATATTTATGCTATGAATAAATCTTCTATCGACATTAATAATAGTTACTTATGGCAATATAGGCTGGTATATAAGTGACAAAAGAACTCACAAACTGAAAATCAAAAATTTTATACTATCATTTTTTTATGAACAGCTAGCACATGTGAGTCATGTCTTGAAGGTAAAATGACCAAGCACCCCTTCAGTGGGAGCAACGAAAGAGTAAATGAACTCTTTGGTCTCGTACATACTAATGTACAATGACAATGGTTAATTCGACTTACTTGTAACTTTTGCTCATAATTTCTCGAGGCAAGGACATGTATACCTTATGAGACGTCTGTGAGAAATTTAAAGAGTATAAAAACGAGGTAGAAAATCAGATGAATGATAAAATCAAAGTACTTCGATCAAATTGAGGAGGTAGGTACGTTGGATAAGAACTCCAAGGGTATATCCCAGGTTACCTCACCTTGTACTCTGCAACATAATGGTGTTTTAGAAATAAGGAATTGGACCCTATTAGGTATGGTTCATTCCATGATGAGTAAACCTGATTTATCTCTTTCCAGTTGGGGATATGCACTTGAAACCCTAGCGCATATATTGAATATGAAGCCTACTAAGTCTGTGCCAAATACGCCTTATGAGATGTGGCATAGGAAGAAACCTCACCTTAATCATTTGAAGGTATGGGGTTGTCCAGCTTATGTTAAGAGTGTTGGCCTCGATAAACCTGAGGCAAGATCGACTCTATGTAAGCTTATAAGATATTCCAAGGATTCTTTAGGGTATATTTTCTATAAATCCGAGGAACAAAATGTTATTGTTTTTGGACATGCTAGCTTTTCAGGAAAGGAATTTCTAGAAGTTGTAGAATTGGATGAGATCCAACAAATGAACATAGAGGCCGAACCAATAGGAGAATCAAAATCACCATTATACGAAGACACACAACCTATTAGAATGTCTAGAAGGGAATCTCGTGCATCAGAGAGACACTACGATTTTCTCATGGATGGCGAGAAAGAGGATCGCATCTTAGAAAATAACACTCCTCTCTCATTCCAACAAGCTTTATAAAGTAAAGACTCTACACTTTGGCTTGAAGCTATGAAATCTAAAATGGATTCCATATATGATAATAAAGTGTGGACTTTGGCCGACATACCTAAAGGGATAAACCTATCCGCTGCAAATGGATTTTTAAGAAAATGATGACATACGTGGATAGGTAGAGATCTATAAGGCAAGGCTAGTTGCAAAAAGTTTCATCAAATTCAAGATGTTGATTATGACAAAATGTTTTCACGTGTAGAATTCATAAATCCATTTGGATAATGCTTGCTATCGCCATATCAATGGTAACGAGATATGGCAGATGAATGTGAAAACTGCATTTCTAAATGGAGATTTAGAAGGCGCCATTTATATGTCATGTCCTACGGGTTTTGAGGTCAGTGGGAGCGAGGGAAAGGCATGCAAATTGTTAAGATAAGTTTATATTCTTTAGCAAAATTCAAGGAGTTAGAATAGGTGCTTTGATAAAGAAGTCAAATAAATTGGTTTTTATCATAGTATAAAGGAAGCATGTGTATACTGGAAAGAACAGGGTAGTGCTATATCATTCTTAATCTTATATGTCAATGATTTGCTCCAAATTATCAATGACATTGCATTACTACAATCGATTAATGCATGGTTATCCAAGAACTTATTCATGAAGGATTTGGGAGAAGCAATCTATGCACTTGGTATAAAGATATGTAAAGATAGATCCAAGAGGTTGCTAGGATTGTCTCAATCCATGTACATAGATATTATACTGAAAAGGTTCGGTATGGAGTATTCCAAGCGCGGAAATGTTCAGACACAATCTAGAATTGTCCTTTATAAGAAGGGATCTCCTCATACTTATGAGGAGAAGGAGTGTATGAAGAGGATACCATATGCATCCGCAATCAGTTCCATAATGTATGTTATGCTATATACTAGACTTGATGTGGCTTATGCATTAGAATGCGTAGCAGATATTAGTCTAATCCCAAAAAAAATCATTGGACGACGGTGAAATGTATTCTTAAGCACTTAAAAAAATACTAGAAACATATTCCTTATATATGGAAATAAAGATCTCCTTATGAATGGGTATACAGATTCAAGCTTTTAAAGTGATGTACATGACATTAAATCAGTGTCTAATTATGTTTTTAAATTGAATGATGGAGAGGTCAGTTGAATTTTTTTAAACATGAGACTGTAGATAATTCAATGATAGAGGCAGAGTGCATTGCTCTTAACGAAGTAGTTAAAGAAGTGATTTGATGTGCAAGTTTATGGCTTTGATAGGGATGTTTTCAAATGTTGGGATACCCATAACGTTGTTATGTGATAACAATGCAGTGATGCAGATCGCAAAGGAGCCTAGATCTTAAAAGAAATCAAGAAAAATTCTTCGAAAGGTCCATCTAACTAAAGAGATTGCTGCTAATAAATAAGTTGCTATTTATAGAGTAGAGACTAAGGACAACATAGCAGATCCATTCACAAGGGGACTATCTCTACAAAGGTTCCAAGCAAAAGATGGAAAGATTCCATAATCGACCCAGTGCAAGTGGGGGTAAGCCCTAGAGGAAATTCTGTAATATATTGTAAATTATTAACTCTGTAATAAAATCTCATTCGAAATAAAACGTGTTTATTTTTCTATTATATATTTGTTATATATTATGATATAATAGTTAAACGATTAATTTAAAAATATTTAACAGAAAATCTATAAATAATATTTTATATGATAGTATATAATTATTTTTTATAATAGTGAGATTTATAAAATTGTAAAATAACATATTATTTTATATATTCCTATTGTAGATGTTTAGAGAAAGAATATCGATCCATCCATTGAGATTAGAGTATGTAATGCTTTCCAAATGTTGGGTAGTGTATTACTCGTGTTTGCTAGGGAAGGGTTATGTACTGATAGCTATTGGATAACTACGGAATGACTCACTCGAGAGTTTTATGTTGTTTGTCGATATTATATAGTTCTCCCAACTTGAGAATATTACTGAAATTCAATATGGATACTTCACTTTGGTTATACTTAAATCATGGCATAATGTCCATCGAATGACTATAGTTGGGTCTAAGTTGAAGCGTTGGAAGTAAAACACTATTCAATAGAGAATTTGTCTCCTAAGTTATATGTAGTTGAATCAGGGTTAACTGTGTCAACTCAAAGTCAAAGTCCCTGGCTAGAGTGGTGTGATTAATAATAAATGTTATTGTTGAATAAAAAACTTTGTGTTTTCACAAACCAAGTTTGTAACAAACCATATTTTTAAAGATCGGATAATCAAATGATTGATTTAAATACTTAATCGTTAATTAAATAAAGGCACGAACATATGATTTTTCGCATACGACCAAATCAGGACTCGAGACCACTTCTGTTGAGTTCAAATTGACATTGCAAATTATAATGAGTATAAAGATCATTATATTTGGAGATCGGACGATCTGATGGCCGAAACGATCTAAAAATGCATAAAATTAGCACCCTGGGGTACAGTCTCAGATAGTGACAAGATTTATACCATTGGATGCAGAAAAATGAAGTGATATACAAAGACGAGTTTTGTTGCGATAGAACATGTCGTATGATCATATAGACTCGAAATGTATGAAAATTTATTTGTGAAAATAAATAAATGGAATAAAATATTAATATAAGTTAAACCCATTACTTTCCCTCTCTCTAATTCACTTTTCACATTTACTGTTACATTTAAATTCATGGCTGCTCCCCTAATCTATCTTCAAAAATAAAAATCAATCGATTCACTCCACTAAAAATCACGAGGTAGGGTTCGTTGAGATTGTGGCAAGAAGAGCTATGCACCTATGAGCTCGATGAGGGGTGCGACATTGATTGGCTAAGATCGACCCATTCTTGACGATCTAGGGTTTGGTATTTTTAGGGATTTAGGCAACGATAGGCGAATCTGAGTGTGGCATTGTGATTTTTGTGCGATGGGGAGTAGATGGCATCGATTTTGGGATGTATGATGGAGAGATGGGAGGCGTGACTTTCACCATGTTGTTGTCAGATCATGAAGAACATGAATCACATGGAGGCGTCGGGCTAGGTGATCTTAGCATGGACGGGTCGAGCATTTGAAAATAGGTACGATGGCATGAACGACACTCAATTTCATAGAGCTAGCTCCGTATCACTGCAAACTTGTACAAGCTTGAGTGGGTTTGATGTCTTTGTGCATGTCCAAGAAGAAGAAGAATTATGAGAGGGGATTAGAGTTAAGTAAGGTAATTAGTTATTTAAGTAGTGAATTTCTTATTTAATTAATCTTCAATCGTATTTGATCCATATCTTTTGCATATGAGGTTTGTTTTGGATGTCGTTCCTTGCATTACACTCGTGATGGAGAGATCTACGCTTTGGCATTGGTTTGGATAGATTTTACGGAGGTAAGTGATATTGTCTCTCCCATACTATGATTGGTTGTGTAGTATTAGATCGATGTTTTGGAATGATTTTTGGGTTTAAAATGTGATTATCTTATAATTATACGCCTACTAGACTTTTATAAAAGAAAATAAAAGTATTTTAAAATGATTTATATTGAATATCACATATTTTCCATCGATGTGCCATTTTTAGGGAATTATTAGGGCTATTTTTGATATGATTTCCCCATTGGTTGATATGGATGTATTATACATGTTGTATGTATGCTACTTTGGATGTATGTATGGTTGTTGGTTGCATGGTTGCTTGTTTGGTTGTTTGGTTTGTTTGGTTGTTTTTGGTTGAAAACGCCGATTTAGCGGTAGTCGAGTGCTAGGTAATATCTTGTGTGTTGGGATTTCGTACACGAGAAAGTCTAATGAACGAGATAAGTTGTAGAGGATGGTTAGGATACGTGATGACAAATCTGAAGGTGTAAGATGAGGCTTCGGACTTCAGGATGGATGTCGGACGTTTCCATTTGGTTTGTACTTATCTATTTTGGTTAAGTACAAGACCAAGGTGGTTGGTATTGACCACTGTAGAGTAGTCAATGTTCATCATTATTAATGATTGGCAATTTGGCCGATCTTTAGCTTAGACGTTGAGGAGATTTCATGGTGCGCGATTTGATGATTTATTCATGCGACCGACTTAGAGTCTTGATATTATTGCTCTAGAGCGAGCAATTTAGATGATGAGGCGATGATATGACACTTCAACATGAGAGTTGGTACTTCAGATTATGACTCGATGGTGTATGGAGTAGGTTCCGAAGTTGATAGTTCAGGACTCAATAGATCATGCCAGAGGTGTTGGCTCATTCGCATTATGAGGGATGGCAATGTACAACATGATGAAAAGACTTGTAACTTCGGTTTGTGACTCATGGGGGTGGTAGGTACCGAAGATTAGACACTCTGTATCTTCGGTTTGTGACTTTAGTAGGGAGTAGGTACCAAAGAGGCTCGTGGTGGGAGTCCTGCAGTGGAGGAACATGGTAGGTTCCGAATGGTAGAAATTGTATTGAGCTAGTAGGGCCTAGATGGATATGCATGTGCTAAGGGATCATTGATGACTCGAAGTGTTTTCTGTTGTACTTACAACAGCGGTATTGTATAGTGGGATGCCCACGGATTAGTAGCGAGGATCCGTATACCCTAAATATATGGCTTTAGGTCTGGCGTCCAGCTTTGGGCGGCGAGACATGAATCCAGCTTTGGGCTGCGATATACGAGAGTACAACAGAGAACTAAGATTTCCACTAGTCCCTGTAGATAGGAGGGCATACGAGTTATCATATATCTAGAGCACACTGGGTGACAGTTGGTATTTTCTGATGGATGTTATGTTTGTTATGGTTGCTTCACTAGTCACCTACCACCCTAGGAATGTCATATGAGGTTGGTATTGTTCAAAGGATACCTAGACACCTCGACTTTACTTAGTATGGAGTAGGTATGGTGGACGGAGATACCTAGGCACCCTGATAATTTACTGAGTATGGAGCACCTTTTTATGATGTTATAGAGTAACATATTATCGATGTTATGTGCTGACTCTATGGCTGCAAGGACAGGTCAGGTATGATTTGTGTATCCTCTGTTCCATAAACTATATCAACTTTAATAGTATTTTGAGATTGTTTATCGCTCACACCAAACTGTTGTCTGATTCGAGGTTTTATGCTTTGCTTCTTATTATCTCTAGTACTCTTAAATGAGTAGACTAGAGAGTAGGTGTGGATGACTTATGATGCAGATGGACTAGTAGGAGGTGATGATTACTTATGCTTATATTTGAGTTTATTGTAGTACATTCCGTTGTGTGGCACTGTGAAGCCTTGACAATGTTTGACTTACTATTATTAGACAGTTGTCAGTTGAGTTTATGTATCAGTTGTATAAACTCTTTTACTTTGTTGTATAACTTTGTGGATCTTATACTTTGATGATTAGTTCACATTGTTATTGTTGTCTCAACTGTTTTATATCTATGCTGATTATTATATTTTCTCTGATGTGATGTGAGATATACGACAGGTTATGTGATTATTTGATGTTTCCTTTTTCTTCTTTTCCATTCTCCTCTCTTCTATTTCCTCTTCTTTACTTCTTTTCTTTCCATTGACAATCGTTCTGCACCATAAGTGTAGGGTGGTCGTTACAAAGTTGAATGTGGATGATATTGGAATTTTGACCAGAAACCAAATTCCATAAGCCCTAGAGTGATACAGAGTTGACGAAGAGAATTGGTGTATACAATCATTATTAAAGGGCACCGCTTAAAATTGTAAAGTAAGACTTTATCATTAAAGATGTATAAGTGATAAATTCGGTCAAATTGTCACACCATTAACTAAGGTTACATGTGCACCTAAATATTTGAATTTTTCAATATTAATTGCCGATTAAGTTTACACTTACGAGTCGCCAACCGCATTGACAGATTCTTCGAAATACCACACGATTTAATTAATTTATAATAGCTATAAATTAATTAATATTCATAAAATATTATATATTTATTTGACGTGTTGGCTTCCATTAGTAATTTTTAGGTGTTATTAGTAATTAAATGAGTGCATATAAAAATGTTATATATGTACCGTTAGTGAAGTTTTTCGGCTTCACCACACTCAACTTGGTCGTGAGGTGACCTTATGACTAGTCGTCCTCACTGTTAGAACTTAGAAAATTTAAGCTTCATTAAATTCACCTTTGAGAAGTGACTGTGTTGTTGAATGCTTACACAGCCGAGTAGTTGCACTCTGACTGTTTGTTGAAATGTCGAAGAGGTTTTGCGAGTGACAAGTGATTTAAAAGCTAAATAGTAGAAAAATGAAAGTAAAGGACATAAACATTTTTTATGTGGTTCGGATTAATGTTAATCCTACCTCCATGAGGATTTTCATTATATCTTCATGATTTTTGTAAAAAATAATTACAATGGCCTTTAAGGCATATAATATCTCCTTCAATTTTCGGAAAGAAGAAGAGGTTCCAAAAGAAGATCCCCTTTCTTCGTCCTCTAATGTTTCCTTTTAAAGTATGAATAAACTGTTGGCGGTTGTAATCGCTTTTGATTCTTTCCTTTAATATTCACCCTTTTTTTCCACTTATCGCTTGTCCATGACGCGTGTTCTTTATGCCTGGATTGATGATGGATTTTTGGCGGGAAATTCTGATATTGGCGGGATCTTGGAAATTCAAAGTGGGATACTTGAAAAATTGGCAGAAAGCCCGGGTCCATACAGGTTAGCCTCTTCTTACTTGGAATAGCAAGTTGCTTTAAGAGGAATTATAAAGAGACCGCCCAGAGGTAGTGGTATGTGATTGGTGCATGCAGAGAGGTTCGGTGGTGAATCATTGACTGTCGTTCAGATCATATTGCCTTGCTGATGCTCCTGTTATCTTTTTTTAATTTGTCGCCGTGTCGGGTCGGAATGGAGTTGCATTTCCTATTCCATTCCTAGGACTGGTTTGGCATGCATATGTGATGCAAATGAGGTTTATTATGATTTGAGTTGTTCCCTTTACTATTACCGATGCGATAGAGGGAGAGCTTCACATTTGTTGTTTGTCTGTAGGGTTGAGTCTGCGTTGAAGCGCATCTCGAATGACCTTGTATACAGCCCCTTCAGAGTGCTTTTGGCTTTGTATGGCGCTAGTTAGGTTGCCCCCGTTATGTGCCTGTGGAGACATGTTCCCGTAGACGTTTGAAAAAACGTGAGCTTTAGAAGTATGGTTAATTCAAAACATCATGTGTTAGTTCTGATGCCACGGCTCGGTATTCTAGTTTGGCCTTTGATCCTGGATATAGCCAATGTGTTTTGCTTCATTTCCCTAATGTGTGTGGTAGTTTCTTTTTGCAGCATTCCCCTTGTTAATAGGGTTCAGTTCTGGTTAGACGTCTTGACTTCAGATCTATTTCATGCTCTGCCCTATTGTCGTGAGAGTAGCTTTCTTGACTTCAAGAACTATCTGTTTCTTTTTGCTGTAGTTCATGGTAAGAATAGGTGTAACACTTGTCCTCCAAGTCTATGACAACTGTAGGTTAAGGTAGACCTGTCGTCTTATGCACTCGGTCTGTATATCTAGTCAGTCCTATCTTAGTCTATCTTCTCGGCGCCGGGAGTAAGCCTTTTCAACTATATGTGCATTTAATGCACTAGTACACGTGTCAGTGTCTTACTGGACCATCTTTTAATGGCTATTTAATCTACCTTTTTGTTTTTCTAGATGGATTTCCATAAGTCTTTTATACTTATTATTCTGTAGCAAATCTACATTTCACAATCTCTTTGATCATTTCAATCGTGCCGCCATAATTCAAATCCATGTACGTATTTTTCTTCTTCATTTTCCCTAAATTTTCTTTATCATTTCTTTTGCAAAGAAGCGCTAGTGGATTAGTTTCTAGCTTTGGGGGTAACTCTATGACTGAGAATAGGATAAGCCATTTTGATTCTCGTTCGATTTTTCTTTGAAATTATATCTAGGATTTAGCATGGACTCTTCTTCTTCCATACTTCCCCCTTTTGAAATTACTTGGTTGGGGGATGCTGTAGGTGTCCTTACACAATTCGTGTTTTCTAGATACATGCCTAGGATTCTAGAGCCCCATAAACGTATTGATACTCCGCTGGAGGGATATATCGCTATCACTCTTGAGCATATCCGGTGTGGGTTATTAGCATCCGATAATCCGTTAATAGCTTGCCACCTTAGGTGTCGCTCCGGTTAAACTTGCGTCCAATTTGTATACCTTGCTTTGGCCACCTTCATCCTTTATATTGAAAATAGTATTAATCTCTCTGGTGAGGAACTCCAATTCCTTTTCAAGGTTAAAAGAAGTCCTGGAAAGGGGAATAAAGGCTTCTTTTATATTCAGGCTAAAGAATCATTTCTTGCGGGTGTCCCATGTAGGGCTGAAAAGTTGACCACATTTTATTTCTTTATTCCAAATTATGATGGATTACTCTCTTTTTCTCAGCATTATTTCGTTCACACCGTCTCTTTGGAGGTGAATGAGTAATTGTGTGGGTCTCGTAGGTAGTAGATTTAGGGTTTACCGGTAGGGGTTAGGAAAGTAACAGAGTTGTTTATCGAATCGAAGCTGAAAGCTCATGGTTTACTACATTCCCATCATGTACTTTCCCAAAGCAGATTCAAGCCCACTTCTTCCCCATCCGAGACTGGGGGTATAAGTAACTTGTACCAAATTTTAGAATTGCCATACTTGTGATTTTGATTTTGAATTCTTTATCTCTCTTTTTGTAGATAATATGGATGATGTTGCTACAGCTAGGATTCGTAAGGCTCTGGAGGAAGAGAGAGAGAGAGAGACAAAGACGAAAGCTCCGAAGAGGCCATTTGGAGGGTCTGATGGTTCTCATACTCCTTCAAAGAAGTCATACATTTCTACCAGCATTCCACCTCTTCCCGATAAGGATGCTTTTCCACCTTTGGTTCCTACATCCACTGGGTTGGTTGATTCTTCTTCGTAGGGTGATCTTGATCCTTACGTGGGCATTTTAGGTATGTCTAAGGTTAATATTCCTGCCTTGATGAAGAAGGTAGGGAGAATTGCACAGGGTCCCTTTGTTCTTTCCACGTTAGCCTCTGAGATGTCCCTTGATGCTATCATGTCAGAGTTTGTGAAGCTTTGGTCTTATGTGGGTTATCATATTCTCTTACTTTTTTCTCCTTTGTATGATGTTGGTTTATTACTCATATTGTCTTATGCTTCCCCTTTTTGTAGTTGTAGCCTTAATGATGAAGGCATGTGAATTGGGGAGTTTACAGGCTTTACTTTTAAGCCGGGTGGCTAAGCTTGAAGCTGATCTTACCTCGGCCAACATTGAAAGACTACCCTGATTTCCGCAAAGGTTAAAGCAGAGGAGGAAATCAAGGTGCTTCGTGAGCAGGTTGAAAAGGTCGAGAGGGAAGTTAAGGCTGCTGAAGATGCTCGGGCTCTAAAGGAGCATGAGTTGAAGGAGAAGAATGAAGTTCTGGCCGAGTTGAAAAGGAGCTGGATGAATCCAAGAAGGAACTCAACACTGTTACTTTAGATGTAACTTATGGTTTTTACGCTTCGGCCAAACATGTATTCAATATAAAATTTAAGCCTGACCCCTTGAAGGAAGAGTCTATGGTGAATCTGATCTTAGTATATTGTCAGGGTAAGTGGAAGGAGGCGGAAGAAGATGTTATTCCGAATAATGATTAATTCGGGACAACCTTTTGTACTTCGTTGTATTTAGGACTTTTGAAGTCTATTTTGTTATTTGTAACGTGACATATTGTTTGTTATATTTTTCTTATAAATGATTTTGCTTTTCTCATTTTTTTGTTTAGTATTTTGGAGAGAATGTGTTCACAAAACTGTTGAGAGAGACTGAGGCTAGGCTTAAAAAACATACTTTAGACCACCTTGGGTTAAGTGCTGCAGCCATGGCTAGTCATGAAAAGGAATTAGTCGAGAATTATGCTGATATTAAGAACATGACTGATGATTTATTAGCTCAAATAGGTCAGGTAGTTTAGGAAAAGGAGGCCCTTTGTAACAACCCGCATATTTTACGATTGAATATTTAAATATTTTATTTAAATAAAGAATCGTTAATCGGATTAAAGTCCGAAAAGCTACTTTTTGCAAATAGTCGAATTAGGACTCAAGACCACTTCCATTGAGTCCAAAATGGTGTTTGCGACTTTTTTAAGTATAAGCATCGATGTGTTTGGAGTTGAGTGAATTTTGCTATTTTTCACTTAGGGCTTTGGGTTTGGGTTTTAGCCCAATAACCTAACATAACACCCTAGCTCAGTCCCCCCTCTTCTCTTCATTCACTTTCATTTCCTAACACTTTCAAGCTTTTGAGATTAATAGGGGAAAAAGATTGGAAATAGAAATTCAAAACCCTAGTTTCCTTTGCAAGCTCCATTTCTTGCTCCAAATTCAAAGAGAAACTTAGGTAAGCATCCTCTTCACCTTCTCCAACTCATTCTCTCTTCAATTTCAGAAATTTCCTAAACCTAACTTAGGGAATGTTCTTCTTTTGAGCTTAGATTCAAGCTTCTTGGGTTGAAGTGAAGAGTGTTGATCTTTCCTTTGTGATTAAGCTTCTCATTCATTGTTTTTGGGTTTAAAGGTGAGATTTTTATCTCACATCTATGTCTATAACTATCTTCGATTGTTAGGTATGAATTCCTAACATCTGTACATGTTCATTTGATTTTGAGTTTGTATTTGATATGTCGGATTTCCTCTTGAAATGAAATGTAAGTTATATTTTCTAACATATCGGTACTCGCACAAAGCAATTACACAGATGGTCGCTCCTCAACAGCCTTATTCTTCGTGCTAGTCGACGGCATTACACCGTAGTGTCCTTGGTTAGCGTGAGTATAGAGGTGGGGCGTCACAGCATGGTATCAGAGCCAAACTTCGAAACAATGTAGAATAATCTAGCAAGGATCATTGTCCTAAGTCTCTCTTAGGAATCGTGCCATAGGATTTAATTCGAGTCTTCGTACTGTTCTATCCTATATTCTTTATGATGCCTTGTTTTATCAATCAAAATTTGTTTGATATTCATTTTGAGAATAACCTTTTTCCACTTTTCTTTCTTTCTTAAAGAAGAGAAATGGTTAGACCTGGCCGTCCCAGCGCCGGTCAATCTAGTGCTACTCCTCAGGATGGAGTATTTATGTCAGCTCAACAACTTTTAGATCTGGTGAACAATGCCCAAGCTGCCGGACCCGTTCCCGCGCCTACTCACCCTAAGTCCGGGTTTGCACGCCTGTGCAGAGATTATACCGCTTTGGGTGGAAGGCCATTCAAGGGATCCGAAAGTGTTATAGAAATCCAGGCTTGGCTTAGATCATGCGATCGCATCTTTTCCCACATGGATCTTATTGATTCACTTCGAGTCCAAGTGGCTTCTAGCATGCTCCAAGAAAGAGCATTAGATTGGTATGAGCTTTTGATTTTGGAAATTATTGAAGCGGGTCTTACTTGGGAGCAAATCCGGGAAAGATTCGAATTGAAGTTTGTGCCGGAGGCTGAAAAAGTAACTTTAGCCCGACGCTTTATTGACCTTGTTCAAGGTGAATCCTCTGTGGCAGATTATGTCGCATCTTTTGAATCTCTCTCTAAATATGGGGTCGAGTATATTAATACCCTATTGAAGAAAAATCAAAGGTTTGTCTATGGGTTGAATAAGAACCTTAAGAAGCCTTTACTTCTGAAACTAGAAGTTTCTTTCGATCAGCTTATAGATATCGCTCTTCGACTTGAAGAGGCCGATAGAGAAATTGATGTTGAAGTTGTGCGTGCCAGACAGAACTTCAACAATAACATGAAGAGGCCTGTTAAGTTCAAAGGCCCCAATCCCAATCCCAACAAGAAAGGGAAGCAAGAAACTTCGATAGCAAAGTCTTCTACCTCTAGTTGTGGACGATGCTACAATTGTGGTCTTACGGACCACTATGCAAATGAGTGCCCGAAACCATTTTTTTGTCGTTATTGCAAAAGTTCGGGTCATCTTTTATTTCATGCCCCAAACTTCCAAAGAAGAGAGAGGGAAAGCTAAATGTTGCTCAAGCCCCTAGCGACACTTCTCTTGGTCAAGGTATTTCCCATTCTATCCTCGACGATATTTGTTTTGTGATTATCTTATTCGAGTTCTTTTTGATTTGGGTTCATCTCATTATTTTATATCAAAAGAACTTGATGATTCTTTCTCTTTGTAATTTTATGGGCTTGATGACTTCACTGAGGATTGCGAATCCGGTTGGTGGGTCCGCAACACTCAGTTTGTTTCTTTTAAAATGTCGAGATTATTTTATGTGTTTATTCTTTTCGAGCAGATTTGCATGTTATGCGTTACTCAGGCTTCGAGATTGATTTTTGGGAAAGGATTGGCTTAATCATTATGAAGCCCATATCCTATGTCCAATGCGGACTATTTATCTTTGACATTCTTAATCTGTTAAGCAGGTTTCTATTGTTTTTAATGATTTTGATTTCCAAAATTCGGTGGCATCATTTATTCTTTAAATCCACTTGATGAGGAAAGTATTATTTCTCTCATTCAAGTAATTTGTGAATTTTCCGGAATATATTTGAGCTTGTCTTAGGATTATCACCTAAGCAATCTATTATGTGGCGCTAAGGTCTTTTCAGCTCGACCTTGCCACCAGTTTTCATCAGCTACGAGTTGCGGAGGGTAGCATTCCACTTACCGCATTCCATACTCATTATGATTCTTGTGAGTGGTTCGTTATGTCATTTGGTTTGACGAACCTTCTACCTTATTCCATCCATCTTATGAATCGAGTATTCTATGAATATCTCGATGAGTTTATCCTTGTATTTATTGACTATGGATGAAAATAAGAAATTTAAAATTTGCAAATCTTTTTAATAAGATGATTTTGTGTTGTTTTGCCCATTGAGTGCTTTAAGAATTCTGGTCGATGCACTTGATCAACGTTATCGATAGGAATCTCCTAAATGCTATGATGAGACAGTCAGACACAAAAAATTAAATTTTTCTAAAAAGATGAATATATACAAAGTTAATTATAATTTTGAAAGTCTTAGCTTTTCGGGAAAGAGGATCATTTAAAAGAACTCTTTTCTGATATTTTTATTCTTGAGATTCCCGAAGGGAATCAAGACTTTATTGTTTGTACCGATACTAGTCGTATTGGTTTTGGTGTCATTCTCTTGCAAAGGGGAATGTGTTATCGCATTTGCTTCTTGACAATTAAAGCTTGTCGAGACTAGATATGCCATTCATGATCTGGTGCTCGCGGCTATTGTTTTCGCTCTTAGATTTTTGGCTCATCATCTTTTGGGAGAGAAATTTGTTCTCTAAACCGATCATAAGTTTTTGAAGTATTTATTTTCTCGAAAGGAACTTAATTTGCGTCAACAACGTTGGCTCGAGTTCCTTGCATCTTATTATCTTGTTATTCTTTATACTCTGAAAAAGGGTAATCGTGTTGTCGGTGCCCTTAAGCCGAGAGAAACAAGCGGATGTTGTTAGTCCATGAGATGATGGTTTTGATGACAACAACCTTAGAATAGACTATAAAATATAAATACTAACATTACAAGTTTAGATATATATGTATATGCAGGATCTAACCATGTAGGTACCAAGAACGAAGACTGTACAATATAGAGATTCAAGATATAGAGATAGAAGACTCATGAGTATCAAGATTATCAAGAGTTCAAGATTTCAAGGTTAAGTTTTTTTTATTAGGAATATTTGTTAAAACTCGTAGAAAAGCACTGGCATCTTAATATCCAATTTATTCGTGGAATGGAATCCACTTCGAGCCGGTTAAACGGATGGAACCCTAAGTAGGATGGAACCTACGAATATCTAGTAGGACATTGTTTTGTATCCACTAATTTTAATTCAAATGATTTTACAAAATTATCTTGTTTTCAAAATGATTTCAAAACTTTCCTTTTAAAAGATTCAAAACTCTCTATCCTGATTTTAAATAATTTTAGCCTCAAAAACATCTTTAATTTCAAAGTCAAATTACTCCTGATTTTAAACTATCTTCAAATAATATATTTAACTTTTAAATATTTATACTTAGATTTAAATATAAAATTATAGCTAAATTATGTATATATTGTTCTTTATATTTACTTATGAATTTCAACTAAAGTCAAGTATATTTATAAAGTTTAAAATAGTTTTTATATAAGATAAATGTTATTTTCAAAGAAATTCAAAACATCAAAAAGGTTGTGGATGTCGACATGCCTATAGGTACCATGTCGACATGGTGTCAGTTTGATTCAAATTTCAAATTTCAAAAGAAGTGTCTATTCGTCATAACTCTTCATGAATGGTCATGGCTGTTGTTCTTCTATAAATAGGGGTCAGTTTCAACGAATTTTTAATCACTTTTTCTCTGATTTAACTTCTCTTCTTCTTCTCCACTTTCTTATTTACAAATTACACCATTACTCTGCCGAAATCAATATCGAATCTAACTGGATAATTTCTGGTTTTGATTCTCTCCACTATCTCTACAAGATCCAAGTGCTAATCTGAGTTATAGACTTTTTGTAATCAATTGAGCGAGAGAAGGTGTGATTGTAGCCCTGGAAATCAATTGGGTGAACTTGTTGCCCCGGAAATCAAGTATCTCTACCCAGAGGATTGTGATTCTGAAGGATGTACCTCGTAGCCTTGAAACCGAGGGTTGTAATTGTTGAATTGATTTTGAAAGGAAATCCGTACTTAGTTGTGCGGGACTGGATGTAGGGTAACTCCGAACCAGTATAAAATCCGGTGTGTTCTTTCCTTTACTGCTTTAACTTTATATTTGCATCTGTGTTTGATTCAGTGTTCATATCTGTGTCTGATTAGTGTATACATTGTTAACAAAGTAAGATAAACTCAAAAAGATTAACAAATTTCTTAAAACACTATTCACCCCCCCTCTAGTGTTAATTCTAGCCTTAAGATCCTTAATCCGCATTTCTCACAGATGTTTCTTTGTTGATATCCGAATGGAGTGATCTCGAGACTTTACCCACGTGTGAGATTCGAGATCGTGAATCCAATTCATGTTCATCTCTTGTTTTGTGTAGCCTTGAGGCTTGTCCTTCTCTTT
Organism: Allium fistulosum; assembly: GCA_030737815.1. NCBI lineage: Eukaryota > Viridiplantae > Streptophyta > Magnoliopsida > Asparagales > Amaryllidaceae > Allium > Allium fistulosum. Next base: position 206,067,255 of record CM060908.1, read on the forward strand.
TGGACTATACCTCTTTTGGCTGAACTCTATGTCCTGTTATATTGCATGAAGTTCCTACTTCTATTATTAGCAATTGTGATCCATTACTTTTCTAGTGGATTTTTGTAAGGTCTTCAAAAGCTTTGGGAACAAAGCTTAGTTTTAGCACCGCTTATCGTCCTCGATCCGATGGACAAACCGAGCGTGTGAATCAAACTCTTGAAGATCTCTTTCGTGCATGTGTTCTTGATTTTGGTGGAAGTTGGGAAAATCATATTTCTCTTGTTGAGTTTTCTTCCTATAATAGCTTCCAATCTTGTATTGGTATGGCACCTTACGAGACACTCTACGGAAGGCCGTGCCAATTTCCTTTGTGTTGGCTTGAAGCCGGTGAGAAGCTGGTTTTAGGTCCAGATTTTATTTGTATTCATTTGTGTTTTACCTATGATGGGTGTTGTGCGTTTGAACGTTTCAGTTGATCGGGAAAGTTAGCACCTCGATATTTTGGTCCATTTCCCATCACCGAACGTATTTGTTCCATGGCTTATCGCCTTTTTATTACCGGCTCAATCTTTTGCTATTTATGACGTTTTCCACGTCTCTCTACTACGGAAATACCTTAGGGATTCCGATTTTTATTTTTTGAGTCCGGTTTAATTGGAGAAATTAAAGTTTCACCAAATTTGACTTATGAGCAATATTCTATTCGTATCATTACTTCGGAGGTTGAACGCCTTCGAAATAAAGATATTCTTCTTGTGAAAGTTCAATAGTCCTCAAATCCTAAGGATTTCTCTTGGGAACCTTGAGAATTCATCGAGCAAACACATCCGGACTTACTCTTTCGTGCTCTTTATGGTGAACTTCTTATTTCAAATTTTCTTTTGTGTTGATATGCTTTTATGGTTGTTACTTTTTATTTTCCTCTTAATTATTGCGTAGACGCAATTTCTTTAAGGAGGGGAGTTTGTAACAACCCGCATATTTTACGATTGAATATTTAAATATTTTATTTAAATAAAGAATCGTTAATCGTATTAAAGTCCGAAAAGCTACTTTTTGCAAATAGTCGAATTAGGACTCGAGACCACTTCCATTGAGTCCAAAATGGTGTTTGCGACTTTTTTAAGTATAAGCATCGATGTGTTTGGAGTTGAGTGAATTTTGCTATTTTTCACTTAGGGCTTTGGGTTTGGGTTTTAGCCCAATAACCTAACATAACACCCTAGCTCAGTCCCCCCTCTTTTCTTCATTCACTTTCATTTCCTAACACTTTCAAGCTTTTGAGATTAATGGGGGAAAAAGATTGGAAATAGAAATTCAAAACCCCAGTTTCCTTTGCAAGCTCCATTTCTTGCTCCAAATTCAAAGAGAAGCTTAGGTAAGCATCCTCTTCACCTTCTCCAACTCATTCTCTCTTCAATTTCAGAAATTTCCTAAACCTAACTTAGGGAATGTTCTTCTTTTGAGCTTAGATTCAAGCTTCTTGGGTTGAAGTGAAGAGTGTTGATCTTTCCTTTGTGATTAAGCTTCTCATCCATTGTTTTTGGGTTTAAAGGTGAGATTTTTATCTCACATCTATATCTATAACTATCTTCGATTGTTAGGTATGAATTCCTAACATCTTTACATGTTCATTTGATTTTGATTTGGATTGATTTGGTGAATATTCAAATTTTTTGTTTTTAAGTCCAATTTTGTGAAAATCCTTTTATGGATGTTTGAACATGTCTTTGGTGGTGTATTGAAGAGCCTATAGGGCTGGGTTGCCGATTGGCGTAAACCCCTAGTGCCCATTGCTCGTCCGATTGCAATTTGTTGGATTTTTGCCCCACTTAGGGGTTAGACTGAATATGCTTCAGAAGCAGGTTCAGTCGACTGAACCAGTGGTTCAGTCGACTAAACCAAAAGGCAAGAAATGCCTTAGAAGTAGGTTCAGTCGACTGAACCAGTGGGTCGGTCGACTGAACCAGACCCGGGAAATTGCCTGGGTCTGTATCAGTCGACTGACCATCTGGGTCAGTCGACTGACCCTGGGAATACAAAATTCGTATCCCTATGTCAATCGACTGACCACCTGGTTCAGTCGACTGACCTGCTTGCTTCAGCCCCATTTGATTATTTTGCTTTGGTTCCCAACTTTTATCAATTCGTGATTATCCGATTTGTTGTTATCATTTATTATCTACTATGATGACTTCTATTTCAGGATTTTGGGTATATCCATTTTGATGGATTCAGCATCGATTTCTATGGATTTGATTCACGTCTTCGTATGTGGATTTTGGTGATTGATGGTTTCTACAATCGTTTTTGTGACTTGTCACTTCTAAATACAAAGGTTTTTATACTAGTAGTAAATATTCAACTCTTTTACAAAGATGATTTCAACTCTATTTTTAATACAAAGCTCGTTTATAAAACCATTTTCTAATCTATTAGTATATACAAACCTTTACCTCATACGTATGAGAAAATCTAATTAAACGGCTTGGCAAAACAAGTGGTATGAAATGCTTGCGTTTACTTCGTCGGTTAATTCTTTGACTTGTTCGATTGAAACTCTTGTGACAATTTTCGAGTGAAAATCTACAATTTGTTCGTAAATATTTAAGTTAAGCCAGTGGTTATAGGACATGAAGCTAAACTCATCTATTTACTAGCTTAGTGTAATTCACACTTTTTATTGATCTATGATGATCATTTTGTGGTTTAGACTAGCAATGTGCGATGTCTCTTTGTCCACGTAGGGGACTGTACCTCGTTTTATTGAGCTTCGTCTCATTCCTTTATGGGCTAGCGACCCATGATATTTTATGGAGTTTCGGTTCATTGGACGTACCGTTATTGTACTGCGTCGGTGTTCCGAATTATTTGAGTTTCGGGATCATCGGGCGTACCGTTATTGCACTACGTCGTTGTTCCGAAATATTTGAGTCTCAGGTTCATCGGGCGTACCGTTTTTGCACTACGGCGTTGTTCCAACTCATTTGAATTTCAGGTTCCTCGGGCGTACCGTTATTGCACTACGCTGTTGCACCGTTTGTGATACACATGTTGGTGAGTTTTCATGCTCCCGTTTGTGATAGGCCTTCCCCCTTTTGTGATTTCTGGATTTCTCGTTGTGATTTCTAGAATTTGTGTTTCACCTATTTTCGTGGATTGGCATTGATATATTTTGTCAATATTTATGTTTTGGTGAATTATTTAAAGAATGTGATCATTTTTGGTGCTTTGAGATGATTTGGGTTATTGTATGATTTTTGTTGTTATTTAATGCATACTTGACATAGTATGGCATTTCCTTGTTATCATACGTTTTGGGTCATATCTCTCATCCTATCTCATTTTATCTAATATTTATAGCTAGACTGATCTGTTTATTATTTTCTTCTTAAATAATACTCGGGTCAGACCGAGATGTTACAGGTGCTTCCGCTTGACTTCCTATCAGGGTCCGTCCCCTGACTTTTGGCTAACTACTTTAGATTAGTATTTTTTGTTATTTTACATTTGAGATATAGACTTCTTGATGTATAATTATTCTTTTGTCTAGCACATGTATCTATTCTTTTGTGATGTAGTGGATCTTGTTTTACCACTACTTTGATGTACACTTTTATGTGTTATATTCATATCTGATTCCGCCTTTGTGATATGAATATCTATGAATGATTTGTGTTATGTTTATTTCTACGTTTGTTTCCGAAGTCCACTTAGCCACTGTGTGGTAGCTTTGAGTTTGTATTTGATATGTCAGATTTCCTCTTGAAATGAAATGTAAGTTATATTTCTGACATATCGGTACTCGCACAAAGCAATTACACAGATGGTCGCTCCTCAATAGCCTTATTCTTCGTGCTAGTCGACGACATTACACTGTAGTGTCCTTGGTTAGCGTGAGTATAGAGGTGGGGCGTCACACCCTTAGTGATTTTGTGCTACTTCAATGGCAACACACATTAGAGAGTGGTTCTTTTCCACCTAATGGCCCTAATCTTGAATGGTTTAGACTCAAACTTAGGAACCTAAATAACAAATGACTTGTTCATGTCTTTATTAATTTTTATACGGTCGTCGATGATGTAATTAGCATCGGACGTTCTAGTGCTAAAACTGGATTTGTTGTGTTTTGATTAAGTGACTGAGTTTTATTTTAACAGTGATTTAAACCAACCCTTTTTTGTCCTTGTTTGATGCTGACTGTGTTTGTCGTTAGGATGCATTCGAGGATGATGTTGCAAACCTCGAATATGATGTTGAGAGGCTTGGGACAAAGCTAAAGTTTATCCATGCAGATCTTGCAAAGGCTCAAAGTGCACTCGAACATCAATATGACGGTAATAGGAAATTGGGCGCATGTTCTGGAGATGTTGTATCTAAGCTAAAAGGCATAGAGCAGACCGTACAGGTGGGTGAGGAATTCTATAGTATTGTATATAGAGAAGAAATTACAAAATATAAAAAAAAATAAGTGAAGGACATGTTTGCTGAGCTTACCAGATTGCTTGGTGAGCTAGAGGCTGTCAAATATAGGAGGTTGACTGAGGCGTCTTGCTTAGATATCGCTTCTATTCCTCCTTCAAATTCTGTGTCTTCCTTTCTTCATGGTGATGGTTGGAAGATTATTGCCAGGAGATTATTTGGTGATCTTTCAAATGAGAACAAGAAAAAAGGCTCAACTAATAGAGACTTTAAATGACACAAGAAAGAAAGCAGTATTGAAGGTGTATGAGCTCGAGAGCGCATTGCTGCCCTTTCAGGGTCGAGTTTCTTCTTACTCGAATAAGCTCGAGCAAAAGAAAGTAAAAAACAAGAGGGCTGAGGCATTACCGTAGGGGTATCGAGATGTTTTGGCCTTCTTTAATCCTTCGTTGGACAAGAATTTTCTCAGTGATAAAGAAGTTTTTGACGCACGATTGACCCGTCTTAGGATCCTCGGGCAGGAGCTTGTTATAAACCCAAAAAGACCTTTGTTCTAGCACGGTTTCGCCTCACCCTAATGCTACTTAGACTTAGTGCTCTATTATTAACGTTTTAGCATAAGGAAAAAAATTTAGTACTTAATTTGACTGAGAAATTAGGTTTTCATACAACTAACTTTTTAGCAGTCCTATTTTGCTCACCTTTCATTGTTCTACAATTTTAGTATTTATGGACTTACTCGTTCGTCTTCTCGCTTATTTACTTTGTTTAGGATTCAAGGGGAGATGTTATGCAAAAGAAGTTAGCCTCTTCTCTGCTCAGAATAGTGGAGTTGGTAGATTTATTAAAGAATGCTGAGATCATATATAGGGCCGTATATAGGATGAAATCAAGAAGCTAAAAAGAAGAATTGAGGAGGTGGATAGAGAAATGGCGATGCATATGAGTGCAGAGGAGAGCTCTCCATTGATTCTAGTTTCGCGTGTCCACCTCAGATCTGATGCATTTCATATGCCTCCATCTGGGGAGTACCCGACTGAGTTTCTTAAGTGGAAGAGTAATGTAAAGGTTCATTATAAGGACAAGATTAAAGAGTTAAAAAATTGCTTTAAGGGAGAGTTAGGGACACCGGATACTCGAGTCTCCCTGTTCCTGTCTATTGAGGATGAGTTCTTTTATCCCTTCTCTAGGAGTGAACAGATGGGGGAGCACCTCCTGAGTGAACTTAAGAAGGTTAGAATAGTTGCTAGGAGGCGAATAAATGCTCTGAAAACAAGACATATAATTTGGAATGTGAAGCCCGACTGGACTGCATTGCGGTTTTCTAAGTAGGATGGATAGGGCATCTCTCTTGGGAGAACTTCATAAAGAGATGGTAAAGTCGAAAATAGCAGAAATCAGCCGGCAGCGTGCAATTAACACCTTTAGATGCTTCTGGCCATGACTTGATTTGTCCTTTTTGTATAATCGGGCTAATTACGAGTATAGGTCCACAGATTACGAAAACGCCTGGGCTGGTGCTAACTAGGATCCCCATACTGCCTATCGAAAATTGCCTCATGGTAGGAGCTCTCGTCCTTGATCATCAGCGGTGATTACCGAGCTACAGTGCTAATTTCCTTCTTAACTTGTAGCATCATACTTCTATGGATCGAGGCATCATAAAGTGGTCGTGCTTAATTTTGTATTGAACTCGTAATTTAATTTTTAGGGTAACCTATGTTTTGTAATATGACTCAGCATGTGATGTTTTATAGATTATGTGAGGGTACGTAAAGGTGAATGACATATAAAATTCATAACCAAGTACTGATAACTCAATTTTTCGAAGTATACCTAGCGAGCTTTAAGTAGAAATCTAGATTTGTACCTGATTGACGGCTTCCTTTAGTATAGATCATGTATTGTGCTCTCTTGCCAAGTCTAGGGTAAGACCTTGGAATAGACTATACCTCTTGGTCATGAACTGATAGGTCGCAACTTTCCTTGTATTGTTAATGCAGTCCGATGGCCTTGCGGAGTGCAGCGTCTTTTGTTGACTTAGCCGTGGACCACATATGAATTACCCCTCTACTTGGAATGGGGTATCCCTAGCCATATGCTTGGATGCATGTCTAATATGACCTACCCCCTATTCTGGAGGCGAACTATCCTTAGCTGTTCCACCCATTGGCTGATCCTGACCCGCCCCCTATTCAGGGTGGTAATGTCCTTAACCATATGTTTGGCTATATATATGTTTTGACTTGCCCCTTTTCTGGGGGCGAACTGTCCTTAGCTACAAGTTTGGTACGACCTGCCCCCTTAGTTAGGGGCGTAACGTCGTACGTATGCTGAGCCGCATTCTTCTTTAGTATCACCATTCTCATTTACAAGATTGTCGTTGTTGTACATAGGTGAAATCATACCTCTGAACTATGGCGATGAGCTATAAAGAGTAAGGTGTTAAGCTCTTGGCATGGTCTTTCCTGTTAAGGGAGTGGATTTGACTGAGAAGTCAGGTCATGTATGTACAACCTATTATCGCATGCGCATGGTTTTTTGTACTGGTTTTGGCCGTCTAATATCCATATGTCTAGTGTGGTATGTCGAATTAACCGACGTAAATGTTTTTATACTAGTTCAGGCAGTCTAATATCCCTACGACCAGTCCTTATGATTGTCATCATATAAAAATTCATACTGAATTAGGGAAAATTTTCATCTTGTCCAGCAAATACTTTTGCTAAGAAGCCAGACTTGCGTTGATGCAAGTCTAAATGTGTAGGGCCAGTATCACCATTCTCAGTGTTGAGATTGCCGTTTTACTACCGATCTTGCATTAAGATTAATCAGCGAAGATTGGCGGTGAACTATGAAGGTGCATATATAAATATATATTTTTTAGAGAAATAATACAAAGATCTTATACTGGTTTCTGTGCAGTTAATGCCCCGCTATTACCCCGCTATAACCCCGCTATATCTCATAGCGGGTTTCTACCGCTACGATATTTCCATATAGCCCCACAATATAGCCTTTCCGCTTTAATCCCCGCTATTTCCGCTATATTCCGTTATTTCCGCTATATTCCGCTATTCCCGCTATATCTTCTTTAATAAAATGAATTGAAAAATTCAATTTATACATTATAAAAATTATGAAACTAATTTATTTGATTTAATTTTTAATATATTTTCAGAAATGAAAATACTCTAATATTCTACTAAATTCAATTATGTTATATAACAGTTTTACGTTTATTTAAAGTATATTTGCACATGTTTTTATTTAAAAATTATTTATGTATTAGTTATAATTCAATTGAATGATAATTTTTCATTTAATTACCTTTTATATATTCGTAAAAACATTAAGTATGATTTTTATATGCTATTTTAAAGCCATCCGCTATATCCTGCTATATCCTCGCTATATCCTCGCTATGACTTTTTGCACCTCCACCGCTTTGAATCTGCCGAGCGCTTTAACTGCACAGACTGGTTTGGGCTGTCTAATATCCTTATGACCAGTTTGATAAATTGATACATCATATTATTATTATTATTTTACAAAGCTAGCCGCTCTGGTCGGTGGTGAAGATCCTGCGGCTGGATCCTTTATCCTTAGGGAGGGGAGGAGCGGATCCTTCCATCGACCTAAGTGCAACAATTTTCTTCCAGATCCCCTCGTTCCCTTGTCGGAGCTGTGCTAAAATACCAACACATCTCCCACACTTAGGGGGTCTTTGTATGGTAATGGGGAGGGTCGGAAAAGGATGAGGCGGAAATTAAGGAAAATGAAAAGTTTAAACGCATCGAGGTCATCCTACTACCAAAGTTATTCCTCCCTCACCATTGAAGGTTGATTGAGTCAATCTATCAAATAGTGTGGTCTCACCATTCTCATTTTAAGAGTGTCGTTGTAACATCCCGTATTTAGAGGCCAAAAGCTAAGCGCTACATATGCTGCAGTCATCCATAGTATTAACTTCTGGTGACAAAATACGGTAATGATAATGGTATCCATAATATCAGAAGCACTTGAATATAAACAAAATCACAGATTTCCAAACACAACATTTTGATGATTACATTTCAAAACAAATTCATATCCAAGTTACATGATCCCATATCGTTTCCCAGGTAAAGATTAATTATAATCATTACAAAATTACGCCAAGAGCGACATATGACGATGCCCCCTTGGTTGATCAAAGTAATATAGTCATATCTGACTTAATATACACGACGGAATCAAAACAAAACAATCAGCAATTCTGAATTAGATATCTGTCAGTCACCTGCTCGTCTCCAGAAGCTTTATTCTCCAAAATGACTAAAACCTAAAAATCCTAACCCTTAGCCTACTCAAATCAATTTTGAGTACCTAGAGTTTAAGGGGAAACAAAAACTTCGAGTCAGACATAAAGCCTGGTGTGAATAATTCTGTTACATCTCAGTTTATTGATATTAAATGAGACCATGCCGCTTAGCGGAATGGGTTTCCCCTCACTAATATCCTCTTTAAAACATATATTTTGCAAATCTTTTCCTGCAACCAAGCTGGTTAATCAAACTGATTACATCAAAATAGCAATATCCTTTATGCTAATAAATGGACTATCTGTCCATAAAACAGGTAATAAGTAGACTATTTGTCCACCACATAATAGCAAGGTCCGTTATGCTACAAATGGACTATCTGTCCATACAACTGGGCTGACTACCCGCAAACTGGACTAACTGTACGAATCAAAATGCACTAACTGTCCGAATTATTTTCTTAGGGTTAACTACCCTATATCTTTTTCCTTGAAAACCTTTTTAAAATGATTTAACCTTTTAAATCATACTTATACAAGGAAAATATATTCCTAGCTTTACTCTAAGCTATTTTGTCATGATATATATACTATAATGTTGATGGGAATTAATAAGGATTAACTATCCTTCCAAAACAAGTTAAAACCCTTTTTAACTTGAAAATACTTAGGCTACATTGCCTATTTAATACATTCGAAACCTTCATTTATAACCGTTAAACAACCATTTCGAAACCATTGAAGGTAACCCCTTCGAAACCATTGAAAGACCCTTTCGAAACCATTAAATATTGCATTTTGAAAACATTAGAGTAACCTTTCCTTTATTTTCTCCGAAAGCTTCAAAATATCATACATCCTCCTTTTAAAACCTTTTAAATATTTCCTTTCGAAAACATTTGAAAAACCTTTCATTTCAACCCTTTCGAATCCTTGGGGAACCACCCCTTTCGAAACTATTCATTAAAACCTTTCAAAACAGTCAAAACCCAATTCTTTTCGAAAGCACTTTGGGTTTAATTTAAAACATGTGGAAACCTTTTGAAACCATTTAAAAATTACTCCTTCGATACCTTTAAAAAATGCCTCGGTCAAAACCATTTGGATTCTGCCTTCAAGTAGAACAAAAGGATCAGAAACCCATTAAAGTCGAAAGCATCTATTTCGAAACCATTTAAAACTATCTCTTTCGAAACCAATTTGGATTTTACTGTACTTATAGAAAAAGGACCTTAAAAACATTTAAGTCAAAAGCATCTACTTTGAAACCATTTCCTAAGTAAAAAGTGATGGTGTCGAAACCATTGGAGAGATGGCCAAGTTTTTAGAAAACAAAACAACCCTTTCAAAACCATCTGGGTCGAAAGGTAAAAAGGTGGCAGCAAAAGGTTTCGACTTAGTCGAAAGCAATGATTTAAAAATAGTGGCTCAACCCAATTGAAACAATTTCCTTTAAATCATTTCACCTGTCGAAAGCTACTTTGTCGAAAGCTACTTTGTCGAAAGCAAGCAGGCGTATTTCTTTAATTTAAAAATAAAGAACTGCCTCAACTCCTTCGAAACCCCTGGTTTCGACTCCCTACCTTCCGCCTTCATCCAATTCACTACGTACCAATTCCTTGACACCATGTGCATTGGTTTCGACTGTGTTGGAAGTGAAGATGAGGGGGCGAAACCTGGTGCCGACGGTGTCGAAACAGTGAAAAACATGTAGCAACTAGTTCTTTCTACCTAACCTGCATTACGTGTCTAATTGCGATTGGTTGCCTCTTTCTTACCAATAAAAAGCACTGCAGTTTTTCAAAAGTGCTTCCAACTTTTTAGATTTAACAATTTAAATTATTTTACAAAAAACCCCTTCTCCTTTCTTAATTATATAAAATCTTTAAGTCCCATACCTTAAATAATTTTATATAACCATTAAAACACTTAGGAAAAATCTACAAAAATTCCAAAAAATCTATTTTAATATGTTATCCAACATATAAAAATTTCATACCCAAATCTTTTATTATTTAACCGAAAATAAATATTAACCCAAATTAACATTTTCTTTACTAGAATATTCATATAAATTCCACATAATTTCAGAAAATTCCAAAAATTGAAACCCATCTCTAAAATATTATTTATGATCTTTATAAAAATTCTCAAGGCATTTGGATGTCATTTTATAGGGTTTCACCTTAAAACATATCATAAAATCAATATGAATATACATAAATCATCAACATGTATATATAACCATTCTATTATTCAAAATCATGGCAAATCAATGCAAATTATTCGGCATTCGCCTAAAAACCGAAAATACAATCAAAAATGAGATGTAAACATTATTCACCTTAGCTTTAGAGATTAAAGAGATTGAGGTATGAATAGATTTGATTTGAATTTGCTTCTTCCTAGCTTTTCTTCCTCTTTTCCTTGTTAATGGTGGCCGGCCCCTTATTTTTAAAAATTTGAAAATGAAATGAACGTGTATAATTTACATGGCCATGGGTTATAGATATAGGAATGGTCTCTCTCCTATTTTACCCCTCCTCTATTTCAATTTAAACCTTTCCTTTAGTTCATTGTTTAAATGGCACAACTATCCCTTAATTAAATCAAATCTCAATCCCCTAATCAAAACATTATTTTATTTAGTTTAGCTAATTAAATATTTTAAATAATGTTATCAAAAATCTAGGGTGTTATAGTCGTGACTGTATGCAGCAGATAAACAAGGGCGGAGAGTCGTGAGTGACAAGAAAATGGAAGATGGAATTGAGGGAGTAGAAATTTTGCAATAAATTGAGGAAAAGATTAGTAGAGAAGATGGAGGGATGGAGGTTCAACCCTTCTTCTAATGCCAAAAGTGTTGGTGAAGTTTTTCGGCTTCACCACACTCAACTTGGTCATGAGGTGACCTTATGATTAGTCGTCCCCACGATTAGGAATCAGCGAATTTAAGCTTCGTTAAATTCACCTTTGTAAAGCGATTGTGTTGTCGAATGCTTACATAGTTGGGTAGTCACGCTTTAACTGTTTATTGAAATGTCGAAGTGGTTTTGTGACAAGTGATTTAAAAGCTAAATAGCAGAAAAATGAAAGTAAATGGCATAGAGATTTTTTACCTTCTTCGGATTAATGTTAATCCTACGTCCATGGGGTTTTTTTTATTATATGTTCATGACTTTTGTACAATGATTACAATGGTCTTTAAGGCATATAATATCTCCTTTAATTTTTGGAAAGAAGAAGAGGTTCCAAAAGAAGATCTCCTTTCTTTGTCCTTTAGTATTTCCTTTTATAGTATGAATACACTACTGGTGGTTGTAATCGCTTTTGATTCTTTCCTTCAATCTCTACCCTTGGTTTTTGTTGCTTGTCGCTTATCCATGACACTTGTTCTTTGTGCCTAGATTGATGATGAATTTTTGGCAAGAAATTCTGATATTGGCGGGATCTTGGAAATTCAAAGCGGGATGCTTGAAAAATTGGCGGAAAGCTCGGGTCTATACAGGTTAGCCTCTTCTCTCTTGGAGTAGCAAGTTGCTTTAAGAGGAATGATAAGGAAGTCATCCAGAGGCATTGGTATATAATTGGTGCATGTGAAGAGTTCAGTGGTGAATCATTGACTGTTGTTCAGATCGTACTGCACTGCTGATGTTATTGTTATCTTTGTATAATTTGCCGCTATGTCGGATCGGAATGGAGTAGCACTTCCTATTCCGTTCTGAGGACCGGTTTGGCATGCATATGGAATGCGACCGATGTTTATCTATGATTTGAGTTGCTCCCTTTACTATTGCCGATTCGATAGAGGGAGAGCTTTACGTTTGTCGATTGTCTGTAGGGTTGAGTCCGCATTGAAGCGTATCTTGAGTGACCCTATATATAGCCCCTTCAAAGTGCTTTCGGCTCTGTATAGCGCTATTTAGGTTGTCCCCGGTATGTGCCTGTGTAGACCTGTTCCTGTAGATGTTTGACAAAAAGTGAGCTTTAGAAGTATGGTTAATTCAAAACATCGCGCGTTAGTTCTGATGGCACGGCTCGGTATTCTAATTTGGCCTTTGATCCTGGATATAGCCAATGTGTTCTGCTTTATTTCCCTTATGTGTGTGGTAGTTGCTTTTTGCAGTGTTCCCCTTGCTGATAAGGCTTAGGTCTAGTTAGACGTCTTGACCTCAGTTCCGTTTCCTGCTCAGCCCTATTACTGCGAGAGTAGCTTTCTTGACTTCGAGTACTATCTATTTCCTTTTGTCGTGGTTCGTGGTAAGACGGATGTATTATATATGAATCGATATTTAATATTGATACACATTTAAATTTGATATAAATGTGTTTAATTACTTGATAGGTTCGAACAATTTTAAGGTCTATTTGGCCTCATGCATGGCCTGCCATGAATAGGGGCAAGGAGGGGTTCAAATTCAATTATTGGATTTTGAATTAGTAAGGAGAGACCGAGTAAACCAAGAAGAAAATATCTACTCTAGTCTCTCTATAAAAACCACAGTACCCTTAATTGTTTTTTTACCCTTTTCCTTCCCTCTTCCCTTGTCCAGCCTCCATTCCCATCTCATCACCCTAGGCCAAAATTATTCCATCCAGTCAACATCAAATCAAAGTAAAATGTGGTTTTCCAAGCCATTGTGAATCTAAGAGCTAGGATCTGAATTAAATCTAGGACTGTCTATCAATCAGGGTGAAAATCTAAGGCCGCATCTATAAGGTAATATTTTATAGTTTACAATTACAAATCATCATGATAACATAGATCTTGATCATCATTGAACGAATTTATATACACATATGTTATCTTATATATATATATATATCTGTGTGTGTGTGTGTGTTTGAATAGAGAACCAAGCTTCGCTTGTAAACTCCATGGTAAAGGACCACCCAATCCACACGACAAGCTTTTTAGCTTATCACAGTCCCATTGGACATCCACTACACCAGGTAAATTTTACTCGAAGGATTGTTGCTTAAGATAGGAATCGAACCCGCATCCTTTCACTGGATGAAGGCCTCAATATACTTTGTTCAAGTAGAGCACTCATTATGATGTCTCAAGGGCACGAAACTATGACCTTTAGAACCTTTATCTAAAGCACCAAACCTCTAAACACTTAAGCTAGAGGTCCTTGACTCTCATGTATGTGTGTGTGTTTGTATGTGTGTGTATTCAGTACAAGTATGTACATATATAAATAAATACCTACAAAGTTTCAGTGCATTTATTCGATCTTAGGTTTAAAAAATTGATTTTTTTAATATATATGTATGTATAGAAATTTTAAATATCTTTTTTATTTTATTAAACATTAAAGAAAACATTAATTGATTTAAACTTATTTTAAATACATATATTAATTTATAAATAAATTGATAAATAACTTTAATTAAATTTAAAACATATTATTTTCAGTAGCAAAAAAAGTATATTTTGGAACATATATTAGTTTATTTATAGATATGTTTTGTATATTGTTTTAAAGAATATATGTATATATTTTTATTAATATGTATAAACATTTATAAATTAATGTATTTAAATTTATAAAATTATATTTAGATTTATTATACAGAAAGAAAATTTGGTCGAAAGGCAATTTTAATTTATATACATACATATATATATTATATTTAATTTAATAATTGATTTAATGTAAAACTAAATAAATACATATATATATGCATATAATTAATTTTTTTTAAAATAATATCTTATTTAAATATTGTACTAATTTTATTTTTATTTTAATATTATATATAATTTTAAATTTATAGATTCAAATTTGTTTTTAAATTGTTTTCTAAATAAACAATTAGATATTTTGCAAATATTTTTAAATTTCAAAATTATTAACTTGATTAGAATAGTTTTAAATTTATTAAAACAAATTGAAGTTTTATATATATCATTATTAGTAATTGGAATAGAAACACAATCTTTTGGTCTGACTACGAAGTTCCAGAAATACCCTTATATGCAAACAAGAGGTCAAGAGTTTGAATCCTACAACGAACATAAATTAATATATATTTTTAAAAAGGAAATTTTGGAAAGTAAACAAAGTTACAAGTTCAAAACAATGTTCCAATGAAAAAATTATAATTTTTTTCTTTATATTTTTCAGGTTATTTTTTATCAAAACTGCATAGAAATTTTAGATTTCATTTTTTTTGTAAGAGTTTTTTATATGCACGTGAGTTGCACATGCCATAAAATCTCGTGTACATGTGTGTGTGTATACATGCATGCATGCATATATATATATATATATATATATATATGTATTGTATATGTATGTATGTATGCATGTATGTATGTATATGTGTGTGTGTATAATGTTATGTGTGTGTATGTATGTATATGCATATGCATATGTATATATAATGTTTTGGATAACCAATGTATATGTAAAGAGATAATGTGTCTGTTGTAGTGTAAATTCCATCACTTATACACGTACACAGTAACCATGTGCACTATATAATATGTTCTACATGCATAATACATGCATGGGTATTCAGATATACTCGGATTAAATTCAAATTTGAATTCAAAATAAATCCATAATTTATCGTACCATTGAATTAAATAAAATGAGATCTTATTTAAATAAAATTTCTAGATCAGATCTAAAATTAATTAGACTTTATAGGCCTAACAAAGATCCAAAAAATTTGAAATTCACCTATTTAATCCACTACGATCCGGGTCGTTTCCAACATATACATGTATTTGTATTACCTTGATTTGCGTGGAAAGCATTAAAGGAAAGCAAAGGTACCTATAGGTCACAGTCCAAGTTGGCATTTAACGTATTTTCATTGTATAGTTTATTGTTATTAATGGTGTCTTAGTTTACATTAGATATTCTTTATGTAAATTGATATGCGTGAACTTTATGATGATTATTTTTTTGTACGATCTACTTATACCATATATTGTATACAAAATATTATATCGCTAAAATTAGGTGGAGTTCCAGTGTATAAATATGAGTTGAGGGGTACATAACATTGGGGATTCCTTTTATACATCATATCTCCATCAAATTTTTGCAATGTTGGACTATTTCAATTCCAAACCGTCGTTCATATTTCTACATGCGAGATAACCTTAACATTTATTATTAGTTCCACATCATTTGTGTAAAGAAAAGAAACATTACTTTCTCCTTTATAACTAAATTCAAGAATGTATTAATCAACATTGTTTAGCTTTGAGGATTAACAATAGCATCCAACTTATGTTGAACATTAGTCTTATTGCCTAATTTTGTTAATTTGGTTTAAAGAAATTTGATTAAAATAATTTTTTATATAAAACTTTTAAAGCGGCTGCTAAAACTCCCCCGATTTAGCATGCTTAACAATAAATAACATAACTTTAAGTGGATCTATTATTTAATCACACAAAATTGTACAAGCACAACGGTTTGAGAGTGCTAAGAGCTTTAATGAGGATTTCGCTGGACTTTATAGGGGCTTTAACTACACAAGTTCATGATGGGATTAAATATGATATTGGTTACCCTTTCTTTCAAAATATCGTTGGAGTCATAAACGGAACACACATTTTTGCTAAGGTTACACATGATAAATTAGCAGCATTTATAGGTAGAAAGAAATTTCCAATATAAAATATTCCGGTTGTAGTTAATTTTGATTTAACGTTTAGTTTCGTAATGGTCTGATGAGAAGACTCTGCTCATAATAGCAGACTGTTAAATCATGTTATTGACGAAGTTGAAACCTTTCCACATCATCCACCTGACAATATTATCTTTTAGATTTAGGATACAAGATTAAAAATGCTTATTTACCACCTTATTGCAATGAACACTCCTTGAATGTTCCAAAACCACGTAATGAAATTCTCAATGCGATTCATGTTTGTGTATGGCTTTAGAAAGTAAATTAGAATTGTGCTATCATAATTTTAAAAGCGAATATAATAGTTCACATTCCGATTAAGAAGAAACTACTAATGCAGATGTTGCACAAAATTATGTGAAAAATTAATGCGAGTGGAGTAAACAAATGTACGGTGCTCCAAGTTCAACAAACACATGGTGGTTCAAGTTCAAAAACCGAACAGTAGATTATATAACACGTGATGGAGTTAGAAACATTTTTATGATTGTAGGACGACGTTGATCTATATAGGGGTGTTAATTTTGTACCAATGTCCGTTGTCCTACTCGGTTCGAAGTCGAAAAACGTCTGTCTGGGTTCGTCCGTTTCTCATTTAGGACACGAATTAGAACAATAAAATTTGTACGATATTTCGTTCGTACGAACTGTTCGATGAATTTTCTATTGTCCGTACCTCATCTGTCCGTTGTTCGACTCGTACGAAAAGTATCTGAACCAAAGTCTCATTTGATCTATGTTAGTGCCAAAATTGGTCACTAACCCCCAAATCCAGATGAAAGCACCAAATACCAGTCACAGCTCAAAGATAGAATGTATGTTGAGAGTAATAATGTGAAGAACAGTTAAAACTGAAATGAAAGCAGTAAAGAACAACAGGTTTTATAGTGGTTCGGCTAACTCCGGCCTACGTCCACTCCAGAAGTTTGCTTTTTATTGCTGCAATAATCGATTACAGATACAAAATGGCAGAGTTGCCTTAGCCTTAGAAAATAGACAGTAAGAGAGCAGAAAGAAGATCCCTTTTCACTGTGCCCTGCCTCTCTATTTATAGACAAAACCAGGTTGTTGGGCCTCCTGAGTAGTTTGGGCCCATCAAGGTCATAGCCGAACCCTACCTCATTATGCCGACCAATCCTGAGCAGTTGGTATGCCTAACGTGGGGGGGTGCGAGGTATCGAGGTACCGAGGTATGGAGGTGTGAGGTACCGAGGTATGGAGGTGCGAGGTACCGATGTATGGAGGTGTGAGGTACCGAGGTATGGAGGTGGGAGGTACCGAGGTATGGAGGTGCGAGGTACCGAGGTATGGAGGTGCGAGGTACCGAGGTATGGAGGTGCGAGGTGCAATGCGAAGCGAGGTGAGGTATGCCGAACGACCCATCCAATGCCGAACGCTCCCTGATGCCGAACGATCCATCCAATGCCGAACGAGATTTATGTCGAGCGCTCCATCAAATGCCAAACGAGATTTATGCCGAGCGCTCCATCCAATGCCGAACGAGATTTATGCCGAGCGCTCCATCCAATGCTGAACGCTCCTTAATGCCGAACCTCCATCATGCCGAACCATGTCTGATGCCGAACAGTTTCTAATGCCGAGCGCCCATCATGCCCAACGATCTCTAATGCCGAGCACCTCTAAATGCCGAGCGCTCTTGGATGCCGAGCGCTACTGAATGCCGAGTGCTCCTGGAATGCCGAACCACTCATGTATGTCGAACGCTCTATGTATGCCGGGTACTCTTGAATGCTATTCGAACGTGAATGCCGGATGAATCATTTGTGCTGAACCTCCATCAAGCCGAACCATTGATCAACCTTTATCCAACCATATTTCCATCTTTCAAGCATGTTGCGTCATCCATCCATCCAATCAACTGAATCCATCGTACTCTAGCCTCGACGAATATGCAGTTGATTAGGTTAAACCCGTCTGTCCGCGGCCTTGCCAAAAGGCGGGTTAACACTTGCCCCCCAAAACATGCCTTGCTGTGAAAGGTGTGTTTTGAATAGCCTCAAGTCCGATATCCCAAGTATGTATGTTATCCACATCCATACTTTCCGATTCATAATCCAATCCATTACCAAGCCATCTTATCCGAGTGCCACGGCCATATCCTGATCCATTTCCGCGACTGTTCCGAGTCGATGTCTGATTCTTATCCAGTAACCAAGTCCTTATCCAATTCCACATCCATCTGAACCCGACTACCGAGTTCCAATCCATCCATATCCAATAACCTATAACCATATCCGTTACCTCTCCGGGTCGATATCCAAATCTGGGACCGCTCCGGGTCCTTGTCTGAATCCTTAGCTATTCATAGCCAATATCCAAATCCGTAACTTCTCCGGGTTCTTGCCAAGCGCAATCCACACTTGACGACCTATGTTAAGTAATTCCATGGTGTTCATGGTTCAGTGTCCCTGAACGTCGAATAATGCCGTGGCTTAAGTCCTAAGCCGAATCCTGGTCACTCCGGACCCTTGCCGAGCATAGTCCATACTCGACGACCTTTTACCCAAAAATCCAGAGAAAATCCAATCAAAATCCAATTCGGAATCCAAATCCAAATAGAAAACCAGAAACCCATATCAAAAATCCATACCAAAAACAAACATCCAAACCAGAAAACGAGCAAAACAGGGGGTTCAAACCAAACTCCAAAACCAAACCAGAAAAAGCAAATGTCCAAGTCAAAGGGAAAAAAACAGATTTCACAAACCCGGGCGTCTCGGTAAGCCATCATCTCAGAGCATGCCTAAGGGTTATCTCCGACCCCGTACATGAGTAAGTGATTTAACCGTTTGCCCGGAGTTGTTACTTATTCCAAACCATTAAAATTAGTTGATGACCAATCGGCCACCATTCCTGGGCCTCGTGCCCTCGTCGTTCAAGGTAGGCGGTGGCTGCTCCTGTTCCACCGCCGCATTCCGAGTTCCGACATACTGTCGCAACTGACCATTCCTTATATGCTCCTCGACTATATCCTTTAGATGTCGGCAGCTGTTAGTATCATGCCCGTCCAGGTCATGAAAGAGACCGTGCCTTCCTGATGCCCTTTCACGTTCTGTGGGTTCCCTCCTTGATGGCCTTCGATAGGGAAGGCGATCTCGAGTATCTAAGAAAATCTGCTCCAACGTTGCGTTCAATCCTGTGTAAGTGGAGAACTTTGGTTCTCCCCAACGCTTCCTTTTCCCTTTATCCTTGCCCCCACCTGAGCTTTCGCCGAGTAGTCCTCCATCCTTAGTCATGTTTACTTCCTTTGACCTCATGTCCAAACATGCATCCTCTTGTCGAAGAAATCTTTCAGCTTCATGAAAGAATTCACCAAGATCCAACGGTGGGTCTCGTACCAATGATACTTTGAAATCCGAATTATCTCTGACTCCTGATACCGCATCCATCAGAACCATTGATGGATCTGGCCGATCCACCGAAGCAACTGCTGCATTAAATCGAGTTAAGAATGTCCTGAGCGATTCATCTGCCCCCTGTTTGACTGACGTTAGCGTCATCACGTTCTTTGGCCTTTTTATGTGAACTCGAAACTGACTTAAGAACTTGTCCACCAGTTCTGTCCATGTTCCAATGGATCCATCCTCCAGCTGTCTGAACCACATAGCAACAATTTCAGTCAAGTACAGGGGGAAACATCGGGCCATAACCTCCTCCGTTGCCCCCAGCACATCCATATGCCTAGTGTACCTCATCAAGTGGTCGGTGGGATCCGTCTTCCCGTTGTATACTTCCAGAGTGGGTAGTTTGAAATCGGGCGGATTCCTAGCTGTCCTGATGTTCCGCGTAAACGGACTTTTGTTAACTCCCTCTGAATCCCTGTTTGTCAGACCTCCGCGAATAGTCCGCCTGATAATGTCAGCCAATCCAGTGTTTCCAACCAATCCAGACTGCCCCTTAAGTCCCCAAGGAAATTCTGGCACATATTCTTCATCACGTACTCCTGTATTCCTATCGACCCCAGGCCGCGTGGCGTCATCCGGTATCCCTCCATGAACTGGTCCAGCATTACCTGGTGGTGTGCCCCCGAGTCTAGGTCCATCTAGATTGTTAGCTGTTTGTTGATTGGGAGCTGCCTCCTGCTGAATCACTCCATCTGTCCGCTGGTTGAGTTCCTCTGGTCCAGTTCCACGAACTTGAGCTCCTGCAGTTCCTGGTTGTCCAAATTGCCTAAGAAGAGCCTGCATCATCTCCTCTTGCCGTTTCATCATCTGCTCTTGCATAGAATTCATCATCACTTACATCTCGTCCCGAGTTATGTAGATGGATGCATGACCCTCTCCAGCTCCAGAAGAGGCCGCTTGACTTCCTTCCTGATTGCTCCTTTCCACTGCTTGCTTCCTCGTTGGTGGTCCTGCCATTGCTTTCTAAGATCCAAGTTCCTAACTCCAAAATCCTTGAGTTCAGTTCTCAGTGAACGCACCAAAGTGTTAGTGCCAAAATTGGTCACTAACCCCCAAATCCAGATGAAAGCACCAAATACCAGTCACAGCTCAAAGATAGAATGTATGTTGAGAATAATAATATGAAAAACAGTTAAAACTGAAATGAAAGCAGTAAAGAACAACAGGTTTTATAGTGGTTCGGCTAACTCCGGCCTACGTCCACTCCAGAAGTTTGCTTTTTATTGCTGCAATAATCGATTACAGTTACAAAATGGCAGAGTTGCCTTAGCCTTAGAAAAGAGAAAGTAAGAGAGCAGAAAGAAGATCCCTTTTCACTGTGCCCCTGCCTCTCTATTTATAGACAAAACCAGGTTGTTGGGCCTCCTGAGTAGTTTAGGCCCATCAAGGTCATAGCCGAACCCTACCTCATTATGCCGACCAATCCTGAGCAGTTGGTATGTCGAACGTGGGGAGGTGCGAGGTATCGAGGTATGGAGGTGTGAGGTACCGAGGTATGGAGGTGCGAGGTACCGAGGTATCGAGGTATGGAGGTGTGAGGTACCGAGGTATCGAGGTATGGAGGTGTGAGGTACCGAGGTATGGAGGTGCGAGGTACCGAGGTATGGAGGTGCGAGGTGCAATGCCAAGCGAGGTGAGGTATGCCGAACAACCCATCCAATGCCGAACGCTCCCTGATGCCGAACGATCCATCCAATGCCGAACGAGATTTATGCCGAGCGCTCCATCCAATGCCAAACGAGATTTATGCCGAGCGCTCCATCCAATGCCGAACGAGATTTATGCCGAGCGCTCCATCCAATGCCGAACCTCCATCATGCCGAACCATGTCTGATGCCGAACAGTTTCTAATGCCGAGCGCCCATCATGCCGAACAATCTCTAATGCCGAGCGCCTCTAAATGCCGAGCGATCCTGGATGCCGAGCGCTACTGAATACCGAGTGCTCCTGGAATGCCGAACCACTCATGTATGTCGAACGCTTTATGTATGTCGGGTACTCTTGAATGCTATTCGAACGTGAATGCCGGATGAATCATTTGTGCCGAACCTCCATCAAGCCGAACCATTGATCAACCTTTATCCAACCATATTTCCATCTTTCAAGCATGTTGCATCATCCATCCATCCAATCAACTGAATCCATCGTACTCTAGCCTCGACGAATATGCAGTTGATTAGGTTAAACCCGTCTGTCCGCAGCCTTGCCAAAAGGCAGGTTAACAATCTATGTCCGTGCGAAACTCTTATAGGACATAACATGAACATCTCTATGTCCGGTCTGGTCCGTTCGATTAACATACCTAGATCTATATAGGGAGTTGAGTCATTCCTTGATATTTATATTTGAAATTATTAAATTTTGTATATCATTGTATTTCAATTAAGTTGTTTTTCTGTCTTGAAAGGTTCAATCAATAATTAAATATTGTTCATTTAAAAAATTATTGAACTAATTATAATCAATTAAATTAATAAAATAAACTCCCTCCAGTTCAAAATATAAGACTTTCTAAAGTTTGGACCATTTTGCTAAATATATGACGTTTGAGATAAATCAGCATTTTGTTTTCTATTTTACCCTTCTTCAAAAAGCATTTCATAATGTACTTCATTACTGTATTAATAAAAAAGACAACGCATGCATGCAGATATCCCATTAGTCTTCCAATGCAACATTTACTTCTATATTTCCCTCCAACTTCTCCTCACAACAATCTGCCAACTCATTTCCCTCTCAGTTCTTCTCTTATAAAAATGATAACAACCTTTCTCATATTCCAATCCAAATTTCTTACCGAGGAATAATGCAAAAACCACAATCTATTATGGATAAAAAAGAGGATTCTCCATCTTCTCCAAAACTCAAAAGAAGCGTTATCGACGAATCTGATGATATGATGCATGGAGCTAATGACTTTAAGAAGAAGAAGGTTACTAAAGAATTTGATTTGAATAAGGTGCCTGCTAATGAAGAAGAGGTTGATGAAGAACAACTTCACAATAATCAAGATGAACTTGAGGAGAAGGTCGATCAGCTTCCGGATTTGAACAAGCCGTCTAGTGAAGAAGGAATGCTTGACAATGATCCAAAGATGCATCAATTTGTTGTGTCAATGTTGAAGATTATGTATCCTGAGTTCTTTTGAATTCATGTTAAGGGGACTCCTTTTTTCTTCAGTTTCTAGTAGTTTCATTGTTAGGTTGCTGTAGTTGGTTCTTCCAGAGATGCATCAATTCAGTTTCTAGTAGTTTATGTTATGATGCAACTGTATCACTCTTTGCAGTAATACTATCAAAAACATGTTGTTCGTGTTCAATACATGTTTCTAGTAGTTTCTTTTGAATACATGTTGTCTGTACCTGCAAATAAAACATAAGCGTGGACAAAGTTAAGCAGCACAAGTTGTATACAAATGGGTTGGACCAGTGTGAATGCCATGAGTTTGCATAACCTATTTTTGTAGAACAATACAAATTGCGGTGGCTTGCAAAATGAATTGAAAGGGTCAAACAAAAATATAATCCAGCACGTATTAAAAAACGGAAATAGTGAATGTGTCAAAAACAGTACAACAAACTAAAGAAATGCTTGATAAGAAGTTGATGTTTGAGCGAATAATGCAAGGTCTTATTCTCAAAACTGCACTATTATACTATCATTTCATGCATGGTCAGTTCTTGTTATTTTTAAAAATAATGCAAGCAAAGTTATTTCATGCAAGTGCCTAAATTTACAGCAATGTGTTCTTCATCTTCTTCGTGCAATGCTAAATATAATGTACTTTTTTTATTTTTTACAAGCGGTAGATGGACCATTTGTTGCAAGCAAAAAAAAAGTAACCAAAAGAACAAAAGGGAATGTAAAGTTAATGCATCTTCATAATTTTGAATTCCATGTTAAGATGTTGATAGTATATTCATAACACTTTGTACTAGATTGGCATCACAAGCAATTTGTGTAGGAAGGCGACGTTCTCTTTCTAGTGCGGCTTTATTTATGTGTGGAGGATTATATTTGTTCGAACCTTCTATCTTCATGATCTCTTGCATGCATAATTGTAGACTCAAAAAAATATCATTCACTTTGCTCGAAGGGTATTCATCGAAAGCTCTCTCAACCGCATGGATAAGCTCTTGTACCGTCCGTGGACACTCCTTGTGTTGCAATGCTTGAATAGAAGCAAAAAAACCAAGATCTAGAATATTTAAATTCGGCGAGTTAGATGGTTGACATGCTAGTCGAATATCAAAATCAGTTTGCGAAGCAGCTAATTTAAATGCCTCATCGTTCAAATCAATGTGTGTTCTTGCATTATCTTGTTGAATGAAGATGGTTTTATTAACATCTTCTCTTGGCCACTTATTTTGAATAGCAGGAATAACTTTCTCAATCATATATGCTCGCACATTCTCCCTCTTTACGGAGGTCATCGGTTTAATTTCCCAAGTGCCCGCTTCTCTATTCCTACTTGATCTTTGTGCTCTTTCCATGGTGACAAAAGGAAACACACCTAATTTTCCTGAGAACACTTCATTTCCGTCATCATCATATCTTGGGCGAGCCATGGCAACTAGAAACATAACTTTTCCTATAAAATTTTTACTCTGACATGTACGCAATGATACCTCTTCATTTGGAAGTAAATAATACGTCTGTGTCTTTTTCGTCATATAGAACCACTTCTCATCAATATGTATCATGTTATACATGCCAACAAATTTTGGCTCATGAGGTAAGCTGCTTGGGTCTAACATTGATATGCAGAATTTGAGACGCGCTATTTTATGTTCTTTTTTCAAATACGACTTAATAGCATTTGTGTGGCGTCGAAGGAGACCTTGTTTCAAAAGTCGAAATAACATCGTGTAGCTTACATCCAAAGCCTCGGCAAGTGCTTTCAAGGTTGTTCGTCGGTGTAAAGGAATTTCATGCATTCGGCTTAAGTCAACATGAATTCTTTTCCGACCACAATTCCTCGTTTTCTTATGTGAAACATTAACCGCTACTCCATCTGGGGTCTCTTTTGTCCGTCTCCAAATCCGTTGTACTGTCCGTATGGGTACCGAAAATTGTTTGGAAAATTGTTTTGTTGTAGATTTTTTTAGCTTTCCATTAACACTCTTTTCTAACAAAGCACGGTAAACAGACCACCTTTGCTCATTTGATAGAAATATTCTTTTCTTTTTTTGAGCTATATTGATATTGTCTGTACCTGCAAATAAAACATAAGCGTGGACAAAGTTAATCAGCACAAGTTGTATACAAAAGGGTTGGACCAGTGTGAATGTAATGAGTTTGCATAACCTGTTTTTGTATAACAATACAAAATGCGGTGGCTTGCAAAATGAATTGAAAGGGTCAAACAAAAATATAATCCAACACGTATTAAAAAACTGAAATAGTGAATGTGTCAAAAACAGTACAACAAACTAAAGAAATGCTTGATAAGAAGTTGATGTTTGAGCGAAAAATGCAAGATCTTATTGTCAAAACTGCACTATTATACTGTTATTTCATGCATGGTCAGTTCTTGTTATTTTTAAAAATAATGCAAGCACAAGTTATTTCATGCAAGTACCTAAATTTACAGCAATGTGTTCTTCATCTTCTTCGTGCAATGGAGATTCTACCTCTTGATTTGGATCGATGTTTATGTTTTTTTCGTCTTCTTCATGCAACCGGTCAACATTTAGTTGGAGCAATGGAGATTCAAACTCTTGAGTTAGATCGACGTTCAAATCTAGTATGAGTGTTCCACTAGTAGATTGTCTAATTATCAATGAGATTGGCTCCTTTTCATCATTGTCTGTAGCAAGAGAATTGAGATCAATGTTTTGATTACTTCTGCAAATCATGGACTGTGCGTTAAGCATGCTTGAGTCGTCGAACGGAAAAACTTCATCATTGTTTGTAGCAGGAAGATTTAGATCAATGTTATGACTAATGTTTACGTCCATGTTATTGTAGTTTAAAACCAACTTTTTTATGCTTCCTATATATAGCAGAAGGGAAGGGAAACAATAAATTTTGCAGATTTGGCTCCATTTCAAAATTTTAGTTGGGTTGAAATAATTCGATTTCAAAATTTGTAGAATTGGCTCCATATCAAATTTAACAGATGAGAGTTGAAAAGATAGAAACTGCATGAGCTGTATATTTTTTGTGGAAAGGTGAAAGAGCATTATTGTTTCAAGTCACGTGGTTCTAATTGCAAGTTACTGGAGTATATTGAAAAGTTAAAGGTTGCATGCACTGTGCGTTTTTTAATGAAAAGTGAGATCATTATTGTTCTCAAATTAAAGTGCATTTAATATGAGAGGATTAATTAAAGGATAAATAAGTCATTTTTCAGTTTTCTTAATTTGTGTGAGAAACTCTGCAGCGTCGTATATTTTGAACGGGAGGGAGTACAAATTTTTTGACATTCGATTCTTAGGTTTTATACCCAACTTCTTGTTCAAAAACAGCAGTGCCGTGATCCATATCTACAGCACCACGTGCTGAACTACAAATATAAATGAGGTTCCAAAAGAACGGCTGGTCTAAGCCTATCCTGGAAATACTGTATCATACAGGAGTATCTCATTTACCCAATCCTCATCGTTACACAAAAATTGCCAACAAAAGCATAATAATAATAATCAATGGCTTCGTCTTCATCATCTTCCAGTCAACAAAAAGAATCAAAAAAATCCGCTCTCCTCGCAATGATGGAGCTCTCAAACATGCTGTCCGTACCAATGGCATTAAACGCCATAGTAAAACTAGACATTCCAAACATCCTCTCCAGATCTCATCTTCCTCTTTCCCCATCAGAAATCTTAAGCCTTACCAATCCCAACTCGAACCCTAGCTCTTCAATTAACCTCCACCGCCTCCTCCGTCTTCTAACATCCCACAAAGTATTCAACGAATCAGTTCAAGACGGCGAACCCCGCTACAGCCTAACGGACATCGGAAAAACGCTGGTTGACGATGAGAACGGGAACTCGTTCGCATCCTACGTTCTCCAACACCATCAGGAGCCGCTGGTCAGATCTTGGCCATTGGTCCACGAAGCGGTTGTGGATCCAACGGGGCCGGAGCCGTTTGCGAGGGCGAACGGGTGCCCTGCGTATGAGTATTATGGGAAGGATGAGGGGACGAATGGGCTGATGAGGAAGGCGATGTGGGGGGTGTCGATTGCGTTTATCGAGGAGTTTCTGGATGTGTATTGTGGGGAGGAGAAGGGGCTGGATGGAGTGGAGACGCTGGTGGATGTGGGTGGGAGTTCCGGGGCGTGTTTGTGGATGATTATGGAGAGGGTGAAGGGGGTTAGTG
Source organism: Allium fistulosum (assembly GCA_030737815.1). Taxonomy (NCBI): domain Eukaryota; kingdom Viridiplantae; phylum Streptophyta; class Magnoliopsida; order Asparagales; family Amaryllidaceae; genus Allium; species Allium fistulosum. The sequence continues at coordinate 206,094,369 of CM060908.1, forward strand.
TTGGTGTTAACTTCGATTTGCCTGAAGTTGTGCAGGGAGGAATGGATTTTCCTGGTAATTTTTTGTTTCGTTTCCTTTTTTTTTGAAAAAAACCATCTAAAAAACTGTCCTACGGTTTTATGTCGTATTCTATTATGATTTTGTATGACTGATTTTCTTGTAGCTATCCAAAAAGGATGGTTGTTTTATGGATCCGGAAACCCGACATGTGGATCACAATATCCACTGTTTAATACACAGCCACGTACATTTTTATATACCTCAAATCCACTGTTTTCAAGAGGGTCAGAAATTGTGGGACTCACCTTTGTTTTGCTTTTACAAATGCGAAAAATAAAATTCAACCCACGTAGCCACTGTACACCGACGGCTGAACATTCCGTTATTGTTTGCTCTCTTGTTTATTTAATTTTCAACGGTGTAAAAGTAGCCAGCAGAGCAAGGAAATGTCAAATCGAATAGAAATGGAAACTTCGAAATAATTCAGATTACTTGAATAATTAATGGTTTAATCAAGCTAAAAACCAAGTCAAAAACTAATCATGTGATATTAACAGAAAACGTTTAATTTACCGGAAAAAAAATACAGATTTATCATTCACAAGATTTTATCCGAGTATTTTTATTTTGTAAACGATATTGCTCTATTTTATCCTTAAAGGTAGCTCAAATAATCAAAACATCAAGATGTCAAAATGATGTGCAAAGATCAATTTCTAATGAAATAACTTAGTAATCGAACCAGTCCAAATGAGTTGATTCGATTAGTTAATTCGATTCTAACCGAATATTACTCACACCTAATAATTGATTATATAAGGCCAATTCGAAAACAAAGGTTTGAGCTCGATTATTTCTGTCACATTCTCCATTGTATTTTAATCCCTATTACGTAATAAATAAACATGAGTGCTATCTTTTCATTGAGAATCACTCTTTCATAAAGAAATAAAAAATGTGTGTTAAAATAATCTCATTCAAAGTATCGATCAACTCATTACAGATGTATATATTTGATCGATCAAATAAATTGACCAATAATAAGAAAAATGATATTTTATCATCAACCGAATGAGCAAATGTAATGAAAAAAAGACTTTGTTAATTGCAATGAATACTAGGTGAACAAAATGCCTCTTAACTTACCATATGCAAAATTTTCATCATTTGAAATATACTAATGGATAATAACAATAATAGTTTAATGAATTTTTGTACAACACTCTTTATAAATTTCAAAATACACAATCGTACCTTCTCGAAAACCTGTTATAAAAAACACCCCTATGTTTAGTTTCAACCAGACTACAAACATTTGCATTTTTCAAAACTGTAAATATTTACAGTGTAAACTACAAAAATATATGCAAAATAAACTAAAATATTTGCAATTTGCAAAAATGTTTTAGAAAAATTGTTTTTTCATAGAAACCCACGATTAAGTGTAGATTTAATTTAAAAAATAAACGAAAAATTCTATCGAAAATAATTTTAGGGTTGTAATTTAAAATATTCCTTGAGGACGATTTTTTGTATATCAAATTTGAAAATAAATAGAGGATCCAAGTTGCCACTATTTTAAAGGTATATGAGAACTTTTTAATATTTGAATTTGAGTTATTAATGTATAATTTTTTTATAACTTTATATAAGTTTTTGGAGTAGGGTCGGTTGGTTTGATCAGTAAATAATATCAAGAATCAGAAAACCATTAAGAATCGATTCAATTAAATATGAGTAATCAATTTAGCTGAACTAAAAAATTAAAATAGAAGAATTATCATGCATTATGATCAGAGCGTTCAATTTAAACAAGGAAACCAGAAACTTACAATTATTAGTTTTAATTGAGTATTATTCTTAACGAGTGTAATGGCACACGCTTCGCCCGTGAATTGTTTTCCTTATATATTGTATATGTTTAAATCAGAAAAAAAAATGATTGTTTATGCTCAAGTGATATTAAGATTTGTATATTTATAATTTGAATTTGTAAAGAAAGTTTTATTTTAGATCATATTTTTAGAAGCGTTTTGAGTTTGTAAAGCATGTTTACTTGTTAGATTCTACTTTTAAGGGCGTTTGAATTTGTAAAAGAAGTTTAATATTAGATTCTATTTTTAAGTGCTTAAGATTTAATAATATATAAAATGGTATTTTTGGTAGTTCACGTTGATACCAAAAACGTGTGACATCAAAGCTATTACAACTATTATTAATGATGTAAAATATTGTCCTAGTTTTCATATAGAAAGCCTATTTTGATTACAAAGCCAATTATAATAATTGCTTTATGCAACAAGATTTCTATAATACAATACAAATGTTGTTCCAGTTAAGTCGATAACCAAATAAAAACATTTTATGAATCCGAATACAAACTAATCAAATTTTGTAACCGAATTAAATCTACCGAAATGAACCGGGTCAGTCAGTCAATACAATTCTAATTGACCGGTGCTCACTTTTATTTTGTAGAGCCATATTCTAATAAAATATTTGATAGGAACAGTGGTACTTTATTTAAGCAAATGACTCATTTTGATGTCTCGAGGTTCGAACCCATGAACTATAGAACCTATGTCTAGAGAGCTGGGGAAAATTTGGATTAACACTTAAACGCAACGGAAATAATATGATTGTGTTGATGGTGAGGTATAACAAACAAAAAACTAATATTCCAAAAAAAGCAATCACAGATCACAGATGCACAAACGGAAAAAAATCACAAGCATGATTTATAGTGGTATCATGCACATCCACTTTAGAGAAAGAAGATTTAATTACTTTATGGAAGAAGAAAAAAATTACAAGATTGATAATGAATGCTAAGAAGAACAATATAAAGAAATACAAGTTGAGAAAATAATATTAATCTCTACAGAATTGCTATCTCTATAAAGAGATTATTACTTAGGGTTGAAGTTATTGATTTATGGTAATAAATCAATGCCCATTCATATGAGAAACATTTATTCGTTTGATTTTTCTAGTTTTCTTCAATTTGCATATATGTGATAAATGTCTTTTTTAATCAGCTGAATATAGAATGATCAATTACTTCAACCTCTCAAACTAACTTCTTCTCATTTAAATAATTCACTGTTTCTTTAATGCATTAAAAGAGGCAATAAATTTGAGTCATAATTCATATTGACTCAAATATCTCCTAAAGATCGTAGTTGGCATTAATGAATCATGTTCAAAAAAAAATCCAAAATCTTCTTTAATATGAAAATATTGTAGCAATGAAATTTAACAATCTTCACCTTGATACTATATTTTCATGCAAACATACCAACTCCATCTACATCCTCATAATCCAAGCAAGTCTTCGACAAGACACCATAGATACTTTTCCGATGAGCATCGGCATGATTATTAGGCCTATCAATGGTATGAATTTTGACCCAAGTCTGGCCCGAACCAGCCCTGTTAATACGGGTACGGGTTTCGCCCTAACTACCCAGGCCTGATCCAGGCCCGACACAGTTACTATTGGGGTCGGGTACGGTTTTATCAAAACCCGGTCTGGTTTGGACCTGACTCAATTATTAGTTTTCTGTAGTATAAAAACATGAGTGTTTATGTTATTTGTTTACATGTAGATGTTTTTGCTTTCTTTTATTGTTAACTTGGCTACATCATCGTCCAGTTTATATGTTAACATTGTTTATGCATAAATTTTACAAAAATGGCAAGTTTAACGTATAATTTTAACATAAATATTATGAGTTCGATGTACGGGTATTTTCTAGTGGGCATAAAAAGCCCAACGGGTCGGGCTCATGTATTGATTTTGAAATACCCTATGGGTTCGAGTCGAACTCGGGTTTTGATTATCGTGATCAGGCTCGGCTCCGGGTTTCAAGATACCCGGACCGAACCCGGTTCGTTGATAGGCCTAATGACCATCACTCATTACACTTTGTCAATGAACTCCGTCAAGGTCACCGTCCGCCAACAAAGTGTTGAAAGTATAATTTCAATGTATGACCTATCAATCTCCACAACGAAAACAAACGTCTTCATCTACCAACTCACTCTCCTCATGTGCCACTATATGACACTTGGCACCTCAACAAGTGGTTCAAATTCGAGCAATGCTCAAACTTTGCAGCGGATCAAGACTTAGTAACATATCTGCTGCATTCCCCTTCATGTGATTTTTCTGAAGACGAATTGGCTTCTCTTCATCATTGAGAAAAGAAAGGAGTCTCACCTTTATATACTTCGTCCTCGAACTGAAAGACATATTTTCAACTAAGTGAACTGCACTTTGACTATCACAACTCACCGCAACTCTATTATATACGAAGCCCAAATCACATATCAATTGCTTCAAGTAGAGTGCATCCTTAGCCGCTTCAACAACAGCTATCAGCTCTGCCTCTATAGTAGACACTGTAACTATCGTCTGCAACCTTACTCTTCAACTAATAATTATCTCTTCAAAAGTGAACAAATAATCTAAGGTTGACTTCCTTCGATCTATCTCCGGCATAGTCAGAATCACAAAATCCAACCAAGCTGAAATCTCTATATTTGTCGCTAAAAACAAGTCCATGGTCTGGAGTTTCTTTAAGATACCTAAAAAATATACTTCTCCGTCTCCAATGTATATTTTTCAGATTTGACATATATCTACTGACCAATCCAATACTCCGTGCAATGTCAGACCTAGTGCAAACCATAGCATACATCAAGCTGCCAACTGTATTTGCATAGGGCACCTTCTCTATGAAGGTCTTGTCCTACCCTGAGATTGGAGTGTCTTTAATAGAAAGTTGTATGTGCAAAAGTATGGTTGTACTAATTGCCTTTGCTCCATTCATGCTAAATCGAGCAAGCATCTTTCGAATATATTCCTTTTGAGTGAGCCTCAAATGTCCAAGCTTTTTATCTCTTTGGGTTTCCATACCAAAAATTTCTTTGCTTCCTAAGAGTCTTTCATCTCAAATTTCGCTTTTAACTTTAATTTATTTATTTCAATTTATCCTTGAAAGTAATTAACATATCATCCACATACAAGAGCAAATACATCCAACTATCATTTTTTAAATGCTTAAACTAAACACATGCATCTTTAATACTACTATTAAAACCAAGTAAAAACACAACATGTTGGGTACGTTTATACCACCACCAAATCAGAACGAGGAAGTAGCCACCGAACCATTCGGTACCGAGCCGAAGCAAGGAACGAACTACCAAACCAGAAGCACGCTACCGGACCAGATCTCATCTCCCATCTCCCACCAGACCAAGGTCCCACCGAACCAACCATCTACCACCGGAACAACTACCGGACCAAACCAACTCCTTCCCCTACCTACCGAACCAACCCACTACCGAACCAAGTGCCTGCCGAACCAACCAAGTGCCTGCCGAACCAACCAAGACATCCCGGACCAAGCTCCTACCGGACCATCTACCACCGGACCAAGACATCCCGGACCAAGCTCCTACCGGACCACCTACCACCGGACCAAGACATTTCAGACCAACACTACCAGGCCAGATCGCGTCAGCCCAGGCCCATCAGCAGCTGTATACCTCCAAGGCCCCTACCCTCAGCCTCACTCTATAAATAGAGGGGTAGGGGTACAACAATGGGGACATGTTTTGAGAGCTCAAGCACGGAGAGAACTTTCAAACAACTTTCAGATACTTGTATCAAAGCTTTGTACTTGTAATCTGGACAAGAAAATAGAAATAATATATAAAGTGGACGTAGGCACATTCTGGCTGAACCACTATAAATCTGCGTGTCTTTTACAGTTTAGTCCCTGCTTTTCATATATTTGCATAAATTACCCAAATCACTAAGAACAACATAAAATCAATTAAAACAAACGACTTTGAGGTGTTTGTCCATTTTTTGTGCAAACATTTTTGGTGCTTTCACTGAGAACTAGAAGCTCGAAGCTTCAGCTTCTTCCACTTAACCTTTTTCCTAACAGCATCGTTCATCGCTTGGAAAACATGCCTCCCAAACAGAAGAAAGATGTTAACAAAGGAAAAAACATCGCAACCAACAGTCTTCCAGATCCAGTGGTCACAGATCAAGTAAATCGTCCCCCTCCAATAGCAGTACCAAATGAAGGTCAGGCAAATCCGACCACCCCTGCCGCAGAACAGCCGACAGCAATTACTAGGGCAGATCTAGACAGCGTTGTGGCTGAAGTGACTAACCGCTTCACGTCCCAGCAGGAAGCCTTGGTGGACCATCTCATGTCACGCTTAAGGGATGCTGAAGAGTCCAACCGCAACACTGAATCCTGGGGTGAGTCCCAGTCTGGAGGATCTCAAAGACAACAAAGATCTTCCTTCTTCGAAGGAGCTAACAACAGAAGCGGCCATGGTAGGAGCCGAGATCGAGCACAACCCGAAGTTAGGCCTGAGGAAACGCTTGGAACCGAACCCAACGGGGGAGGTACCGGGCGAAGGTCAACTGTAGCTGAGACGGTTGTACTGCCTAACCACGGAAACACCAATGAACGGGGCCGAGCTAGAGTCCAGCCCGAAGTTGGACCTGAGGAAGGGCTTAGATCAGAACCCAGCAGGGGAAGATCAAGGCAAGGGCCAACTATAGCTGACCCTAGCATGCTCCCAGAAGACCAAAGACAGCCACTGGAAAATATTAGGAATAATAGACGATACCGTCCCTACAGGTCATCTGGGCGGAATCAATCCCACAGAGAAGAACCGAACTCATTTTTATCTGCTCCAAATTCTGATGAAAGGATGGCACGCTTGTTCAGAGAGTGCATCCAATGGGATCAAAGAGACCGAGGAATAGACGCTAGGGTAACCAGCCCTTTCGCCCGCAATATCGAAATTGCCATCACCCCCCGAGAATGGAAAATGCCAACAATGAAACCTTACAAAGGAACCTCTGACCCCGTTGTACACTTACAGAGATACACACAGCATATGCTCATGAGTGGAGCAACAGAAGGAGTGGTGTGCAAATGCTTTCCGCTATTCTTAGCAGATCTAGCTACCTCCTGGTTCTGCCATCTACCCCAAGGATCCATCAGCTCATGGGAAATGTTGAAAGAAAAATTCATCAGCCAATTCCGCATTCATGTGGAACAACCCAAGGACGCTTATTCCTTATCTAGTATCAAGCAGAAACCTGGAGAGAAAGTGTAGCAATATCTAACCCGATTCAATGCCGCAGCAGTCGCAGTCCAAGATGCCGATGAGAAGCTTATCTTAATGGCCCTATGTAGTGGCGTGCATCCGGATACTAAATTTGCTAGAAGATTGACCAAAGAAAAACCAGCTACTTTACCCGATTTCTTCCATGAAGCTGGGAAATATATGAGACTTGAAGACGCTGCCACTGAGAGGCAGACATAGCAACAAAATAAGGCAGCTCACGGCAACACGCCCGCTGTAGCAAAGGACGTTCGAAGAAATGATTCTAGAGACAACGCTGGGGGCAAGAAGGGAGAAAAGCGTCTATATCGACCAGGACCGAGATTTGACGCTTACACCCCGTTGAATAAAACGATCGGAAACATCTTCCTGGCCCACCTTAAGCAATGATGCCTTAGATTTCGTCAGAAAATGTGATAGATGTCAAAAGTTTGCTAAGATTCCATGGCTACCAACAACTGAGATGACTCAAACGACCAACCCTTGGCCCTTTGCAGTATGGGGAATTGACTTGATTGGCGAACTGCCAATGGGCCGAGGCGGGGCCAAATATGTTGTAGTGGCATTCGACTATTTCACCAAATGGGTGAAAGCAGAACCCCTAAATAAAGTATCTTCAGCAAAAGTTATTAACTTCTTGATCAAAAATGTTCTATGCAGGTACGAAGTCCCATTCAAAATCATATCAGACAATGGACTTCAGTTTGACAGCGAGGAGTTCGCCAACTGGTGCCAAGAGCACGGAATTCACAAAAGCTTCTCATCCGTAGCTTATCCCCAGGCAAACGGACAAGTCGAAGCCGTCAACAAAATTCTCAAAACTCTAATAAAAAAGAAACTCGAAAAGTCAAAAGGCGCTTGGGTGGATGAACTTCCTACGGCACTGTGGGCCTATCGCACATCTTTCAGAACATCAACGGGGCATACTCCTTTCTCTTTGGCATATGGATCGGAGGCTATGCTCCCAGTTGAAACTATAGTGCCTTCCCACCGTAGGATCCACTATAACCCAGAAGAGAACGAAGAGCTCCTCCACATGTCTTTGGATCTAATTGAGGAAAGAAGAAATGATGCAGCCCTCAAAGCAGCAGCTCACAAGCAAAAAGTGACAACGCAATACAACTCCAAAGTCAAGCATCGTAGCTTACAAAAAGGAGATCTTGTCCTCAAGCGAATCTTCCCGCGCCCCGGAGCGCTAGATCCAATCTGGGACGGACCATATGTAATTCATAAAGATCTTCACAATGGAGCTCGTATTTTGTCAACAGTGGACGGGGAGGTGTTCCAGAGGGCATGGAACATCCAACACATTCGTCGATACTTTACTTAACTTGCACTGCCCATATGAAGCGAATTAACAAAGAGAATCAGTGGACGTAGGCATTTTCGTGCCGAACCACTTTAAAAAACCTTGTCTCTTTTTTAACTTGTTCCTTTATATCTTGGCTGCTTGTTAACTTTATCCTTTTCTGTTGAACAAAATCCTGTGCAAATAGCATTCCCATTCAAGGGGCTCCACAGCGCGACTTCTCCTGGACAAGGCCTAACAGGTACTATACGAATCTATGCCCTCGCCAATGAGACACTTTTGCTCCGGCATCCCTCTGCTGCGGGTTAACTCATTGCTCGCGACGGCCCTCAAAGCCAACTGTAATGAGCCGATTATAAGCCATCGAGAAGGTCGACTATAGCCGAGGCAGCTCATTACGGCGTTCGGCTCGCCGGCAACTGTGAACCGACTATAAGCCCCAACATAAGGTGTGGCCAGCCAGGGGCAGTTCACGGTTGACGATCGGCACCCACGCTAGCCGGCCACAGTAAATCGAATAATACCCACGATTACGGGCCATAATGGCCCGGATAGTTACTGTGCGCGATCTCGGCTTTGATGTGTCTTAAGTGCGGCTGTGGTAAAAAAGAATTAACTCCCCGCGGAGGCTTAAGATGGGTGACAAATGTCTCCAAGACCCACAGCTAGGGAAAGTGACTACAAAGCCCGTTTGCCACAAACTTAAGCACATCGAAGGCCTTCCGTGATTGGAAGTTTTACTATTTCACATATTTCAATTTTATTTAAGAAACTTTTCTCCTATCCTCTGTAACAATCCCTAAAGTACAGGACACAGAAAAAGAGACATTCGCTAATGGAAGCGGATACTCACAACAAGATACTGAACCGCATTCCAAACTCGGTCACACAAGACATTCAAAGCTGCCATCTACAAGCAAAATATAAAGGGCGGTATTTCCTTCTTTCATGTGTAAACACGTGACTATAATTTATTCACACCTCACGCTAACGTTGCAAGACATGAAATTATGTTTTAAACAAGAACTTGACGTCAAACACAATTTAATTACATGAATATGCATAGCTATATTTCTCATACAACATGTCAAGATAGCAAAAAACATTCAAAAGACAACAGAATCAGCTTAAGTTAAAGAATTACACGTCAAGAATAGTGTTGTTTATTACAAGTAGCATAATTACAACCTAAGAGTTACGTTACTGTTTTGAGACTAACATATACAACAATGTCAAGTCCACAAAAAGATATCCAGGTCCAATCAAGGAGCCGGCTGCGTCGGAGTTTTCTCCTTGTCCTGTGGCCCACCTGTCCGGTCAGAGAAAGAATTCATTAGTGATCAGCGACCAAATTAACGGAAAGACTAGAAAGGTAGATTTACCAGCATCTGCTCCTTGATCATCTTGATCATCATCCTCTACTTGCACACCTGCCTCCTCAGCTGCAAGCAAACGCATGCCCTCCTTCACCGCCACCTTCTCCTCCTTGGTAAACTGGGCGGTAACCACATCCATCCTGAAGGCCACACCACCCTTCTTATCCGCCTCGGCCTTGGCCTTCTCTAGAGCCCCGAGATAGATCCTAGCCATAACCCGGGGGTAATCATCCATCCAGGACAAGTTACCCTGCCTCCAAGTACGGAAATACATATCCTGGAGCATCCCATCCATCATCCTCTCGTTCTCTTCAAACTCCCTCATTCGGACCTCAGAAGCCCGCAGCTTTGCAACAACAGCATCTCTCTCCGATCGATACCGTAAACGGTCAGCCTGAAGGGACCTCCTCATCGCCTCCATCTCCTCCTTCGACTTGGCCTGAGCAAGCTCCGCGGCCTCAAGTCTCCCCGATAGTTCCTCTACCCGCTCGAGGTCCGCTTGCCGAACCTCATCCACCGTGGCAATGGCCATGTCAATCCGCTCCTTACAAACGGCCTCCATCCTCCGCAACTCCGCCTCACCTCCTTCGTCCTCACCTTTTTCCCCCTCCACTTTTTCCTCCTCCTGAACATCCGGATGTGTGCTGGGAGAGAGTCCATCGTACTTCTTGAGTTTCTTCCCCCCGGCAACTGGATGCATCGAGAAGGGTCTCCTTTTGCTGCTTTTCGCCGTGGCCCCTCCTGTAGCTTTGGCAGCTCTCTCCTCTGCCGTGTCTCTCTGCTTAACCACAGACTGATGTGGAAGGATCAGGTTGTGCCCCAGAAGTGTAGCATTCCTGATCAAGACTGGCTTGAAAGATACGGCTGATTCCAAGCTAATGTATGGAGACCCCTTCTTATAGCCTCTCAGATTATACAAATACCGGATCTCCCGGTTGGAGGGAGAATGCCCGTATCTCCTTTGGAAAATGACAAACAGGCTCACCAGAATGGCGTAAGAGTTAGGCTGAAGCTGGAATGGAGCCACCTTCAGATATGTGACAAAGCTGACTATCCAGGCATTGAGAGGCGGGATGGCACCACACATACAGTGATACCTGCTATAAGCAAAGTAGCCTTCAGGGGGGTCATACGGCATCACTCCCTCCCCCGGCAATAGCATGCGTGCTTTGTCAATCCCAAAAGAGCGAGAAATAACATCAAGCTGCTCGCCTTTGAGTGAGCTAGGGAAACAATCAGGAGGCGAGTTCAGAAGCTCCTGAGGACCATATCCATCTACCAATGATCTCGAAGTGGGCCCATAACGTCCCGGTCCTGACTGGACTGGGGGCACGGCAGAAGGCTTTTCTCTGTCCTGGGATTTCTTTTCTGATCGGGTTTCCACTTTATGAGACATTTATCTGCAAACACAAAAAAGCACGTTGTTAGAACGAAGGATGTAGAAATATAAAACAAGCAAGTGTATGATGTTTGGAGTTTAACTCGTAGTTCGAAACATAAACTCATTTGGTGCTGAAAGTTTTCACGATCATTCGGTATCAAGCTCATGATTTCACGATTCATTCAGTATCGAGTTCATTCGGAATTGAAAGTTTTCATGTCCATTCGGCATTGAAAATCTTCAGGTTCATTCGGTAAAACAAAGAAATTCAACCTTAAAAAGTCGTTCGACAGAAGAGAACTTACCTGGTCCGCAGCTAAGATTGGATCGGCACAATAATTGATTCGGCAGTTCAGAATTTAACTCAACTAATTCGGTCGGTAAGGAATGACGAAGGCATGTGGCTCCTACTTATAGAGGATGGTTGGATAGCCGGACCAGCCGGTTCGGTCCTCGGGCCGAATCTGGTCGTCCAAACTGAAACAAAGCACGACATATGCTAGCATATGCCCTACTTTGGGGGGCAAATGTTGGGTACGTTTATACCACCACCAAATCAGAACGAGGAAGTAGCCACCGAACCATTCGGTACCGAGCCGAAGCAAGGAACGAACTACCAAACCAGAAGCACGCTACCGGACCAGATCTCATCTCCCATCTCCCACCGGACCAAGGTCCCACCGAACCAACCATCTACCACCGGACCAACTACCGGACCAAACCAACTCCTTCCCCTACCTACCGAACCAACCCACTATCGAACCAAGTGCCTGCCGAACCAACCAAGTGTCTGCCGAACCAACCAAGACATCCCGGACCAAGCTCCTACCGGACCACCTACCACCGGACCAAGACATCCCGGACCAAGCTCCTACCGGACCACCTACCACCGGACCAAGACATTTCGGACCAACACTACCAGGCCAGATCGCGTCAGCCCAGGCCCATCAGCAGCTGTATACCTCCAAGGCCCCTACCCTCAGCCTCACTCTATAAATAGAGGGGCATGGGTACAACAATGGGGACATGTTTTGAGAGCTCAAGCACGGAGAGAACTTTCAAACAACTTTCAGATACTTGTATCAAAGCTTTGTACTTGTAATCTGGACAAGAAAAGAAAAATAATATATAAAGTGGACGTAGGCACATTCTGGCTTAACCACTATAAATCTGCGTGTCTTTTACAGTTTAGTCCCTGCTTTTCATATATTTGCATAAATCACCCAAATCACTAAGAACAACATAAAATCAATTAAAACAAACGACTTTGAGGTGTTTGTCCATTTTTTGTGCAAACACAACAGAATAAAACCTCTTGTACCACTCTCTAGTCGACTGCTTAAGTCCATAAGGAAGCTTCTTCAACTTGCAAACTCAATCTTCTTTTCCACTTACAACAAATCCTTCTAGTTATTTCATGCAAGTGGTCTACTCCAAATCACTATGCAAGAAAGTAGTCTACACATCAAGTTGCTTCAACTCCAAGTCATGAGTAACAACTATGGCAACCAAAATCCGGATGGAGGTATGTCTCACTAAATGAGCAAATATCTCATTATACTCCATTCACTTCCTTTGTGAAAACCATGTTGCAACTAATCAAGCCTTGTACTTCCCTTATCCTTCACGTTGAGCACTCGTTTGGAACCTATGACTCGGCTTTCCTGAGAAGGTGATACCAAATTCCAAGTCTTGTTCTTCTTCAACGATTCTAACTCCTCTTCCATGGTACAAATCCACTTCGAGCTATCACCAACTTCACGGCTTCTTCAAGGTCAAATGACTCATCATGAACCATATGTAGGACATAGTCAAACTGATTATCATGGTTAAGGTTTGCATATTGCCAATCTCCATACCTCGAGTAGCTAATAGTCCTACAACTGGCTTGAGTAGACATAACATTGCCTAATTTTCTTTCAGCTTCACCTTAAACCGAATTTCCTCTAGCTTCATGTACATCACCAACACTACTCGAAAGCACCTGTCGACTACTTTATGACGTCCCATCAACTACCTCTTCATTTCTATCAAACAGCAACAACTTTGCTACTAGGCTGAAATGTGATAGGTATCTCTTCCTTAGGCTTGAACATTTCAGACTCATCAAATGTAACATGTCTGGATTGTACAATCTTCTTATCATCTGGATTTCAAATTTGATACCTTTTGATTTCATCCGTATATCCCATAAATATGTTTTTGTATGATCTAACCTCCAACTTATCATCACCGGTATGGTGCATATACAGAGGACAACCAAAAATACAAAAATGAACTAAGATACACTGCTATACCTCTCCACTTTTCTTCTGAAATCTTCTCATCTATGGATGAGCATGTGATTCGATTTATAATACGCACCGCAGTGGACAAAATTTCGACTCAAAAGCCTCTGGGTAAGCCCGCAGTCAATCTCAAACAGCGGGCCTTTTCAAGTAGAGTCTAATTCATTCTCTCGGCGACTTCATTGGATTGCGGATCACTAGGTGTAGTGGAATGTTCGAACACCATGCTGTTTACAAAAATCGAGGAGCTATTTAGAGACAAATTCGTCGTCATTATCAGACCTAAGTACCATCAACTTGCAATCAGAACGATTCTCAACTAGCGCATTCCAAGCTTTAAATATCTCAAAACTTTCTGATTTGGCCTTCATCACATATACCCAAACTTTTCAAGAAAAATCATCAATGAAGGAAATAGAATACTTCGCTAACCCAATGGAAGTGGTAGCTACTGATCCCCAAACATCTGTATATACATAAGCAAGTACCATCTCTGATTTATGAAGTCCAACTCCAAAAGATACCTTTGTTTTATCCACCCACACTCCTGGCAGAAATCTAGCTTGTCGAAGCTTAATCCTTTAATCATTTTAGCCTTCGAAGAAATTCCATGTCAAAGTCTAATGGCATCCAAAGCACGAGAACTATCTACTCCAATACATGACCAAGCACAGTGGTTCCTTTCAGTAGATACAGATTTCGGAACAGATCACCCTTAGTGCACCGCTAGAAACCTTTAAACTGTCATTCTCTATAATCACCTTGCATCTCATGAATGCCAACTGGTCCAAAGAGATCAATGACTTCCGAAGACCTGAAACATAATGGACACCAGTCAAAGTGCGAATCACTCTGTCAAACATGTAAATCCGTACTGTATCATCTTCCATGGCTCTACAACAAACATCATTTCTATAAGAATTGCACTTCCCTCCTTTCCAACAAAAGAGCTGAAATAATATCTATTTGTCGTCATGTGGAACGACGCCCCGATTCAAGACCCAATGGTCTGATACATCCGATGCTACAGTAGTCATCACATCGTCAGATATAGCCTTTTCCACCACAATCGATGAAGATCCATCCTCGGTCTTCTTCTTAAAATCCGGACGATATCTCTTTTAATGGCATGTTTCTTGCAGTGGTGCCACTTTCCATCTCTAGACTTTCATCTCCAACCATTCTTAACTTCCTAGACTTAAAGCGCCCCTTAGGATTCCAACTCTTCTTCTCATTTCTTCATCTCTCAATAAATAGACCCTGACTACTACTATTCCTTTACTTCACTCATCTCCTTCATTCGATCTCTCAAGTCTTCGAAGAGAAGGCCCGACTTCACATCCTCTACTGTCGAAGTGTCTCTCTCGAATATTAGACTATTAGTAAAACCTGTATAACGCTCCGGAAAGAAACCAAAAGAACATCGTCTTCTGCTCTTCATCCATATTCAACTCAACAGCCTTCATCCTTATTAAAAGATCATCGAAGAAATTAGGATGCAATTTCACTGAAGTATCATCTCTGATCTTCATAGTAAAAAATGTCTTTAACAAAATCAGATGGTTTGTGAGCGACTACTTTCGGTAGAGATTCTCCCGCTTCAGTTGTTTCGATGCTAATTTCCGAGATAACATTATCTCCCATGGCCAATTGGAGAGTAGTAAAAGCCTATTATTCCATCTTCTCCTTCTTCAAAGCTGAAATCAATGGACAACTTCTCAGTGTCAAACACCACATGATGAATCATATTCCTCCTTTGAACAGCCTTCATATTTCATTGCCACTTCTCGAAGCCATTGTCCTAGTTCCACTTCTCTCAAATATCTTTTAAATCTTCTTTAATATGAAAATATTATATCACCGAAATGTAACATAGAGCGTCATAATACTAACCAGTTGAACTAGTGGTCATTCACATTCTAATAAAATACTTCTTATCATACCGGGAATCCAACAACATTGCATATTCTACAAGCAAATGGTTTGTAAATTTGTACATGGAGGTAAACATACTTGAGAAAACCTCAAGGGCTGTGGGACGCCTCTGTAAATTCTTCTCTAGTATAACAGACTTACAGTTTGTATAATTTTACATTTTTTCCTGAAATTTATTATAATAGAGCATGTTTCTCATTTGTTAGGAGTTAACAATCAAGTTGATTTCATTTTGTGCAGATCCACTGTTGTTGTTGTTTTATGTGTTTTAAATGTCCTATATGTCCAATATTACCAGAGCCGTCCATTAATAACAATAATAAATGGTTGCTTTCAAAAATATTTTAACTGAAAGGGATAGATTGAATAGGATAAAAGGACATCAAATTAGGAAACACACAGACCGAGTTGCATCCCGTAATACCATTTGTAAAATGTCTATTCGACAATCATAAAACAAAAATGCCAGAAGGTCCAAAAGTATTTAGGCAAAATGTTAGAGATAATAAGCGGGGACCCATATAATTCCTGTTTTTTAGTTTCTAATATCCCAATCCCTAACTTTCCTGTGTTCCTATTCTCTGGACCTCTGGCATTGTTCATTATAAAATACCTTTAGATATCTAATATGAAAACCGGATAATCTAAAACAACTTATGGATGATATACATTACCATTATTGATTAATGTTTTAGTAGATCTGATATGCTAACAGTTATCGTTGGTATTTTTGCAAATGCCATTACTTTACCATTTTTTACTGTTAAGCTAAAATTGCATGCTGTCACTATTAACGATCCATCATTATACCGAAGCCTGATATATTAATAAACTAGTAATCGTTGCATTGAAATGATAAGTTGCCGTTTATCCACAAAATTGAAAGTTTAATATCTTTTTGACTTTAATGGTCTTTCTTTATACACTTAATTGTGTCACTCGGTGTAAAAAAATGCAGTTAGACATAGTTAAACTGATTTCCTAAACTAAATTCGGTCCTCTGCATGTTTCCATGTAAATGCATATGAGTGCCCAGCTTAAATCAAGTATCACTTTTGTTATGTAAAAATAATAATGTAGCATAGTTGGACTAATAAACTACCGTAAGTGTCGATTTCTAGAAAAAAAATATTACCGGTATTTTACCATTCAAAATGATAAATCTAACATTATTGTACTGGTTATTATGATATACCGACTTAGCCTGAAATAATAACCAATTGATTGGTGACATAATAATGGAAAATTTACCGTTACAATAACTACTGTATGCCTTTGTGTGACAAATAGGATTTGAGTTGAACTTAAAATTTTGCTTAATTTTGCTAAAAATTGAAGATTAAGAATTGCACCAGTAGATTATATTGGTTCAGCAATCTATAATAAAACTAAAATGGAAAAAAAATGCATCCATTTTTGCTAGGACTTCAAATTTTTGCACAACATGGGAACCGAACTAGGTTGTAAATCTCCAGCAAAGTGTCAATTTTTGGTGTGGTGAGAAGGAAAATAAGTTGGAAGATTTCTAGTTGCTCCAGCAGTGAGCGTGGATTTATTTAAAAAAAATTGTTTAATTCACTAGATGGTTTTTTGAACCTCGTTTAGTGAATTAAATATTTAAAAAAAAACTTATCCCTCATTTAGGCCTTAAACAGCTTTTGAAAATCGTTTAAGCACTAAACTATTTTTTATAAAACCGTTTTAGTACTAATTGATTTTCAAAAAACCATTTAATATATTTTACATTAAAAAATTTATTTATTCCTAAATGGTTTCACCAAATGGTTTTCATATCTCCATTTAAGAAATCCACTCTTGAAAAAAAGGGAATCATTCGTGCTTTATTTTCCACATGCACAAATCCAACTGCTGGCAAGGTAGTTAAGGCGCTAAGGCGCAAAAAAACGCCAAGTTGGAGCTTAGGGCTTTTTTGGGAGCCTTGAGCATGAAGCGGCGAGCAGTCTGAACGGCTCTCGAAGTTTGAACTAGGTTACGTATTTTAATTTAATCGATTTGATTTTGAGTTGGGGCTGGATACGAATTTGTTTTTGAGCTGGTTGATTTAGCTGGGTGTAGATAAATTGAAGGGAAGTTATGCGTTTGGGCTCATATTGAACCTAAAAAAAATTCTCCAACAAAGCAGCCCAAGGCGCGCTTTTACAGCGCCTCAAAAGCCAGCGCCTTGGGGCTTTTCCGGCACCTCGTGCATCCATGGCGCCTCAGAAGTTAGAAAAGCCCCAGCTTGGAGCCTAGGGCTTTTTGGAGCCTAAGCGCGCCTAGGCGAGGGCTTTGATAACGCTGACTGCTGGAGCGAAGGAATGGATAAAAAAAGGAACTTCCACTTTTGTATCTCTGGCAGCCGTTGGAGATGCCCTAATGATAAATGATAATAATAATAATAACCACATGGTTACAGTATAATACATGCAGGTGTATAACATACAAATATTATTACTAGCTTGTTCTAAAGCAGTTTATGTTGATACTCTTCTGGCCGAAGATCACATTAGGTTGTTATTGTTTTGGGCTCGACATTTGAGTATTTTATTAGAGAATGCTTGATCCATGGACACTTTTTTCGTGTTGATATCCATATTCAAGTGTGATTATGTCAATGATGATTACGTCATCGATAACATTCATAAATGAACGTTGGATTTCGTAGAGTACTCCTCCATTTAAACTACAAACTACATCAAAGGTGTAGGTAGTATTTGGTTTCTTATTTTTAGTTTTGGGTTTTCGTGCACACAAAAATACACACGACGCATGTATATTGCCGAAAACGACTAATTTAGAAAACGAAATTAACATACAAAATAGAAAACAACATTTTTTTAATTTTCCTTGTTTTGGAAAATAACACAAGCACGTGAAATAATCCATTCTTCTATCGTCCCTCTATTCCCTTCGTCATCCCATTCATCTTTCTTTCATCCTCTTTGTCTCCATTCTTCTCATATTTGACATACATATTGAAAATCGAAAACACAAAATTTATTTTGAAACCAAACACTACCGTAGTTTTTTATGTTGTTTTTCATATTTAAGATTTCACTATTGATACTTATTTTTTCGTCCTCGCCAAATCTTCCACAAATTCTCTAACTCCTGTCAGCATATCATGCCTTAGAAAAAGGATATTCATAACAGAGCGATGGAGAGGTTTTAGAAGGCCCACCGAATGTTTCTAGCTACTAACCAAGCGAGGGACAAATTTGTTACTTAGAAGGAGTCATGCAGTGGAAGAAAGTAAAGAACAAAACTAGCGCCTGTTGGAATAAGCAATTGAATACTGGTGGAATTATATTCGTTGGATACTCGGATGATGCATACACTTGAAAAGTAGAATAGTGATCGTCTTTTCTTTTAACCATATTTCAAATAAAATACGTTTACCTAAAAAAAGAAACATTGACTGTATTTTAATTGACAAGAACCTTAGAAACAGAGTGGTCGACGTTAGAAGACAAGGGGACATGATCATCCTAGTTAAGCTGGTAGTGGGTGATATGATTCTGAACGTCATTAGTGCTTACGCCCCACAAGTAGGTCTAAGTGAAGCCGTCAAGAGGAATTTATGGTAAGAGCTAGATGTCATGGTTAGATATGTGTCTAGTAGCGAAAAAAATTTCATAGGAGGAAATTTCAATGGCCATGTTGGTACAACTAGTGGGGGGTTTGAGAGAGTGCATGGTGGTTTTGGATATGGCGATAGGAACCAAGAAGGAGAACAAATATTGAATTTCGCTATTGCTTATGATCTCATGATAGCTAATACCTTCTTTAGAAAGAGACAGTCACACTTAATTACTTTTAGTAGTGGCCAACACTTTAGTCAGATTGACTTTGTCCTTACTACAAGAGACGACAAACGAGCTTGTGTAGATTGCAAAGTCATACATGGAGAATGTGTCGTCTCACAACATCAGCTTTTGATATCCGAGTTTCGTCTCCGAATACGTGTTCAACAGGGTAAAGGAGCCAAGACTAGTCGAACGAAATGGTGGAAGCTCAAAGAAGACGCCTTACGGGTGTTTAAGGATAGAGTGAGGGTAGAAGGGGCATGGAATATGGAAGGAGAAGCAAATCACATATGAGATGAGATGGCAAGACGCATTCAAAAAGTGGCTATCGAGGTGTTTGGGATAGCGAAAGGAAATAAACGCGAATCTAAAGATTCTTGATGGTGGAACAGTGATGTGCAAAAGACTATCAAAGAGAAGAAGGAATGTTATAAGTGCTTACATCATCACAGGAGCGAGGACAACATGCAAAAGTACAAAGTGGTAAAGAAGAACGCAAAGAGAGCGGTGAGTGAAGCAAGAGGTCGGGCGTATGAAGATCTATATCGTAACCTAAATACGAAGGATGGTGAAAAAATGTCTATAGGATAGCTAAGCTCCGCGAAAGGAAGACAAGAGAATTCAACCAAGTTAAATGCATCAAAGATGACAATAATAGACTTTTGGTGAAGGACGAGGAGATAAAAAATAGATGGAGAGATTATTTCGACAAGCTATTTAATGAAGAAGGTGATAGCACTACGATTGAGATAGACGACTCTTCTGATGACACCTGTAGACATTTTGTTCGGAGAATTCAAAAATCCGAGGTAAATGAGGGACTAAAACGGATGAAAGCAGGTAAGGCATGGGTCCTGATGACATTCCCATTGAGGTCTGGAGATGCCTTGGAGATGCAGGGATAGTCATAGCATAGCTAACTAAGTTGTTCAATAATATTTTCAAATCAAACAAGATGCCAGATGAGTGGAGGAGAAGCATACTAGTTCCAATTTTTAAGTATAAAGGAGATATCCAAAGTTGCACAAATTACAGAGAAATTAAGCTTATGAGTCATACAATGAAGCTTTGTGAGAGAGTCATTGAGCATAGACTAAGAAGATTGACAAGTGTTTCAAAAAATCAATTTGGCTTCATGCTTGGGAGGTCGACCACAGAGGCGATTTTCTTAATAAGACAACTTATGGAGAGATTTAGGGAGTAAAAGAAGGATCTACACATGGTATTTATCGATTTGGAGAAAACTTATGACAAGGTACCGCGAAAGGTGATGTGGTGGACCCTGAAAAAGAAGAGAGTCCCAACAAAATACATTACACTTATCAAGGATATGTACGATGATGTTGTGACTAGTGTCAGAGCATGCGATGGTGAAACCAGTGACTTTCCCATTAATATAGGATTACATCAAGCGTCAGTTTGAGTCCCTACATTTTTGCTCTAGTGATGGATGAACTTACGAAGGGTATACAAGGTGAGATTCCTTGGTGTATGCTATTTGCTGATGATGTTGTGCTAATTGATGAAAGTAGGATTGAGGTTGATAGACAACTGGAGCTGTGGAGACAGAGTTTAGAATCAAAGGGATTTAAGCTTAACATAACTAAAACATAGTATATGAAGTGCGGGTTCAGCGGTGTCAGGTCGGAGGATGGGGATGTCACTCTGGCCGGACAAATAGTTCCCAAGAAGAAATCTTTTCGATATCTAGGATCAATGTTGTAGTATAATGGTGAGATTGATGAAGATGTTAGTTTTAGAATTCGAGCGGGATGGATGAAATGGCGACAAGCGTCTGGGATGCTCTGTGACAGGAAGGTCCCACAAAAGCTCAAAGGAAAGTTATACAAAACGGCAATCAAGTCTGCAATGTTGTATGGTGCAGAATGTTGGCCTACTAAAAGCCAACACGTCCAAAAGATAAGCGTAGCTGAGATGTGTATGTTACGATGGAGCTGTGGTCATACAAGAAGAGACCGAATTAGAAATGATGATACATGATAAACTTGGAGTTGCACCAATTGAGGAGAAGCTAATTCAACATCGCTTAAGATGGTTTGGACATCTTCAACGAAGGCCGCCCGAGGCAACTGTGCGTGTTGAAATTATAAGCCGTGTTGAATGCTCAAAGATAGGTAGAGGTCGACCAAGGTTGACATGAGAGAGAAGTAAAAAGAGATTTGAAGGATTGGGGTATATCCAAAGAGCTGATGACGGATCAGAGCGAGTGGAAATTAGCGATTCACGTACCAAAACCATGAGCGTTGAGTTTTATAAGTTTTAAATTATAGGACTAGGGAACATGAGCCTAAGACTTAGGTTTGGTCTTTGACCAATATTACTATTAATATCATTATCGCTATTAGTATTATTATCATCATTCCTCTTATATATATACATATATTTTTTTATTTTATTTTATTTTATTTTATTTTACTTAGTTATTATTATTAATTGACTTATTTGACTTTATTTTATTATTGTTATGGTTATTATTATAACTTTTAAATTGATTTTTTCATTTAGTTTTGGGTTACATCTCTAGCCGACCCCAACTTGTTTGGGAGTAATGGCTTAGTTGTTGTTGTTGTTGTATTTACTATATAAAATAGTTGAAATGCTTGGAGATGTATGCTTAACTTTAGCCTATTTGTGGTTATTTTAAGGTGTGTGTATGTCCATCTGTGCAAACTCTGCACTCATTCACTTTTCAACTTGGTGCGCTGTCATATCTAAAGACCTGAAATTTAACATGTATAATTGAGTGATGAAAAATAATTCATACAGGAAATATTACATTGTCAAACTGCATATAGAAGAAGCGTACTACTAAGGGTGACACACGATTTTTTTTTTGGGTCCATAATGCATCTTTTTTGCATCTTGTCTATACTAGAAAATAATATAAATTGCTAGAAAGCCCGAAATAGGCATATCTCAGGGATGTGCGTCAGGGATGTGCGGCTTTTAGCGGAATTCAAGGGGATGCGTTGATTTTATTTATTTGAGTAATCTGCAGCCATTAGATTCTTTCGTATCTCATTTTCTGGCCTAAGTTTCGGGCCTAACAGCTTTTCCAAAAATAATATGTCCATTAATTGGTGAACAGGAGCAAACTTATTAGAGGGTAAATTAATGTTTTATTTTGGTACACATGTTAAGTTTCTTCATGTGTCCCAAATGTAGCACTGTGAACAGAATTCAGTTGTGTTTAATACATTACCTAATTTACTGTTGTAGGGATAATCCATGTTGGGGGTGACATGTTCAAGCACATTCCGCAAGGTGATGCCATTTTCATGAAGGTACGTGTAATCAAACCTTTCAAAATCATTCACAACTTCCATATTCACAGGATGCATGGAATATACTATGTTGTCCAACAACCGTATTTTGACTTTTGCTCAACTGATCGGCCTGACATTTTGAGTTCAAAAAAAATAAAAATACAAAAATGCGCAGATTAATTCAAAAGCATTATCCATACAGAATGTATTGACGGTGTATCAAAATTGTAAAACAATGTGTTTTTAATAATCATTTTTAGTTATTTTTCAATATTTTGGTTTTGTTTAATTTTATTATGAGTTTTTATTAAACATTTGAATTATGGTTAAAGATATAAATAATATTTGAGACAAATGGAACATCTTATTATTGTTGTTGGAATATTTTTAATTAGTTTTTCTAATTTTATCGAATTTTTTGCATCATTTTGAATAATCAGTATTTGTTTTTGATTTTTCCTAGAAAAATTTACAAATTTAGGCTTCATTTGGTTTATCATTTTTAATTTTGTGTTTTCATCCAAAACATGTATGCACGACATATGTGTTTTTCAAAAACAATCAATTTGAAAAATGAAGCTCACATGTAAAATAAAAAACAAATCTATTTTATTTTTCGTGTTTGGAGAAATAACAAAAGAATGGAAAACAATACACCCCCTCTATCGCTCCTGCATCACCTTCGTCATCCCTCTATCATCGTCGTGATGAATTAAAATTTTAAATTTCTCTTTCGTCATCCTCGTATTTTTTATGAATGTTGAAAACGGAAAACACAAAATAAAATCAAACAGACCATTATATTTTTTCAAGTATTTTTGTTTTTGCTTTTTGGACAAACTATTAATTTCTACTTTTTCTTAATTATTATGATTTCTTTTGAATTTTTACAAAAACTCCTGAAGTACTTTTGTGGTAATTTTGGACATGAATAATTCCTAAGAGTTTTGGCTTTTTTGAATTTTCTGAATTTATGTTACAATATTTATGTTTTTTCATCCATGTTTTGACAATTCATTTAACAAACCAAAATCATGAATCAATAGAAATACCATTTTATCATACAAAAATATCATTTGTTCATGTTTTACTCTGTTTGCATGACTTAGAACAAGCACCTAAAGATTTTCATTTCATGAATACCAGGTTACTTATCATATAAATGAACCCATGTACACATTTCAGTTTCACCGGTATTAATATTTTGCTTACAGTGGATACTAACAACATGGACCGATGAAGAATGTGCACAAATACTGAAAAACTGCTACGATGCATTGCCAGAAGGGGGTAAAGTAATTGCATGCGAGCCAGTCGTGCCTGAAACGACGGACGATAGCCAAAGAACACGGGCACTTTTAGAGAATGACATATTTGTCATGACTATTTATAGATCCGAGGGAAAAGTTCGAACCGAAAACGAGTTTAGAAAGATTGGGAATTCAGTAGGGTTTCCTAATTTCAGAGCGTTGTATCATTTGGATCATTTTTATACCGTCTTAGAGTTCAAAAAGTAAGTGTATTTGGCTGCGGGGATTCGTGGTGATAACATTTGTTGGGAACTGTTGTACTTCACCTTTTTCTGTACTCATCGTATGATATGATTTTGGGATATGACTGTCCATTGCCAATATATGAAAGTCTTATTTGTTTGATACAACTTGTTTGAAATAATAGCCTCAAACGATGGTGTTGGGGTTGTGTATGTTGGGAGCATATATACGTTTTAGGATTCACCTAAGATCATCTTTACATAAATCTAGTTCATTTTGGTATATTCAATATAGTGTTTCAAATCTACTGTTAAAACGAGTTCTGGTGGCACGTGATCCGCGCTTGCTTGGGAAACTTTTTATACAAACATTATATGTTTTACAGACGCAAGACAAAATATTCAATAGAAAATACACATAACACATGATCTTGTTGGTACAAGTCAAAATAATTAGTACGAATGACATGCAAATAGTAATCAAAACTTCATTTTGGACAAATCTACATAATATGCGTTCAAATTTTGAAATTTACCATTGGTGCAATAGAAACAAATTTAAATCAGTTGAGATTGTAAGTTTTCTCAAATATATAGCCTGTTTATAATTAAATTGTTACAAACTATAGAACGAGAAAAGGCCATTAAAGGTAGAGAGATGAGACATTTTATTTATTCCAGAGATCAGTCATCTATTTCCATTACATAGACTCCTTTATATAAAGTTTTTAGAGCCTAGGATTGAACTTATCCAATGATGTGAGACTAAATAAAATATATCAAACATTGTATAACATATTCACTATTTATAATTTACATATATTATAACACTTCCCCTTGAATATGCATCTTCAAAATCTTGAATGCTCATATGGTAGCTTGAAATTATCCCTTTTGAAATATGTACGATGACCGCTCCTCCTCATTATTATCCTGCTTTTGTATATCCATTCAGTTGCTATAGATATTGTCTGTTGCCTCATTAAAAACCTCTATTAGGAAAACCCAATGGGAAAAACCTTGAACGAGGAACATAGTGCAACTTGTGAAATCATAGATATCATATAATGATATTCCTTCTAAAGAGTTTGATACTTCGAAACCAAGATAATGTCTCATTAAAACCTTACTAAGAAAAACTCAATGAGAAAAATCTTAGTGAAATAAAAAGAGTACGACGATATATTTCAATAATTTACATCAAATGGAGTTTGATACTTATGGATCAATGTAATGCCTCATTAAAACCTTACTAAGAAAAACCCAGTGGGAAAAATCTTAGTGAAGGAAAAAGAGTGCAATATAGTATGACATATTTCACTAATTTATTGCATCAAGGGAATTCGATACTTCTGCATCAATGTAATGCCTCGTTAAAACCTTATTAGAAAAACTCATTAAGAAAAATCTTAGTAAAGGAAAAAGAGTACGTTATGATATATTTATGTATGCTCCTTTTGATTTTATATTTGTTTTTCTTTAAGTTTGAATATATGCCATGATGATCCAATTCAGTTACAAATACTTTTGTAACATAGCTTAGACAAGCATTAAGAAAATTAAAGTCCGAAGACAATAATTCTACTTTCTCACCTATAGATGTTCATTTATAAATAATTTCATTTGATACAATCAAATTTTCCAAGATTGTTTTTTCCAAATATGATTTGCATTTTATGCATTTTGTATGCTACTTTTATAAAAAATACCTCATGTGCTCTCATTTTTGTGCATCAAATCAATTTTGCATATTGCAACTACATCTTTGATGGATATTAAGAGTTTCATTATAACAATACTTAAAGGAAGTTGTAATCTACGCTCCTTGTTCTTTACATTCTTCATAACCATCAAATTCATTTATATTCTTAAGGAATTTATATACTTTCATCGTTAAGTATGATTTAAACAATATTTATACCTTCGGGGTTTTTAAGTGTTTTAAACACTTTCACTACTTTGTGGACTACGGGTCCACATTTCTCAATTAGGAACGGATTCATGATGGCCAATCATGTTTTCCACTAATTCAAGATTTTTAAATATAAGCGCTTTATTATTTATAAATTTATCATCGATGATTATTTCTTGTCAGTTTTAGACATGGTTTATTGAGATCTCTTTATTTATCATGTTTTAGGTATCCAAACCACTTTTAGGGTTATTTGACAATTATGTCATGAGTCTCTTCAAGAGACCCCTTAAGTGTTTCTTCAAGAAACCTACCTTCTTTGTTTGGCATCTTTATTACTTACTTCAAAAGTATTTTAAACGGACTTTTGTACCACACTTTAGATGTGGTCTACACTTTTTGATCCTTCAAGGATTTGGATCTATGCCGGAGAAAGTTTAATAGGGATATTATTGATAATTTATTCAAGTTACTTAATATTTTGCATCATTGTATATAACAAATATTTAATATTGATAATCAAAATGAACGTGTACCCCTTTTATCCCCCCCTCAATGTTGACGAACATTTTCACATTTAATAATAATCTTCTTTGGATTCTCATTTTGATCCATTATGATATTGCTACTAGCAAATACATCATACACATTACATATAAGAGGATAATTCTTTTATTAATTGATAAGATGCATTCAAGTGATATTGCTTATTTTTAGAGTTTGTTCTCATTCATTGATCTAACCAACTGGAGAAATTTACCTATTATGTAGATCATTTGAATACATACATGACTTCAGGTCATTCAACATTTATGTTGATTGAATTTCAAATCAACGAATGATATCTGTGGATAATTTATAAGATGAGCTCATAACAAACTTCAGGTTGTTATTTGAATATCTACATATATAGATATATACGTGCGTCCACGTATTACATATATATTATAAATTTGCATATTCTTTCTCATTTGAATTAGTGATTTTTAGGACAAACTATTACAAGGATCCAAACTATTAATTTTTGTTTATAGATCAATGTCAATGTGAATCCTTCAAGACCGCATGATAATGTTCAAAACATCTGGTTTGGAATCATATTGAACTTCCGGTTCAAATAAATTGTATACACAACTTCAAGTTGTTAAGTTTTGTTCCTTGATTATATCTTTAATATTACTTTTGAACATTAATTTACAACATAAATAAGAGTATCTTCTGGACTCTTGAAATGTTATAACAACAAGAAATTATATTGGTTACACATACAGGCTTGTTCCGGACCGTATTTATATCTTTCATGATGTATGATATGACATATAGATTGCCTCTTTAGGAGAATATTTAAAGATATTTCTTCAAGAAAAGTATACATTTGATGTTGAATTCATGGCATATTTTCGAAAAAGAATATATTGCATATCACTATTTTCTCTTTAAATTTAACTAATGGAGCTACAGGTCCATTACAATGGTAGATTGAATTTTGCAGATGTAGTTTGCATCTATTTCTTTGGGTTATATATTTTGATTTAAAAATTCTTTGGGTTATTTATTGCCATGTCACTTCTTGAAGAGCTATATCATATTTTAAAATGTTTCATAGGAAATGCTTTTGTGGTGCTATACAAAGATATTACATCACTTCTGGGGATATATTATAACCACAATTTTGGAGTGCAATAGTAAAATTATTATGCCAAAATTCTACTTGTGAGTATTATAGTAATACATATTTTCTCCTTTAGGGACATTATGTAAATCTCTTCTAGAGATATTTTACCATCACCGCTTTTGTAGTGTTACATATCTCTTCTAGAGATACATTACATGCATTACTTTTTAAATGCCATGCCAATATACAATATCGCTTTTTTTTCATACATAAATTGCATAGTTGTTATTTTCAAAGTAGCATAAAATATCTCTGTTGGAGATTTTTGTTGTAACTACTTCTGAAATACATACGTAACCTTTTTATGTGACATTACAAAGCCTAATAATTGATTTCTTGTTTATTTTATGTGGGTGTGAGGTTAGTTGTTAATACTAGCACTTTAAAAAAAGTGTGTACTATTATCAACTCCATAGTTTTATATACAATTGAAAAAACAAATAAACAAAAAATGGTTCCTTTCTGATCTACACTCAAATTGCTAACCAAGACAAGTGAACAGTCTAGCTAATATCGAATATAAGCAAATTGACAAGTGTCTAAATGTGTAATTGAAGATACACCCATAACTAATTCCAAAGAGAGAACATCAACATGCATAAGTAGATATTTAGATTTATTTCAAAGTTATTAGTTGCATTTCAACAAGACACGCCAATACAAAAAGCTTAAGAGGATGCTTGAATTAGTTTGTGTTGAGCAGTGTACATAAAAAGAGAGGTTTCCTTTCGGAAAACTTAAATAGAAGAAGAAAAGCGGCAATCTTTACCCAAAATTCAAAGTAATAGAAAAGGAATTATGTCATGATAATATTAATGACGATGATTTTACATAAGCTTAAAATGACCTCATGCTGTATGAACATGTTTTCCTCACATGCACAATAACTTTGCTGTTTTTGTTTGCTAAAATAAACCATAATCAAAGTAAGTTATTGTTTGCGCCAAAATTGGTCACAAACAACCAATTGTCGATGAAAGCACCAGTTCACAATCACAGATTATAAATAACAAGTATGTAGAGAATTAAAAATGAAGAACACTCGAAAAATTAAGAGGAAAGTAGTAAAGAACACAGAGTTTATAGTGGTTCGGCAATCCGGCCTACATCCACTTTGAAGTTGATGATTTTATTGATGTTTGCTTGCTGACTACAACGAGTTACAACTGATTACAACAACAAATTTCGAGTACAATGATGGTTCCTGTAGAGTCTGGACGTAGAAGAATCAAAAGTCCCTTTTCTGTAGACTTTAGGATACTATTTATAGGCGTAGGCTTCAAATATCTCGCTTAGATCTTGGGAGACCTCTTCTGGCACGTGCACGGGCCCACGCGATCGATCCCATGCGATTTTGACTCGATCCGTGATCGATACGAATGAATTTCGTATTGATCAAGATCTTGCCCGATCGAGTCGAGATCGATCATGAACATTCTTAAGGTTATACGCAAGCTCCTGTGAAAATTTGGTGGCCTTTGGACTTGTAGATTGTGAGATATGATCGATGCAAGTTCGTGTTTTTCAAAGGCTGTCTCTTTCGCATCGATCACCTCTGCCTTATTTGTATCGATCACCATTGCACTATTCGTATCGATCGTGATGGATACGAAATGGCGACCACTTGATGGATACGAACAAGACCTTTCAGTTGAAGGATACAAACAGTTGAGGCTTGATGGATACGAACAAGACCTTTCAGTTGATGGATACGAACAGTTGAGGCTTGATGGATACGAATAAGACCTTTCAGTTGATGGATACGAATAGTTGAAGCTTGATGGATACGAACAGTTGAGGCTTGATGGAAACGAACAAGACCTTTCAGTTGATGGATACAAACAGTTGAGGCTTGATGGATACGAACAAGAACTTTCAGTTGATTGCTTGAATTGCATCGATCATATCTTGAGCATACAAATTCCGATTGACCTAAAATTTGAAACGTAGCCTCTCCTAGCCTTGTGCATCATTCCCAATCGATCCTGTCTTGATTGAAGCCCGGTCAAATTTTGACGACATCAATCGTAGCCTTGTTTCCAATTGATCTCCATTCCCGATATCCATCCTTTCCAGCCAATTTGTGGATATCCTGGCCTTGACCAAAAGGCGGGATAACATTTGCCCCCCATACATGCCTTGTGGTAAGAAGGTGTGTTTTGAAAAGCTCCAAATCCGGCATCCGAAGTGCATATTTCATCCATAGCCATATCATCCGATTCTTAGTCCAATCCATTACCAAGCCATCCTATCCGAGTGCCGCTGCCATAACCTGATCCAAATTCGCGACTGCTCCGAGTCGATGTCTGATTCCGAATTCAGTAACCAAATCCTTAGCCAATTCTATAGCTATCCAAATCCATCAACCGAGCTTTAATCCATCTATATCCAATAGCCAAATCCATAACATTTCTGAGTTGATATCCAAATTCGAGACCGCTTCGAGTCCTTTGCCAAATCCAAGAGCCCTCCGGGTCCATTTATCCAAAGCCGAAATTCGAATCCATGATCTCTCCGGGTTTGACTTATAGACCTCGCCGAGTCACGTTGTTCTGCTCTGATCCCGACTCTCCGGTCGAGGGCTTCTATGCTCTTCGGCCTTGGCCCTCCGGTCAAGGACTTTTTATATTCGCCAGCCTTAGCTCTCCGGCCAAGGACTTTTATATTCTCCGGCCTCGGCTCTCCGGCCAAGGACTTTTATATTCTCCGGCCTCGGCTCTTCGGCCAAGGACCTAGCATCGGCTCTCCGGCCAAGGACTTTTATATTGTGTTTGAATCCATTCCATCGCTCTCCGACGAAGGGACTCATAATTCACGATTACTGCCCCGTCTCTCCGGTCGGGACCGTAATCACGACACCTGTATTATTCATTACATCGATCCAAATCCAACCATTCAAAATAAGAGTTTTTACAGCCAGGGAAAACCAAATAAATGTCTGTACATCCAAGGAAAAAACAAAAGTTTTTAAGAAAACGAAAAAGAAAAACAGGATTTCACAGACTCGAGCAACACGGTTTATCATCGTCTCAGAGCATGCCTAGGGACCGTCCTCGATCCCGTACATGTGTGAGTGATTTAGTCGCAATACTTCGAGTTCTATTACTTATTCCAAGCCATAAATCTATTTAGTTGATGACAAGTTGACGTTGCCTAGGTCTAGTGCCATCCTCGTTTGAGGTGGGCGGTGGCCGTTCCTATTCCACTACCACAGCTCGATTCCTTACATACTGTTGTAGATAACCATTCCTTACATGCTCCTCAACGATATCCCTCAAATGCCTGCAGTCGTTCGTGTTGTGCCCATCCAGCTCATGGAATAGGCAATGCTTTCCCGATGCCCGTTTGTAATCAGAAGGTTCCCTTCTTGTTGGCCTTCGATACTGGAGGCGCCCTCGAGTGTCCAAATAAATCCTTTCTAGAGTTTCAGTCAGATCTGTGTAAGAAGAAAACTTTGACTCCCTCCGTGGCCTTTTTGAAGTGCTACCGTTATCATTCATTTTCCTTTTGCCTTTGTCGTCTTTGTTTGGATTTTCTCTAGGTGGACCTTCATCCCTTACCGCATAAGCTTCAGCCTCTCTCCCTTTTCTCTCAGCCTGCGCATCTTCCTGCCTTAGAAATCTCTCCGCCTCACGATAGAAGTCCCCAAGATCCCTCGGTGGGTCCCGTTCCAATGATATCATGAAATCTGAATTGTTTGCAATTCCTGAAACCGCTGCCATCAAAACCATCGATGGATCAGGTCGATCCACCAAAGCCACTGCCGCATTGAATCTGGTCAAGAAATCTCTAAGTGATTCTCCTTTCCATTGTTTCATTGATGTTAAATTCATCACGTTCTTGGGTCTGGCTATGTGGACCGAAACTGTCTCATAAACCTTTCAATCAACTCTGTCCATGTGCCAATAGAGCTACTCTCCAGCTGTCTGAACCATAACGCCACTATATCCATCAGATACAAAGGGAAGCATCGCTCCATGACCTCCTCTTATGCTCCCAGTGCTTCCATATGCCTCATGTACCTTGTCAAGTGAATAGCGGGATCTGTTCTCCCGTCATACATCTCCAGTGCTGGTAACTTGAATTCTGGTGGATTCCTGGCTTTCCCGATCGTAGGAGCAAAGGAACTCCTATTCACATTATCCAGTTCTCTATTCACTAGTCCGCCTCTCATGGCTCGTCTGACCATCTCCGCCAATTTGTCACTGTCGTCAAGCTATAGCCCTTGTCTGTTGCTTTCGACCTGCCCCCCAAGTTCATGAGGGAATCCTGGAATCTGGTCTCCTGGACGGGCATCCATTCCTCTACCAAAGCCATGTTGAACAACTCCACCTAGTATCCTGCCTGAGGTTGGATCAACTTCCTCCGAATGTGTACCCCCAAGTTCTGTTCTACTCCTGACGGTCCTGCTCCATTCTGAACTCTAGTTGTTCGCGCTCCTGATCTCTATCTCCAGCATCTCCTGAAGTAGAGTTCCCTTGATTTTGCATTCTGGCTTGTCCAGCTTGTTGGAGTAGGTTATGCATCATCTCCTCTTGTCTTTTCAGCATTCCTTCCTGCATAGCTTCCATCATCATCTCCATCTCATCCCGGGTGATGAAGATTGAGGTGTGATTTGCTTCAGAGGAAGCCTCCTGGCTCCCTTCATGCTGACTCCTTCCAGCTCTTTGTCTTCTTGTTGATTGTCTTGCCATAGCTTTCTAGATACAAGTCTTTAAGCTTTCAGATCCGAAGTCCTGGTTGTAGAATTCCTGAGTGCTAGCGTTCTCAGTGAAAGCACCAAAATGTTTGCGCCAAAATTGGTCACAAACACCCAATTGTCGATGAAAGCACCAGTTCACAATCACAGATTACATATAACAAGTATGTAGAGAATTAAAAATGAAGAACACTCGGAAAATTAAAAGGAAAGCAGTAAAGAACACAAAGTTTATAGTGGTTCGGCAATCCGGCCTACATCCACTTTGAAGTTGTTGATTTTATTGATGTTTGCTTGCCGACTACAACGAGTTACAACTGATTACAACAGCAAATTTCGAGTACAATGATGGTTCCTGCAGAGTCTGGACGTAGAAGAATCAAAAGTCCCTTTTATGTAGACTTTAGGATGCTATTTATAGGCGTAGGCTGCAAATATCTCGCTCAGATCTCGGGAGACCTTTTCTGGCACGTGCACGGGCCCACGCGATCGATCTCATGCGATTTTGACTAGATCTGTGATCGATACGAATGAATTTCGTATCGATCAAGATCTTGCCCGATCGAGTCAAGATCGATCATGAACATTCTTTAGGTTGTACGCAAGATCCTGTGAAAATTTGGTGGCATTTTGTTAATCGACGGAATTTCTATCGGTTTAGAAAACCGTCGATAAATTTCGAATTAAATTTTTACCGCAAGCGCACGGCGTACACTTTTAGTACGTGGTGAATACGGGTCGATCCGTAGGGAGTTGATGAGATTTTTAAAATTTCCTATTCAATCAAATTAGACCAAAGTGAAATGAAGTTGTTAACTACTAAAGCTAGAATTAAAACGTGATTTAAAAACTATTAAACTAGAGAACAATTTAGAGGCAAATCCACTCTAATATTTTTGTAAATCAACAAACATAGAATTTATGATCTCTAACTTTGATATTAAGTGAAATAAGTGTTGCATTTATCATAAGTATGGTTTGTTTATGTTATTAATTAACATAACTCAAACCATCAAACTATAATACAACAATTATACCACTTATAATTCTCATGAAAATGAAGCCAAAGCAAAAGTTATTTTAAGTATGATCTATTTACTATTGTAACTAGTAATTAGATAATCAAATTTCATTTTTACTTTCATTTCAAAATCAAAAATGGATTAGCAAATGATGATGCAACTTGTGTTTATGTTGAATAAGAATAGCTCATTTGCATAAGCAATATAAGCTATCAAACCCACTTGTATAAACTTGCATCAAAACTCACTTCTTGAAGCATAAACCAAATGAGATCATAAATCATAAAATGTTGAAATTACATAATATTTGAGAGCTTCATTACCCCTAAATTGAAGGGTTTAGCTACTCATTTGTGGCATTGAAGCAACACTTGTAAATTTCAACATGAAAGAGCAAAGAAATGAAAACTAAGCAAAGGAAGAAAGAGAGATTAACTAGTAACTAATTGCATAAAAATTAAAGCTACACTACTTGCATAAATTTAAATCTAAGCTATGAACATTAAAGGAAAAGAGAGCATAGAAATAAACATTAACAATAAAACAAAGAAAAGCATGTAGAAAAGAGAGAAGAAAGAGGCTTGGAAGCCATTTTTATTTCATAGAACATTGAGCTTACAATTTGATCTCTTAATTTCCTAAGTAAAATGAAAGAGTAGATGATGTTTACATGTACACAAGTGGGTTATTTAAACATGCATAAAACCCTAATTCCATTTTTAGGGTGCTTTCCAAAATGCCCTTTAGGAAGTGTGGCCATCAAGTAACCATTAGCCACTAATTAATCCATCATTTGTTGTGCATGAAGCTTTAACCTCCACTTAGTTGTCCATTAGCTCATAATTGTACATTTAGTTAAGTGGGTGGGGTCCTCGATGATCTTGAACTTGAATTATTTCCTCTTCATTCCTTTGTATTTCATTTGTGCATGCATGTATCTTCATATAAGCCTCTTCCATATGCATCCAAATGCCTATAAAAATTATCAAAAAATGTCCAAGTAAAAATTCTTAAATTGACACAAGCACAAAAATGACCATTTTGCCCCTGAATGAAGATGAAAATACGATGGTTTGAAAATAATTGAATTTTGGTTTTAAACATGTTAAAATGCCCAAATATGATGTTTATTTAAATAAAAGGAGATAAAATATGGATGTGAATATATGCACATTTACGTGCACATCAAATACCCCCACATTTATCTTTTTATTCGTCCTCGAATAAAGGAAAACTAAGATAAATCCATTTTCGTAGGGAACACGATTGCATTGAGCGTATGCAACAAGCCGTTAAACCTCTAGGTGTCCCCAATAGGACGAGTGTTGTCTCGTGAGGGTTTTCAGCGGATACTACCCACAAAATCCAAATGCAAAGTGAAAATATTTACAAAGTGCAAGATTTATTTATAATGGGATGAATGCAAGTTTTTGAAAATATTTACAAATGAAGGATTCACTTTCAATTCGACAATCATAAGTTAAATATAGGTTTTGGTCATTGTTTTGAAAAATTTAAGTCATTTACTTGTCAAAATTTCCAATAAAAAATCAAGTTATCATAGCAAATAGACAATAGTTTAACTCGTTGTTTCGGTTGATTACAAAGTGTAACTATGAAATGGATCTTTAGTTGATTATCAAAGTTTATTAAAGTGGTATTTTCATTTCTTTTCAATAATAAGTTAAATCAACTAAGTAAAAATAGTGCTCAGATTTCAATTGCTTACTCTCTCTTATTTGAAAATTTTATTGATATTAATAATATTACATATGCCTTACTCAGGTAAACTGAGGCCAGATATATTACCCGTGCACCGCCTTGCGGACTGATGTGAGGGGAATATAGAGCGTGGCGAGTGAACACACAAGTGTGAACACTTATCGACTATAGGCGTTATTAAAAAGAAGTTTTATTTATATACACCTAACTCAGATAAACTGAGGCCAGATGCACCGATCATGCACTACCTTTCGGGCTTACGTGAGAAGGGTACAGAGCATAGCGAGTAAACACACGAGTGTGAACACATGAATCTAGGTGCTAAATATATATATATATATATATACATATATACAAATGTTTTTTTTAGAAAGAGAGACTTTTGCAAAATCATCTTAGCACCATTTAACTTAGAAGATAAAAATGTTATATCCTTTACTTTAAATTTACCATTTTTTTTAAACAAAGATTTTCAATTAGAACATACTTCATAATTAACACTTATGAACCTTTCTATATACTAGTTAAACCATTATTATTTGTAATCAAACTTCATTTTTATTTTTGTTAAGACAAATAAATTTTCAAAATTTCAATTTATTAACCAAAACTTATACTTATCCCATAGTGTTTCTTCAAAAATAAATCAAAATGCTAAAAAGTGTTTTTGAGATTTTGAAATTTTTAGATTTTTTTTTACTAAAAAAATATATATGAAAATTCAAAAATGCCATGAAACCTAAAAAAATGAAAATTAGACTCCCCCGCAGACTTAATTTTGACTGTGTCCCCACAGTCAATGCATGATATAATGAGTGTAACGGGGAAAAACTATGTACATATTTACAAAAGAGGGTTAACATTCTTACTAGATGTAGCTTGGCTCATGAAGGATCATGAGCTCCTCCTCTTGGTTATTTGGCAATTCCAAGAAAGGTTTCAGATGATGACCGTTGACTTTGAAAACCGATCCATCCCTGGGGTTTTCTATTTCTATGGCACCATGTGGAAAAATAGTTCGTACCACAAATGGTCCGGTCCATCTCGATTTAAGTTTTCCAGGGAATAAATGAAGTCTTGAGTCATATAAAAGAACTTTTTGGTTAGGCGAAAACGTTTTCCTTAGGATTGACTTGTCATGAAAAACTTTGGTTTTTTCTTTGTAAATTTTCTCGTTTTCATACGCGTCGTTCCTAAGTTCTTCTAGTTCGTTGAGTTGTAGTTTTCGGTTTTCGCCAGCTCTCTCAAGATCAAAGTTTAAGTTTTTTATTGCCCACAACGCTTTGTGTTCGATTTCAACGGGTAAATGGCAAGCTTTACCGTAAACTAAACGAAATGGGGACATCCCAAGGTTAGTTTTAAAAGCAGTACGGTAAGCCCAAAGCACGTCGGTCAATTTCTGAGACCAATCTTTTCGATTTTTGTTGACAGTTTTCTCCAAGATTATTTTATTTGACGATTCGAAACTTCAACTTGCCCACAAGTCTGAGGATGATATGGATTGGATAACTTGTGGGTTATTGAGTATTTCTTCATTAAAGTTTCAAAAGAACGGTTACAAAAAGGGTTCCATTATCACTGATTATTGTGCGAGGTGTGCCGAACCTTGAAAAGATGTTTTCTTTGAGAAATTTCACAACAATTCTATGGTCATTGGTCTTGCACGGAACGGCTTCGACCCATTTTGAGACGTAATCAACATCGAGAAGGATATACAAGTTTCCAAAAGAATTGGGAAAAGGTCCCATAAAGTTGATACCCCAAACATCAAAGATTTCGATGGTAAGAATGGGGTTTAGAGGCATCATATCTCGTCGAGAAATTCGTCCAAGCATTTGACATCGATCACACGTTTTACAAAATTCGAATGAGTCTTTGAAGAGAGAAGGCCAATAGAAACTACACTGAAGCACCTTTTCCGCAGTTTTTCGAGGACCGAAATGTCCACCACACGCTTGATCGTGGCAAAACGAAAGAACACTCCTTATCTCATTATCCGGAATGCAACGTCGGATGATTTGGTCGGGACAATATTTGAACAAGTATGGATCGTCCCAATAGAAATATTTCACTTGGGACATGAATTTGTATTTGTCCTATTTGGACCACGATGAGGGAGTTTCTTTAGTGACTAAGTAGTTCACTATATCAGCATACCATGGGTCGATAGAAATTGAAAGAAGTTGTTCATCGGGGAAGTTTTCATTGATCGGCAAAGAAGATGGTGCGTTCGGAAGACGAGACAAGTGATCGGCTATGACGTTATCAGATCCTTTTTTGTCTTTAATTGTAAGGTCAAATTCTTGAAGTAAAAGGATCCAACGAATCAAGTGGGATTTTTCATCCTTTTTAGCGAAGAGATATCGAAGCGCAGAGTGGTCCGTGTACACAGTAATGTGTGACCCTATCAAGTATTGTCGGAATTTTTCGAGAGCAAAAACGACAGCTAGAAGCTCTTTTTCGGTTGTTGTGTAGTTGAGTTGAGCGTCGTTCAAAGTCATACTCGCGTAGTAATTCACGTGAAGGATCTTGTTAATGCGTTGTCCTAAGACAGCACCAACGGCAAAGTTCGAAGCATCACACATTATTTCGAAAGGAAGATCCCAATTGGGCGAACAAATGATTGGAGCAGAAATGAGTTCATTCTTAAGACGTTCAAAAGAAGATATACAATCAGAGTTAAAATCGAAAGGAACGTCTTTTCCAAGAAGAGTCGTCAAAGGACGAGCAATTTTGCGAAAGTCTTTCACAAAGCGTCGGTAAAAGCCAGCGTGTCCAAGAAATGATCGAATGTCTTTAACAGTTTTGGGAATGGGTAGATTTGCAATAACATCGATTTTCGCTTTATTAACCTCAATGCCTTTATTTGAGATGATATGTCCAAGGACTATGCCTTGTTTGACCATAAAGTGGCATTTTTCCCAATTCAAAGTCAAATATTTTTCTTTACATCGATTTAGAACCAATTCGAGATGATGTAAACATTGGGAAAAAGAATCGCCAAAGATTGAGAAATCGTCCATAAAAACTTCTCGAAAGCGTTCAATCATGTCGGAAAAGATTCCAACCATGCAGCGTTGGAAAGTTGCAGGAGCATTACAAAGTCCGAATGGCATACGTCGATAAGCAAAGGTACCGAATGGACACGTGAAAGTCGTTTTCTCTTGATCTTCGGGAGCGATTGGAATTTGGTTATAGCCGGAATAACCATCAAGGAAGCAGTAAAATTCATGGCCGGCTAAACGTTCGAGCATTTGGTCAATGAAATGAAGGGGGAAGTGATCTTTTCGTGTTGCGGCATTTAGTTTTCGGTAGTCAATGCAAACACGCCAACCCGTTTGAGTACGAGTTGGAATAAGTTCGTTTGAATCATTCTTGACAAGGTTAGCCCAGACATTTTTGGTACAACGTGAATTGGGCTAACCCATGAACTATCAGAGATTGGGTAAATGATTCCGTTGTCGAGAAGTTTAAGAATTTCATCACGCACCGCATCTTTCATTTTTGGATTAAGCCTTCGTTGCGCATCACGAACAGGCTTGGCATCGTCGATTAAATGGATGCGATGTTGAACAATAGCAGGGCTAATCCCTTTTATATCGGAGATCGACCATCCAATCGCTTCCTTGTTTTTCGAAAGAATAGAAAGTAAGGAGGTTTCTTGGTCAAGAGAGAGAGTCGCAGAAATTATGATGGGTAACGTTTCGTTACCACCTAAGTATGCGTACTTAAGGTGATCGGGAAGTGGTTTGAGGTCTAACTTTGGGAGTTTTTCGATCAAAGAGTTTGATTGAGATTCGGACTCAACTTGAAGCGATTCAAAGGGAAGAGTGTATTCAATCTCATTGGGAATTTCGTGAAACAATTTTTTGTACTCGGCCTCGTGTTCATCATTAAAATCAAGTGTTTCGTTTTCAAAGTTTTCGTGAATGGCACTAACTTCCAACGTTTGGTCACGAGGTTCGTTCGATTGGCTTTCAAGATTGAAAATGTTGAGATCCAAAGTCATGTTTTCAAAAGAGATTATTATCGACCCGTTACGACAATTGATTAAGGCATTTGAGGTGGCTAAAAATGGTCGGCCTAGAATCATTGGAATTTGAATTGCGGGATTTGTCACGGGTTATGTTTCGAGAACAATAAAAACAATGGGGAATATGAATTGCCCTACTTGAATGAGCACGTCTTCGATTTCTCCCACAGGCTTCTTAATCGAGCGATCGGCAAATTAAAGCGTGACTTTTGTGGGTTTGAGCTCAC
Organism: Allium fistulosum; assembly: GCA_030737815.1. Taxonomy (NCBI): domain Eukaryota; kingdom Viridiplantae; phylum Streptophyta; class Magnoliopsida; order Asparagales; family Amaryllidaceae; genus Allium; species Allium fistulosum. The sequence continues at coordinate 206,133,700 of CM060908.1, forward strand.
CTAATCCTTATTGTTCGTACACAAAGTATGGAATCAAATTGACACTCGCACCTAAGTCTATCAGACATTTGTTAATCGTCTTGTCTCCAATTGTACATGAAATCGTAGGGCAGCCAGGATCTTTGTATTTTACGGGCATGGATTGGGACAAGACTTCACTCAAACTGGCGGCTAAGAAGACTTTTTTGGGCACTTGAGTGTGTCGCTTTTGGGTACACAAGTCCTTAAGGAATTTCACATATGTTGGGACTTGCTGAACGATGTCAAGAAGCGGAATGTTAACTTTGACTTGTTTAAAAATTTCCAACATCTTTTCCATTTGGTCCGAGTGTTTCTTTGGTCGAAGACGATGTGGAAATGGAACATGATACTCGGTAGGCGGGTCTACTCGAGTAGAGGAAGAAGAATTTTGGTTAGCATTTGATTCAAAATTTGGCTCCACGTTCTGTTTAGATTCGTTCATTGTTTTAGAAGTGTCGAGAGAGGCTTCCGGTAAATCGTTTGGATTAATGACTTGATTATCGATTTGTTTACCGGAACGGAGAGTTGTGATAGCATTCAATTGGGTGACGTTGCTATCTTGAACAACATGGGCTTGATTAGAATTTGTGTTTTGATTTCTGGGATTTGAAATGGGTTGGCTTGGGAATGTTCCTCGTTCACGTTCACTCACAGACGTGGCTAATTGACTCATTTGCATTTCGAGTTTTGCAATTGATTGGTTCGTGTTTTGCATATATGAAGTCAATAAATTTTGCAAATTGCTGTTTGATTGAAGGCTTTGAGTGGTTGCTTTAGCCAACGTTTCAAGAGTTTTCTCAAGTGAAGTTAAACGTTTATCGTCTTGGAGAGGATGAGCAGCATTTGGTTGAAAATTTGATTGTTGCGGTTGATTATGCGACGGACCCGCAAGGTTTGGTTGAAAATTGTTGAGCTGAAAGGGAGGATTCAAAGCATTATTCGGAAATGCTTGAAAATTGGGATGAATCGTATTTGTGTTGGGATTGTTTTGGTTCCACGCAAAATTCGGATGATTTCTCCAACCAGGGTTGTACGTTGGAGAAAACAGGTCATTTTTGGCTTTATTGAAAGCATTGATTTGTTCGACAGAATTGAGACACTGATCGGCTATATGATTAGGATCGTTGCATTTATAACACATCGGTTGGGAAGTTTGGTTCATTTGATTCGATGAGAAAATGTTATCGAATTTTTTAATCATTGTGTCGATCTTAGCTTCCAAAGCAACAGAAGATCCTATCGAGTGTGCACTCGATCGTGAGTAAACTGATTTTTCGTTCGATCGTTCCAATTGGGATGATTTTTCAGTGAGGTTTTCAAGAAATTGCCAAGCATCGTCGTGATGTTGGGTAAGAAAGTTGCCTTGGCACATTGATTAGAGCATGGTACGTGAGCTATTTTCGAGTCCATCGTATAAAATTTGGCAAATCGTCCATTTTTCGAAATTATGGTGTGGACATTTTATCAAAAGCTCTTTGAATCTTTCAAAATATTTTCCGAATGGTTCTCCCTTGAATTGATGAAAGTTTACAATTTCGTTTCGGATTCTACTTGTTTTTTCCAAAGGGTAGAACTTTTTTAAGAAAGCTTTTACGAATTCTTCCCACGTTTTAATCGAGTTCGATGGTAAGCTGTACAACCATTTTTCTGCATAATCCGTAAGAGCAAATGGGATTAATCGAAGTTTGATTCCGTCATTAGAAAGTTGTTGAAGTTTAATGGTTGCGCAAACTTGTTCGAATTTAGTCAAGAAAATGTATGGGTCATCGTGCTCGAAATTGCCAAATTTCGGAAGTGTGGCAATATGGTTCGAGTGAATTTTGAAGTGGTTACATGTAGGGGTGGGTAACGTGATTCAAGATGGAATAGAAACTCTATCGGGAAAGATTCTATCCATAAGAGTTCGAGGGGCGTTCTCGTTCATCATTTCGGGAGGATCGTTTGTTCGAGTTAAACGGTTTGTAGAAGGGTCGCGAGTCCAACAATGTGTTGTTGTGTCATGAGTCCAAGTACTCATGCACAAGTGAAAGTCGAGAAGAGAAAGAAGTTAGAATCGAGTTTAGTGAATGAAAGAAGATTTGAAAATCGAAGCGAAAAATTTTAGAGGAAGAAAAATATTTATCAACTGAAATTTATTTTCAAAAGAGAAGTTTGATTTTTGTTTTGTTTTTGGTTTTTCAAATTTTTATTTTTTTGTTTTTGAATTTTCAAATTTTTTTTTGTTTTTTTTAAAAAGGTTTTACTTTTTTTTGGAATTAAAAACTAAGTTAAGAAAAATTTACAATTTTTTTTTGGATTTTAGATTTTTTTTATATATGCATGAACTAATGCAACTAAATGAATACAAAGGACTTAATTACAGTTTTATGTCCTTAGTAGCTCCTAACCCAAAATTGTATAATACACTTTGTCTTAAATCAACAAAAATATTTCACAGCCAGGTAACAGGCAGGGGTTATCGGTGCACCACGAATCACCGTAGCAGTGCAGCCGAAGGTTTAAGTACCTTCAGAGGAACAACCAGTATAATATTTACGTATCACCGTAATTTTTATAACTGGTTATTACTCTGCCGTAGCCTAGACACCAAGAAATAAAATTGTTCAAAGAAAAAAATTGTGAAGATACAACTAAGCCCTAGATGAGCTCGCGACACCCTTAAGTCGAATGTCTAACCTTTATTATAAGTCAAATTCTACGATGAAATGCGTTTGTGGGCTAAGGAAAGGGTGATGAAATCCCTCACCTTATGTGAATTGGGGTATTGACCTTAGAATAGAAAATAAGATGAGATGGATGCAAAACAAAAATTAAACGTGAATTTACAATGCAACTAAAATGAAGTTTGTTTTTGTTTTTGGATTTCGATTTTTTTTGTATATATAAATGCAAATGCAAGCAACCAACAATGCACTAGAGATGAAAGCACAATACCAGGGCGTGCAGATTATTAGCAATTTTTTTTAAGCGGCGATTTTTTTATAAGCAAGCAGCAATTATTTTTGGGCAAGCGGTTCTTCCTTTTAATCTGCTTTGGCAACCTGAAATGAAAAACAAGATATATTCAACAATTTTTTTTTTTATTTTCTAGTATGTTTATCAAAGATGAAAAACAAAATAAGCGAAAAACGAAACAATTGAAAATAAAATAAATGAGAACTAAAACAAGTGAAAACAAATGAAAATTTAAACAAAGTTGAACTTATTTTTTTTTAAAGTTTTTTTTTGGAGAGGAAACTTAAAAGTAATGTTTTAATTAAAAAAAATTATTTTTTTTGGAAAGATGAAACTAAAAACACACTAACAACACAAGTAGAACAAAAGAAAAGAAGTTAGAAGAATTTTTTAAATAAATATTATAACAAACCAAGTTGAAAACAGAAAAAAAAATAAACTTAAAACAAAATAATTCCAAATATGACCCGGCCCGCTATCCACTAACAAATCGACAATTAAACCACAGAAATCATGCTCTTCAATTTCAAAGTGAATTCTCTCTTGCCTTCGGTTTCACTAAATTAGCTATTTTAATTTTCAAAAACCAAGCTTTAAATCAAAACTCAATTCACCGGTCGAGTTCAATTTAGTTCGATGAGTGGGATGGGGGCGATTCGCTGCTGTTCGTGATGTTGGATCGAGGCACGCAATTGTCAGGTGAAGTTCGATTGAAGAGCAATGGGTTGTGGGTTGTCGAATTGGTTTTCGATTTGGGGATTTTCTAAAGAGGTTCGACTTGAGTTTGTGGGCGTTGCTTCGAGTCGATTGTGATGTAAGTAGCTTGCGTGAAGCTTGGAATTTTGTGGTTCGGCGATTGAAATCAGGCGAATGTTGCTGTGTTTTTGAGTTCGACTTTAAGATGATTTTCGAATATGAGGTGCGTTGGTTTGTGTGGATTTGGGTTATTGCAGGTGAGTGAGTAGTGTATGTCGCTAGTTGTTTTTTTTATGGCTGCGGTGGTAGGAAATGGAGTGGTTGAAGTTGTGGTGTAGTGATGTTGAACTGTAATGGCAATGACAGTGGAATAAATGTGCACAGGAAGGTTTGTTTCCTTATGAATGATGAAGCAGGGGAGGTTATGTTGGTGCTCGGCAGTGGAGGGGTGCTTGACAGTGGAAGTCGGGGAGGTTATGTGATGCAGGTTTGGGATGTAATTGCTATGTGATTGTGGAGATGGGAGGAAGACATTGTCTGGGGTGGATTGACGTGATTTGAGTCAGTGTTTGGGTATGATGTGGAAGAAGTGAAGAGACAGTTTGAGAGAGGGGGTTATAGGATGCAACAGTGTCTGATGTCAGTTAGATGGTGATTTGGTGTTGTGGTTTGAAGTGCATAGTCGCAAGGCGGTGCAGTGCTGGATGCAAGTGTAGGCGGTATGTACATGATGGAGGAGTTTCACGGTTAATGCAGGGAGTGCAGTTGCATGTTGATTGGTCGTATGTGCACTGGTTAGGAAAATGCATACAGTTTTGTCAAATGAGCAGCACTGGCAAGGGGATAGGAAACTGGGTGTGATCTTGGTTTGGTAGATGAAGTATGTTATGTCATTGGGTGGTCTGGGTACTAGCAGTTTCAGGTGGGGTATTGTGATGGTTGCAGTGTATGAGTATGGCTGTGTTTGGCGGATGAGTTGAATAGAACAAAAGTGAATGGAGCTTGTGGCAGGGAACGTTTGAATGTGATAGCAACAGCTGGTTGTTTGGTGAATGCAAGTTGAAACTGTGAAAAAGGAAACTGCGGTTGTGAATGTTGCTCGTGTTGCAATTTGAAGAGTAGCAGTGAAGATTGAAGATGATGTGAGAAATGCACAATTGAGTAACAGTAGTTGAGGAGTGCACAGAACAGAAGCAGTGCATAGAATAGAAGAACAGAAGCACTGGAAAACAATGTAAGAAGAAAATGGAAATGCAACTCAATGTAAATTGAAATGTAAACTAAATGAATAATTTTTTTTCTTCTGTTTTTGAAATGAGATTGTGTGTTTTTTTAGAAACTATACATGCGAATGCTAATGGAAAACAAAAAATGCACACGAACAAAAACATACAACAAACTATCACACAATTATTTTTATATTAATGCACTCAACACACAAAACAAACACGCAATAAAATCAAACAAAAATAATTCAAAAAATAGAAAATCAAAATCAAAGCAATTCCCCGGCAACGACGCCAAAAACTTGTTAATCGACAAAATTTCTATCGGTTTAGAAAACCATCGATAAATTTCAAATTAAATTTTTACTGCAAGCGCACGGCGTACACTTGTAGTACGTGGTGAATACGGGTCGATCCGCATGGAATTGATGAGATTTTTAAAATTTCCTATTCAATCAAATTAGACCAAAGTGAAATGAAGTTGTTAACTACTAAAGCTAGAATTAAAACGTGATTTAAAAACTATTAAACTAGAGAACAATTTAGAGGCAAATCCACTCTAATATTTTTGTAAATCAACAAACATAGAATTTATGATCTCTAACTATGATATTAAGTGAAATAAGTATTGAATTTATCATAAGTATGGTTTGTTTATGTTATTAATTAACATAACTCAAACCATCAAACTATTATACAACAATTATACCACTTATAATTCTCATGAAAATGAAGCCAAAGCAAAATTTATTTTAAGTATGATCTATTTACTATTGTAACTAGTAATATAGATCATCAAATTTCATTTTTACTTTCATTTCAAAATCAAAAATGAATTAGCAAATGATGATGCAACTTGTGTTTATGTTGAATAAGAATAGCTCATTTGCGTAAGCAATATAAGCTATCAAACCCACTTGTATAAACTTGCATCAAAACTCACTTCATGAAGCATAAACCAAATGAGATCATAAATCATAAAATGTTGAAATTACATAATATTTGAGAGCTTCATTACCCCTAAATTGAAGGGTTTAGCTACTCATTTGTGGCATTGAACCAACATTTGTAAATTTTAACATGAAAGAGCAAAGAAATGAAAACTAATCAAAGGAAGAAAGAGAGATTAACTAGTAACTAATTGCATAAAAATTAAAGCTACACTATTTGCATAAATTTAAATCTAAGCTATGAACATTAAAGGAAAAGAGAGCATAGAAATAAACATTAACAATAAAACAAAGAAAAGCATGTAGAAAAGAGAGAAGAAAGAGGCTTGGAAGCCATTTTTATTTCATAGAACATTGAGCTTACAATTTGATCTCTTAATTTCCTAAGTAAAATGAAAGAGTAGATGATGTTTACATGTACACAAGTGGGCTATTTAAACATGCATAAAACCCTAATTCCATTTTTAGGGTGCTTCCCAAAATGCCCTTTAGGAAGTATGGCCACCAAGTAACCATTAGCCACTAAATAATCCATCATTTGTTGTGCATGAAGCTTTAACCTCCACTTAGTTGTCCATTATAATTCTACATTTAGGTAAGTGGGTGGGGTCCTCCATGATCTTGAACTTGAATTATTTTCTCTTCATTCCTTTGTATTTCATTTGTGCATGCATGTATCTTTATATAAGCCTCTTCCATCTGCATCCAAATTGCTATAAAAATTATTAAAAAATGTCCAAGTAAAAATTCTTAAATTGACACAAGCACAAAAATGACCATTTTTCCCCTGAATGAAGATGAAAATATGATGGTTTGACAATAATTGAATTTTGGTTTTAAACATGTTAAAATGCCCAAATATGATGTTTATTTAAATAAAAAGAGATAAAATATGGATGTAAATATACACATTTACGTGCACATCACATTTGGACTTGTAGATTGTGAGATATGATCGATGCAAGTTCGTGTTTTTCAAAGGCTATCTCCTTCGCATCGATCACCTCTGCCTTGTTCGTATCGATCACCATTGCACTGTTCGTATCGATCGTGATGGATACGAAATGGCGACCACTTGATGGATACGAACAGTTGAGGCTTGATGGATACGAACAAGACCTTTCAGTTGATGGATACGAACAGTTGAGGCTTGATGGATACGAACAAGACCTTTCAGTTGATTGTTTGAATTGCATCAATCATATCTTGAGCATATAAACTCCGATTGACCTGAAATTTGAAACATAGCCTCTCCTAGCCTTGTGCACCATTCCCAATCGATCCTGTTTTGATTGAAGCCTGGTCAAATTTTGACGACATCGATTGTAGCTTTGTTTTCAATTGATCTCCATTTCTGATATCCATCCTTTCCAGCCAATTTGTGGATATCCCGGCCTTGACCAAAAGGCGGGATAACAGTTATATTTCAGAATTGTCCATTTTTCACACCCTTTACCATATTCTCAGACTATGCTGTTTTGATAGAATCTTTACAGTTTCACTTTTATGATTCCTTTATTTAGTGAACGCTTGCACTGCATTTTACCCTTGCTATATTACCCAGTCTAAACCATACATATTCATTTGGCAAAACATAATGTGTGATTATATTTCATACAACAATATGACATCCATTGACGTAAGTGTAATTAGAAAGTATTGAACAGTGAAAATGCCAGGTGGCTTAAGAATCAAGCAGTGATCTATCTCCTGATAAATCGGGTAAAAGTAATAGGAATATGAATTACACTTAATCATTTTTAGATGGGTAATAAGCAGTATATATTATAGAGCAGATAGCTGTGAAATTTTATCTGTACCTTATCTTGATAGAATAATTTGTATGTTACATCATGATAAAATGACACACGCTTGTACCTAGACTATTATCAAGTCTGCTATCAAATCAAATTACTATGCTATTTTTAAAATTTTGTTTTAAAATAAGGTATGGCATTTCCCACACCCTGGTAAATCCACACCTATGAGGGTGTGTATTTGGTAGAACTTTGTGGCAAGACCCGCATATCAGTTAAATTCTTATGAAATACTTTTTTTTTGTAAAATACACCTTCATAGGCATGGATTTAGTAGAAAAAAAACGACGTGTTTCACCCAACAAAAAATTATTTTAGCGAAACATAAAATAATAAAATAAAATATTGTAATGTTGTAAGGCTCACTTGCAGATTCCATTAAAAATTACCTCACCACTTTCATCAAAATTGCTTAATGGAGTAAATCTTGGATTAGTTTGTGTCGAATAATTTATTATTCATTGAAGGAAGCTAAATTAAATAACCAAATAAGAATACGTTCCAAGTCTCTGTCGCATTTTAAATCTATATGTTGACCTAAGTTTCAAGCATTTGGATCTTATGTGAGATAATATATACTGGCATTAATTTGTTCAAATAAGCTTCCGCATAGAGTTGTAGAATTGATAACATGTGGCACTTGAAATGATTCAAATATAAATATAAAATTTGGTTATTAGTATTATGTACATTTTATTTATCATATTAATTAAAACACCATGGACTAATGTGACTTGTATAATTCAGAACCCGATTCTTTGATCTATGAAGAAACGATCAGCAAACAGATGCTACCTTTATCTTAAGCAAATAAATTAAGTCGGAAAGTATATCATTCAACAGTTAACATCAGCCAAAGTAACAAAAGGACTTACGGATCTACAGATCTAGAAATAGTTGTATAAATAAATTAACTGAAGTGGATTACTACAACAAAAAAAATATATTATAAATTTTATGCAAAATCAACCCAATTATTTTTGATAGACTCTAAGATATTAGGAGAATCGAGATAAGATATTAGGAGAATCGAGACATCAGCAACTCAACAAGCGTATATGATACAATCAAAATCAATTCCATTCAAAAGAGAGAAAGAAAGAAGTTACTTGTTTGTAAATACTAAACCAATTTATTTGTGCAGCCAATAATTATTAGTAAAATAATACATGGCATGTGTAGTATTTGTAAATAAATATGTACGCAACATGTAACTAGATGTATTAATCTAAGAAATATATTATATGAATCAATCATTATACCATATCAAGGCTATGGAATGAAAAGAAAAGCAATAGTGTATAAAATATTTTAGATTTGTAAAATTAGATCTATAATAGAATATGATTAGAAAAATTAGATCACTAGAACTAGAATGAGATCTAAAATATTAGATCTATGATAGAAGGAGATCTGAAAATATAAGATCAATAAAGCAAGATCTGAAAAATTGCTTACCATTTTGAGATCGTGCTGATAACGTGTTACTAACTATAAAACGAGAAAAAGCCATTAAAGGTAGAGAGAGGAGACATTTTATTTATTCCAGAGATCTGTTCTCTATTTCCATTACATAGGCTGCTTTATATAAAGGTTTTGGAGCTTGGGATTGAACTTATCCCATGATGTAGGACTAAATAAAATATAACAAACATTGTATAGCATATTCACTATTTATAATTTACATATATTATAACATAAATCTGTTTATAAATTAATTATATGTTGTTTGCAAGGTTTTAAAATTTATTACATATAAACATAAACTAAGGAAATAAATTTTGAAATTTTGTTTGGGCTACAAATCTAAAAGTTTCCAGCAATTATGGACAACTCCAATTGGTAAATTGAAAATTAGAACGTATATGAACACCTACTATATATTTTCAAATATATTTGATTTTGTTTCTATGATATAATGTACATATGAACGCCTTCTTTAGTGTATATACACACACGTTTTGAAACAAACTTAAGTATAATGCTAATCAGAATAGATATAAACCTAGTCTAATTTATTATAGTAAATTTACTTATTTCAAATGTGAATTAAGTTTATAAGCAAACTTAAGTATGTTTCTATAAAAGATAAAACATTTATCAAAATTATCTTTAGAACTTATCAAACTGAAATCAAATCAAGCAACTTTACCCTATTTTAACGAAAGAGGGAAAAAAACTTGTAGATAGGAGGCATAGATGCAAAAGCAATGAGGAGGCAAGATGCAAAAAAAACACAATGGGAAAAATTAACATGGGCAGTGTTATTTAAAAAGTGGAAAGAATTGACTGCGTTATTTTGCCTATTCTTTAGGCTGACTAACTAAACATCCAAAGCTTTCTGCATTTTCCTTTGAGAAAAGCGTAGGTTGTGTTAGTTAAAAGGTGGAAAGAACCGTTTAGAGACCACATTATTTGCCTAATATTTTATGTTCACTAACTAAATATCTTCTTTGAGAACCGTTTATTTATTTATTTTTTTGACTTGGTAAATGTCACCCAAAATTTTGGGTAAACAAAAACTTTCTAGAAAAGCTCCCAAAGTCGGTCCGTACGTCGGATCCTCGCTCAGCCAGCTAGTTACCCCCATTAGCGCACGACCAGTCCGTCGTCTTCAGCAGCCATCCACGCCTACCCACATCTGGAGACACCACGGATGGAAGCTCAGCCCTTGGGCGACCCGCCTTCCTTAACAAGGCACCAAGCGCTCCCAACATTCTGACAATCCTCTGAAGCCTGTCAGCCAATCTCTCCTAGAAGCATAAACCCAAGATTGCGCCCCCGGGCCTTCCTTGGCATCCTTTCCTTGGCAGCCAGAGCCGCCCCTGGCCTCTTCGGCACCCGTTCGATCCGGTCCTTCATCCCCATCCATGCGCCAAGTACTACACCTTCCATGCAACGCCATTCCTTAGTGGCCTTCTTCCCTTCTAAGGCCTGGGTCCGCCCTCGGCACTATCCTAGCATTAAAAGGTGCTCCGCTCTCACGTGACCGCCCGTCGACTTCGCTCTCCACACTTCTGCAACTGGGCCCTGCATGTCCGCCCTCCGTCGGACACCCGGGTCGTTCAGAGCTGACACATGACTGGCTATCTCGTATGGCCGAACTACTCCTATATAGGGATCCGACCGCGACGGACCGACCGCCTTATGTCCTTAGTGATCCTAAACCATCCAGGTAGGACAGTCCGCTTAAACCGAAGCAGCTTACCACGAAGTACCCTAACCATTCACAGTCCAACTGCTCTGAAGTACACGCCATAGATCCTTCTTTCCTAGGTCTGCCATAGAGCCTCCTTTCCTAGGTCTACCATAGATCCTTCTTTCCAGCTGATACGCAATCCGAGCTGCGGGTTCGAATCTGCTTTCCAGCTGGCTCCCATCCTGCGTACCCTCCAATCCATGACCCAAAGCCTCTCCCACACTGTTGCTCTACAATCTCACCATCCATTCACACTCCATATCCACTATAAATACCCGATGCCAGACCATATGGTGGAAGGACAAGAAGAAAAGAGACAAAATTAGGAAAACAAAGAGGTAGACGGACAAAAATATTTCTCCAACCCATCTTCCTCATCAACTCTCCTCCTCCAAAGCCTCTCTAATGGAGGCTTCGCCCGACTTCCGTTAGAGAGAGCCTCCATCAAGCTCTACCACTCAACCCACCGTGCTCTACCCATCAAGCTCTACCACCATCATCGCCTCCGACATCAAGCTTATCACTCCAGCCAGCGGCACCTCCTTCTAGTGCCTACCTTCCGACAACTGCTAGCAACCCCTCCTTCAAGAGCTCTTATGTCTCCGAGACTCCTCCTCAAGGGACGGCCCTCCCGATGGACTTCCCTTATGTCTCCTCCCCGCAAGACCCTTAGACTAGAATATTATACTCTTGTAATATTTAGTCTAGTTTTCTTTATTATTCCCTTGTAACAGTCTGTAAATTGTAAGAAGTCGATATAGTAAAAGAACATCACAGTGGACGTAGGCCGCATAGGGCCGAACCACTATATATTGTTGTGTATTTACTTTTTGTACTTAGTTCTCCTTAGGATTATCCCCTGCCATCTGCTGCCATGGGCAAGTCTACCTGTCTGCTCTAGCCCGCCAAACTCCCTACCATGGGACAGCGCCTCCATCCTCTCTTGCCCATCTTAACCCACATTCCTTTCAAACAACGGCCCAACAGCAAAGGGCCCATCCGACCGCCCTCCGCCTGGGGTTGGTCGGCTCACAACCAACCTTGTGGCTCAAACGGGTTTGCGCCCTCCACCAACGGCGAGCCTTCCCTTCGGGGTAGACTCATCCAAAAAGTAAGCCTAGCGTCGGCGCGGTAGTATCCTTGTCGGTGCGATCGCATTCCGAGATTCGACTGGGTTTTTCGTACTCGTGGCGAAAAATCGGGTCAACATTTTGGCGCCCACCGTAGGGTCCGATCCCATGACCACAATGTTGAAAGCTCACAGCAGCGACCTCGTACCACATCAGCCGACATCCCTACTTCAGTCGCAATAGTCTCCCGGTCCTCTTCCTCCCTCCAACCAAGAAAAAGGAAGACCGGCCGAGAGAGTGAGGAATTCAGATTCTTGTTCTTCAATCTTGTGTTCTCCTGAGAGAAGCGGCCACAGTCTCGTGTTTCCCCGAGATGTGGTCCCGTCCATGTCCTTCAGCCCTCCTGCATCCTCACAGTGCACTCCATGGACCTCCGGGTATTGTGTTGGTCGGTAGAGCATCCCTCGCTCTCCTTCCTTCTCCCTTGCAGTACCGGCAAGCGACCCGAGGGCGGTACCTCTTGACCTAAAGGACGGGACATGAAGTCCGAAGTTGAGGAGCATCTTCCTTGCACCACTGGTAGCAACCTCGAATTCCAACCCTTGGACTCCTACCGAGGCCATTGGTAGCGGATTCGAGCATCGAAGGGGAACCTAGGTAAACCCCCCGGGTTTGCAAGCTTCTCCTCCTTAGTCTCGGGCGACACTCCTCAAGAGCGCCATAGCGAGCAGCAGCTCCTTCGCCACCTCTGGCGGGCCACCACGGCCTCCCTCCAAAGCTGACCTGCACACCCTATAACATTCTATCAGCCACACATCCTACTTCAGTCAGAGCTAGAGTCCTGAGGCAGAGTCACCTCTTCCGCCATTTCATCTAAGCAACTCGGGCAACACCAACATTCTTGCACCCACTATCAACGTCCTCCTTCGGACCCAGGGGCATCCACCATTGCCTAGGAGAGTGTGGTGAAAGCAAGCCACGACACATCCGGTGTCTCACGAGGACCGTTCAAGATTATGGAATGCTTCCAATCATGCCCTTCCTATTCACTCGGAACAGTAAGCGGGCCAAGCGCTCCGGTTTGGCATGGGTTCAACTCGGGCTCAGGATCGTATCTCCATTCAATCGGCGGTGCGTCCACATCGCAGACCGCGGAGGCGGCCTATGCTTCAACTCACACCGAGAAGCTCTAAACCAGTGAAGCGCCCGCAACATGAATTCCGACTACTACCCGATGTTCGCTTGGAGCCGACACGACATGGATCCCTCCAGACAGGTCCTCCTCTAGCACTCCTGGAGTCTTTTCTATCTGCAGCCGTCCTCCATCAACCCTCCAAAATGCTGCAGCGCCATGACACTCGAACACACCTGAAGCAACCAGATACCTTAAAGGACTACATTATTCACTCCCGCCAAATCGAGTAATCACTACACCATACTACCCATTTTGCCACACCCCAACGCGGAAAAATTACCATGGTTTTGAGCCGTGGCATTTTTACCACGGTTTTGAGCCGTGGTAAAGGAAACTAGCACGGTCTAAGGCCGTGGCAATTTTACCACGGCTACGAACCGTTCCAATATTACCAAAAAAATTTCACCCCCACCCTCCATCTCAATAACCCTCGCCTCTCTGCTTAAACAAAAAAAAAAGAACGCCCCCATTTCAGTCACACGCCCTAATTTCAATCGCGCGCCCTAATTTCACAGTTTTCCCCAATCGCGCTTCTTCTTCCTCACAGTTACATCATCTACTTCTCCGTCTTCCTTCACTTCTTCCTCTCCGTCTTATCTTGTTGGTTTGTTTGAAGATACCAATATCTGTGCGATTCATGCTAAGAGAGTCACAATCAAGCCTGAGGATATGCAACTTGCTAGGAGAATTAGAGGCGAGAGGGCCTAGGTATCCTGACATTTCTTTTATGCTTTTTGAGTTTATCGTTATGTTTTAGGAGTTTTAATCTAGTCTTTGGGTTTGTTGGAGATTGACGGATCTGTAAAAAAAAGGCATTCCCAGGCCAGTTTTGTTTACAGCCATGTTTTATGAATGAAATTTTGATGTTTTGTTTCTGATTTTATTGTTCCCAGGTCGCAACAATACAGCGTGTTCTCCTTTTATTGTTCTTTCTTCTTCCCCATTTTGAAATCATTCTGGAATTTCAATACATGTTAATTCAAGAAGGTAGTATGAGTAAATTCTTTGCAAGTTCTTCTACAATTGGAATATTTGCTTTCTCTATTTTAAACGATAATTTCAGAATTTAGAGCAATATTTTACATGGTAAACTTCTACAAGTGTTGTATGACCACATTGGTGGGCGTAGCTGAATTGAATAGATTAAATGGAGCTTTACGGTTATTTTGAAGAGAGCTTTCATAATCTTAAGTGCAGGTGAGTTCAAATATATCCTAATAATTTCAGTCTTTACGTACTTGATTATAATTTATAAAACTATATTTATGCTTATTTAGTGTTATATGTTATATTTCGAGGATCAATATAAATTCAACTACTGGCACTTGGTTATTGAACTTATGAGTGATTACCACGAGTAATGTTTTTGTCATATGTATACAGAAATACTTCTTTTCATATTCAGGTTCCATGTTTAAAGGAAATATGCATCTAGCTCTATGGGAATAGGATCACTTTTCAGGAAAAAAATAATCACTTAACTAAATCAACCCCTAGAGTTTGAAATGATTACACTTTACATATAACAATACATTATCTCCCCCTCTCGGGCCTCGGCCTCTCCTTGTTTAATCTATAACAGAGCATTTATGATCTAGTCTCTAGATCATCCAGTGATATGAATTTATCTGCTGAATTAACCTTCTTTAGTTTTTAGAGCTGGGAAACAGTCATAATACTGCTTTATGTATTGCAGATAAGACGTCAAATATATCTACGCATTCTTATATTATAAAAAGTTAATGTTTTACTTCATATTGTCACATGGTGCACTTAGTTTGAGGAGCTAAGAATTTTGGATTCCTATTCACCACCTTGGTAGTGGATGCAATTAAAATAACCCTCATTTTTTATGTCTAGGCTATAAAGAATGCACAATCGAATAGTTTAGATGTCACTTTTCTATCCGTTGAACTGGTAAGTTTCAGCATGTCAAGCTAAACATATACACTATACATTATTAACTAACATCTAGTTAAATTTTACAAGAAATTTGCAACAATATCATTCTAATCATAAATAAATTTGTCTACTGTTGAACCAATTGCTAATTTATGGTTTCTTCCTTCAGAAAACCAATTGTTCATAATATTTCTCCTTTTGGTCTTTTTTCCCCGATAAGTTTATGTATAATCAGAGATATATGTAGGCATGCCCTTGCTGGCTACTGTTGGAAACTATCAACTATTAAACTGTTAAATAAGAATGAAAGAATATTTATAGAACTACCTTCTAAGTCTAGTAATTTTTAAAAAATGTGAATAGCAGTATACGACTTTCGAAATGTTAAATGTTCAAGTGTATAGCCTGACATTTCTTTAAAATCACATAGCATTATATATACATTGCTTTGAAGTTTTATGTAACAGGTTTCAACTTGGAAGTGAAATAAACTTACTTTTATTTTACAAATCTATCATGTTGTTCTAACATATTTTATATTTTATTTCCTTGATTTGTCTTGTCCTGTACATGTCCTTTTACTTGTTTCGTTTTGTTACAAGTTTCCATTGCTTTGAAATTGGTACATACGTCATCCTGTAGCTTAGATGTCATTACGTCCTTGTCTTTTTTGATGTTATTGTGTTGCTTTGATAAGTGATCACATAAATAAGCATATTTTTTTTTGAATTTTCGTTCTTGCTTGTAGCATAAGAATTGGTCACATATATTTTCTTTAACATTAATGGCATGTTCTGTCATGCATTGCTTAATTTAATGCACATGGACACACTTCCTTTATATATACTTTGCTTTAAAAATGTCACATACTTGGATATAGGCATGCATTGGTTAATTAACGTAAGCATCCTTGATTGAATTATTTCGTCCCTACTTGCATGTGCATGTTTTAGAAGCCACTTGACACCACTTTGCACACTTTATTTGCCTATTCATATAAGTAGCCTAGCTTGACTATTCATATATACCATATTGCTTTGAAACATGGAGCCTAACTATACAAAATATATACAAGTTTCGACCAGTTTCTAAATCCAAGTTGTTTTGATTAATTTGTTTTTATTTTTTATTTCATAGTGTAAAATAAAAAATGATATTGTTTACACTCATATGATACAGCACACATTAAACATGTTTAAGCACACATTAAACATGTAATTTAAATAAAAGTGCATTTCATAACAAGCATACCACTAGCCATAGGTTTCTCTGAAATTTATGCAAAATCATTTAGCGAGAAGGAAAGGTTATGGTGTGGGGCAGTGCTACATCTGTGAAGTCAATAAGCATATACATGAATATAAATGTTTGAGGTTTCTTTTTCTACATGTCAACATTAGCAGAAACACAACTATTTGTGGAAGTCCTTGTTATTTGCTTATTATTACAAACATATGATGCACCTTTTTACAATACCTTGATTAGAGTAATATCAATATAAATAGAGGTAATGACACTTAACCAACTATCGAAAGATATTTGACCATTTCTTATTCTTTCATTATCATACTGTTCTAGACATAGTTAGACTAGCCTCTGTTGTTATTTGAAGTTTGCTCTAATACCTCTATTCGATGTTTCAACCAAAATTTGGGCAATAACCCAGGAATTGATATAGTTTTGAATTTCATGAAAACTATTTTCTTCACATTCCCTTTCTATTGTAGCGCATTTACAAAAATAAATCTGGAATATGTTAACACAGCATGTTGTCTTTCTACTAAAATTTGGACATTAGTTAATTAGTTTTATTGATGATTCTTGTATACAACTCCATCCAAAACTGGTTAAGGTACCGTCATAACTTTTGATCCCCTACTTATTTGACCATTTGATATAAACTGTTTTTTGAACTTTAATGTAAATAGGGAGTTGAACATGATGAATTACCTACAAATAACACCGATATCGAAGGTACGGACAAATCTCCAGTTGCTACTGAAACTTCGCCACCTATACCTGCAACAACAGAGACTCCATCAGTTTCGGCTTCTCTTTGCATGGTAAATCTAACAGCATACCTTTTATTTTGCTAATGCTAATACCATACAAGAATTTAAAATTCCAAAGCTATTCTACTTTGTATTCTTCACTAAATTTCATGTAAAAAAATTTTGATGACATATTTTGACATGTAACCAGCTATTTGTATATTTGAGAAGTTACGCACTTGAGCAAATGGTGCATGCAAGAAAAAAATGTCAATGCTGGACCTAGAGCAATTAAAAGAGTTGAACGGACTTTACAAGACCTTAGGGTATGTTCTCTTAATTTTCAGTTGCACTTCAAAATATGTGACTTGTTTTCGTTCGGCTGTCTTTCTATCCTGTTAACTGGTAAGAAAAAGAATAACTAGTTGTCAGCACACAAGTTCCTATAGCTACTAAACACCGCTACTTCTAGTTGTCATCATATCAGTAAGTTGTGATTCACATATATTAGTATTGACAATCCACCTGCACCTAAATGTAGAACTAGAACCACATTTATTTTTTTATAGTTAGGAAATCAATTAAATGAATATAGCAGAAGAGCCTATATTTTCGTATTTGAGGAGACAATTGAGAAGAAAGGATTCAAAGAAGCGAAGTTAATAACAGTAGTACATTTTTCTTATTTTGCACCTTTTGAGCATGTGCATGTAAAATGTTGTAGACTTTCTTCACCCAGCTTACTTGCATGTGGATTCCCCATTTGTGGCTTGCATTTTTATGTTTGTAACCTCGAAAATGCATGAAAGTTGGTTATTCCTGCAGATGGAGAAACCTATGGCTAGTGGTATTCTTATTATGAAGATCGCTGACATGAAGTTTCACCTGTTACTTTCCTCTTGAGGTAAGTATTCCAGTAATTCTTGATTTCATTATCCGTCAGCCCTGGCAATCTTCTTGGTATTAATGACCATCTGCAAAAAATAAAAGTGAACACAATTGCATATTGATATGCACCATCTTAATAAATTACAACTTTACATCACCGCTATAATTTAAACACTAATAGTATCAATAAGATAATTACTTATTTCCTAATAGGTTATAGAGCCGAATAATTAGCTCTTCTTCATCCTCAGTTATGTTTCCTCTCTTGATATCTGGCCTTAAACATAAGTTATATTTCATTATAGGCTAAATGAAAGTATAAATTTACTTAATCACAAAATGCATCTACTTTCCAGGGAGTGTTAGGGCTTGTTCATTAGTAAGTACCCAAACCTCACAGTTGTCTTCCTCTTTACAGGACTTGCTGTTGAAGTGGATGATGTGAAGCTTGAAGTTGAAATACATGCCTTATAGCGCGGAATCTTATTGTATCATTGTACTGTACTTGTATTATGTATTGCCTCTTTACAACAATGCTGGAGATTAGTTATAACTTTGTAGCATGTATTATGTATTGTTGCTGAACTGTTGTTTTCATGTATCATTGTACTGTACTAGATGAACTATCTAAAACTTTTGTTTTCATGTATCATTGTATTATACTTGATGAACCATCTGAAACTTTTGTCTTCATGTATCATTGTATTGTAATTGATGAACTGTTTGTAACAGTGAATCGTATTGTGAACCGAGACACTATTTTGTATTGAATTGAACTGAAGTAAGAACCGCTGAGACGGTTAATTGATTTGAGTAACATACAAAAATTAACCACGGCCTTAAGCCGTGGCTAACCATGAATTTGCCACGGCTCTAAGCCGTGGAAAAACATATATTTGCCACGGCTCTAAGCCGTGGCTGATCTAAATATTGCCACGGCCTAAAGCCGTGGCAAAATAGAAAACAGCCACGGCTCAGGGCCGTGGCAAAAATTTTGCCACTGCCTATTTTTCCATGGCCCAAAGCCGTGGCAAAATCGTTTAGCCACGGCCCAAAGCCGTGGCGAAATGACTTTTCTGGTGTAGTGAATGCCCCAATTGTTTCAAGCCAGGCAAGGGATGTCCTCTTGGTGTCCGTCCCCATTCTGCAGTTAGCAGGAAGGCAAGCGCCCTAGCTGGCCTCTCAATAAGCACACCCACGGCTCGGGTGTTTCACTTCTTCGAAACCTAGAAAACTGCAAAGAAAGCCACCCGAGTCTGCCCTTCAGTTCTCAGCCGCTCAATTCATCAACAAGCCATAGTTATTCTTCTCTTATATCCAGATTAGCCTGAAGCATTCAAGTCCGTCCTTGGAACAAGGACAGACTTCAGGGTCAATTTACCCAATTGGTTAAACAAAAACTTCTTGGAGAAGCTCCCAAAGTCGGTCCGTCCGCTGGATCCTCGCTCAGCCAGTCGGTTACCCCCATCAATGGGCGATCAGTCCTTCTTCTTCAGTGGCCAACCATGCCTACTCTACATCCAGAGACACTACAGATGGAAGCTCAGCCCTCGGGCGATCCGCCTTTCTCAATAAGGCGCCAAGCGCTCCCAACATTCTAACGATCCTCTGAAGCCGGTCAGTCAATCTCTCCTAGAAGCATAAGCCCAAGGTTGTACCCTTGGGCCTTCCTTGGCATCCTTTCCCTTAGCAGCCAGAGCCGCCCCCGGCCTCTTCGGCACCCACCCGATCCGGTCCTTTATCCCCATCCATGCGCCAAGTACCACACCTTCCATGCAATGTCATTCCTTGGTAGCCTTCCTCCCCCTCTAAGGCCCAGGTCTGCCCTCAGCACGATCCTAGTATTAGAAGTAGCTCTTCTCTCACGTGACTATCCGTCGACTTCGCTCTCCACACGGCTGCAACCGGGCCCTGCATTGTCCGCCCATCGTCGGATGCCCGGGCGTTCAGAGCCGACACCGGACTGGCTATCTCGTGTGGCCCAACTTCTTCTACACATCGATCTGCCCGACCATGGTGGACCGACCGCCTTATGTCCTTAGTAATCCTAAACCTACCAGCTAGGACCGCCCACTTAACCGGAAGTAGCTTACCGTGAAGTACCCTAACCATTCCCAGTCCAACTGCTCCGAAGTACATGCCATCAGAGAAAAGTACTATTCCTCTGCCAATAGTACTCCATGCGTAGCCCTTTCCTCTCCCCCATCTTTCCAATAGCCAATAAGAATGCCTGCACCCCTACATACTAAAACCTACCGCATTATCTAGGTCTGCCATAGACCCTTCTTTCCAGCTGGTACACGATCGAAGCCGTGGGTTTGAATCTGCTTTCCAGCTGGCTCCCATCCTGCATCTCCTTCAATCCACGGCCCAGAACCTCTCCCGCACTGCTGCTCTACAATCTCGACCATTCATTCACACCCCACATCTACTATAAAAACCCGCTGCCATACTATATGGCGAAAGGATAAGAAGAAAAGAGATAAAAAGAGGAAAAACAGAGAGATGGACGGAACTATTTCTCCAACCCATCTTCCTTATTAACTCTCCTCCTCCAAAGCCTCTCTAATGGCAGCTTCGTCCGACTTCCGTTAGAGAGAGCCTCCATCAAGCTGTATCACTCAACCCACCATGCTCTACCCACCAAGCTCTACCACCATCATCAGCTCCAACAACAAGCTTATCACTCCAGCTAGCGACACCTCCTTTTAGCGCCTACCTTTCGACCACTGCCAACAAACCCTCCTTCAGGAGCTCTTCCATCTCCGAGACTCCTCCTTAAAGGGCGGCCCTCCCAGTGGGTCTTCCCTCAGGTCTTCTCACCATGAGACCCTTAGACTAGGATATTGTACTCTTGTAATATTCAGTCCAGTTTCCTTTATTATTCTCTTATAACAGTCTATACATTGTAAGATATCGATATAGTAGGAATCATCATAGTGGACGTAGACCGCATAGGGCCGAACCACTATATATCATTATGTATTTACTTTATGTACTTAGTTCTCCTTAGGATCGTCCCCTACCGTCTCCCGCCATGGGCAAGCTTCCATGTTCGCTCCAGCCTGCCAAACTCCTTACCATGGGCAAGCGCCTCCTTCTGCTCTTGCCATTCTCAACCCATATTCCTCCCAAACAACGGCCCAACAACAAAGGGCCCATTCGACCTCCCTCCTCTTGGGGGTGGTCGGCCTACAACCAAACTTGTGGCTCAAACGGGTTCGCTCCCTCCGTCAACTGCGAGCCTTCTCCCCTGGGTCGACTCATCCAAAAAGTAAGCCTAGCATCGACGCGGCGGTATCCTCGTCGACGTGATCGTATTCCTAGGTTCGGCCTGGTTTTACGTACCCATGATGAAAAATCCGGTCAATGGTAAATTTATAACCTTTTAAAACATTTAACACATTTTGAGGGTATTTTTGGTATTTTATAGTTGGATCAAAAAATTGCTTTTCTATTCCAACTATTAATAAAGACTAGTGCCTAACCTGCATACGATAATATTATAAATATAATATTTATACTTTTTATATTTAAATTATAACTTTATTATATAGTGTATGGTAATTCAAAGAAATAAATGAAATATAAATTAAAACCATTATTATTGTTTATATATAATTTATGTTATGTAGCTTATATATCTTTATATTTGAGTAAAAATTAATTTCATCATTTTTGTTAAATTGAATATGGTATACATTTTGAAATTGGTATATTTTAGTGATTTATTAAATGAATTAACAATCATTTAATAAGTATTTAGTTGAAAATTTTAAATATATTAAATTTAAAATTACGTGATTAGTTTAAATATATGGATTTAAAGGTAAAACAATAGAAAAAATTGAGAAGAATTTTTTTAAAATACTATTGAAATCTTAATGCGAAGTTAAAAAAAATTGTAACTTAGTATAAGATAACACTACAAGAAGATTAATGATTTCCGACGGCTGAAAACCGTCGGCGGCCATCGGAAGCCGTCGGCGGCCGTCGGAAAAAGCCGTCGGAAACTATTGCGTCGGGAAGCAGTATTTCCGACGGCTTCCGACATAGGGTGTCGTGTGATTTTCCGACGGCTTCCGACGGCAGCCGTCGGAAGCCGTCGGAAATCTGCTATTTTTTTTTTAAATTTTTCTGCAAATGTAGCCTTCCATCCAAATTTCTCTTCCAAACACAATTATATCAATATTGCACAATCATCCAGTATACAATATTTCAATCAAATATCGAAACTCAAACTACACAATATTTAATAAACACACAAATAAATAAAATTAAATCAACATAAAATATACATATATACAAGTTCGCTTTGAAAGTGAGCAAAGCATGAGTTTATAAACATACCGCCTTTAGAAGAGCCTTGAATGGGTTTCAATGCAGACAACATTTCTGATCTGTATCCTGATATAAACAAGTTTAACACAAGATCAATGATAGGTCATCTAGGCTTTAATTTTATACATGGATTTTAAATTTTTAACAATGTAAAAGGGTAAAATAAACTATGAGTGTGCTCCTAAGTACCACTCTTGCTATAAAAAAAAGTAAAATAAACTAACCATGAAGGTGGAGAAACAACAACAACAATAGACCAAAATGACAAATATGTGAGAAATTATGTCATACAGCAATGAAATGCTACTTCAGATTTAATTATAATTACATGCCTAATCAAAACCATTGGAATTAGTTGCAATAAACTTATGGGGTCCAACTCTAATATATTCTAACTATGGCTATATGTATTATATATCATTTATTGATGTTTTTTCAAGGCATACATGGATACATTTTTTAAAGTCTAGGTGAAACATGTAAAGTTGTTATTCATTTATATCCCTAGACATATTGTTGAGACAGATCTTACTTTATTAGCTCAAGCATCATTGCCATTGAAATTTTTGCCCGAGTCTTTTAATACAGCTGTTTATCTAATTAATAGATTGCCAACAAAGGTTCTCAAAGGAATATCACCTATAGAAAAACTATTTGGAGTTAAACCTGATTATCAGTACTTGAGAACCTTTGGATGTTTATGTTTTCCCTACTTAAGGTCTTACAATAGCAATAAATTAGATTTCAGATCAAAACCATGTACATTCTTGGGGTATGGAACCAATCAAAAAGGTTATAAATGTCTTGATGATAATGGAAGGATATATGCTAGCAGACATGTTGTTTTTAATAAGCAGGTATTTCCTTTCAGCAATTCCGCAATAAAAACAAGAAGAAAGATTTATAATCCAAATTTAACCATACCTGACATACCTATATATGCTGATGATCTGCAAACATGGAAGACTGAAAGGACTGTTGGAGCTGATGATTCTCAACACATAGTTCTTGATCAACCAGGTCATGAATCATCTGAGCAGTCCAACTATCACAGCCAACCTCCTGCAAATTCAAATATACAATCACAACAAGTAAGTGAAAGCTACACAGAAAATCAGGAAGATTAATCAGAAAATAGCAATACAAATAAAGAAGTACAACCATAAGCAAGAGCAGGTCATCCCATGATCACAAGAGCAAAAAGTGGTATTTTCGAACCGAAATTATTTACTGCTGTAACTAGTATAGAAGAGCCTGAAACTTTTGACCAAGCTATTGTTGACCAGAACTGGAAAGCAGCTATGGATAAGGAGTATAATGCTCTCATGAAAAACAAAACATGGAGTTTAGTATATCCTCCAGAGAATAAAAATATAATTGGATGCAAATGGATCTTCAAAATAAAAAAAATCCAAATGGAACAGTAGCTAGATATAAGGCCAAACTTGTGGCTAAGGGTTACACATAGGAGTATGGATTTGACTACAATGAAACCTTTTCTACTATAGTCAAACCCACAACCATAACAATTATTTTGACTATTGCTTTATATGAACATTAGAATATTATACAACTTGATGTTAATAATGCTTTTTTGAATGGCGCTTTGCAGGAAGAAATATTTATGGAGCAACCTCAAGGGTATAACCAAGATATGAATCTTGTCTGTAAATTGAATAAGGCCAAATTAAACATGTTTTTCACAATTTCACGCTAAAAGATGAAATAAGTATATCATTGAATGCTAGAAACTATTGTAACACAATTAGAAACAATTTCAATCATCAATTAACCCTAATCTATCAATTTATGCAAATCTAGAATTAGGGTAAAAACTCAATTTTTCTCGAAAATAAGAGATTATACCTTAGCTGGAGAGCAATATACGTTGATTATGCAGCTGGGGAGGATCCGAATGCTCGAAATTGATGATTGGAAGTTTGGGGAAGAGGTTTGGGGATTTAGGGATTTTGATTTTCGTATGAAAAGTGAGGAGGAAGAAGGCTCGGCTGAGCCTGTAAATCGATAATTTCCGACGGCTTCCGACGGCCGCCGACGGCCCGTCGGAAACCGTCGGAAATAGGCCGTCGGAAGCCGTCGCCCCCCTCCGTCGGTATTTAGCTTTTTTCTAGTAGTGTAAATTTTTAAGATAGATGATTAAAATTGATTTACAAATTAACTCTGTCATTACTATTTTTGTACACAAGCTAATGCACATGATATACATATATTTATAGTTGAATGAAAAAATAATTTTACACTTTTAGTTAATATGAACACACACACAGATATATATATATATATATATATATATATATATATACATATATTAATTGACACAGTTTAGGATTTATTAGAATAATAGACTAACTATTTGCTGAAACTATTCAAGTTGTTTGAATTTGAGATTTTGTAAGTAATTTAAATACATGGATTTGAATATAAAATATTTGCAAAAGGTTGAGGGGGTGTAAATAATTGTAGAAATGTTAAATTTAGGCGTTTGAAGCTAAAAACAAAATTTTACAATGAAATGTATGATAAATTTATTGTTACAATGAATAACAAATTGAATTTTTTAATATTGTTTATGTATATTGTTTATATTTTTATATTTGAATGAAAAAACAATTTTATCAATGTTGATATGAATATGTTTTACACATTGAAACCGTCATATTTTAGCATTTATTAGATGAATAAACGAATATTTGTTCGTTGAATTTATTCAAATAGTTTAAATTTAAGATTACTTAATTAGTTAAAACATATTGACTTAAATGCACATAGATGATATCGAGAAGAGTTTTGTAAACAATGTAGAAATTTCAAAACGTAAGTACATGACATTAAAAAAAAGAATTTTGCAATGCAATGCATGGTAAATATTTTGATATAATGAATCACAAATTAAATTCGTAACTATTATTTATGTGTATAATTATGTTATGTGATTGATGTATTTATATATTTAAATGAATATTATACCATGGTATAAATATAAAAAATTCGTATTTTTATGATTTATCAGATAAATCAACGAATAATAATTTACTGAATTATTTAAATAGCTTTAACAGTACATGATTAATTCTAATATATGGAGTTAAGTGTAAAATATTAGGAGTGAACCGAAGGGGGTTTTGTAAATGGTTGTATAATTTAAAATGAAGGTATTTAATGTAAAAAAAATAATTTTTTAAAAAAGAATTTATTGAGATAAATGAATTATATATTGAATTTGTCGGTATTGTTTATGTATATATTGTATATTATGTTGCTTTAGGTATCGTAATTTAATGAAAAAGCAATTTTACCATTTTGTTAATATGTGTGTGGTGTACATATTGAAATTTTCATAATTTGATAGACGAACTACTGAATATCATTTGATTATATTTAACTGATCAGTTTGAATTCAGGATTGCATTACTAATTTAACTATATGGACCGAACATAAAATATAAGAAGAAAAACTGGGTGAGTTTTGTAAGTAATTGTGGTTATTTTAAATGTCGGCATTTGAAGTTAAAATTACAATGAAATGTGTGGTAAATTTATTGAGATAAATGAATTCAAAATTAAATTTGTTATTATTGTTATATGTGACCTATACAATATAATCGAATAAAAATTTAGTTTTACCATTTTGGTTGGTAAAATAACGATATCCATATTGAAATTGTCATTATTCTGTATTTATTGGAAATATTGATAAATATTTGTTAACTTAATTTATTTAAATGTTTAATTATGTAGTTAACATAAATATATGGACTTGAACATAAAATGTTATGACTTAATTGATGAATTATTTGTAGATAGTTTTATAAATTTTCAAATATACATACCAAAATGTAAAATGCTGGGAGGGATTTAGTAAAATAAGTATAAACTAAATTAAAAGATTATAGTTTAAAATATCAAGAGAGAATTAACGAGAAGAGAGAGAACTCCTATAATTAAGAAATAAGCTAGAAATTCTTCTGCTTTACTATTATTTAATATATTTGTTAGTACTGTTTATGTATATATATTATATTATGTGGCTTTAGGTATCTTACTTTAATGAAAAAGCAATTTTACTATTTTTGTTAATATGAGCATGGTGTACATATTAAAATTTTCATAATTTGGCAGATGAACTAAAGAATATCATTTAATTGTATTTATCTAATTAGTTTAAATTAAAGATTGCATTATCAATTTAACTATGTGGACTGAACATAAAAATATAAGAAGAAAAGTGAGGTGAGTTTTGTAATAATTGTGGTGATTTTAGATATAAGCAATTGAAGTTAAAACTAGAATTTTACAACGAAATGCATAATAAATTTGTTGAGATAAATGAATTACAAATTAAATTTATTATTATTGTTTTATGCGATCTATATGATATAATAGAATAAAAAATTTGTTTTACCATTTTTGTTGGTAAAATAATGATATGCATATTGAAATTGTCATTATTTTCTATTTATTGGAAATATTGATAAGTATTTTTTAACGTAATTTATTTGAATAGTTTAAATGTTTATTATGTGATTAACATAAATATACGAACTTGAACATAAATTATTATGAGATGATTGAAGAATTATTTTTAAATAGTTTTATAAAATTTCAAATGTACGTACTTGAATGTAAAATGGTAGGAGGGATTTAGTAAAATAAGCGTAAACTAAATTAAAAGATTTTGATTTAAAATAAAAAGAGAGAATTAAGAAGAAAAGAGAAAACTCTTGGAATCAATAAGAGAGCTAGAAATTCTTCTGTTTTACTATTATTCAATAGATAAATATTTTAGTAATTTATATATACTTGACATTTTATAGATCTAGGAAACATTTTTGATTTCATTTCTTTAGCTAACATTTTTATGATTGATTGAACTTTTCAAAAATTTGGTTTCATTTTGGATTATTTTATGCAACGATCCGTATTTTTGGACCTTCAAATTTAAATATTTAATTTATTTTATATTCAGATTTGAATTTAAATATGTGATAAATTATTTATTTCAAACTGAGACTTGATTTTCAATGACGTATTTTTAATTTAATTTTTAGAATTTTTTAAAAAAATTTAATTTGAAAAACAAGTAAATTTTGTTTGATGTTTTTTGCGACAAACGTCGGTACTTTTGAAAATTTACAAAATTTGTTAACCAATGTGTTTTATTGTTATTTGTGATCGTATTACGTTGTCGTGCGTGATCGCATTCTATATTCTGTCGTTAGTGACTCGTAATCGGACGCGATCTGCTATGTTAGGTTACTCTAAAACTTTTATCAAATAAAAGTTTACATCATAGCACACACATAATCTTTGCTAAATTTTATTGTCTGTCCTTTGCTAAGAAAATTGGTGGCTTGCATTTATTGTTTGTACCTTTACTTTTGCATTCTATACATACATAGAGCACCCAGCTTTTTCCTTCAACGTACATAGACATACGTCCATACAGTACATTATTTTCTTCAACGCAGCCATTTTGGGACTGCATAGGTGATGTCGTAGGCATCAAGAGATGTCGGCAAAATCGGTGGTTCATATTAGGATGTCATACATATATGGGTTTAGAAAATATCGGTTTTGAATATATCAGACTCTTGGAAGTATAAGCTTTGAGAGCATGTAAGGCTTCGTATATATGTTATCTTATATTATACCATTAGATTTTGAAATTATATATCATTAACTTTTGGTATATATGGTTTTATACATACATAATTTTGAATATGCATATTATTGATTTCGAATATACATGTTTTTGAAAAATAAACGATTTCGAAAATGTATCAAATATCATATATAAGCTTCTGAATATATACACAGTTTAGAGTGTGTCAGGTTTCAAAAACTATCAAGTTTTCGAATATATATAGTTTCATATGCATACCGTTTTCATGTATATACCATTTTCATGTTTATTTTACTTCATGCGAATGAACACAGCAACCTACTCTCCAACCCTTCCCACTTTCATTTCTTTCCTCTGGGCCTTTCTTTTTTTCTTCTGCAGACCGCAATTCATTATTTACAGAGCCAACATATTTCATTTGTAAAGTCTACAAAAACACTTTGTATTTTATTCTCTCCCTACAAAATAATAAAGCATGCTCTTTCTTCCCTCTAAATTGAAAATGAACACAATTTTTTCCTCTCTGCAGATGAAATATTCCAATCCTCTCCATGGATGCGCATGCACACACCTCTTCTCTTTCTTGCCGTGCATGGCAGGGGAGGAGTAACTTAGGGCTGGAGCTATGGAGCTCGGAAGTGGTGTGCTCGATCGGCTTGCTATGTGAGTGAAGAAGCAGTTGCATTTAAGATTATGGAGTTTTGTTTGTGTAGTATATATATATATATATATATATATATATATATATATATATATATATATATATATATATATATGGGAAGAGAGAGTAGCAGGTGCAGGCGTATGGATGGTGAAGTGAAAGTTGCGTGTAGGGTTTGGAGCAATGTTTTCATAACCGGACCGTGAATCAAACCGTGCGGACTCAAGGTTCGAGGTTTCGAGGGTTCGACCGATCGAACCGTCAAGAACCGCACATGCTCTTTTTTGAAAATTAATACATTTAGATGCAACGTATCAATCTTAAATACACAATAAACCAACATCTTCAATAAAAATATACAATATTAATTCATAACCCACACATTAATTCTAATATGAAAAATTAAATAAAATTTGTTACACTAGCTGCACTAATTACGAATATAAAACGGATGGAGATTTGAAAACATATTTTGAAGCGAAGAAATTGCGCATATGGGAGATTTGATATTGTTGTTGATCAGCCTCACGAACCCAATGATGAAGATTGCAATCTAGAGCATATTGCATCAATTAAGATTAATAACAAGAAGTGTGATCTCTTAAAGGAAGAGGTATGTAAAAGGGCAACTGAATTATGGAATAATTATGTTCTTGTTTATGTAGTGAGTACCAAACCATACTACTTGTTTTTTAAATCATATATACAAAAGAGTTTGGAATCCGATTGGTGAATTTGAAATTTTTACTAGTGAACAACAAAATGATGAAGTTAGTGGTTTAAAATTTGGAATGATAATGATTTTTGAAATATATATTTACTTTTTTCTTTCAAAGCAATGAAAATAAGAGAGAATTACACAATGAGAATGGAAGAAAAAACAAAAGAACCGTGGTTCAACCAGGTAAAATTGACGGTTGAACCGGTTTAAAGGTCCGACCAAGGTTCATCGATAAATGAGGTCCGATTGAGTTCCGGACCGTGGTGGTCCAAGGTTCAGGGTTATTCGAGGTTGGACCGCAGCAGGGTTGGGTCATGAAAACACTGGTTTGGAGTGTGAATAAGGTTTCTTGCATGGGCCGTGAAAGCTTGGGATACGTGATGGTGCATGAGTTAGAGGGTGGAAGTGTAGTGGCCATGAAGAATACGAGGAGGCCGTGCATGTGCACGGATATGCACAGTTTTAGGTTTGGAAATTACTGGAGCTTTGGGGAAGGAGAAGTATATTTTGGGTGCGGGTCTTAGTTGCTTTGGGCTTGGCCCGTTGAAGCTAGGTGAGAACGTTTAGTTGATGGTAAAAAAAAGAGCTGGAAGAGGAAGAATGGATTGAAGAAAAGGGGAGGGGGAAGGTGAAGTCTGTAGCCGTGGTTTTGGTTGCGGGTTCAGGCAATTGGTTATTGGGCCGAGTTTGTGAAGGTGAGAGTGCTCACTCGTGTGTGTATATATTATGTAAAATAAATATATGCGTTAGATTTAGAATCGTGATAATTTGCTCATTTCAAATCCGACTGACATGTGAATTGTTGTGTTGAACTCGCATCGACGAATACTACATCGTAGTATAATTTGTTGGTAGGTTTGAGGTGTTTAAAAATTATGACATATGGAAACGGACCGAATTTAAATTACGTTATTCTAATTAATAACTTCGTTTAAATTTATATACTTTAATTAGTGAAGTTTTTTTGGCCAAACAAAATACCGTTGAGATAAATTGAATTGAATAGGGTAAATTGGAATTTGTTAGCGGAAATAAACACTGTCCGCTAGTTAAATTAATTGGATCTTTATTTAATAGAATAAATCACCGTTATGCTATTATTATAAATTGAGTAAGTCAAATTTGGATATTTATTTAGTAGAAATAAAACCCCCTTCTGCTATTACATTAGTGTGGACACTTAATTACATTCCAAATGACTAGTATTAGATAGTGTGGTATTAACAATAGATTGTTAATGGTGAGTTAATTTACATATTTGATGTTATGTAAATACCGGGATTATAACTTAGATAGTTATTGAAATTAAGGGTGACTTGATTAAGCTTCATTGAAGTTGCTAAGACTCTTTCCAAAATTGATTTTTTGAACCAAATTTATTTTAAGGATGATTATTATTTATTATGACATTTTAAAAATAATTAATTATTATTTGATAATGATTTAAAGTTAATTATTTTATGATTCTTAAAAAATATATTTAATTATTGTTTTCAAAGTTATTTAATTATTTAAAATGTGAAAAAACATATTTTAATTATTAATTAAAGTTATCTTATAATGATTTGATTTAAAGTTAATTTTATATTTAAGAATTTATCGGTATTAAAATATTATTATTTCAAGTATAATTTGTTCAAATATTAATATTGTTTTAAAAATAATATATTATATAGTAAACTGTTATTAAAGAGTATTTTCCTAAATTAAACTTGGAAATGTATATAGAAACTTTATAAGTATTATTTTGAGATAATTATTGAAATAAAAGATTTCGGGAAGTAATGGTATATTTTCATAGCGTAATTTGAGGGCAGAGATTGCCTACAGTTTGGGATGTTTTCGTTGGAATAGCGACGTAACCATTGTGCAAACTGTGATCTATGAATGATTGCATGACATAAATTAAGAGGCAAAGATTGCTTAAAGTTAAGTTTGGATTTCTCTGGGATAGAGACGTAACCATTGAGCTGCGATCCATGGTCGATACCGAATGGTGCTTTCCATATTTATTAAAAGGTTTTCAAGTATTTTTGGAAGATATGATTTGTTAATATACCTATTCTGGTGAGATAAGTACATGACTGTTTTGATAAAGAGATTTAATTTATTGAAATTAAGTTAAATGAGGCTTAGTAATTTCAGTGGGAAATGAAATCTTTGTTTTAATGTTTGTTTATTTGAGAGTTAAATAACCGACCATCAAATCTTGACCTAAATATGTAATCCTTCTTAATTTTAATGGTATAGAAATATTCCCTACTTAACACCGAAGGATTTTAACTTTGAAAATATCTAGAGGAAATACGGGAATTATATGGTACAGTTACCGTTCGAGGTGTTATACTGTACATATAAACTTATGGATCTTCTAGGAAAAATGATAAGGAGATCTGTCCATTTAACGGTTAGAGGGTGATCCCCGATCTTATGTACTGTCTGATTATTCCTAAAAAACCAGTCTTGAGCATTCAGGAAATCGATGAATTGTTTGTGGAGCACCCAGGAAATGGAGAGTGTACTCGTAAGAGATGACTCGGAACCCATGACCTACTCCGAAACCATATACGGTTAAATGGAGGAGATGCGTTATATTTTGGGATGTTGAAATCCATATGTGGTTCCGTGACTCGTTGGAGTGTGGGAATCTGTGTGAGATTCCAAGTTCTGTTGAGATGTAGGAATCTGTATGTGATTCTGAGGTCATTGTGGTGTGGGAATCCATATGAGATTCCATGATCTATTTTTGGAGCGGTGCGTAAGTTGGAACGTCGAACGTAGCCTCATCAGCGAAAGTGACTAAAACCAGAGATAGGAGGCATGGCCAGTAGGGTTGGCAAACCCATAGGGTGTTTTTGGCTCCTTTTCTAGCAGTACAGATATCTTCGGTTATTTTGGCATGCTGGAGCGATGCACTCGGTCTTAGCGAGACCAGTTATGTTTTTCCTATAATACCCCGACTAGACTGGTATGATGCTTCGGAAGGATGACTTTGATCCTTGTGCAGGAGGATCATTCTCGAAGTACTAAGGGCACCTCCATGGAAATTCTACACAATTAGCGAACGAGCTTATCGGATTTTGATTTTATGACTAGTATCGTTGTGATGTACACAGCACATGCATCATAGCTACTTGTTATTATTACTTTGGCGATTAGACACTATTATAATATTAGATGATTTTCTATAAAAGAGTTTTGGTTATCGTAAGGAGAAAAACCCGTCCGTGTTTATTTGCGGTAAGGTCTTATGAGATACCTGTGTTTTGAAAAGGTTATTAAAATTTAAGAATCAAGTTGATTGTGTTTCTCACGCTGGTTTAACCAGACTGACCCGCGCATGGTTTTTCCTAAATGCTCGGGGTCAGACCGAGCATATTTTCCAGGTTTAGATGGATATTTGGAGCTTCAAGAGAGGAGTTGGAGACCCAAAGACGTATTCACGTAGATGATTATATTTCCGTTGCTTTCATTGTTGTATATTGTTCAACAATTTGTGCGGGCAGATTGCTATAACCGTCTGTGCTGAGATAGGTTAGTGTACTCTGATTGATGTCGTTATACATATAAATTACAGTTTTTTTTTGTGTGTAAAGGATTGTTATATATTATAAATTATTCGTTCCACTATGAGGTTCTGTGTTGTCTAGTTCTTCTGTCTTCTTTCTTATTTCTTTTCCCTAACTATCCGTCTTTCTGTTTGATTTGGGCTGGACATGTGTGGTTTATTGTCAGTTTAAATTGTACGGAAAAGTGGATCTTTACAATTTGCCTCAATAATAACGTGATATTTGATGACTTTACTTAAACATTGCTCATCATCATCATTCTATTATCATTAATATTTGTTGCAGTTGGCTAGATTAAGAATGGGAGGAAAAACTAATGAGTTAATTCAAGTACTCAAATATATGTTGACAATAATGATAAATTGTCATGATAGGGTATTGGATGCTAAGGAGAGTAAGATAGAGGAGAGATGGCAAAATTCTGATGCATGAAGAGTAAATTCCAACGAAAATCAAAATCTAATGGGTGAATTATCACTTGCTGACTCGAATTAGTTATCAATCATAGATGTGATTGGTTGTCACTCCAAGATGTAATAAAAATAATCCTTTGGTCCCATGATTTCCATGGATCATCTGAAATCTACTATTTTATTTTTTATTTTTAATAAATAAAAATTTATAATTGAATAACGGAGATTAGTTTCGTTACGACTCACTATTTTTAACATCTAAAAGTAATTATAAACGTCCTCAAAATACGTTTACAATTAATTTCAGATGTTAAAGACAGGAGATCGTGCATAAATAAAATGAAAAATCTAAAATAATGATGCAAGAGGTATACAAAACCAGCTTGTACATATGTATGTATGTATGTATGTATGTATATATATGCATACCTCCTTCACAAATTAACGAACGGACTTCGCCAACGACTTCTTCTTCGCAAATGGTCCGCCATGGACCCGACATCTTCCAGCTCGACATTCCCTAGGCCATTGCGACCCATCCCCTCGACCGGCTACTGGCAAACGTCGCACCCCCTAAAACTCAGCCGCACTCTACCAAATTGCCATCGCCCATGCTCCTTCGCATGAGAAACACGTTTCAAACTTCTCCTTTTCCAATGGTCACTTAAATCATCGAAAAAACTCAACCCTAGCTCGGCCAAACGATGTCAATCACCACCGAGCTCGCACAATCACACCGCACGTCCTATCGCTACGAAACTCGTCGGCGCACACTTTATTATTATGGTTTCGATGGCACTCGTTTCGCCAAAATCCAAGACTGTGCCCAGGGATGAAAATTTCACTCATTTCGAGACCTTTATCGATAAATCTATTTTTTGTTACACCGGTAATATTTATTCGAACTATTTATTTTTATAAATATTTTTCTATAACAATTTCACAATTATTATTTAATAATTAAATGGAGTTATTAAGCTTTTAAAATCATTTATTGAATATTTAAAATTAATTAAATATTCAATATTAAAATGATAAAATTCCAGGTCGTTACAAGACAAATCATCTCTTGAATAGTGTTTCACTTCCAATGCTTCCACTTGACCCTACTATAGTCGTTCGATGGATGTCGTGCCATGATTTAACCACAATCAAAGCAGAGCTTCTACATTGAAGATCAATAATATTCTCAAGTCAAGAGAACCGTGTAATTTTGTTATATCTATATTTGTTGTTGACCTTAGTTATATTAACCAATAGAAAACCATCGAGTAAGTCATTCCATAGTTATGCAATAACTATCAGTACGTAACACTAGTACCTCCAACGGTCATGAGTAATACATTGCCACCATTTGGAGAGCGCTATGTATTCTAGTCTCAACAGATGCATCGATATCCAATCTCGATACATCTTGACTAGGAATATTTAAAATAGTACGTTTATTTTATTGTGATAAATCACTCATGGTTACAATGCATTGCAACTAATATCACAAAAAAATACCATTTATGGATTTTCTATTAAATATACAATTGATTAAATTAATTAATTAATATAACATATTATATCAATTATATAATAGAAAGAATACATCTTTTATATCGAACAAGATTGGTTATCGAGTTAGATATATGTAACAAATTATATAACTGCTCCTATAACATACTCCCAACTCTATTACAAACTCAGTATCACTTCACTTTGGTTATTATGCGTAAATAATCTATTCTAAATCATTATTTAGAATTTCTATTCCAATATATATCTACTAAAACTCAAAATCATACCGAATGATAATTTTATGAGTAAAATTTGAATTACGTTGAATGTAACGACCCGGATTTTGACACCTGTTATTTGAATATTTAACTGATTTTAAATATTGAAATATTGAATTTTATCAGTTAAATAATAATTTCTGATATATGGAATATCTGTATATATATATATATATATTAGAGGCTTTGATTTAAAAGTTTAAAATCTAATTTCTGAAAAATATTTAGATAAGCTTCTCATTTCAATATTGGATAAAAAGATATATATGTACATATATAAGTATATACAAGCTTTCTAATGGAAAATTTTTCAAAATTGACTATGTGTATATATATATTGATATATGTTGTAAAATATAGTGCATAGGGAAATATATATATACACATCTATATATGCAAGTATGATAGGGTAAATATGTATATGTGAATGTATGCATATCCATATATATATGTGTGTGTGTGTGTGTGTGTGTGTGTGTTTATAAAATAGTATATATCTAAATGTAAATAGTGTATATGTAATATGTAAATGTGTATATGATAAGGAGATGTGTGTAAGTGGATATATATATATATACATAGGAAACATCATGATGGCAAACATCAACTTCAAGCACAAAATAAATCTAATCACACAAAAAATATCACATCTCTTATTAAATAAAATCAGCCAAACATGAAATCAAATCATGTCTCAATAAATCAAAATAAGAAAGAAAAAAAATATAGATGTAAAAGTGAAGCCTGTCCACAGTACCTAGCCACCGTAGTCTTTTACTGCACACTTCATTCCTATATTTATACCTTGGCCGAGCTTGTTTTCCTTGTTACACTTATCTAAAGAAAAATATATATATAACTTCTGCCATTAAAAATATAAAGGTCAAGACATTCAAAGGCTTGGAGAAGAAGCTTTAAAGAGCAGTGTTCATCCATTTCTTTAAAACTGTGAGTAAAACATTTGTTACTGGTTACCAAATTTACATATGTATAACTCGAATTTTAGTTGAATCAGTAATCTATGTTAATAGTATATGTATCTTTTATGTATGTAAGTATATGTATGGATTCTACCTACAAACAAAAAGTACTGTGCTTCTTTTCCAACTCTCTGTTCATGTTTTATGTTCTTGTTTAAAAAAATAAACCTTTCACCTTTAAAAATCAATATGTTCATATCTAATTAGCTTTAACACATGATTCCAAAACCAAAGATCATTGTTTGTGAGTATAGAATAACTTAAAATTGGTTTCATTAAATTTCATTAAGCGTAGAGGTAAGGAAACCCATTTTACAATAGGTAACTCAAATAGGGTCGAGTTTTGAACATCAAGTTTTTGATGATTGGATTATATGTTTGAAATCGTTATTGAAAATCATGAATTTTAATGGTGGATTGGTGATTTTTATCGTGGTGTAGAGGGAGGAATTTGGAGTTGAACAGATTTGGGGTTTTTGTCAAATTCCGACAACCCAATCGATTTCGTGCCTCGGTGTTGGAGGAGGATGAGATGATAAGGCATTAGAGAAAAACAGTGTCGTGATTTTTAGTTGAGCGAGGAAGTCGTGCGAGGTTGTTTTAGGGTTTGGTGTAGCTATAATGGAGGTCTCGGTTTTGGGGTAATGGCGATGAGGAGGAGGAGGAAGGGACGTGCGGTCTGGGGGGGGGGGGGGGAGAAAGCGGAGGTAATAACGAACCTCTGGGAAAAATTTGGTGATGGATGGTGGTCGAGGTCGGTGAGGCGAGATGTTGTGTGTATAATGGTGGTTCCTACGTTTGGGTGGGAAGTTCGAATTTCGATCAAAGCTTTAGATCGCGTTTCTAGGAAGACAGTCGAGGTGCTGGGGCCGCGGGCGATCGGTGATGATGGTCAGCGTCGTGAATCGATGGTCGAGTTGGGTGTATATGTGTACATGCACATCCTCTTGTTCCAGGCGATGGTAAGAAAAGAAAGAAGGAACAGAAACTGGAAATAAGAGAGAAGAGAGGAGAAGGAGTTGGGCCGGGCGGTCATGGGCTGAAGGGAAAGGAGAAAAAAAAGGAAAAGAAAGAAAAGGGAAAAGAGAAAAATTAAAGTAAATTAAAAGGGTTGATAACTTAATTGAATGAATCAAAAATTTAATCTCTATTTTTCCAATAATCACGTGGAATTTCTACATCAGGATCCTAACGTTATGTATTTTTATCTGAGTTAAGATCGTTAGGTTTTATGCAATGTAAAATTTAAATGATTTAAATAATTGATGTGAAACAATAAGGAATCTTTTATTGGATTTATTATCTGTTATTATATATGTCAATAAATTTTTAAATGAATTGTTAATTTTTAAATTAATCTTTCAAATTTAAAATCCTTGTTTTCCTTTCAATATTAATCAAATCGACATAAAAATCTTTACGGTGTGATCATGTCACCCGGTGTTATAATCTAAACTAATTTTGTTAATTTTCTGTAATATAAAATAAAATTAATTATAATAATTAAAATGGATAATTAATTAAGTCTAAATTGATTTAATCTTATGTTAATTAATAAAATTAGTTATTAAGTTGATTGTTTAATCCTAATTAACTAATAATAAATTATATATAATTTCTTTAATTTAATATTAATTTGGATTAAAAATATAAGTAGATTTAGTTTAATTTAAGTTGATTAAATTCTGATAGTGGATTGTTTTAATATAAGTTGTTAATCGTTAAATTTTTCAATGATCTGTGCTTTGGGTTACTGCTCTTGAATATTTATTTCAAATTTTCTTTGTGTGTGCCATCAAGTGGCCAGACAAGTTAAAATAGTTAGAACAAAACGTTGATACGTTTTATTGGAAATAAACATCTGCAATAAATTCTCATATGTGAATATTGTCACCCTAAATATAAATTGTTTATTTAAGAACAACTTGGCCTATAAAAGTTTATCGATTTGTTTCGAAGGGACCGGGATCGGATATCAGTGTTATCCGAAACCACTTCGATTTAATAATCATTTCGAACCTCTACGATTTTGATTATAGAGCCCTGTATGCTGGAATTGGATAAATTTAACAAATTTGACCATTTAAATAAGTAATTGTACTTAGACATTATTATAATATCACAGGATTTTCTGCAAAAGTGTTTTGGTTATCGTAAGATAAAAACCCGTCATGTTATATGTGGCGTGGTCTTACGAGTTACCTTGGTTTTTCAAAAGATTTGATAACTTTAGTAGTTCAAATTAAGAATGTTTACTCACACTGGTTTCCAGCCTGACTCGGGTGTTACTTTATTGTAATGCTCGGGTCAGACCGAGTATTACAGATTCAGGTTAGGTTGCTTGGAGTTCAGGAGATGAGTTGGATGGCAGAGACGTATTGGATCGTATTCCGCTGTGTATCCAGCATTTTGAGGACAAGTTATTATAACTGTCCAGATTTATATGTTGATGATTGTACTCTGATAACTTGTATGTATATTAACAGTTACAGTTTTCCTTTGTGTAAAAAGTTGTTATTGTATGTTATATTTTATTCCGCTGCGTTGTGAGATTCTATGTGTTGTTATTTCTGTTTCTTCTTCTATCTCTTTCTTCTTAACCCTAACAACCTGGTATTTCCGGCACTCGATTGCTCGGCACTCTATACAGTGAACGTATTAGTGTCGATTTTCGGGATCGAAAATCGCCTAGTCGTTACACGTGGTATCAGAGCTGAAGGTTAAGCGAGAACCTTGGCTCTGGTGGGGATTACTCATTAGAGATAGGGCAGTAGTACCCTAGAATGAGTTGAGTGTATTATATATATATATATATATATATATGAGGACCTACTTGTTATTTTCTTATATAATGATTTAAAAAAATGATTTTAAAATAATTTTATATAAGATTTTATTTTGATATAAAAAGAAATAATTTTTCTGAATTATTATTGTCTATTAAGGAGATTGGTTGTTGTTATTATAATCAAGTAAAGATTATAAAATTTAAGTGATAATATATATAACCAAATAGAAATTTGGGTAAGAATGAATTATGCAAATAAGTTAAGCTGAAAGTAGACTCAAACCAGAATTTAAAATTTCGGAAATTTCGGGAGTGTTTTCAAAGTGTTTTGAAATGAAAATAAGTTTACCCTGATTATATTTTATATATAGAAATAATTTTTCAGGAAATTATTATGGAATATATGGTGTGTTTGGTTTTTAGATATGGTAATATTGATTATTATCATAAATTGGTTGTTGTGTCTTAATAAAGGATGTTTATTACAAAATAAACAATGATAAAACATTTGGAATATTTTAAGGAAAGGAATTATATAAGCATAGTTTACAATTGTGATTATAAATTAAGATGAATTTAAATTGAGGATTTTTGAATATAAGTCCCAAAATTTTTGAAATGGTTTCAAAGTGTTTGAGGGAAAAAATAGGTAATATTATTTGGGATATTTTGATATGGGAATTTTTGTTTTAAAAACTAGGGTTGTTTTGGAGATTCTGAAGAATTTGTTTTGGATAAAAACCAAAGTTGGTTAAAATTTAAAAGTGTGATTTGGTATGTAAATGGGATATATGTGTGTGTGTGTGTATGATTTTAAAGGTAATTTGAAATAAATACTAGTGTTGGAATTCTGGGATTCCCATTGAAATGAGGAGTATAACCCAAAAGAAAATGAGTTTTTGAACTTATTAGTGGGAATTGATGCTGATAAGAAAAGAAGTGTGAGAATTAAATTTTAGAATGTGAAAATTTAAATTCAGCAAGTTTAAACGAATTGGGAATTAACCCAGGCCAAGTTAATTAAGTTTTGAACTTATAACCTGAAATTTGAAATTTCAAGATAAATTTAGAATTTAGTTTATGGAGGTTAAATGAATTAAATTGTAAAGGAAAAGGTATAGATTTGAGAATAAGTTGAAAAAAGAGTTATGTATGTATAAATGAATCCAAACGATTTTTGAAATAAAACGGGTTTCGAATTCTGGAAATCTATGATGGATGCTACTGATTGATGTTTTAGATGATTTGGATGTTTATTTATTTTGAGATATCCTGCTATCATCTTGTATGTTATTTACAGTATATAAAACTGTAAATCGAATTATTTAGAATAAATTAAGAAATAGGTTGAAATGATATATATCCATTCCTGAAATTAAATAGAAATAAAACTTTAATTTAGAATTATTTAAATGATTTTGATTTTAAGAAATAAAATTGAATTTATGGAAATGGAATCATTTTGAACTTAAATTTGAAATGTTAAAAATGAACTTGTCAACCGGAATTGTTTAAAGAATCGGGTTTGAAATTTTGAAGTTATGATTGGGAAATCAATTGAATTTCGAAAATTGATTTGTTTTAAAAGATTTGAACTCTCACTCGATGTAACGACCCCAGATTTTATATGAATTTAAATTGATATTTAAATTTATTTTTGAACTAAAATTGTGAAATAAATTGATTTAAGTAATGCGAGTTTCCCCAGATTCAAATGAATAAATGATTTAAAAATATTGTAAATAAATGGTATAGTTTTATAAAATAGAAAGTGAATAAATTAGATAAGTTCAAACGACATATTAACTAGAACTTCATTAATAATACAAAGTAACAAGACTACTGAAAAATAAACCTTTGTAAATATATAAGTATGTGCACTTGTAATATGAAACAAGTAAACAAGAAAAATGTAAATACATTCAATAGCTTGCAAAAGAAAGGATAAGCATACATTCAAGTATATAAATAATCAAAGCACAGAGAAAATATAAATATCATAAGGAAATGATAAAGTACAATACTGTATTAAGCAAAACAAATGTATATGCAAGTCATGGCTGAAGACATGAAGTACCAGGGCAATTAATGCCATATCCATCAGCCGAGCTAAAAAATGTAGGCAAGTATAGGTATGCAGCCTACAAGCTTGTAAAGGAAGTAAAACAAAATGTCTTTGATATTGTACATAACAACATCATGTCAGCCCATAATGCAACATACCTCCAACGCATCTCAGCCGAAATGCAAGGCAAGAAACCATGTGTTATGTACAAAATAAGATAAACAAAAGAAAGCAAATCTCTACCTACTGTACAAATAATATATACCCTGTCACTCTCTTTGCTATATGTATGTTATAATCAACTTCATCCCATTTTCATTTGATTCAAACCAAACAAGCAACCTGAAACAAGCTTCAGGCAAATATTAAAAGAATTTAAAGTATACCAGTTCCATCTGGAAAACAAAGCAGTTCAAAGCCTTAAACATCAAAACAAATCAAAGAAGGGTTCCAGCTTGCATTTTCTCAAGTCTGTGTCAATATTGAAGCAACTCTGTTTCTTTTTCTCTCATGACAGGTGAGCAAATTACTACCCAAATTACCTTAGCCTGGTTTATAACCTGAAATTTATGATTAATACTTGATGTGAAGTGATTACATGGAGGTGATTATGTTTGTGTATATATATAAATATGCAAATGTTTTGGTATGAATGTCTGTATATGTTTCTATGCATATATCTCTGTTAAATTACAGGAACAAAACCCAGATTTAATTCAATTGCTCCTTCTATGATCAATTATAGGTTATGATTCCCAAATGAAAAATGATTAGTAGAGTATAACCTCATTTTTAAAAATGGTTCCGAGATTTTATATCCAGTAATCAATTCAAAATTTTAAAATTCACAGTAAACCCATTTTTGAAGTTAGAAATCAATAGACTTAATTCCAGGCTTGGATCCTATAATTAGATTTTTGTAAACAAATGATGATTTTTAAAAGAAATTTCATGATTTTTAACATTGTAAATAATGAAAATTTTCAAGTTGAACGAGAAATCTGTTTTGGGCAATTCTGGTGATCAGAGTAATGATTAGATGTCGCAATTTATGGTGAAGGAGGCTGGTGAATAGGAGATTGTCAGAAAAATGCTCGTTTAAGTTCTTGATCACTGTGGTGATCGAGCGACATGATTCTAGGGTTTAAACCCAGTTTTGAGTCGATACCAGAAATGGGTTTGTCGCAGCGTCGATGGTGCATCGGTCCCGTTCGATGGTGGTGGAATCAGGGCATAGGTGAGTGGCGAAACTTTAGTCA
Organism: Allium fistulosum; assembly: GCA_030737815.1. NCBI lineage: Eukaryota > Viridiplantae > Streptophyta > Magnoliopsida > Asparagales > Amaryllidaceae > Allium > Allium fistulosum. The sequence continues at coordinate 206,175,832 of CM060908.1, forward strand.
CGATGGTGAAGGTGCTGATGGTCGGAGGTGGCTACTTGAGGTGGATTTGTGGGTCGAGCTTCGACCCAGATTTGAGTCTGATGACCCTTTTGCTTGATCGTCGACGTGGTGGGTTTCTGGGTGCTCGTGGGGTACAGGTGAGTTGTCGTCGACTCGATGGAGGCTGGAGCTTCAACTAACGGTGGCGATTCCGTTCGTGCACATGCACGAGTGGATGCTCGTGTCTGAGTTAAATTGAAGTCTGGGGAACGTAGTGTATTGGGTGAAGCTCGAAGTGTACTTCGGGGGAGATAGGCTCTAGCTCGAGTTTTCTCGTGATGGTCTCGTAGTGGAAGGAGATTTCGAGTTGCTGGGTGCTTGGCTCGCGTAAATTTCTTTTTGGCTCGGGTTTGTTGTAAGGCTTCCAGTTTTTTTTAAAGAAACCAGTAACCAGGTTTTGAAATTTAATAGGAAATGAAGTTTTATAGCAAATTAAGTTAAAAGTATTTTAAATAAATACATAACCTTTGTTTGAAAGTTTATTTTGAATAAACTTGGTGTTGTAATTAAGTAAATGATTTTAAAAGATGAAGTGTTTAAATCATTAATATAACTTAAGGGTTCAAGTGAAGTAGTTAGTAATAATTAATTACAAAGATTTTTAAACAAGGTTTAAATGATAATTAAAGTAGTTGAATTAAGATAAGATGTTTATTCTTTAATTTATTGAGATCTTAATATAATTAAGAAATAATTGCTTTATGTAATTACATTAAAGAATAATAATTAAAGGTTAGTAAATTTATTATTAATGGTTAATTAATAAATGATTAAAGAATAATTAATCAAAATGATTTGTAATTAACCAGGATTAGTAATTCATAGAAATTAATCTGATTTGAATTAATCAGACAATTAACTTACCTTACTTATCGATATTGGATTCTATGGAATGCTGAATTGTTTGATATCCCTGATATATGATGTTTTGTGATACATCCTGATTTATGTTATGATCTGTAATTTACTTATTTGTGATATATTACTATGTGAATATGAAAACCCTTGACCCGTAAAACGGCACTGAATTTCGATGCGACAGGGAGTCGGATTCCAGTTGGTTATCCGAAACTCACATCGAATTATAATTGTGAATCTTTGTGACTGATAAATTTATTTTATCTATGAATCTGTGAATGAAGATAAGCGTTATCGATTATACCGCTTATCGATATATCTGTGCTGATTGATGTTGTGCACTATTGTGTGAAACCCCTGGACTACACCTTTACACACACAAATATGGATTTCACGTGGAAATCGGTTAAATCACAGATGATGTAAATTGATGTTTTTAAATTGAAATTTTAATTTCAATTGATTTTGAAATTGGAAATTTGGGTTTAAAGTGAAAAGCTTTTGAAATGGAATTTCAAAGATAAAGTTATTTTGAATAACTTAATCCAGTTTTGAAAATTTAAATAATTTGATTTAAATTTGAATTCAAGTTGGAATTGAATCCTATGATTTGAAACTAGGGATTAAAGATGCGGTACAAGTTATATATGGGTTAAACCATTTTAAATGTATTGATTTGGGAATTTGAATTTAATTCAAGGGTTTTAACTCGTGTAAATATAACTGGATTTTTCTGAAACGAAACTATTTGTTTTCAAATAGTAAAAGCTTTCACATAAGTAATGAATTTCCAAATTGTGTTGAACGGTTTCAAGTTTGAAATGGAATTGAAATGTTTTGAAAACTATGAAATGAGTCTTTATTTCAAAGACCGAACGAGTTAATCCAAATTGAAATGGAATTGTTTTGAAAGCTATAAGTTAAATCTTGATTTAAGGATTTAACGAGTTAATTCAATTAAAATGGAAATTGTTTTGAAATCCATGAATGGATCTTTGTGAATGGGGTTAACTTTGTGAATTGGATCTTTTTGTTTAAAAAGATTAAAAGTGTGGAAATTGTTTAAACCATTGAAGGTTTTTGAAATGAATCTTTTTGTTTAAAAGATTGGAAATGGTAATTTGTTTTACCATTCGAATGAAAAGTTTTGGGCTTTAAGCTGTGATTTAACTGAGACCCCAGTATCCATATGATTTTTAATTGCGCTCGTTATTCGGTTTAGCCGGGAGAGGACCTTTGTGTCATATATCTCATTCCGAATAGTGATACGACGATATGGATAGCATTTGAAGACCGGTGGTGAATACCGGGTATTTGCGAGAGCGATATGATGACCTATTGATTTTCTCTGCATCATGGCTCCGGTATAGAGATTCCCTAAGTGATGGGAAGTCCGATCGAGATTGTGAATACCCGGAATTGCAAGGGCTTCTTTGGAAGTGCCTTCGGTTCTGTTCGAACCCGGAACAGACTTGTATGGATGTGTGTCTGACGTTACACTTTGAGATGTAAAGCTGGTTTCTATCAAATACATTTCTGTTGGTGGCGGAGAATTTATTCTCTTAGCTTAACACCCTTCTCTGAGACGTACGAGCTCAGAGGTTATGTAGTTGATGGTTACTAGTGATACATTCCCAATTTGGTAATGTGGCATACGAAGTGCTGCTGATCATTTGTTGATCAAAGCGTGGCTTTGTGAAAAAGCGTGGCTTTGTGGACGAGACTTCGTCGAGCCTCACAACCCGGTAATGGTAGAAACAGGAATGTTGCGACAAAGGTTTGTAGGGGTAGCGCCCCTAGGGTATGTCATTTCCTTTTGGATAAAGGGTGGTATCATGGTATGGAGCCCAGATACTTAACTCGTGTGGACACGGTAATTTATTACTGTATGATGTTGCTTTGTTGGTTTTCGGGATCCCGGGATAAAGGTCGGTAACGACCGGGGGATGACATAGCTCGTGTGTTAGTTACCTAGTTACAGCTGTACAGCGTGAGGTAGCGTCGGCCTTTTGTTTGCAGAGGTCCGGTTAGGATCCGGGGCGTCTTTCCAGAGGCGTTTCTATTTCGGTAAGGAAGTTCCTTAGCCTGATCATTTGTTGGAAATCCAAAGAAACAATACGAACCCAGTACGGTTTTAGTTGTATTACCTGCTATGGAATGTGGCGGTAACCTGCTATTGAACGTAGTAGCTATAGTAGGCATACAATAATGTTGTATGCTGGCTAAGATTAATATTATATTTTCAAAATTTTTTCGACACTATGCACTAATGATAATAATATCGAATGATTTTGCGTAGTAAGCATTTTTGACTATCATAAGAAGAAATCTCCTCCAATTCTGCGATTGCATTGTGTGTGTGGTGGGAGGTCTTATGGTAGTTTCATTTTCCAAAAGCATTGCGGATTTCAATGTTTAAAAGCCTTTTGTGTTTGTTTAAAGATAAACTGATTTTGTTGCTCACACCAGTCCCATGACTGATCCGGAGTTTATTGTTCCTTTCCTAAACTCTGGGTGCCCACTATTTTCCACACGGGCAGTCTAGAGTTGAGGTTTTCAGATATTCAGGTTGAGTAGATTTTCTGGAGCTAGTCAGTCCTTGGACGACTGACCTTGCTTTCCGCTAGCTATGGATTGGAGCATTCTATTGGAGATATTGTTCCGCTGCTGATGTTATCGTTTTCTTTTCCGCTGCTATTTGTTGTATCATATCTCTGATGTATATAGATATTCATTGTATCATCATTGTATCTGGATATTGTATCAGATGTTGTATATCTATATTCTTTTTCTTCCGCTGTGTTATTTACTTAACTGTGTTATAGCTCCGGCGAATCGGATTTGAATGGTCGAATCTGCGGCATTCTAGTACAATGTGAAGTACGGATGTCGATTTCCAAGCGGGCAAAACCCGAGTCGTTACATGTGGTATCAGAGCTAAGGTTGAACTTTAGCTCAGGAGTATAACACGTTAAGTAGCTCATTAGAGATAGAGTGAAGTAAACTCTAGAATGAGTATTCCTCAGATATCCGTTCGAAAGCCTCAGTAAATTCTCTTGCTATCCACTGATAGTAAGTATGAGTGTAAGAAGAGGATGAGATAGGGGACAGGGGAATTCGACTATCAATGGTCAATACTCTGTAACAACAAGGAAACAATTTTTTTCTTTATCAATCTCTTTCGTTCGTCATCTTTTCTCAATTCTTCGACAGTTTCTGGTAGATCCAGGAAGAAGATTCGATATATAAATATGGGACATAAACTCCAAAGAGGCCAAAATTGTTTGTTGGATGTATTGGTTGATTTGGTTGATTTGGTTGCTATGGTTGATAGGTATACTTTAGTTCTAAACTAAATTTTTTGAAATTGTATCCATATATCTATCTATTCTTTGGGTCCCGATATGTTCTACGAATGGTTAGTTATCCTTTCGAACTAACCGATGTCACTGTATATTTTGTAGATCTGGATAACCCGAGTATTTTGTGAAGTGTTAAACAGATTCGTTCTTGTATCTATTATTGATATTCTGATTTGGTAAGCCAAATACAGAATAGATATTCAGTTCGATTTGATGAAACATTTTTCATCTATCTTTGTGTCTCCTTGGCAAATTTCGAGGACGAAATTCTTTTAAGGGGGGAAGTCTGTAACGACCCCAGATTTTATATGAATTTAAATTGATATTTAAATTTATTTTTGAACTAAAATTGTGAAATAAATTGATTTAAGTAATGCGAGTTTCCCCAGATTCAAATGAATAAATGATTTAAAAATATTGTAAATAAATGGTATAGTTTTATAAAATAGAAAGTGAATAAATTAGATAAGTTCAAACGACATATTAACTAGAACTTCATTAATAATACAAAGTAACAAGACTACTGAAAAATAAACCTTTGTAAATATATAAGTATGTGCACTTGTAATATGAAACAAGTAAACAAGAAAAATGTAAATACATTCAATAGCTTGCAAAAGAAAGGATAAGCATACATTCAAGTATATAAATAATCAAAGCACAGAGAAAATATAAATATCATAAGGAAATGATAAAGTACAATACTGTATTAAGCAAAACAAATGTATATGCAAGTCATGGCTGAAGACATGAAGTACCAGGGCAATTAATGCCATATCCATCAGCCGAGCTAAAAAATGTAGGCAAGTATAGGTATGCAGCCTACAAGCTTGTAAAGGAAGTAAAACAAAATGTCTTTGATATTGTACATAACAACATCATGTCAGCCCATAATGCAACATACCTCCAACGCATCTCAGCCGAAATGCAAGGCAAGAAACCATGTGTTATGTACAAAATAAGATAAACAAAAGAAAGCAAATCTCTACCTACTGTACAAATAATATATACCCTGTCACTCTCTTTGCTATATGTATGTTATAATCAACTTCATCCCATTTTCATTTGATTCAAACCAAACAAGCAACCTGAAACAAGCTTCAGGCAAATATTAAAAGAATTTAAAGTATACCAGTTCCATCTGGAAAACAAAGCAGTTCAAAGCCTTAAACATCAAAACAAATCAAAGAAGGGTTCCAGCTTGCATTTTCTCAAGTCTGTGTCAATATTGAAGCAACTCTGTTTCTTTTTCTCTCATGACAGGTGAGCAAATTACTACCCAAATTACCTTAGCCTGGTTTATAACCTGAAATTTATGATTAATACTTGATGTGAAGTGATTACATGGAGGTGATTATGTTTGTGTATATATATAAATATGCAAATGTTTTGGTATGAATGTCTGTATATGTTTCTATGCATATATCTCTGTTAAATTACAGGAACAAAACCCAGATTTAATTCAATTGCTCCTTCTATGATCAATTATAGGTTATGATTCCCAAATGAAAAATGATTAGTAGAGTATAACCTCATTTTTAAAAATGGTTCCGAGATTTTATATCCAGTAATCAATTCAAAATTTTAAAATTCACAGTAAACCCATTTTTGAAGTTAGAAATCAATAGACTTAATTCCAGGCTTGGATCCTATAATTAGATTTTTGTAAACAAATGATGATTTTTAAAAGAAATTTCATGATTTTTAACATTGTAAATAATGAAAATTTTCAAGTTGAACGAGAAATCTGTTTTGGGCAATTCTGGTGATCAGAGTAATGATTAGATGTCGCAATTTATGGTGAAGGAGGCTGGTGAATAGGAGATTGTCAGAAAAATGCTCGTTTAAGTTCTTGATCACTGTGGTGATCGAGCGACATGATTCTAGGGTTTAAACCCAGTTTTGAGTCGATACCAGAAATGGGTTTGTCGCAGCGTCGATGGTGCATCGGTCCCGTTCGATGGTGGTGGAATCAGGGCGTAGGTGAGTGGCGAAACTTTAGTCACGATGGTGAAGGTGCTGATGGTCGGAGGTGGCTACTTGAGGTGGATTTGTGGGTCGAGCTTCGACCCGGATTTGAGTCTGATGACCCTTTTGCTTGATCGTCGACGTGGTGGGTTTCTGGGTGCTCGTGGGGTACAGGTGAGTTGTCATCGACTCGATGGAGGCTGGAGCTTCGACCAACGGTGGCGATTCCGTTCGTGCACATGCACGAGTGGATGCTCGTGTCTGAGTTAAACTGAAGTCTGGGGAACGTAGTGTATTGGGTGAAGCTCGAAGTGTTCTTCGGGGGAGATAGGCTCTGGCTCGAGTTTTCTCGTGATGGTCTCGTAGTGGAAGGAGATTTCGAGTTGCTGGGTGCTTGGCTCGCGTAAATTTCTTTTTGGCTCGGGTTTGTTGTAAGGCTTCCAGTTTTTTTAAAGAAACCAGTAACCAGGTTTTGAAATTTAATAGGAAATGAAGTTTTATAGCAAATTAAGTTAAAAGTATTTTAAATAAATACATAACCTTTGTTTGAAAGTTTATTTTGAATAAACTTGGTGTTGTAATTAAGTAAATGATTTTAAAAGATGAAGTGTTTAAATCATTAATTTAACTTAAGGGTTCAAGTGAAGTAGTTAGTAATAATTAATTACAAAGATTTTTAAACAAGGTTTAAATGATAATTAAAGTAGTTGAATTAAGATAAGATGTTTATTCTTTAATTTATTGAGATCTTAATATAATTAAGAAATAATTGCTTTATGTAATTACATTAAAGAATAATAATTAAAGGTTAGTAAATTTATTATTAATGGTTAATTAATAAATGATTAAAGAATAATTAATCAAAATGATTTGTAATTAACCAGGATTAGTAATTCATAGAAATTAATCTGATTTGAATTAATCAGACAATTAACTTACCTTACTTATCGATATTGGATTCTATGGAATGTTGAATTGTTTGATATCCCTGATATATGATGTTTTGTGATACATCCTGATTTATGTTATGATCTGTAATTTACTTATTTGTGATATATTACTATGTGAATATGAAAACCCTTGACCCGTAAAACGGCACTTGAATTTCGATGCGACAGGGAGTCGGATTCCAGTTGGTTATCCGAAACTCACATCGAATTATAATTGTGAATCTTTGTGACTGATAAATTTATTTTATCTATGAATCTGTGAATGAAGATAAGCGTTATCGATTATACCGCTTATCGATATATCTGTGCTGATTGATGTTGTGCACTATTGTGTGAAACCCCTGGACTACACCTTTACACACACAAATATGGATTTCACGTGGAAATCGGTTAAATCACAGATGATGTAAATTGATGTTTTTAAATTGAAATTTTAATTTCAATTGATTTTGAAATTGGAAATTTGGGTTTAAAGTGAAAAGCTTTTGAAATGGAATTTCAAAGATAAAGTTATTTTGAATAACTTAATCCAGTTTTGAAAATTTAAATAATTTGATTTAAATTTGAATTCAAGTTGGAATTGAATCCTATGATTTGAAACTAGGGATTAAAGATGCGGTACAAGTTATATATGGGTTAAACCATTTTAAATGTATTGATTTGGGAATTTGAATTTAATTCAAGGGTTTTAACTCGTGTAAATATAACTGGATTTTTCTGAAACGAAACTATTTGTTTTCAAATAGTAAAAGCTTTCACATAAGTAATGAATTTCCAAATTGTGTTGAACGGTTTCAAGTTTGAAATGGAATTGAAATGTTTTGAAAACTATGAAATGAGTCTTTATTTCAAAGACCGAACGAGTTAATCCAAATTGAAATGGAATTGTTTTGAAAGCTATAAGTTAAATCTTGATTTAAGGATTTAACGAGTTAATTCAATTAAAATGGAAATTGTTTTGAAATCCATGAATGGATCTTTGTGAATGGGGTTAACTTTGTGAATTGGATCTTTTTGTTTAAAAAGATTAAAAGTGTGGAAATTGTTTAAACCATTGAAGGTTTTTGAAATGAATCTTTTTGTTTAAAAGATTGGAAATGGTAATTTGTTTTACCATTCGAATGAAAAGTTTTGGGCTTTAAGCTGTGATTTAACTGAGACCCCAGTATCCATATGATTTTAATTGCGCTCGTTATTCGGTTTAGCCGGGAGAGGACCTTTGTGTCATATATCCCATTCCGAATAGTGATACAACGATATGGATAGCATTTGAAGACCGGTGGTGAAGACCGGGTATTTGCGAGAGCGATATGATGACCTATCGATTTTCTCTGCATCATGGCTCCGGTATAGAGATTCCCTAAGTGATGGGAAGTCCGATCGAGATTGTGAATACCCGGAATTGCAAGGGCTTCTTTGGAAGTGCCTTCGGTTCTGTTCGAACCCGGAACAGACTTGTATGGATGTGTGTCTGACGTTACACTTTGAGATGTAAAGCTGGTTTCTATCAAATACATTTCTGTTGGTGGCGGAGAATTTATTCTCTTAGCTTAACACCCTTCTCTGAGACGTACGAGCTCAGAGGTTATGTAGTTGATGGTTACTAGTGATACATTCCCAATTTGGTAATGTGGCATACGAAGTGCTGCTGATCATTTGTTGATCAAAGCGTGGCTTTGTGAAAAAGCGTGGCTTTGTGGACGAGACTTCGTCGAGCCTCACAACCCGGTAATGGTCGAAACAGGAATGTTGCGACAAAGGTTTGTAGGGGTAGCGCCCCTAGGGTATGTCATTTCCTTCTGGATAAAGGGTGGTATCATGGTATGGAGCCCAGATACTTAACTCGTGTGGACACGATAATTTATTACTGTATGATGTTGCTTTGTTGGTTTTCGGGATCCCGGGATAAAGGTCGGTAACGACCGGGGGATGACATAGCTCGTGTGTTAGTTACCTAGTTACAGCTGTACAGCGTGAGGTAGCGTCGGCCTTTTGTTTGCAGAGGTCCGGTTAGGATCCGGGGCGTCTTTCCAGAGGCGTTTCTATTTCGGTAAGGAAGTTCCTTAGCCTGATCATTTGTTGGAAATCCAAAGAAACAATACGAACCCAGTACGGTTTTAGTTGTATTACCTGCTATGGAATGTGGCGGTAACCTGCTATTGAACGTAGTAGCTATAGTAGGCATACAATAATGTTGTATGCTGGCTAAGATTAATATTATATTTTCAAAATGTTTTCGACACTATGCACTAATGATAATAATATCGAATGATTTTGCGTAGTAAGCATTTTTTACTATCATAAGAAGAAATCTCCTCCAATTCTGCGATTGCATTGTGTGTGTGGTGGGAGGTCTTATGGTAGTTTCATTTTCCAAAAGCATTGCGGATTTCAATGTTTAAAAGGCTTTTGTGTTTGTTTAAAGATAAACTGATTTTGTTGCTCACACCAGTCCCATGACTGATCCGGAGTTTATTGTTCCTTTCCTAAACTCTGGGTGCCCACTATTTTCCACACGGGCAGTCTAGAGTTGAGGTTTTCAGATATTCAGGTTGAGTAGATTTTCTGGAGCTAGTCAGTCCTTGGACGACTGACCTTGCTTTCCGCTAGCTATGGATTGGAGCATTCTATTGGAGATATTGTTCCGCTGCTGATGTTATCGTTTTCTTTTCCGCTGCTATTTGTTGTATCATATCTCTGATGTATATAGATATTCATTGTATCATCATTGTATCTGGATATTGTATCAGATGTTGTATATCTATATTCTTTTTCTTCCGCTGTGTTATTTACTTAACTGTGTTATAGCTCCGGCGAATCGGATTTGAACGGTCGAATCTGCGGCATTCTAGTACAATGTGAAGTACGGATGTCGATTTCCGAGCGGGCAAAACCCGAGTCGTTACACTCGAACCTTGAAATAAATCCAAATAAAAAATAATTTAAGTGGATATTTCGACAATTGGGCTTGGAATTGAATTATTTTTAAAGATTTGGATTTTAAAATTAAATATTGAAGGTTAATTTGATTTAAGTGATTTAGATCGAAATTTTGTAAATCGAACTCAAATTTATATAAATCGAAATGATTTAGAATTGAGAATGGAATTGAAATTAATTCAAATTGGAATTGAATTGAGTTAATTCGAATTGGAATCGGAATTGAATCAATCAATGGAAATGGAAATAGATTTGAGTTGGAAGAATGGGAATTGAATTAGTTTGACTTTGAAACTATATTCAAATAAATTATTTTAATATAGACTGTTTAAAATCTATCTTTTTAAATATTCAAATTATTTTGATTTTCCAAGCTATTTTGACTATACAAACCATTTTTAAAACTCAAACTATCTTATATTAACTATTTAACTATTTTATAACTATTCAAGCTATTTTCTAAATTCAAACTGGTCAGAGTGGAAATTGTTTATATTTAAATCATGGAATTAAATACAAACTGGGTTAAATTGAAGTTATAACCCAAATGGAAGTTCGAAGCAAATTTTGAATTGGAACCGAGATTGTGGTATTAAGGTAAAATGATTTTGAAGCGAAATAATATATTTTGAGTAAATATGATGATTTTAAAATGAAGATTGAATAGTTACTATAACTGAAATTTACTTATAAGAAGTAAGAAATGTTGCAAATAACTTTGTAAAGCAATCGAACTTGGAGATTTTTGATTTGGCATTAATGAGATTATATATATTAATTATATATTCAAACTCCCCTTATGGAATTTATAACCAGAAAGAAATGATCCTTGAAAGATATTTGGAATACCAAATGGAGAATATAAATATGAAGCGGATCCAAAAATTTATTGATCCGAAAATTATTCGAGTTGCAAGGAATGATCTTATATGCATATGAAATTGAGATAGTTTTGGAACCTATTGATTTTTAAAAGACTTTAGATTTTGGCAAATAGTCGATTTGGGAAATTGGGTAAACCAAATTTAAAAACTATCGATTTTGAAGATATCGATTTTATATAGATAAAGTTTATATGTGATACATATAAAGAGTATGATTTGGAAGGTACTATATATATAATATGATTTGTTTTGAAACTAAAAGTATGGAAAGGCACCCCCACGAAAGTCGAAACTTAGAGTAGGAGATCCACTGGGTGGTTCTGCCTAGGAATCCACAGGGTGGGTTCAATGAGAATTGGGATCCTAGAGGACGTCCGGACAAAACTCATGAGTTCCTAGTGATCATTTGTTTGATAGCGTAAATCGAGGGGTATTATACCTACAGTTACGTTGGGTTTTGCTATGATAGCAACATAACCTTTGTGTAACTGCGATCTATGTGGTTTGGTTCCATAACGTAATTCGGGAGGCAGTGATTGCCTACAGTCTATGTTTCGCTGGGATAACGACGTAACATCGGTAGATTGCGATCTATGTGGTTTGGTTCCATAGCGTAATTCAGAAGGCAGTGATTGCCTTTAGTTTATGTTAGGTTTTACTGGGATAGTGACGCAACCTTTGTGTAGCTGCGATCTATGTGGTATAGTTTCATTGATAGCGTAATTCGAGGGGCAGAGATTGCCTACAGACTACTTACAGTTTTGCTCCGATAGCAACGCAACCTTTGTGTAGCTGCGGACTATGATGTTCCCATGGCGTAAGTCGAGAGGTGTTGATGCCTATAATTTTATTATGATTTCGCCGGGATGGCGACGCAATCATCGGGTTAACTACGATTCATGGTGGTAAAGGAGCATGATACTTTCCATATTATTTTTGAAAAAGTTTTTTAAGTATTTTCAGTGGGTGTTGAAACAGATCTGCTAAGTACTTATAGATTTTCAGTCCTACGCCTGATCAACGTATGACTAAATTCCTGCAAGAACAAGGATGGACTTGTTAAGACATCGAGTTATAAAAAATATATTTTAATATCAAACTAGCTTGGTAATACTATGTAATTTAAAGTGTACATATTTTAAAATTGTATAATAAAAGAGTAAGGAGTTTAAATGTTTAAAAGAATGATTTATTCTAATTCTCGTTTCGTTACTTTTCGAGGATGAAAAGTTGTAGGGGGGGAGAAATGTAACGACCCGGATTTTTGACACATGTTATTTGAATATTTAACTGACTTTAAATATTGAAATATTGAATTTTATCAGTTAAATAATAATTTCTGATATATGGAATATCTGTATATATATATATATATTAGAAGCTTTGATTTAAAAGTTTAAAAATCTAATTTTTGAAAAATATTTAGATAAGCTTCTCATTTCAAATATTGGATAAAAAGATATATATATATATATATATATGTATGTATGTATGTATGTATATAAGTATATACAAGCTTCCTAATGGAAAATTTTCAAACTTGACTATGTGTGTGTGTATATATATATATTGATATAGGTTGTAAAATATAGTGCATATTGATATATATATATATATATATATACATCTATATATGCAAGTATGATAGGGTAAATATGTATACGTGAATGTATGCATATATATATATATATGTTTATAAAATAGTATATATCTAAATGTAAATAATGTATATGTAATATGTAAATGTGTATATGATGAGGAGATGTGTGTAAGTGGATACACACACACACATGAAACATCATGATGGAAAACATCAACTTCAAGCACAAAATAAATCCAATCACACACAAAATATCACATCTCTTATAAAATCAAATCAGCCAAACATGAAATCAAATCATGTCTCAATAAATCAAAATAAGAAAGAAAAAAAATATAGATGTAAAAGTGAAGCCTATCCACAGTATCCAACCAACCTAGTCTTTTACTGCACACTTCATTCCTATATTTATACCTTGGTCGAGCTTGTTTTCTTTGTTACACTTATCTAAAGAATATATATATACATTTATATATATATATATATATATAAGTTCTGCCATTAAAAATATAAAGGTCAAGACATTCAAACGCTTGGAGAAGAAGCTTTAAAGAGCAATGTTCATTAATTTCTTTAAAACTGTGAGTAAAACATTTGTTACTGGTATGGTTACCAAATTTACATATGTATAACTCAGATTTTAGTTGAATCAGTAATCTATGTTAATAGTATATGTATCTTTTATGTATGTAAGTATATGTATGGATTCTACCTACAGACAAAAAGTACTGTGCTTCTTCTTCCAAATCTCTGTTCAGGTTTTATGTTTTTGTTTAAAAAGTTAAAACTTTCACCTTTAAAAATCAATATGTTCGTATCTAACTAGCTTTAAGTCATGATTCCAAAACCAAAGATCATTGTTTGTGAGTATAGAATAACTTAAATGGGTTTCATTAAATTTCATTAAGCGTAGAGGTAAGGAAACCCATTTTACAGTAGGTAACTCAAATAGGGTCGAGTTTTGAACATCAAGTTTTTGATGATTGGATTATATGTTTGAAATCGTTATTGAAAATCATCAATTTTAGTGGTGGATTGGTGATTTTTATCGTGGTGTAGAGGGAGGAATTTGGAGTTGAACAGATTTGGGGTTTTTGTCAAATTCCAACAATCCAATCGATTTCGTGCCTCGGCGTTAGTGGTGGAGGAGGATGAGATGATAAGGCATCGGAGAAAAATGGTGCCGTGATTTTTAGTTGAGCGAGGAAGTCGGGCGAGGTTGTTTTAGGGTTTTGTGTAGCTGTAATGGAGGTCTCGGTTTTGGGGTAATGGCGATGAGGAGGAGGAGGAAGGGACGTGCGGTCCGGGGGGAAAGAAAGCGGAGGTAATAACGAACCTCTGGGCAAAATTTGGTGACGGATGGTGGTCGAGGTTGGCGAGGCAAGATGTTGTGTGTATGGTGGTGGTTCCAGCATTTGGGTGGGAAGTTCGAATTTTAATCAAAGCTTTAGATCGCGTTTCTGGGAAGACAGTCGAGGTGTTGGGGCCGTGGGCGATTGGCGATAATGGTCGGCGTCGTGAATTGATGGTCGAGTTGGGTGTATACATGCACGTGTACGTGCACATCCTCTTGTTCCAGGCGATGGTAAGAAAAGAAAGAAGGAATAGAAACTGGAAATAAGAGAGAAGAGAGGAGAAGAAGTTGGGCCGGGTGGTCATGGGCCGAAGGGAAAGGAGCAAAAAGGAAAAGAAAGAAAAGGGAAAAGAGAAAAATGAAAATAAATTAAAAGGGTTGATAAATTAATTGAATGAATCAAAAATTTAATCTCTATTTTCCAATAATCACGTGGAATTTCTACATCAGGATCCTAACGTTATGTATTTTTATTTGAGTTAAGATCGTTAGGTTTTATGCAATGTAAAATTTAAACGATTTAAATAATTGATGTGAAACAATAAGGAATCTTTTATTGGATTTATTATCTGGTATTATATCAATAAATTTTTAAATGAATTGTTATTTTTAAATTAATCTTTCAAATTAAAAAACCTTTTTTTCCTTTCAATATTAATCAAATCGACATAAAAATCTTTGCGGTGTGATCATGTCACCCAATGTTATAATCTAAACTAATTTTGTTAATTTTTTGTAATATAAAATAAAATTAATTATAATAATTAAAATGGATAATTAATTAAGTCTAAATTGATTTAATCTTATGTTAATCAATAAAATTAGTTATTAATTTGTTTGTTTAATCCTAATTAACTAATAATAAATTATTTATAATTTCTTTAATTTAATATTAATTTGGATTAAAAATATAATTGGATTTAGTTTAATTTAAGTTGATTAAATTCAGATGGTGGATTGTTTTAATATAAGTTGTTAATCATTAAATTTGTTTATGATCTGTGCTTTGGGTTACTGCTCTTGAATATTTATTTCAAATTTTCTTTGTCTGTGCCATCAAGTGGCCAGACAAGTTAAAATAGTTAGAATAAAACGCTGATACGTTTTATTGGAAATAAACGTTTGTAATAAATTCCCATATGTGAATATTGTCACCCTAAATATAAATTGTTTATTTAAGAACAACTTGGCCTTTAAAAGTTTATCGATTTGTTTCGAAGAGACCGGGATAGGATATCAGTGTTATCCGGAACCACTTCGATTTAATAATCATTTCGAACCTCTACGATTTTGATTATAGAGCCCTGTATGCTGGAATTGGATAAATTTAACAAATTTGACCATTTTAGATAAGTAATTGTACATAGACATTATTATAATATCACCGGATTTTCTTCAAAAGTGTTTTGGTTATCGTAAGATAAAAACTCGTTGTGTTATATGTGGCGTGGTCTTACGAGTTACCTTGGTTTTTCAAAAGATTTGATAACTTTAGTAGTTCAAATTAAGAACGTTTACTCACGCTGGTTTCCAGCCTGACTTGGGTGTTACTTTATTGTAATGCTCGGGTTAGACCGAGTATTACAGATTCAGGTTAGGTTGCTTGGAGTTCAGGAGATGAGCTGGATGGCAGAGACGTATTACACGTATTAGATCGTATTCCGCTGTGTATTGTAGGTTGTATATCCAGCATTTTGAGGATAAGTTATTATAACTGTCCAGATTTATATGTTGATGATTGTACTCTGATAACTTGTATTTATATTAACAGTTACAGTTTTCCTTTGTGTAAAAAGTTGTTATTGTATATTATATTTTGTTCCGCTGCGTTGTGAGATTCTATGTGTTGTTATTTCTGTTTCTTCTTCTATCTCTTTCTTCTTAACCCTAACAACCTGGTATTTTTGGCACTCGATTTCTCGGCACTCTATACAGTGAACGTATTAGTATCGATTTTCGGGGTCGAAAATTGCCCGGTCGTTACATTGAATAATGATTTTGTTACTTTAATTTCAACAATTGAAATTTCCAATGACATTCTTACCAACGTTGCTTATCATATTCCAACTGCATTGGCCTTCTTCTCGAAGACACATTTGCCGACGATGGATCATATCCCTTCTGGTACAACTATCAAAAATATAATTTGATAATGTGCTTGGAATCCATTTCGGATCTGCGCATCATTCTGTATAAGAGAGTCAATACTCTTAATGACTTATTGATAACCTAGAAAATTCTATTTTCTCGGCATTAAGAAGAAATCCACGGTTTCTCTTTAATGTGCGAGGATTCTTATTATATATTCTGATATGTTGTGTTCATTTTAGTTTGGTTAAGTTCAATTTATCTTTTGTAATCGGTTTTATCTTTGGACTGTATCCAAGTCTTTTTTAATACCAATAATTTCCAAAAGAATTTCTTTTATCATGAAATTGGTGTTTCTTGAAACAATAATTGTTTATCAATGTAAATAGGCATTCATAAATATTTTATGAACTACCTTTATATATATATATAACTAATTAAGTTTTAGTGTATGAAACTTATGTTCGAAACATAAGTTGATCAATCAATATTGGTCGATCTCAAACTTCTTTGGGGTGGTCTACGCAAGATCTATTACAAAAAATATTACATGCAGTGTCTAAACTCATATAATCTATCGGCTATTTGACCTATGATATGTAGGGGTTTCTTATAAACTCTTATTTTATATGATCTAATAAACTATGTTTTAGATGAAATTAATTTTAGCATTATGTACTTCTTTGAAGTACACGACCCTATAGAAAGAAGTTAACTCAACTTCGTTTGTTATCAATCGTTCTTTGTTCAACAGAGTATAATTAATCCTTATTGATACATCGTTATGCATCATAGGAAGGAGCGAGTTTGTAAACTGAATCTTATTCATTCTTAAGTGCTTTGGAACCCTTTTCCAATATGCTCACTCATTCGATCAAATCGAATTTTTTTTATTTCCTTTGCTTGTTATGTTTTTTACTTCCATTTTATATTCAATGAGTTTATCATAAATATACTACTTATGTATTAAATACACACGTTCATTTATATGATAATTTATCCGTGAATTTAACGAAGTAAGTGAGTCTGTTTTGATATCATTAGACTTTGATTTGTACATCTAAATGTATTAATCCGAAAAGTTCACTCTCATTGCATGGGCAGACTTGTAATTTTATACTCAACTTTTCAATGGCCTATTCAGGCGCTTTGCATTAAACGCTTCTTGCACGGGACATGTCGCAATTGATTGTCATTCTTTTTCGCTGTCAATTACACCATTTTGTAATTTGTGAAATCTGCTTCGTATTTTTGAGAATTCCTTTCGTCGTTATTAACATCCAAGGGTTCAAACTTTTATACAATTTTGACTTTACAACTAGGATCTCTTTTCCTTTTTGTATATATATTTGCATACCTTCTTCGTCTTCCTCGCTCTTTTGCAATTATATAAATACAAATTACTTTCTGCCATCGATTACCTACTTTTTCAACTTTCAAATAAAAAATAATAGGATAATTTTTTAATTTAGCCCAATTTTAAAAACTAGTAACAAATGTAGATCAGTTTTATAACTTATTACAAAAATAGACCACTTTGCGACACATCAGCATCACGCGTACTGGCAGCATTTGAAATGCCGCCAGTACATTTTTCTTTTTTTAAATTCTGGATGGCATTTGAGATGCCTCCAGTGTGCGGCATTTCAAATGCCTTCCAGAATTTTTTTTAACAAAATAGTTTGCGGCATTTAAAATGCCGCAAACTATTTTTTCCTTCTAAAATGTACCGGCGGCATTTGAGATGCCGTTAGTACACGTGGCGCTGATTTGGCACAAACCGATCTATTTTTGTAATAAGTTATAAAACTGACCTAAATTTGTAATTAGTTCTTAAAATTGGTCTAAATTAAAAATTTATTCAAATACCGTGAGTGTTTTGTTTCATTGAATTTCTCTTTCGTTTGCCCACCGTGCTCATTTTTTTTATATGGGTCTCAGTCTTGTTTTTCCCAAACTTTCATTGTCGCCTGCCATGTGTTTGATCAAATGCCTACTCGACATTGTCGATTAAGTGCTTGATAAAATGCAAGGTAGAATATATTACATGTTTATAGGTATTTAATCATATAGGAGTTTATTAGTGACCTTCGCCTTTTAGTTGAACTTCATTTTATTTTCTTCTTATGTTGGTCAACCATGTCCTTCGATGATTCTCCTAGTCCTTCGGGTCGGGTTGTGACTTCCTACACAAACCTTATTTCTACAATTTGCAAACGCGCGTATATTCGTGACAACTTCAAAATAAACGACTATGCTTTTAGGGTCCTTTTATTGCGTAGGGACATTCATCTGCCCCATGGGTATATCTCAGTGTCATCTAAGCACATACGCTACGGTCTATACCTGTCTCATGATCCACTATTTAATAAATGGTTGTATAACTTTATTAATATGCACTTAAATTTTAGACGTCTATTTAATAGGTGCTTGAAATCAAGTGCCTGTTAACTAGGCGTCCTTGGTCGATTTTGAATTAATCCTTAACATCATCCTTAATAGTTAGAGTATAGAAAATGACAAATTCTATTCCACCCCATGTTTTTACTTAATAGCCCCCTTTGAAAAATCAATTTTCTAAAGACAAAAATACCCTTAAGAAAGTGGTTGTTAAACGTGGATGGTAAGGTAACCACGTTGGCGCTCTATGTAGTTATGTGTTGAACCATGCACTGCCTCCACGTGGTTTTCTATCTAACCTCGTCTTGTCAGTGCGTGATAACCACATAAGGAAGAAATCACGTAAGATGCAATTGTGGAAGAAGTTGGGGGTTACTGAATATCTTTAGGGGTTTACAAAATTTTTCAAAAAACGGGGGGCTACTAAGTGAAAACCAGGGTTGGAATAGAATTTGCCATAGAAAATTCAGGTAATACGAACTGTTGGAGAGGTTCTATTTCAACTCCCAATATTTTCCATGAAATCTTCTTTGTTGGAGATGCTCTTAAACTCGGTTGTTCATTTACTGTACCTCTGAGCCTTGGAGTTCATTTAGCGAACGACCAGTAGTTGAAAAAGTAATGCCCCTTGAATATTAAGCTCTGAATTGAGCTCCTGGAGTAGTATTGTTTTGATGACTCAACATTCAGTTGAATATAAAACTTACACAAATTCAATTCTTATTCCATCTCTCTTTGTGTTTTGATGGAAAAGACCAATATATCTTTATGTTCCGTAGCATAAACATAAGAGCTAACTATGAAAGATGGTTGGTCTACTAGATGCACAAAATTACTGTCAATAACTAAACTTGTAATCAACCGGTTGAAGCTAAACTTTATCAATATTCATGTACAGCAAAATAAAATAAATTTATAATGGATTATGTTTATGGAAGCAGCCTGGCACTGCAGTGATGGAAAATTCCTACTCTCTAATTCTGCTTCTAAGATCCTTTTGTCTGTAGTTGAATAGAAAATTGAAATTCCAGTCATAAACTCAATATTATAACGTACAACCATTGACCGATTCAGATAGATAGCGGTTGCCTTCTATTTTACAACAATGGCAGCACCAGCTTAGCTTTCTCTTTCATTGGGTTTCCTTGAATTATGGACAATGTCTTATCGTCCAAATCAATTAGCACAGTGCATAATGTGTATAATTTGGGACCTGAAATGAAATGTAATGCAACCATAATAAAAAAAGTTAGCTCCTTAGGAAAATAGAGAACAAATGTCAAGTATATAGGATATTCTTCATTTTAAATTTCAGAACTGAAAAGCACCCGTCATGTATATAGGATGCTCTTTATTTGATCCATCTCCCAGCAAATCGAGTACATCTGTTTAGAATTTGCAGGAAATAAAGCTGCTCTTCCTTGTCTGCATAGGGAACTCTCATTCTCCTCCTACATTATCATTCCTTTATACATCAGAATAATTAAGTTCTAAATTTACAACCTATGTTTTATTATGTTCACCTGCTGTACTGTGAGTTGAAGATACATATTTGCATGGAAATATGGAGTGCCTCCAGCTTCGTGAAAAGAGAATCTGTTCCCCGATGCAGTTTCAACGTTCATTATTCTGCGAGCTTTAACATCTACTGACGCAGCGGAAATAACGGATGACAACGAACTGAAGATTTCGTGTCAAACTAATCGATGAAACGATTAGATGAAGCAATATGAATCGATGAATTAATGATACCAAAGGTCCAAATCCGTTGATCCAAAGATACCAGATTCTAGCTATCTTCGTCACGTTGATCGTGCACGATGCCGTGAAGGAAGATGTACGATTCTTCGTACGTTGATCTAGCACACTAGATTCCGTGAATCGGCTTCAGCAGTCGTTGATTCGAGCGCACTCGAATACCGAAAGTGGAGATAGGAGATTACACTCAACTACCAATTTCAAAGAGGCACAAAGCACTCAAACAAAGTTTTATTCAAAATCAATCACCATTACAAATGACACAACACTCCCTATTTATAGGGTTACAACTCAACATACACGACTCAAGAAAATTACAACACTTCACAACGACTTAACAAACGACACAAGAAAGTAACAATAATACACGACCTAAAAACATCATACAATGTAAACGACTTAAAAATACAAGCGACTTTCATATTTACAACAGCAAACGACTTACACATAACCATATAACAGATACAACATCATAACGACATACGAACCAAACATCCTACGACCTATCAACTTGAGTCATCACACTGACCTTGCGACCTACCACTGGAGCATCTCA
The DNA here is from genome assembly GCA_030737815.1 of Allium fistulosum. NCBI lineage: Eukaryota > Viridiplantae > Streptophyta > Magnoliopsida > Asparagales > Amaryllidaceae > Allium > Allium fistulosum. The sequence goes on from CM060908.1 coordinate 206,196,589, forward strand.
TGCGGCTTAAGAAAATGGCCTATGGAACGACTTAGCTCTCGCGACATAATATTCAACACCATAGGAACTCATGCGGTATAAGGTCGAGCGATCTAAAACTTGAGCGGCATAATAATCTGAGCGACCTATGTGGAACGACTTAGTGGCATAAGAATAAACAGCATGTGTGAGCGATCTAAAAACCAGAGCTTCACGCGACCTATAGGATGAGCGACCTAACCATAGAGCGACCCAAGGACTCTCAGCTTCAGGTTGTTGGTTGTTGCATATGTGATTACTTAACTCGCTAGGTCGTAGCCCGCTAAGTTGTTGGGTCGTTGGGTCGCGGCATAAGTGAAAATGCGGTATAAGGAGATCGTTGGATCGTTGCTTAGGTGATTGGCCTAAGTCGCTAGGTCGCGACCAACCTAAGTCCACGCGACTTAAAGAATGTGACTCCCGAACAGGTTGCGCTGCATCATCCTCCCCCGGTTTACAGAAATTCATCCTCGAATTTACAGTTTCTTCTTCTTCGACAAGCTTGTTCTCATGAAATGGAACCAAGTGTTTGATATTGTCAAGGTTGGCAAGAGGAAGATGATCTGACAAACTCAATTTATAAACATTCTCGTTAATTCCTTTCACGACTTCTAAATGACCATTCCTTCTAGCTTCTAGCTTGTTGTAAGTCCAAAAAGAAATCGATAATTGGTAAGCACTACATACAAAAAATCTCCTTTCTTGTATTCAATGCTTCGTCGCTTAATCTCCGCTGATTGCTTATATTTCTCGGTTGCCTTAAGAAATCGTTCCTATACAACTTTGTAGCATCCTTGCAATTCGTTCACAAAAACATTAGCCCGTTTAATCACCCCTCTCTGCGGTGGCACTGTTGATTTATCTAATGGTCCGTTAGGGATTGTTGAATAAACAATCTGGAATGGACTGAACCCGATGCTACGATGAACTGCGTAGTTATGCGCAAACTCAGCTAGCCATAACTTCGAATCCTAACTTTTCAAACTGTCATCCACGAGGCATTGCAATAGATTACCTAGGAATCTGTTCACAACTTCAGCTTGTCGATCCGTCTGTGTATGATTAGCGCTATTAGATTTCAACTCAGTCCCAGCCATTTTCCATAGACTCATCCCGATATGGTTCAGCAAACGAGTATCTCTATTCGAAACAATAGATTCAGGTAATCCATGAAATTTATAGATCTCTCTGAAGCATAACTGAGCGACGTTAACGGCCTCTGCAGTCTTCTTATAGATAATGGTATGAACCAATTCTGAAAAACGGCCAACCTCCACATAAATAGAATTATTGCCATGTTGCGTTCGCAGTAATCCCAAAACAAAGTCCACACTAACCTCCTCTCGTAATTTGGCATGTATATGCAACGACATACATAAACTTGCATTTGTCATGGTCTTCTTTAAAACTTGTCGATTATGGCTTCTTCGAACAAACCTTTCAACTTCCTTCCTCAGTGATGGTTCAAAATAAGACTTTGAGATTAGCTGCATAGTACGATCACAGCTCAAGTGTCTTCCTACATGTAAGTCTTTGATAAATTTCATTTGCCAACTGCAATCTGTAGTAGACAACTAACTTCCTTCGACTAGCAACCCATAAACCGGTTTTCTCAACTCTTCTTGCTCTGTTGGACACATACGATATCGTGGTCTATGCGGTACAATAGCACTTGACACTATATCAGTATGATGTTGTGTGTTCCTTAGTGGCGGTAATTCCTTGGGCAACTCTACAGGAACTACATCTTCACATTCATTAACCACTGGCACATCCTCCTCAGAAATTTCGAGACCTTCACTGGTTTCATTCCTAATCAACATAAACATTTCCGCACTATCCTCCACTTCTTTAACAAACTCTTCTGTAGATAATAGACTATTCAAATCCACCTTCTTCATTGATAAATTACCCCCTTCATCTCTTGACACACTTTCTTCATCCTCATCAAACCTCGCTGGTTGTGAATTTTCAACTTCATGTTCATCAAACTTTGTTGGTTGAAAAACATCAACTTCATTTTTATCAGACTTTGCGGGTTGTGAATTTTCAACCTCATGTTCGTCAAACTTCGTTGGTTGAAAAACATCAACTTCATCTGTATCTAACTTCGCGGATTGTGAGTGATCAACTTTATGGTCATCACACTTCGCGGGTTGAGAAGAGTCTACTTTATCTTCCACTTCAACACTATCTTTCACTTCTTCAACAAATTCTTTTAAAGCTATTCGATTGGTTGCTTCCACCTTCTTCTCTGGCTTGCTTTCACTTTGTTCACGCTTCTTAAGGACTAAGATAATTTTGGTTCCTTCGAACATGTAACTGTAGCTGTTGGCGTGGCTATTTTGTTATATGGCTCTATCATACTGCCATGGCCTTCCCAATAGTAGGTGACATACATCCATATCGACAATATCACACCATGTATCATCATTGTACTTTTTCCCAATGGAAAATGTAACCAATGTTCGTCTTTCCACCGTCACTTCTTCCCCTTCCTTTATCCATGCCAGTTTATACGGTCTAGGGTTTTTTTCAGTCTTCAGCCCCAACTTCATAACGGCTTCTTCAGAAATAAAGTTATCGCAACTTCCCACATCAATAATGAATTTAGAAACCTTTCCCAAGATAGTACAGGTAGATTGGAAAATATTGTTCCTTAGCCAAATAGAATCATTCTCATGCATTGGCAAATGACACCCTTCGTCTCTATGACCACGTATGTCTCTATGACCATGCAAATCTCTTCTACTCGGTCTTTTGACATCACGACATGGTTCATTGTCAAACCCATGTTGACTTCTTCTATCTTCCCCATGGTGATATCGTCTCATTGAAATTGATGATTCTCTTTTATCTTGATAAGATTGTAGTGACACCCTCCTTGCTTCCGTAACCGATGGCGAAACTCTGTTTCCTCCATGGTTCAAGACTGGTGACCTTCCTTGTTGGCTTTGATTCAAATCCATCATCAACTTCTCCAACTTTCCAAAACCTTTATCGAACTTCGCTTCGAGGTTATCACTAATTCGTTGCTCTATTGCCTTAGCATCTTCTCTTCTATACACATCGGCAATATTCTGATAACGATTACCTCTTCTCGGATGCATTGTTGAATCTTCAAACTCTTCAAAAAAAATTCTAACACAAACTTCAAAAACTTGGCTTCGATCTAGCTCTCAGCCTTGAATAACAAATGAACAAACAATGCACGGCTTTTACTCTTCAACACAATGTGATGCACTTCAACTAGCTCGGCCTCAACTCAATTGGCTCGGCTTTAACTTCTTTAATAGAAATTGGCTCTAAGACTCGGCTTAGCTATGATTGGCTAAGTCTAGCTCTGATACCAAATGACGCAGCGGAAATAACGGATGACAACGAACTGAAGATTTCGTGTCAAACTAATCGATGAAACGATTAGATGAAGCAATATGAATCGATGAATTAATGATACCAAAGGCCCAAATCCGTTGATCCAAAGATACCGGATTCTAGCTATCTTCGTCACGTTGATCGCGCACGATGCCGTGAAGGTAGATCTACGATTCTTCGTACGTTGATCTAGGGCACTAGATTCCGTGAATCGGCTTCAGCAGTCGTTGATTCGAGCGCACACGAATACCGAAAGTGGAGATAGGAGATTACACTCAACTACCAATTTCAAAGAGGCACAAAGCACTCAAACAAAGTTTTATTCAAAATCAATCACCATTACAAATGACACAACACTCCCTATTTATAGAGTTACAACTCAACATACACGACTCAAGAAAATTACAACACTTCACAACGACTTAACAAACGACACAAGAAAGTAACAATAATACGCGACCTAAAAACATCATACAATGTAAACGACTTAAAAATACAAGCGACTTATCATATTTACAACAGCAAACGACTTACACATAACCATATAACAGATACAACATCATAACGACATACGAGCCAAACATCCTACGACCTATCAACTTGAGCCATCACACGGACCTTGCGACCTACCACTGGAGCATCTCATGCGACTTAAGAAAATGGCCTATGGAACGACTTAGCTCTCGCGACATAATATTCAGCGCCATAGGAACTCATGCGGTATAAGGTCGAGCGACCTAAAACTTGAGCGGCATAATAATCTGAGCGACCTATCTGGAACGACTTAGTGGCATAAGAATAAACAGCATGTGTGAGCGATCTAAAAACCAGAGCTTCACGCGACCTATAGGATGAGCGACCTAACCATAGAGCGACCCAAGGACTCTCAGCTTCAGGTTGTTGGTTGTTGCATATGTGATTACTTAACTCGCTAGGTCGTAGCCCGCTAAGTTGTTGGGTCGTTGGGTCGTGGCATAAGTGAAAATGCGATATAAGGAGATCGTTGGATCGTTGCTTAGGTGATTGGCCTAAGTCGCTAGGTCGCGACCGACCTAAGTCCACGCGACTTAAAGAATGTGACTCCCGAACAGGTTGCGCTGCATCATCTACTAGGTTATAACTATGGCCAACGCTGATATTGGAGAATCTAACTCTCTGTTGCAATGAAATGAAAAACTTCATCATCAACTTGGTAAAACTACTATAGTAACTGTACTACTTCATATTTCAGTATTTTGTTTACAAACAGATCTCACATTCAAAACATCATCCAGACTGGTTGCTTCTAGTAGGTCTCGAGATATGAAATTTCTCCCCATTCCATTATATGATATTTCATTGTTTGTTGGAGGTACTGAATCAAGCGTAAATGCCTATCGTATCACACATATTATATCATTATTATTTTCTCTTCAGTTACTAAATTTAACATATGAAATGGAAAAAGACTGAAGCACTTACATACCAGTCCATGGTTCTTAAATCCAAACGCACAGCTTGGCAGTTCTCCTGCATAAGTGTAGGCCGTAAACATTGTACCACACTGTAGCCTCGCCCTCACCAAATAGCTGCTAAGGCAAAAAAAATGATTTATATTTCTTTGAACCATATATTGAATTTGATTGAATGTAGGTTTTTTTTCTTCTGCTTATCCAGTATCATATTTTAAGTCTTTATGTGTCAATTAAAAATCATTAATGAAATGGGTGTGTGTGTGTATGATACGGTGTAAAAGTGATATAATGATCATTATTGCTGCGTTAGTTAAGATATATAACTTTGTTTCTAGTTTTTATATAATGTGTCCAACTAATGCAATATTTCCATCTTCATTACACTACAAAAAAACACAATATTAAAGACTAAAAATTTCAGTTTTTAATCGAGTAATTCAGTCTTTAAATTATATTGGTCAAAGACTGAAATTCTTTGAATTCCTAGTCGCAAAAAATATTAAGACTGAGATTTCAGTCTCAAAATTTAAAGACTGATATTGCAGTCTTAAATATATTTGAAATTGAATTTTAAAAACTGAAATTTTGTCTTTAGTCAGTCTTAAATTTGCATAATTTAGACACATCTAATATCCACAATAGTAAACAATGAAATATCATCAAGATTAATATATCGACATTATAATTTCATACGTGTCAAAATATATTCAGTACTGTATAGAAATTACATAGTATCTAGCAACAACACAAATAATAAAATACTAAATTTAATATAACACATGGATTCACTAAGATATGCATATACATTACTTTAACAAGAAAGTCAAGATAACATGTCCAAACATATTACATTAACAGAGAGGTAATCCAACATGTTCGCTAATACATGTACACATGTTACTTTTGAAAGAAAAACAAGGCAAACAAATCACTAACATATATTACTTCGACAAGGAAAACAAAGCAAACAAGTGAAGTTGGCACCCTAATCACTCCATGCCTTCACTCCATGCCTTCATGATGTTCTTCGAAATTGCAAGGTGACTGATAGTTGGTAGTTGTTGTTGCATTAGATAAAAAAAAAGGCATTTTCTGTTACGCAGTCCCGAATGTGTTGGAATGCAAAGGTGACCGTTGCGATGGATACGCTCCCAATGGCATAGATATCTGTGCGATGGATACGCTCCTAATGGCATAGATATCTGACCTGGTACATAAAATAAATACAAAGTAGTATAAGGACAACAAGAAGTTCTGAAAGTTGAATTTTCCATCTCATTTACAAACACGGGAAAAAAACATAAGGATGCAAATAAAATGAAATACGAATTGCTTATTTTCTATCTTTGTTTATAGTCTACTTATTAACATACCAATGCAACTTTAAATTTTGAGTTCAAATACATACATAATATTAAAAATAATATTCGAGCCTTGACGCCTTGTTTGCTACATATATGCACCTATTTTAGTTTGTATATTTGGTGCAGTTTTTGTACCATATTGCGAAAGCAACAGCTTTCGCACGCTACCCTTCTAGTTCTTAAACTGTTATATTATATGACCAACATGTTTTCAAGTCAACTAAGCGCTGATGCAATGCATGTAACATCTCTACCGACACACTAGCTTGTAGCTGTGATTTTATTTATAGAATTGTATTGTTTTCATGGAGAACTGTTATATATGTAACAGTAAATATAAATAATCTGAGAGTGGATTTGTAATCTAGTTGGTATACCAACATGGCTGGAAGACCAACCTAGTACCAGTGGTCCAGTAGTTAAAAGTTCATGCATTGTAGTTTATTTGACCAATGTAGAGATAAACAAATAGTAAGGAAACTAGGTGCACAAATATTTTGGAAATCAGTGCAATATTCATTCTTAATCCAGATTGACATTGTATTTTAGTACATAGTAGGCATGATAAAATAAGTAATAAGCATATTAGAAATCCATAAGTATTCATACATGATCAAAATTTAATAGTAATGGTTAGTTTGAATCCAGTCAAAGGAAACAGAACTATTTTCTTATTGAAAGTGGATAATAGTAGAAAACAATATAAGAAGCAGTACGTAAGTACATAAGTTCAAGCATAGGTTAACTTAAGTACAGATATAGTTAGTACAAACAAATTGAAAAGAACATACAACCGGTTATAAAAGTGTGAAGTTTATGAAATGAACATGAAATTTTTAGTATGTTTATAATATTTCTTAATGTAAATTCATATTTGAACAGGCTTTTCACACTTCAATTTTTTTTTATTTTTGATGGTTTTCTGCCAATTTACCATAATTTTAGCTTTTGTAAAAACCCATTTCATGTATTATTTTTCAGCTCAAATGGAGACAAATTTCTGAAGTCTAGTTGAACTATTAATTTTTTTATTTACATTTTTGGACTCTTAAGTTCAAAAAATGTAGTGCAAGTTTGACCGTAATTCAAATGAGTGGATTTTTTTATCATATTTATTCACTCATGTTTGTTTCTTCTATTTGGATAAATTACATAAATTTGATTATTTATCATTCATTTGCAAAAAATTCAAAAATAATACCGGTAACATGTTAAGAGGCCATTTCACCACTGCATGTTACACATTAACATGTAATTGTTATGAAACTGAGCAAAATGAATTTCGCTATACTTTTATTCACAACTTTAATTAATAAGAATACTTTAGAATACTTTGGAGTGCTGAAGCAATTGTCTGGGTATAATCATTTTTGAATGGCTACAAAAAGATATGACTGATAAATATGTAGGCAATCTTATTATCATACACAGCATATAATAACTAATAAACAAACTATAGAAAGTAATAATCAAACGACAATGTACTACCCTGACCATCTTGTATATAAATTAATTATTTGACTTGTGAATGTAACAAAAGTCCCATATATCGATATAATATAATATAACAACTCTTTTTCTACCATGATTGTGATAATAAGCATTGCTGTTCACAATATTTCATAAAGATAATTCTGTGGACCATTAGCTTTACAATAGCGAATTTGATCTAATACAAATATTTCTTCATAAGCGAATTACTAAATAGTGCATGGAAAACTAAGTTTGGGTATTTGTCCCATCAGTTTTTTGTGCATAAACAATGATGCATATTCATAAACTTCGGTAAAGTCTTCATTACTATTTTCAAACTTGTCAATTTTAAGTTAGATTCTCTACATAATATGGGTTATGACATATCAGACATTGAAAATAAAGCAACTACAGATGGAGTTCTTTGGCCAAACATGTTTACAGCTTTTATTCTGAGTACTAATCAACCATACAACACATACTTTTGTTTAATCAGCACATACTTTTGTCTAAATAGAAATGTCTCTGCTTTTTTAGTCAATCAAGTAAACTATTATTGACTCAATCAGTTGGCATGGTATATAATAACCACATATGATCGGCAATTACGACAAGGCTGGCACTAAGGATAATAAAAGTTGTGAGTAAAATATACTAACCTGTGAAATGAGGAAATGTACCATTAAATGAAGAAAATCTCATTTGTTGTGACTGCATAGGCACTGGCTTGTGCAGGCATGGTTGCTTGTGTAGGCATATTGGACTGATCAGGAATATATGGCGATGTTGCCACTGTTGGTTGCGATTTGCGAAGACACTACAACATGATCAGTGGTCCGTGTATGTATAGTGGACATCATAGTTACACGAGAGGACTGCTTTAATTTATCCAACACCCTATTTAAACATAATTTATGCATTAAAATAGATTGCTACATAAACATTCAACATTAACTGCATATTTAGAATTTATAGCTCTAACATTGAACAAATTCTTCCGATGAAAATTGAGTATGTACTTAGGTTGGAGAAAGGGGTTCTATAACACGACAAATATTGTCTCCATCTCGGTCATGTAACCTTATTTCAGTTCTATATCTTCGACCAATAATTTATATACGTGGTTAGCAATTATATTAGTACTCATTAACATTGAAAGTTGAAATGGGAGATGCATGAACTTGCAAAGGGACTGGCTTATACTATAAATCATGAAGTTTAGATTCTAAAGGAAAGGATGTATGAAATAAATGAACATGAGCAAAGCTTAAATACCGTATAAATCATTTTTGCATAATATTTACCTCTAAATCGTTGTACAGTTGTATTTTGACAACCAATTTCTAGGAGTTTGCATTGATGATGCTAATTTATGTCAATTTGGAGACTATACAATGTGAATATATAAGACTTTACACTTTTTGACATAATAGTGACTAGTATTACTATGTACACATGTGTTTGTGAGTGTGTGTGTGCGCGCGCGGTCACGACAGTAATAAACTGATGCCACAACAGTAGCAATATACTACTGCGACAACAGTAGCGATAAATTGGTGTCACAATACCACTGTTGTCGATGCAGCAATGACCTGTCCTCTATAGCGAAATGAAAATGATATAATATATATCCTCTTAACTTTATCCATTCATATAATATAAAAATTCAGCATATAAACTTCAACCAGCATAGTTAATAGTATATTGGATGAAAAATGATTTAAAAATATTCGACTTACTATTTGTTCATTCTGTGAGGCTATTAAAATAGAACCGACACAATGACGAGTGTAGGTCCCTTCTTTCGATAAGGCGATTCTTTCACATTATTTCTCTTCTTTTCTCAAATTCCTCTTGTGCCCAATGAATATCAATAATCTCATTCCATATATTGGGAGGAATCCAAACATGTGGATGATCATTGCATCATGTTCAATATTGGCATTCATAATTATATACTTCCTTCTTACTGATAAATACTTTTGTGAAAAAGCTATGCAAAAATGACATGTATTAGTGTTTTAAGTAGGCATTATGACATATTAATTGGTTATACAAAACAAATATACATTATAAACTACTAAAAATTCAATCAAACATTTAATGATATCTGTCAAATTCATGAGATGAAATCAACCATCAATCATTGGATCTAAATTATAACTCAAACCTATGACTGCAAAGTTCAACTGAACATTAAATTTCAACACATACATAAAATAGGACATACAAAATTTATTCTTAAACCTTTAGTTTGATCAGGCTTTAAAATTTCAACACATAAAATAATACAAAAAAATTATTCTAAAGAACCTTTAGTTTTAATGGGCCCTGAGATTTCCAGTACTTAAAGTTATCAGTTAATTATAGAGTAATTTCTGCCAATAAGTATTGGGTCTGATCAGAAGGCAATAACTTTATCACCCTCTTTAGACAATCAATCAAACATTATTGATACTACAACAAATACATATCCTCAAACAGATTTGGAACGCCAAAGTTAAAAGAATTCAACATCATAAATTTCAGTAAAAATTACATTGATTATCAACCATCATAGGTTTAACACAATTTTCACAAATATTAAGCATGCATTACTATACCATGACTATTAAAACCCTAGAATAAGAAAGGGGTTAAAAAAAGATAAATATCGATAGAAAAAACTTGCAAATTGATCGATTGAGTATGTGATCGAGCGTGAGGATTGAATAATAAATATGAAGAAAAGAAATCATTGATGTTATGATGTTGAATAATCAAATGTAGAGATGCAAAACAGAAATTACATGAAAGAAGTAACTGCTATTTTAGAAGAAAATAAAAGTACGATATAATGACTACCGCCTAGCACATTATCTCTAATTCAGTAAATTTTGCCATGTGATAGAAACATGGTTTCTATTTTCCTATTTAAATTACACATACACGCACACATACATATTTCAAGGAGATTTTCGTTTATATTTTTACATTGTTTCCATGTAATAATTAGATTTCATTGTCATTATTACAACTAGGAGAAAAACTGCATAGGCCATCTTCAGGTCATTGATCAAGTTGAGAAAACATAATTAAGTAAAGTACAAAATATGCATCAAATTGTTTGGTTTAGAAGCTTTATTTTTTGATTAAATAAAATGGTATCCAACCATAGACTAACTAGAACTAATAATAATCATTGTATAGTATGTAAACAAACAAAAGTACTTTCTTATCAAAATCATGCTACTTATTTTACATACACAATGTTATTTAAATAATAATTTGCTCATGTTTCATACTGATATTTTCAATGTTTTATCTTAATCAGTTTAGTTTTCATATATTCTCCTCCTTTAAAATTTTGTAGAAATAAAAATAAATAAATTCAAACATCTATATAAATATTTCTTACATCCCAATTATCCAAAGTGATCTTTATTGATATAGATACCATAGTACTAATGAATATTTTTCTGTATAAAATTTTGAAATCTCTACTATAAACCTCAATTATTAATTTATTAATTTTGACGCAGCAGCGGATAACAAAAATGATGAAATTGTGAAAGTAGCAATCGATGGAATAGAAGATACCGAATGCCCAAATCCGTTGATCCAAAGATACCGGATTCTAGCTATCCCAAACACGTTGATCGCGCACGATACCGTGTTTAAAGATCTGCGATTCTTCGATGTTGATCAAGTGCACTTGATTCCACGAATCGACTTCAACAATCGTTGATTCGAGCGCACTCGAATACCGAAGGTGGAGATAGGAGATTACACTCAACTATCAATTTAATGAAAGCACAAAGCTAACAAACAAAAGTTTTTATTCAAAATCAATTTTTTTACAAATGACACCACCCCGATATTTATAGAGGTTACAAATCAACACGACTCAACATATTACAACACTTAGGTCGGCAACGACCTAACACAGACAACACTTAGGTCATGAACGACCTAACACTTATTACAACGACATAACAAATACAACACACACGACAAACAACATAACGACCTAAAACATTACAATATAACGCAATACAACAGATACAACATCACACTAGGTCGAGCGACCTAAAATACACAGCAGTGTCCTATCTTGAGCGACTTTAAAGAAATGCCTCCGGAAATCCTGCGACCTACTGAAGAAAGCTCGGCAGCGACTTAAGTTAGGTCGTTGGCGACCTAAGAAAATAGCAACACGCGACCTATCCATAAGCGACCTAAATTCAGTAGTTGCAAGGAAGAGACGCGGCATAAGATCGAGCGACTTATAATCAATGCGCCTTATCAAGCCTTGCGACCTAAACATGTAAGCGGCATAAGAAAATCAACTTCAACGACCTAAAGGCTGCACGACCTAAAATAGGTCGTTCGCGACTTATCATAGGTCGTTAGCTTATTTGAGCGACCTAAGGAACTTGGGTGATAAGAGTTTGGCTTTGACTCGCTAGGTCGTTCCAGCGACTTATCATATTGGGTTAGGTCGTTCCAACGACTTATCATATAACTCCTGATCTTCGTTAGGTCGCTGGGGCGACTTAAAGATGTTGCTAGGTCGCTGGAGCTCGGTAGAGTTAGGTCATAACTCGTCATTATGTCTCGTTCGACTTAAGGCATGTGGCTCGTTAGGTCGGAGCTTGTTAGGTCGAAGCTCGTTAGGTCGGAGCTTGTTAGGTCGAAGCTCGTTAGGTCGGAGCTTGTTAGGTCGGACTTCATAGCTCGTTTGTGACCTAAAATGGCGCGACTTAAAGAACAAAATGCTAGGTCGTAAATCAGGGGAGTTAGGTCGTTGGCGACCTAAGTCTTCATCATTCTGGGCTGCATCATCCTCCCCTGGTTGAAAAAAATCCGTCCTCGAATTTAAAAGCTCTTCTTCTTTGAAAAATTTGTGTTCATGGTACGGAATCAAATGTTTGAACGTTCTAAACCCCAACGCTTTAGGTTGCAGGTCTAATCCATCATCCTTCTCGTTAGGTCGTGAACGAACTAGGACCTTCGACCGAGATTGCGCGGCATCATCGACCTTTGATTGAAACGAATTTGTCCTGAATTCATTTTCTTTTCTTCTTCGAGACGCTGTCTTCCATTCATTATCTGGTTTGATGTGCCTCTGGTGATAACCACTCTGGTGATTAATCTTGTCTTGAATCTCTGATGATGCGGCTCGACATAAGAAACGCATTGCATAAAACAGACGTGGCATTAGACAGGCGGCATAAGGGAGTGACCTGAGGGAGATGACATATGACAAATTGTGGAATGAACTAAGCACGAGGTGCCATATCCAATTCATGTAGCACAGAACTTCATGAGAATAGTGTCGTATACTATATTGCTTGTGCCAATAGGAAGATGTGATAAAGAATCAAAACGTGTCGAAAATGTGAGACGTTATAAGGAAGTTTAAAATCACGGAACGACTTAGGAAATCATGACCGAAAAAGTGTGAGGTCTCATGCTCAGATTCTTGTCTTTCCTTATCTCGTTCGGGTGTGTCCTCATTTAGAATCTTCCCCTGTGTCGCATCAATTTCTCCTGACTGAAATGAATTCCCACTCGCTTCTCCTTCAACATGTTTATTTTCATGAAACGATTCCAAGCAATTGACGTTGCTAACATTAGCAGTGTGGACATGATCAGGCAATTCCAACTGACAATCACTCTCTTCATCCTGTCTTTTCAACTCTTCCTGTTCTTTCAGATTCTGAATATCATACGATCCCTGTAGTAGAATAACATTTGATACTAGTTCAGTGTGAGGTTGAATGCCCTTTAGTGGTGGTAACTCCTCGGGTAGTTCTTCAGGATATTCGTCTTTAGATTCATCGAATTCTGATCCAACTTCCTCAAATATATCAAGGTCTTCACTCGTTTCTTGCCCGATCAATATAAACAATTCATTACTACTTTTCACTTTTTCGACAGGCTCTTCAAAAAATACAAGACTAGTTTCTTCAGACAGTTCCTCAGAAAACTCATCCTCAAACTCTTCACACACTTCAACCTCTGCAGATGTCTCAAAATCAGAACTTTCCCCAGATTCAATCAACAATGATAATTCATCACTATCTTTCATTGTATTGACGAATTCTTCTAAAGATAATAAACTATATGATTCTGCTTTCTCTTCTTTTCACTTTCATTTTGTTCGGGCTCCTCGGAGATTATGGAATTAACATTTAGCGGCCTCTCGTCCATAAGCTCAGGTGTTAAACAAGAAATCTCCATCATCAAGTAATTTCCCTCAACTCCGAACACAATTTCTTCCTCCATACTATCGACATCCATTTTTGGTGGTGAAGAATAATCAATTTCTACGTCCCCATACTTTGACTCAATTTCTTCATCATCACCAAATTTCGGCAGTTGATAAAAGTCAAATTCAGCAGTCCTCCACAACAAGTTACATCCTTCAGCTTCCGACAAAACTCCTTCATCGTTGTCAAATTTAGGTGGTTGATAAAAGTCAAATTCAGCAGTCCTCCTCAACAAGTGACATCCTTCAGCTTCCGACAAAACTCCTTCATCGTTGTCAAATTTCGGTGGTAATTCTTCGAACGATTTGGTAGGACCAACCTCTTCAAATTCTTTTAACATTGGTTTAACCTCCTCGAGAGTTTTAAGCTCTTCACTTGCCTCATACCTAACCAACGAATCAACACTACCTTCCGTTTCTTCAACACTCTCACTGAAAGATAACGGACTAGTCGGTTCCTCTTCCTTTTCCGGTTCGCTTTCGGTAGAATCATCCACATCCTCGTTTTCCCATTCTTCGACAACTAATGCTTTCCTCTTGGGCTCCGTACATTCAATACTTCTATGGCCAGACTCCTGATAATGATAGCGCTTAATTCGGTCATCAACATTTGTCTTAGTGCTGCCATGTACAACTGGTTCGTTGACTCCCTTAGAAACATTTATACTGCAATTATCGCCTCTATTCTGATTGCTGGAGTTTGTAACCACACCCTTTCCTTGACTCCCTTGTCTCAACTTCTGCACTTGTTGGTTCACACGTGTTTGATAATTGTAAGGTAAGAAATTTGCCTTCATCATCCTTTTCATCTTATCCCACGTGACAGCTTTGGATTTCCCCATTCTCTTTCTGGTTGATTTAGTTTGTTGCCACCAATCCATAGCTCGTCCTTTCAATCTTGTAGCAACTGACTTAACTTGACGATCCTCAGACACGTTGTTGAGTTTAAAAATCTTTTCAACCTTTGATATCCAATCCAAGAATTCCTCTGCTTGTAGACCACCTCGGAATTCTGGAATCTCCCTATCCTTTCTGGATTCTCGTGTATGACCATTCTCTTCCACATTCCTACATCGATTTTGACCTTGACCTGAATATCGAAAATGAACACAATCACCATAACTATCTTCTTCAAAATTAGATGAGCTTCGATGTCGATTATGAACATTGACTCTTCTATGACCATGCACGTCCTCTCTACTTCTTCTTTCATAATCACAATATGGCTCATGCCCATAACTGCGATAAGCTCTTCTTTCTTCATTCTGATAATCATGATTGTCTCGAACTCCACGATCTCGATTTATCGCCAAAGATGATTCTCTTCTTTCTCTATCATAACGTGGCGATACTCTCCTTTGATTTCGATTCATATCTGACTTCATTCTCTCCACTCTCTCGAAACCCTTACTGAACCTTTCATCGATGCGTTGTTCCATATGTTCAGCATCTTCTCTCCCATACAAATCTGCAACCTTATGATAATGGTTAACAGTTCTCGGAGGCATGATCAAATCTTCAATAGATCCAAACACAAACTTCACTTTGATCCAAAAATTCTCGAATCAAACTTCCCCACTTGTTTGAAATCTCACGAACACCCCAAATAAACAAACAACTTAATTCGAACTCCAAAACTTCAAATCTCAAAATTGACGCCTAATGAACTTGAACAAATCTCTCACAAACTTGAACAAGTTCGCTTCTAGCTCACAACTTGACTCTACTCTTCTCCTTGGCTCGGCTGAAATTGAACAAGCACTTCTTCTCGGTCCAATAGGCTTGTCTTAGCTATGATTGGCTAAGTCTAGCTCTGATACCAAATGACGCAGCAGCGGATAACAAAAATGATGAAATTGTGAAAGTAGCAATCGATGGAATAGAAGATACCGAATGCCCAAATCCATTGATCCAAAGATACCGGATTCTAGCTATCCCAAACACGTTGATCGCGCACGATACCGTGTTTAAAGATCTGCGATTCTTCGACGTTGATCAAGCGCACTTGATTCCGCGAATCGGCTTCAACAATCGTTGATTCGAGCGCACTCGAATACCGAAGGTGGAGATAGGAGATTACACTCAACTACCAATTTAATGAAAGCACAAAGCTAACAAACAAAAGTTTTTATTCAAAACCAACTTTTTTACAAATGACACCACCCCGCTATTTATAGAGGTTACAACTCAACACGACTCAACATATTACAACACTTAGGTCGGCAACGACCTAACACAGACAACACTTAGGTCGTGAACGACCTAACACTTATTACAACGACATAACAAATACAACACACACGACAAACAACATAACGACCTAAAACATTACAATATAACGCAATACAACAGATACAACATCACACTAGGTCGAGCGACCTAAAATACACAGCAGTGTCCTATCTTGAGCGACTTTAAAGAGATAGCTTCGGAAATCCTGCGACCTACTGAAGAAAGCTCGGCAACGACTTAAGTTAGGTCGTTGGCGACCTAAGAAAATAGAAACACGTGACCTATCCATAAGCGACCTAAATTCAGTAGTTGCAAGGAAGAGACACGGCATAAGATCGAGCAACTTATAATCAATGCACCTTATCAAGCCTTGCGACCTAAACATGTAAGCGGCATAAGAAAATCAACTTCAGCGACCTAAAGGCTGCACGACCTAAAATAGGTCGTTCGCGACTTATCATAGGTCGTTAGCTTGTTTGAGCGACCTAAGGAACTTGGGTGATAAGAGTTTGGCTTTGACTCGCTAGGTCGTTCCAGCGACTTATCATATTGGGTTAGGTTGTTAGGTCGTTCCAACGACTTATCATATAACTCCTGATCTTTGTTAGGTCGCTGGAGCGACTTAAAGATGTTTCTAGGTCGTTGGAGCTTGGTAGAGTTAGGTCGTAACTCATCATTATGTCTCGTTCGACTTAAGGCATGTGGCTCGTTAGGTCGGAGCTTGTTAGGTCGAAGCTCGTTAGGTCGGAGCTTGTTAGGTCGGACTTCATAGCTCGTTTGCGACCTAAAATGGCGCGACTTAAAGAACAAAATGCTAGGTCGTAAATCAGGGGAGTTAGGTCGTTGGCGACCTAAGTCTTCATCAGTCTGGGCTGCATCAAATTTAAAACGATAAAAGAACCTAAAACATATGTTCATGTATAAAAAGGATTTGGAAATTTAATAGATAGTTAATGTCTCAAGCATACAGAGGGAAAATTCAGTGAAACAACACAATGAAATCTCCATATATAAGGAGCCCAAGTAGCACATTCCTTATATTTTAGTAATAGGAAGATATGATCCAGTTTCCAAAATATGCATTTTATCCTTTTTGTATGATTTCCATTGTTTGAATACAAATTGAATAATTATATTTTTTCCAAAATTTACTATTGAAGGAAAAAGGATTAGAGAAGTTTAAAAAAATAAACACTTCACTTTCGATCAATAAAGTATATTAAATCATAGTTTTCTAACTTTCTGCCTCTATATAAATAAAAAATGTTTCTTAAATGAAGACAGAAAAATATCCAGAAACATCAAACCATCATATTTTGTGTTGCTGATGTATGCCAGATAAAAATATTTATCCACAAAGAAAATGAAGTAGCATGCATAGATAATAGCTTTTTGAAAATTCTTATAGTTTCTACGTAAGAAGAATTACCCACATTCTAGTTTTAAGTAAATTTTAATCAACTCAAATAGTAAACTCAAACAAGCTAACCAATTATGAACTCAGTACATACAACATACTCAATAAACATAATCAAACTCAACTCAAACAACAAATTGAAAATAATTTGATTTTCAAATTACCTATCGAGAGCTGCAGAAGTTAAGCAGAGTTTGGAGTCATTACTTAAGAGGTAGTTAAGACGCTAGGGTTTTGAGCCAAAGTTGAAGTGAAGTCTGCAGAAACACACAAACATTAAAAAGCTGTTAATTAATCTCAATTTCCATCAACGGTACTAATTTATGAATCACAAATCCTAAAGAAATACACAAATTTTGCAAAAATAGAAAAAATACCCCTTGATTAATGTTATCCCGCCTTTGGCAAAGACATGATACCAGGAACTTAACCGGAAACCTAAGACAGTCCATCCCGAAGATCGGTTATACGCGGGCTCACTATGGATATCGATGAATTTTGTCCAAGTCCGGATCGAGCTACAATTGACAAGACATGACAAGCGAAGCTATGATAGCCAACATTCCAAATTTCAAGTCAATCCGAGTTCGTATGCTCAAGATATGATCGATGCAAGCCAAAGAAATCATCTCCATCACATCCATCATTTCGTATCGACCATGCCGTCTCCATCAATCCGCGTCCATCTATTCGTATCCATCAGAGGAATATGTTTTATTCATATCGATCTATTCGACTCCATCGGCAAACGAATTCCACTTCGTATCGATCAACAGTTGTCTTATTCATATCCATTGAGGATAGTCTTTTTTGTATCCATCAGGGAGCAGGCCCACTTCGAATCGATCGGCTACTGCCCATTTCGTATCCATCGACTGCAATACAAGTGTCTAGTTCGTGTCGATCAAACATCATACATACTTCATATCGATCAACCATAGGTCGATACGAAGTATACACTTCCCCTCGATACGAACAGACCCAAGCATTCGGTTGGTACGAAAATAACAGAGCAATCGATCGATACGAACATGACCAAATGCGATCGATACGAATAGAATAGGTAGTATCGATACGAACAAGGCAGTGCGACCGATCGATACGAACAGAATAATGCAGTCGATCTCTGCAAACGAGGCAACGTTCTTCGATACGAACAAGGCGCGAATAACAAAGCGACTCGATCAATGCGACATGAAAAGTGGATCGATCCGGAGTGTGTGCGCCACGTCAACCTACAAGCACGTGCCAGGATCGATTCGAATAGATCGATACGAAGGCATCGATTCGAATGCAACATCCCACCGAAGAACTCTAATTCGAATCGATTATAACTTGCAATCCACAAGTCCAAATGCTATGAAATTTTCACAGGAGCTTGCGTGCGAGCTAAGGAATGTTTATGCCAAGTTTTGACTCGATTGGGTAAAGTCCTGATCGATACGAAATCCATTCGTATCGATAACGGATCATGCCGAAACTTCATGCGATCGATTGCGTGGGGCCCACCCACGTGCCAGAAGAAGTCTCCCGATATCTGAGCGAGATATTTGCATCCTACGCCTATAAATAGAGCCCCAGGGCCTATAGAAAGAGGATCTATACTCGAATTTCACTACTGTAATCCATTGTAATCTGCTGTTATCCGCTGAAATCAGTTGTAATCATCAAAGAAACATCAATAAAGCCATCAATTTCATAGTGGACGTAGGCAATATGCCGAACCACTCTAAATTCCTGTGTTTCTGCGTATTTTTATGATTTGTTTTTGAAGTGTTTGTTAGATAATCCTCGTTTTCCATTTAATTTCTTCATTTTTATCTCTTCAAACTCTTCCGAAGAGTGTTGTGCCCAATTTTGGTACAAACACTTTGGTGCTTTCACTGAGAAAAACCCAGTTTTCTCCTGCTCTTTGGATCCGCTATCGATACCGGATTGCACAAATCCAAGAAGAAGATCTAGATCTAAAGCCTTAAAGCCCTTCCATCCTATTCATATTTGCATCAAATCTAGGAAAGGACTTCGTCAACTCATCATGGTGAGCACACGAACCGCTTCTACAGCTGCTGATCAGGAAGGACGGGATAGACAGAATCCCGTACAACTGCTTCCATCCAACCAGAATGCTGCCGGACCATCAGATCCGACCGGGCCTGTTACCAGGGAAGAATTCCAAATGCTTATGCAAGAGCTAACTCAGAGTCGTCAGCAACTTACTCAGCAACTCCGTGCTAACGCGGAATTGACCAATCAGCCGCAGCGCCAGCAGCGAAGGAGATCCAGGAGAGATCAAGCTTCTTATTCTTCCACGGAGAGTTCAGCCTCTTCCGATGATCATCACCGATCTACACGCCCACGGCTGGACGTAAGCTACACCTAGGCCACAGGACACCAACCTACCCTAAATCTTAGACAACCCAGGGCTGGACCATCCACCAGTCATCAGACTGGACCCTCCTCCCGAGGGGGTACCGTTCCTTACCATGTCACATGCAACCTCGCTACCACCACCACTACCGAACAAGGAGTTGATGCTAGAAATCAAGCTGATCCGCATCGTCGCCGACGAGAACACACTCCAGAACCTTATGTCCTTGAAAATCTTGAACCAAGGAGGCGAGACACGGACCATCGACCGTGTCCGGTCCAGCCTCGTATTGTGGAACCCGACCACACCTTGGCACAACATGCTCCAAATATCCAGATGCCATATATACCGATGATGATTCGTCAGATGATCCGTGAAAATCTGGGTCTCACTAATGACGACTGGGGGATTTCCCGGAGGCATACCCCTTTCACTGATGACATATTATATGCTGAATCACCTCGACGCTTCAGGATGCCAACTTTGCCAATTTATGAAGGAAATTCTGATCCCAATCAATACATCCTGAAGTATGAATGGCTAATGAATGCTGCGAGAGCTAATGATGCAGGTAAATGTCGTAGTTTCCCCGTTTCCTTAGGGGGCATTGCTACTATGTGGTTTACTCGTTTGCCGCCACGATCCATTTCTAATTTCGACCAAATGGCCACCAAGTTTGTTGAACAATTCTGTATGCACGTAGCGAGACCTAAAGATGTTAATACTCTGTCTAGTGTCACTCAAGCTCTCGGAGAGACACTCAGACGTTACTTGGAGCGAGTTCATGCTGCGTGTGCAGAAATAAGCAATCCCAATGATAACCCTATCTTGATGGCATTAACTAAGGGGATTGATCCTGATTCTGAATTCGGAAATTGGTTAGTTGGGAAGCCACCTGCGTCATTGGACCGTTTCTATTCCAAGGCAGCCCAATTATTGAGGAGGGAGGATGCGAAACAGTCTAGGAAGCAGGATGACGCAGGGCCCAGCATGGAAGGAATTCAAAGTAACATTGCAGTTAAACAATCCGGGGAGAGTTCCGGAAAAGTTCAGTTGAATATACAAAACAAACAGAACCAGCAGAGGGACAGTGGAAATCAAGATAAAAAATGAGATCAAAATCGTAGTCAACGATGTAGAGCTCCCATGTTCGACAAGTATACTCCATTGAATACGTCGTTAGAGAATGTGTATTTGCAGACCTGCAATACCATGCAGTATAAGAAACCTGCTCCGAAGCCGTCATCGGAAAGACAAATCCAAACAAGGATGTTTTGCAAATTTCATGAAAGTTATGGCCATAATACAAATGAGTGTCATCATTTGCAAGATCTCATTGAAAAGTTGATACGTAAACGAAAGTTGGATCAGTTTGTGTGGGCGCCGCAACCAGGAGGTGCGGGCCCATCGAATCAGAATCGTGCACCAAACCAGGAAAGGCAGGAAGAACCCGCTCGTACCGGTAGGAGGCTGGTGATAAACACTGTTAGTGGTGGTCCTCATCCAGCATACCGGAGCTGGAGGGAAATGGAGTCGTATGGCAGCTCTATTAGGCATGCAGACTTCGAGTGTTGTAATAATTTTGATGAAGGGGCTCCAGCCAAACAACAGAAGACGATGACTGATGACATCGTATTCCAGAATAGAGATGCTGACAAGGTCGAAGCCCCCACTATCGATCCACTGGTCATCTCAGCTCAAGTAGGCCCAGCCTAGATAAAGAGGATTTTGGTTGACAGTGGTAGCTCAGTGAATATTCTGTTTAAACGAGCTTATGATCAGATGAAGATGGAAACCAAAGATTTGAAACCTTGCCAATCCCAAATCCATGGCTTCAATGGAAGCGCTACTATGCCCGCCGGAGTAGTGGAACTACCAGTAGAGTTGGGGGTTGGAGAATGCCAGAGAGTCCGGATATTGCAATTTGTTGTGTTGGATATAGACTCTCCGTATAATGTTTTTTTGCTCCGACCGGCCCTCGATGAATTCAGGGAAGCTATCGCCCCTTGGTGTTTGACATTGAAATTCCCCACTGACAATGGTGTTGGAGTTGTTCAGGGGGATCAGGCTGCTGGACGAGCCTGTTACGTTGCCGAGCTACGGGACGCGCATCGAAAGGAGAAAGGAAAGGGCGTAGAGGAATCTCTCTGCGTCCGTTTTGCTGATAATTGACAATTAATGCCTGGGCCTAGGCCCGAGCACCCCAGCCAATTCCAAAGGGATCTTGACCCAAGAGAAACTTAAGGTGAAGGAGAATCTAAAGAAGATCAATATTCCCCGGCCGAACTGACGATCGATGTCCCAATTGACGATGATGATGATTCAAAGATGATAAAGATTGGATCTTAGCTAAGCCAGCAGACTCAAGAGGAATTGGTTGAGTTTCTACGGGCGAATCTTGACGTATTCGCCTTGACGCATTCTGATATGTGTGGGATCTCGCCGGACATCACGAGCCACACTTTGAATATTGACCCGCGGCATGTCCCGGTCAAACAGAAAAGGCATGGTATGGATCCAAAGAGATCTGCCGCCCTTAAAGAAGAGGTAGAAAAGCTTAAAACGAATGGGTTCATTCGAGATGCGCTATATCCCGAATGGGTGTCGAATCACGTGCTTGTCCGAAAATCAAACGGAAAATGGAGAACATGTGTCGATTACTCCGATCTGAATAAATCCTGTCCTAAAGACAGTTTCCCGTTTCCCAGAATTGAACAGCTCATAGACTCAACAGCTGGACATAAACTCTTATCCTTCATGGATGCGTATTCTGGCTACAATCAGATACCAATGCATTTACCTGATCAGGAACATACCAGCTTCGCAACCAATCTGGGACTTTACTGTTACAAAGTTATGCCATTCGGACTCAAGAATGTCGGGGCTACTTATCAATGATTGGTCAATCAGATGTTCGCCGATCAAATCGGGAAAACCATGGAAGTATATGTAGACGACATGCTTGTGAAGTCACAATTTTCCACTGACCATATCAAAGACCTGTAATCAATGTTCAACATACTTCGAGAATACAGAATGAAGCTCAACCCACTGAAATGTCACTTTGGAGTTGCATCCGGAAAATTCCTTGGGTTTATCATCAATGCTCGAGGAATCGAAGCTAATCCTGAAAAGATCTGGGCGATCAGAAATCTTAAAACCCCTAAAACTATAAAGCGAGCCCAGAGTCTCAATGGGAAAATAGCAGCACTGAGCAGGTTCATTTCAAAGTCCACTGACAAATGCATTCCCTTCTTCGATCTGATCCGAAAAGGAAAGCAAAACTTTGAATGGACCATGGAGTGTGAGGGCGCATTCCGAGCATTAATTCAACATCTATCCACACCACATATTCTGTCAAAACCTATTGATCATGAGAAGTTGTATGTTTACTTGGCGATATCAAAAAACGCAATCAGCGCTGCCTTAATTCGGGAAGAAGACAGGATACAGAAGCTAGTATATTACATCAGCAAACGATTGACTGGAGCTGAAAGGAATTATCCGAAACTAGAGAAGCTGGCTTATTGTCTTGTTATTGCATCAAGGAAGCTCCGCCCATATTTCCAGGCCCATCCTATTATTGTTTACACCGACCAGCCGTTACGACATGTCCTTACACAGCCTAAGACGTCTGGTAGGTTACTCAAGTGGAATATCGAACTGAGCCAGTTTGATATTACTTATACTCCAAGGCGAGCCATTCAAGGACAAGTCCTAGCCGATTTCATAGCTGAATTTACCATCCCAGAAGACTTGCCCGAAACCAGTGAATCTCCCGAATACATCTGGAAGCTGTACACTGATGGTGCATCGAACGACCGGTGCTCGGGTGTTGGGGTTGTACTTGAAACCCCCCCAAGGCCGATCTATATGTTATGCTTTGAAGTTCGATTTTCGTGCAACCAATAATGAAGCTGAATATGAAGCCCTCTTAGCTGGATTGAAACTTGCTAGAGATTTGAGAATTATCGCTGTGGAAATTTATTGTGATTCACAATTAGTTGTGTGTCAAGTTTGGGGAGAATATCAAGCGAGAGATCGAAGACTGGCTTCTTACTTAGCTCAGGTTCAGGAAATACTGAATCAGTTTGATTATTATGCCATTTATTGTATACCTCGAGAACTCAATCAGAAAGCTGATTCATTGGCAAAGTTAGCCAGCACAGGTGAAGCGCAGTAAATGGGACTCGTTCCTGTAGAGACGTTATCTTCCCCAAGTATTGACCGGGCAGAAACAGATTGGGTATGTGAAGTCGCTCCCGATAAGGAATCGTGGATGACTCCATTCAGAAATTACCTTGAACATGGAATCTTGCCGGAGCGCAGGAGTGAAAGAAGACAAGTCCTTTGGAAGGCTTCACGATTCACCATCCAGAATGGAGTCATGTACAGAAGAGGGTACCCTGTTCCTTTACTCCGGTGTATCGTTCACGATGAAATTAAACGAGTATTACACGATGTACACGAGGGAGAATGTGGCGATCACACCGAGGGGCAAGCACTCGCCAAGAAAGTACTTCGATACGGATATTATTGGCCGATTGTAAATCATGATGCGTCGGATTATGCCAAGAAATGTGATAAATGTCAAAAGCATGCCCAAATTCCTAGAGCCCCACCTACCGAGATAACTCAAATGGTCAGCCCATGGCCGTTTGCAGTATGGGGCATCGACATCATTGGTTCTCTGCCTCTGGCAAAAGGTGGCGTGAAGTACGCACTCGTCGCAGTTGATTACTTTACAAAGTGGGCTGAAGCTGAACCTCTTGCTACCATAACGGCGAAAAAAGTGATCAACTTTGTAGTCCGCAACATTATCTGTCAATTCGGTCTCCCATACACCATTATCACTGATACGGAACCCAGTTCGACAGTATTGAATTTAAAGATTTCTGCTAACGGTTTCGCATTCAAAAGAAATTCTTTGCAGTTGCGCACCCACAAGCGAATGGATAGGTCGAAGCGGTCAATAAAGTTATAAAGTCCATTCTGAAGAAACGACTGGAAAAGGCCGGGGCAAATGGGTTGATGAACTTCCTATGGCCTTATGGGCCTACCGTACAACCCATAAGTCCGCAACCGGTCATACTCCATTCTCTCTTTCTTATGGTTCAGAAGTTGTTATTCCAGTCGAATTAGAAGTACCTTCTCATCGTGTTACATACTATGATCCGAAGACAAATGCTATATTACTTGCTGAATCTCTCGATTTATTGGATGAGAAGCGTGAAGAGGCTGATTTGAGGGCAGCCGCATATCGGAGTCGAGTCGCCTGATTATACAATGCCAAGGTCCGACCCCGAACCTTTGAAATTGGTGATCTCGTACTCAAAAGAATTTATCTGGTCCCTTCGCATATGAAGCCAACTTGGGAAGGACCATATGTTATTGAACGAAAGCTCGGAGATGGCACATTCAAATTATCGACCGTCGACGGTCTCACTCTTCCGAGAGCCTGGAACAGCGAGAGTCTTCGTCGCTACTACACATAACAGGCTCTGTTTATTCATTCAGTTTATTTTTTATTTGCAATTTGTTTCTGTGTTTCGAGATTAGAATTTGTAATAAGGCAACTGACTTCGCCATATTTTCTTATTTCAGCAATAAAATGCAATCTCTTCGAGCCAGAGCTGTGATTTACTTGAAATACTTCATATGATCATCACTATGCACAGAGAGCAAAGTTCCATCATACGGTGGGATTTATTCAAATAGGGAGTGACTGTGATGCAACCGGTCACTCGCTAAGTGAAACCCGAGCTCGGGGACAAGCCATCACACCAAAGTCAAAAAAGGATTGATAGACGACAATCCTTCACCTAACTCCAGATTCCCAGAGTGCGAACTGGAGTGCAAACTTACAAATATGTTTTCGAAGAGGGTGGATCTGTCCACCTAACGACTTCGCCTGTATCTGAACCAAGTTTAAGGAGGGTGGACCCATCCATCTAACGACCTCACTTGTTAACTCAGGGTGGATGTGATCCGACCATCCATGATCCTGATACACCTTTCGCTCCCAGAGTGCGAGCGAAATCCAAAAACATACAACAGATGTGACTGGCCGTCTGTTTACCAACTCCGAATTCCCAAAGCACGAATCGGAGTATAAACATTAACTCCAAATTCCCAGAGTGCGAATTGGAGTATAAACATCAACTCCAAGTTCCCAGAGTGCGAATTGGAGTATAAACACCAACTCCGAACTCCCAGAGGGCGAGTCAAAGTATAAATGTCGACTCCAAGTCCCCAGAGCGCGGACATATAACTAAAACTTAAACCGGCGTAACCAACCGCCAGTAAACAAATTTAAATCCCCGGAGTGCGGATGTGATCATCGATAATCAAACGAGTGTGGTTGAACCACTCAATCTCCGCTTATCTCAAACACCCACTCAGTGGCACTAAACTCAACATATTATAAGTGAGATGCAATCGCTGGCTGATATTCTACAACTCATCCCCAAGGCTGGGGAGTAGAACTTAAGTGTCGAACATTGACTGAAGCAATGCGACATCAAAGTTCGACTCACTTCCCGATCATGAATCGTGTCCGCAATTTCTGAACCTGACAAATAAAGACAAACTTGACTCAGAAGCTGAAACTTCATAAGTGCACTTCAAATATTGAAACACTTAAGTAAATGCACAATAACTGAGAAGAAGCCGAAAAAGAAGAGTTTCATTTCTATTGTCTATGAAAGAAATTCATGTACAAGTTTATTCCAAAAAATTCCTACTAGCGGGGCCTAACCCGCATCTACACACGGCCTACGAAAGAAAAACAAAAGTAGATTCCTATCTATCTACTAAAAATAAACCGAAGAAGTATGTCTACTCTTTTTTCTTTTTCGGCTTCCTTTTTGGTATTGACCTATTGGAGCTTCCACTTGTTTTTCTTTTTGAGCCTTTACTTTTTGGCGGCTGATCCCCAGGAGGGGGCATGATATCAACTTCCTCATCCAAGCTCAAGTGCACGGGAATGTTCCCTGAAGGCGGAGTCGGAGGAACTGGATCGACTATAGGAGGCGGGATAGGCTCGCTGGTGTCAATAACTATACCACCGGGCGATATCATCCTTAGTGGAGCTAGACCAGGTGCCGCCATCCCACCTCCAAAACTACCGTCATGAGCCCCTGCCTCCATTTCAGCGTCAATTTCGGCCAATATTTCTTCTTCGCGGGTTGCTTGAGCCTCACTAGGAGCATCAGTTGTAGGCATTGAAGAGCCGGCAACGGGTGCGCTTCCACCCATAACGAATGGTAGGTCCGCAAAAGGATCTCTATGATGACCAAGGAGTTCCTCCATCATCTGCTCATAAAAAATAAGCGTGGTTCCTTGCATTCCATCAAGTGGCGCAGTTGTAGTTATGGCAGTCGCTTCGGTGACAATAGTCTCCTGCGTTTGGTGTGATTCTTGAGTTGCAGGAGGCACAATCGGTGTGACTTTGGTTACTGGACAAAAGAAAAGGAAGACTGTTAGTAAACAAATCGAATAAAGCTCTTGATCTTGAACAAGTATGAAGAATGTTCGGAGTACCTTCCTCAGTTTGGCTTGCAGATGGCTGAACGACTTCGGCAACTTGCTCTATAGCCGGAGATATTTGTGGCTGATCCGGATTGTAGGCAGGAACAGCTTGGGGATCAACCACAGGTGAACGTTCAAGACGGGTTGACACAGGAATTTCAAGACTTGCATCGTGATGTTCAACTCCTGAGCCTTCTCCCACTTCTAAGTGCTGGGTGCCAAGCCTCTCCTTCTCGTGCAGAATCATCGAGTCGTAAAGAATCTTTCGTTGATCTTCACTTAGCAAACGATTCTCGAGCTCAAACTCGTCGACTGACTCACCTAGATGCACTGCCTTCTCCTCCTCAACCAATCGACCCCAGGCGTTGTGTAAATATGTCGGGTAGTCGTCGAGCCAGGCTAGGCCTCTGTGCCTCAGCACGTTAGCATTGTAAACAACAAGGAGATCTTCAATATCGGCTTCTAGCCTGGACTCAGCCGATTTCACCTCCTCCTCAACCTTAGCCTCCAACTCGCGGACCTTAGCCATGGCCGCATCACGTTCACCCCGAAGCAGAACAGCCTGTTCGCATGCCTCCTGGGCTATGTTGTTCGCGTCGTCCCTTTCCTTGGCAACTTCGGAAAATTTAGCTTTTAGTTTGCCAAGTTCTCTCAGGGCAACGTCCCGTTCGACGGTGACTGTAGTATTTCGATGGCCCATCTCTTCCACCAAGGCAACATGTGTTTGCCTCAATCTCTCCATCGTCACATTCACCTCGTCGGCTTTTTTGGTGGCCTCAATTTCAGATTTCCGAGAAGATTAGCCTCGGTATTGAGAACTTGGATGATTCGGTCCCTTTGAGCGAGTTCAGACTCCATCTTTTCAATTGCTTTAGCTCGCTCAAAGGCCACCTTTGAAGCTTTTTCTGCGGCCTTCATCCACTCTCTATATTAGGCGTATATGTCATGAATGTAATCATGCATTGTTTTTTCAGCCTCCGAAGGGATTCTCTTTAGGTGAGGGGGTAAGATGTAGCTGTCAAAGCAAATGTTTGGGAAATTTTTTTAAGTTAGGCAATCTTTATTGCACCTTCCCCCATGGGCTCGGTTATGACCTGCTCTGTAATTATGGTGGCCATAGTTTTAGCTCTCTGGCGGTGAGTTTCGAGCCTAGAAATTTGAGAAGACGGTCTGTGTCACGGAGGCTCTGATGGATGTGAAGCGTGAACAGGAGGTGGTGAGGGGATTCTAGGAGGTGGAGAACGGGACATAGATCGGTATCTATAGTCTCTATCCCTATCCCGCTCGTATCTTTCTTGATTGGAGTACCCGTGATCGCGGTCTCTATCTGAATCTCTCATGCGGGACTCGTAGTAAGTGGAGGATTTTCGAGCCGAACGGAGGCTCCCTAACATCGATCCTCTCCCAGACACCGTACCTGTAAGCGAGAAACGAAAGAAAAGTTAGTGATCTCTTGAATTGAACAATTTATGATCGGAAATCGTGTAGTGCCGTGAAGTGTATGTATGTGCAACCCCCCGACCAACCGGAAATGTCGGCCGCACTTATAGCAAGCAACTCGCTCAGATCAAGAGCACTGTCAAGCTCCTCCAACCCGGTGTCATGTTGAAACGACACATAATCTAGAATCGGAATATCAGCAAGCCCTTCGAAAGGATTTTCTACTTGCGGGGGAGGAGCCTCTGAAATTCTAATTCCAAGAACAGGCAAAGACACAACCACAGATTTCAATCTCATGGATTTAGAACGCTTGTGAGCAACTGCCTTGCCTTTTCTCCTTCCTCCCGAGCCCTGAAAACCGCTAGAAGGCCCGGCTATAAGCTCGTCATCAGTAGGTGTTCTTTCTGAATCAACCCCTTCAACTATTACGACACCGGGTGTTTTGCGTTTCACCCGCTTCTTCGAGACTGCACTCAATGTCCCTTCAAGCCTTATGCTTTGATTCCGCTCAATCAGCCTGACGATTCTCATATTCCTGTCGGTTAGAACCGAATCAATGTCCTTTATTTCACTCGGAACTTCTTGAAGGACCCTTACTATCTCTTTGAAATACCCGCCTTCAGGTCATGAAATTGCGGCTGTAAAAAGAAAAGAAGATCTCAGTTTATATAAACTACTATCATTTGGATAACTCTTGAAGAATACGGTAACACTTACGTCTGATTAGCCATTGGCTGGCAAATCCTGGGGGGCACCGGACGTAGAACCATTTTGTTTTAAAGTAACTCAGCCTCGTCCAGGATCCGGTTACCGCTTGGCAATTCCTGTCCGCCTCCGGGAATGTAAAAGACGGACTATCTCCCCTACTCTTGAAGTTAAAAAGATATCTAGTTTCTGTTGGAGCCGGTGGCCAAAAGAGATGCTCCATGAATACAATAAATAAGCTGTTCAACAGAGCATATCCATTCGGATGTAGTTGCGATGGAGCAATGCCGAGGAAAGACAACACTTCCCTAATATATTGGTTAAAAGGCGAAAGTGTTCCTACTGCGCACACATGGCGATTGAAGGCAGTAAACCCCTCTGGGGAGCGTGCGGTCTATCATTTGGTCCTGGTAAAAGAACATCGTCCAATGACAAACCGTGCCTTAGGCAAATGCGTCCCAACATGTCTTCAGAGACATTGGACGGTACAGAATCTTGGGGATTACAAATGAACGTAGCATCAGGCAGCTCGTCCGGAGCTGGATCTATAACTTCGGCCGTGATGGCCGGTATCTCTAGGAAAAAAGGGGATGAACTCTGAAGCTCCTGTTGTTGAGAACTTGTGGATTCCATAGCTAATCAACCTATTAAAAACCATCATTAGATGATAATAAGCCCGTATGTTCCCCGGTGTGAAGTGTGTGAATGTGTTGTGTAGTGCAGTGCTACATAATACTTGAGAAATTCTACAGAGGTTGAGTAAATATTCAAACGACGAGACTTCAGAATTCAACGAAAGTGACCGTCATCGCTGACCGTCACAACCGTGTCATCCAGGTTTAGAGACCGATCCGAGCTAAAGTTTATTAAAGTTTTGTTAAGTTAGAGTCTCATCGATGAGCTTCGAAAGGCAATCAAGTGTGTAGAGAAACGGTCAAGTCCAGGATGAAGCTCGTCGGAGTCAGGTTCTCAAATGTGCAAGAGGTTTCAGGTTAATTAAGGTTCAACTTGCATCGGTCGTAAAAAACCCTAGTTTGAATCGATCAGTTTCGTATCCATCGGGATACAAGTTCGCATCAATCAAGTGAGTTGCTTTCGTATCGATCTCCTGGCACCTAGTTCGTATCGATCGGGAACGTCAGATTTCGTATCGATCAAATACAACCCCTTCGTATCGATCATCAAGTCCGAAGCATTCGTATCGATCACCTCGAATCGGTACGAAACTCCATCATTAGTTGCTACGAAGACTTCCATTTCATCAACTCGAAGTCCTATGATCCAGATCGATTCGAACGATCCATCACCCCTCCATCATCGATACAAAAGCAGAACTCATCCATATCCATGCAGATCCTTCGTATCCCTCTGCCTTTCTTCTTCCCCAAACTGCTCAAACACCATGGCAGTTTTCTTTGAATTCGCTCCGGCCACCCACGACCACCGCATCACCAAAATCAGTCACAAAGGCATGTCAAATGGCATAAGAATTCGAGTCTCATCGTTCAAAGTCGATTGATATAGGTTAATTACCTAATTAGAATAGGTGATTCAGGGAAGTAATGGGTTGATAGGTTCGGAGACGAGGGTTTTCTTTTCTCGAACACTTGAGCGATTCGAAGACAGTGACGGATGGCCAAGTTCGAGCCGAAGGCAAGATTCTATCTTTGAGTTTTTCAGTCGATACGAAGGTTACAGGAATACTGGGCAAGTAAAAAAAAATTCTAAGTATGAAATGGTATTTATATGGACCCAAAGGAAAAGGACAATTCGACTCCCGGTCATTCCAGTCGGTTCCAGCATGTCTCACGTTGCATCGATACGAATTTGTTATTCGTATCCAACAGCCCAGGCTTCATCAATATGAACTGCACTGATCGAAACTATCAAGTCGCAGCCTACGAAGGCTCATATCCATCGATACGAGTTAGTTATTTGTGTCCCTCGACTTAAGCCTCATCGATACGAAAAGAACAGCCATACTGCCCTGGAATCATGCGCCTTCATCGATACAAACTGCTCTGTTCTTATCCATCAGCACACGACCCATGAAGGCTCGTATCCATCGATACGAATAACACCCAAATAACTGACTGGACTATTCGTATCCATCTTAAGTCCTTCGATACGAAGAGAAACTCGACAAGTGACAAAGGCAAAGCTCGCACGATCTGTTCGAATCCATAAAAATGCATCGATGCAAAAGGAACGTCAAGACTACACTAGTGCAGCATGGTTCCATCGATGCGAAACACTTGTTCGTATCTACTATTTTCGACTCCATCCAAGACTGATCGGTACGAATTGCACAGTTTGTATCCATCACTTTGAAAGTTGCAGGAGTCCACATCCATCAATGCGAATTACGACAATACGAGAATAATTTTACGATCTTTCACATCGATCCAGGAGAGGATCAATACGAAGGAACATTCCAAAACAACCATTAAGTGTTGTTACAACTTGAATTTCACATCGATTCAGGAGAAGAACGATGCAGAATTCGATACAAGGGAACGGACAACGACTCGTGAACGTGCGACGTTAACGAGAGTCAGGTTAACCTATATGCATGTATGCCGAACTAATATTCAATTTTCAAATATCACATGGATTGGATATTCGCTTGATGACAGTTACAACAACGAAACAAATAATCGCTATCATACAGTAATCAGTTACAACAGTACACGATACAGCGGTTAGCATTCAACAATTCATACTATTGAAAAGTCAGTCAAGGATTACACCTTTCGACGAGAGAACGGCAATCGTTGGACAAGTCAGATGGAACTATTCAGAATGAAGGCTGCAGCTTTTCAAAGCACGTCGTGTTCTCACAAGACGTACTTTGAGGGGAAAATGTTATCTCGCCTTTTGGAAAAGCCGTGATACCAGGAACTTAACCGGAAACCTAAGACAGTCCATCCCGAAGATCGGTTATACGCGGGCTCACCATGGATATCGATGAATTTTGTCGAAGTCCAGATCGAGCTACAATTGACAAGACATGACAAGCAAAGCTATGATAGCCAATGTTCTAAATTTCAAGTCAATCCGAGTTTGTATGCCAAGATATGATCGATGCAAGCCAAAGAAATCATCTCCATTGCATCCATCATTTCTTATCGATCAGGCCGTCTCCATCAATTCGCATCCATCTATTCGTATCCATCAGAGGAATATGTTTTATTCGTATCGATCTATTCGACTCCATCGTCAAACGAATTCCACTTCGTATCGATCAATAGTTGTCTTATTCGTATCCATTGAGGATAGTCTTTTTCGTATCCATCAGGGAGCAGGCCCACTTCGAATCGATCGGCTATTGCCCATTTCGTATCCATCGACTGCAATACAAGTGTCTAGTTCGTGATACATACTTCGTATCGATCAACCACGGGTCGATACGAAGTATACACTTCCCCTCGATATGAATAGACCCAAGCATTCGGTTGGTACAAAAATAACAGAGCAATCGATCGATACGAATAGGACCAAATGCGATTGATACGAACAGAATAGGTAGTATCGATACAAACAAGGCAGCGCGACCGATCGATACGAACAGAACAATGCAGTCGATCGCTGCGAACGAGGCAACGTTCTTCGATACGAACAAGGCGCGACAACGGAACGACTCGATCAATGCGACGCGAAAAGTGGATCGATCCGGAGTGTGCACGCCACGTCAACCTGCAAGCACGTGCCAGGATCGATTTGAATTGATCGATACGAAGGCATCGATTCGAACGCAACAGCCCACCGAAGAACTCCAATTCGAATCGATCATAACTTGCAATCCACAAGTCCAAATGCTATGAAATTTTCACAGGAGCTTGCGTGCGAGCTAAGGAATGTTCATGCCAAGTTTCGACTCGATTGGGTAAAGTCCTGATCGATACGAAATCCATTCGTATCGATAACGGATCGGGCCGAAACTTCATGGGATCGATC
Source organism: Allium fistulosum (assembly GCA_030737815.1). Lineage (NCBI taxonomy): Eukaryota > Viridiplantae > Streptophyta > Magnoliopsida > Asparagales > Amaryllidaceae > Allium > Allium fistulosum. The sequence goes on from CM060908.1 coordinate 206,230,175, forward strand.
GCGTGGGCCCACCCACGTGCCAGAAGAAGTATTCCGAGATATGAGCGAGATATTTGCATCCTACGCCTATAAATAGAGCCTCAGGGCCTACAGAAAGAGGATCTTTTGGCTCTTTGACGTCCAGACTCTGCCGGAAACACTTTTGCACTTCATAGCTGCTGCTATACTCGAATTTCACTACTGTAATCCATTGTAATCTGCTATTATCCGCTGAAATCGGTTGTAATCATCAAAGAAACATAAATAAAGTCATCAATTTCATAGTGGACGTAGGTAATACGCCGAACCACTCTAAATTCTTGTGTTTCTACGTATTTTTATGATTTGTTTTTGAAGTGTTTGTTAGATAATCCTCTTTTTCCGTTTAATTTCTTCATTTTTATCTCTTCAAACTCTTCCGAAGAGTGTTGTGCCCAATTTTGGTACAAACAATTACAATTCGAAGATGTGAGAGATGACTTTTCCGCAATCGGTGATAACTACGGTCGTGTAATAATCGTGGAAAAGAGGGGGAAATAGGTTTTTATTGGGAGGTAGAAAGAATTCATTTGCGCATGTTGCTAATTTTAGGGCAGATCTATGAATTTGTGAAGCAGAAATGGAATGAGTCAGAATGATATCTGCAAATTTTAGGGTGAGATCGATATTATCGATTTTAGGGTGAGATCGATATTATCGTTTGTTAATAGGTAATAGTGGTATACATGGCATATAGTATATATTATTTGACAATCATTTTATTTTATTAGGTAGACTAATAAATTTGTTGCTAATTACATAATTAAGATATATTGTTTCCAATGAAATATAATGGACACCTAACAATTAAATGTATAAAATGGTAATGTATATTATTTCATACCCTTAAAATTAAGATATCAATAATAAGTTTCATGATTTTATATATAAGTTACATCATGTGTGGTCAATTTTAATAGTATTCACTTTAGATTAAACAATTTAAATTAAACAATTCAAATTAAACATAAAATTTAAATCTCAAAATTCTGCACTAAAATTATTAGCATGTCGTACTAAATTCTTCTCTATCGTTTGCTCAAATTAAATCTAGTTCAAATTTAACATTGATATACTAATAGTTTTACATTTTAATAATCAAAAATCAAATTCAAATTGGTCAAGAACCTCTACCTCATCTAGTTAGCGGTATAACGGTCTATACTAAGTTCTAGAGGTCATGGATCCACACCTTTGAAACACAGAATGAGTGCACTGCTTAAATAAATACCAATCTTACTATATAAAAAATTAATTTAATTTTTTTTATATAGACGATTAAACAACATTCCATTTAAAGTAGTAGAATTTGAGTATAATCTAAAATTTAAAATTTGCAAATGTGAATTAGGAGAATTCAATAAATTTAATTTGAAATTTAAAATTTGCAGATGTGAATCAGAAGAATTTCAAAACTTACTTTATTTACTGCATGAGAGAGAGTTGATTAAATGAGATTAATGTTTTTTTATTTAGAAATTAGGTAGTTTTGTAATATGACTGGTGTATATTAAGTAAAATGTAATGTACATGATTTTTGAAAATAAATCGACATATGTATAGTAATTTACGGAGTATGAATACAATTTGTCCAGTTCTTTTTGGAAATTGTTAACTTAACTATCAGTTTAGCTAATAGCAAGAAAAATTAGTGCTACTATATACACTCACTTTCTTCTTCAATCACCAACGTCTTCTCTCGCCCACCGATATTGTGTAATATATTTTTCTCCCCTTTTACAAACATCATTCATTATCTTAATTTTTCAAAAAAAAACTCCGATGTACTTCTCTAAAATTACAATAAACTTGAATTTTGATTAGAAAATTGTAGTTAATTCAGTAGTCTTTAATCTTAATATATAAGAATTTAAGATAATTTCATTGGAAATATCTTTCAAAACAATAAGAACTAAAGATATAGCATGGATGACCTAAAAAGAAAAAATTGTTCAAGTTGGTAGATAAATTCGAAGTGGGACACAAGTTTGTAGAAATTCAAGGGTAATGTTACTGACACTTCAAATATGATATGAAGGGGTCATTTTAAAAAAAAGTTTTTTTACTATGAGTAGTACTAATGAAAATAGCCCCCTCATAATGTTAAATTATAAGTTGACCAATCTACCATTTTATTTTTTACCCTAACTCTGGTAACCTTTAGTAATCTTCTTCTTTAATCTATAATTCAAATCAATAGTCTATAATCCACGGAGCAATCAAACCTAGATGAAATTAATCAAAATGGGAAAAATATAGATTAATTCTTACCGAAGAAAGTGTACATGATGTAGAATTTGCTCAACAAATCATTGAGGAGGTATTTTTTTTGGATTTTTGCATAGGGTTTATGTGTAGGGTTTAATCGGAGGGCTCGAGTTACATAATAGAAATGACATAGCGTTATCGTTGTGAATTTGAAAATTCGAAGGTGTCATGCCGCAATAAATTGTATAATTCGATTGAACCTTGCCAAAATTTAATCGTGGCTTAATCGAGCTACTAATATACAACGATAGGGTGTTGTCATTTTATACATTAAAAATCAAAGGGGTCATGCCAAAATAAATTCTGTATTTCGGCTGATCCCTGCCAAATTCTTTTTTTCCCTGGCTAAGTTCGAATTATTTTTTTGAACAGAGATCCAAACAAGAATGTGAGAATGAAACAAATGAAGGGGACGATTGCAATGAATTTGAAAACGATGATGGCAACGACAATCAAAATGAGAAAGTCGACACGTCGCCTTTGGATTCCCCGATTTAACTTCTTATTTCACCACCGATATGGTACGATAAAATCTTTTAATTTTATCTACGTAGTTGATTTGTTTTGAGTTATGTTGTTTGTTTATGATGCAGGTTTTTGACTCAAAGGAAATTATTCGAGATTGGTGCATGGATCGCGGGCTCATCGTAAATTATATTGTTGTGACAAAAAGAACGGGAATGAGAAATTTGCAAGCTAATGGAAAACAATCGTGGATGGTTCTAGTATGCGAAAGAAGTGGGGAGTGTATTGATCACGAGGCAAAGAATTATGTGCCAAAAACCTGACAAAAACGGAGAAGAACGGATAGTAAAAAAATGCGGTTGTTCATTTGAGTTAAGCGCACGTTGTACAAATGATGGAACATGGATATTGACTGTCAAGCAGTGTTTTGAAAACCAGTCGCGGTTCGACCGTGAAAAACCGTGGGCCGTGGAGGCAGCCGGTCCAGAGCCCAATCGGGCCTTCCATGTGCAGAAACCGTAGGTTGAACCGTGAAATTTAGGTTAAACTGCTAGAAGGAAATGCATTTGAACAATCCCTGCCTCTCTCTCTTCTCAAATCACGTAATTTTTCTTCAGCTTAAAAAATATGACAAACCCTAAGTCGCAACCTGATGCCTTATTGCGCAACTGTTCCTTTCTCTGCTTACTTATTTATCCACTGCCGCAACCTGACGCCTCCAGTTCTATCGCAACCTGCTGCCTCCAATTCCATTGCAACCCAGTGCAACGACCTCTGTCATAGCCTGCTTTGCTGACAAGATTAGGTAATTGGGTGTTTGAAATTGCTTTGATTTTGAAATAGGCAGTGATTTCAGATATTGAATTGAAAAGGGGTGTTCGATGAATTATTTGGTACAATTTTTCATTGTTTGAAATGGGTGAATTGAACAATACGAATGTTGAATATAGGAATTTCGAGATGAATAATGAAATACAGTATTATAGCAATTGAATGATGAATTGTAGCAACTTTGTATTACAGCAGTGATGAATTATTATATTGCAGTGGTGAATTTGTATTGCAGCCTCCCTTTCAACTATTATATGTTACTTTTATGTATGTTTCAGTTTAGAACAAAACTGTAGTGTTGAATTTATATTATTTTGATAGTATATGTAGTTTTCAACTATTGTATATGTGAATCATTATCAATTTGTATGTGTTTATAATTATGTTATACATATATGAGATATGTTGTGCTCTTAGAAATGATATTTTATTCATTTTATGAAATGAGTGAATGTCATATATCAAGAAACTTTGTCAATAATATACATTTTAAATGTATAGATTGTTAAAAAAACGCACGGTTCCGACGGTCCAACCGGTTCAACCTTCGGAACCTTGAACCTTGAGATGCCACGGTCAGACTGGCGGTTTGGTTCTCAAAACATTGCTGTCAAGAATGGACGCCACAATCACATGCTTCCGAAGGTATTAACTGGACATCTGTATGTGGCAAGGCTAAAAGATCACAAGGCTAAAAGATCACAAGGCTAAAAGATCACGAAGTTAAGATTGTTGAAACAATGCAAATAGTGGAGTTATGCCTCGAAATATTTTAACGTTTATTAAAATTGGTAACCCGGAGAACCAGTCAATAATAAAAATGCTTACAATGCAAAAGTGAAACTTAAAGTACAAAATACAGAAGGTAAATCAGTTATGCAGCAGTTTATGAAATTGTCTTGTAGTTATCATTATTCAGTGCAACATAGAGTCGATCGTATAACCAATGAAGTTTCTAACTTATTCTTTAGTCATCCTAGATGTGTTATTCTTGCGCAATGTTTTCATCAATATTGATTTTGGATTGCATGTTAAAGACAAATCGATTTAAGTTACCGTGTTTGGATATGGTGTCGCAAACATCAACAGGAGGCATCCTTTATTGTTGCACTCGCTTTTATAAGTCGTGAGACAATGTAATCATATATGTGGGCTCTTGAATGTGTATGAAAGTGTTATAGAGATAAAGAAATTCCAGGTGATATCATAACGAATGCCGAAATTTCTCTTACAAATGCATTAGCTAGTGTATTTCCAACCGCACGTCATATTCTATGTGCGTGGTATATTTCGAAGAATGATCAAGCGATTTGTAAACCCAATTTTATAAAAAAGAAACGAGTATTAATTAAGGATAAAGAGGTAGTGTTAGAGGACGAGGAAGGGAAAGAGGAGTATGAACTTTTTTGGGATGGTTGGATTGATGTGTTAAACTCATTGTCCGAAGAAGAGTACCATCAAAACTTAAACTCGTTTCATGATGTATGGCTTGTGAAACAAAAGAAATCAGCCACGTATGTCATGAAAAATCAGTCCTATTTCCTACCTTCCTCCTCACTCACACTACTATTATTTTCACAATTATTGCTTTTCAATGTTTTCGACATTTAGATGGTAATAACTATAATTAGCATTCAATGGGGTATAGTAAACAATCAACGGGGTATTATAACAACTAGAATAACAAATTAACCCTAATTTAACAAATCAAAATTAATTAGGGTTTAGGAATAAAACTAGATTAGAGATTGATGAAGGGCCTAGGCTTGTCGAGAGTGGAGAATGATGAAGTTGGAGATGATTGGGGAAGCGCAGGGGCTGTCTGACAATGGGGAGGAGGTGATGGAGTTAGAGATTTGGTGAATTTGGGGGGAAAAGAGATAATGAATCAGGTCTCGGCTTGTTGCCTGTATATATGTTTTTTTTCGACGGCCGCTGACGGCATATTTAGGTCGGTTTTTGACGGTTTACCACGGACACTATATCTTATTTATGAAAAAGCCACGGAGATCGTTAGCCGTCGGTATCCTTTAGCGACGGTCAGAAGCTTCAGTCGCTATTTACTGTTGTTATAGTAGTGATTGTTATATAAATTGTAACAAGTTTTAACCGCATTCACATGAATTACCAACATCAAGCATTAAATTTACTTAGGACAAAAACATTGAATGCTTAATTGTTTTAAGACTTCTTAGAAACTGAATTAAAGACTGAAATAAAGACTGAGATTTGGTCTTCAAGTAGTCTTAATATTTATAAACTGATTTGAGACTGAATCTCAGTCTCCAACCTGAAATTTTAAAGACTATTTTTTAAGTCTTTAGTTAATCTTTATTTAAAGACCAAGTAATTTCTATTAAGTAGTTCAAATGACAAGGTTTTAGGGATGAAATTGAATGAATGACGATGTGGCAAATATTGCTATTACGACATTTAATCTATTAAATGGAATATCAGGGTTTTATTTCAATTAATCATAAATGTTACAATAAAAACGATGTAAATAAATAATTTATAGTCAAGAAACCCCCTTTGGGTCTCTCTATATTTTTTCCTACAAAATAATGGTTATGGATAATAAATAGACGATCATATGGGTTTATAACGATCAATTTAACATGTCATCCATTTTCCGAACGAAAATTCAACCAAACAAGCAACCAAACAATTTAACTAACATCCAAACGATCAATAAATGATTGTAACATCATTAATATGATATAATAAAATTAAATGTGAGTTAAGCTCACATTGATTTCCGTTTCCGCCGAATCGCCCCGATTTCGGACCAAAACCGAACGAACGTTCGATTTTAGCCTAAATTTTCACTTGCTCCAAATCCACATAAACCAACTCCATCATGAAGCTCTCGATGACATGAGTCCAATGCAATAAACGGCGTTCGAATCCGACCTCGTACGAAGGAGTTATGCAAATTATAAGCTATCGACAATTTTAAAATTAAAATTATAAAAACTTTACAATAATTACAAATATACCCCTCTCCACTAACTTCTCTTCTTCCCCAGTTACTCAGATCAAACGAGCACAGATACACCTCCCATGGCCGTGCACGACAACCAATGATACGAAGCTACGGTGCTCCGTTCCACGAACCGACTTCGCCACTGCGTTTCTCTCTGAAAACTTCTCTTGCCTCGGACCAAAAATCACACGCGCGAGCTCCAAATCACAATGCGACCTGATGCTATCACATTGCTACCCCTACAAGTCGCGACTCTCAAACGACATCCACTCGACCCAATTCTTCGGCCAGAGGTGCTACTTTCCACAACTAACTCGAATTCAACCTCTGTTTCCTCAATCAACGACCACAAGCTCCACAAAAGCTAACCCTAGCCGCTGCCCCAAAAATGACATCGGCCAAAAACATAATCGTACGCAAAACGAAGGGTATGGGGATGAAGCGCTCGCCAAACCAAGATTTTTAAAGCTAGTTTGGTAATTTTTCATTGAGAAAATAGTGAGATATTGATTTTTGAATTCTTGAATTTAAAGAAAAGGCTTTGTTGTTTACAGAAGCAAGGACAAAGGCAGAGGGGACAATGCATGAAACAAGGGAAAATGTTTGTGGGCTGATGTTAAGCGTTGACCTATGTTTATTTTATTTTATTATTATTATTTTTCAATAAAACATACCTGAAAATTTTGAACTTCAAACGAGGCGTTCCGCCTGGCATTCCTAATGTTTTACCCCTATTCCGAATACAATGGAACTTGTTTCGAGACCTAATTCGATCGTATGGAGAAGATAGGTTTTTGGACCTAGTTATTATTTTAATTTTCCGATATTAATTTCAACGCGTTTAGATCTTGCACGACCAAACGATACGTCAGATTACTACCAAATTCGACGGCGTGATATAATTCAGTATTACAGATCCAATGAAACTGGTTTCGTCGAAATCCAAAACTATGCCACGGAAGGCTAATTTCGTAGTTTTAAATATTTAATTATCGATATTTATACGATTTGTTTATATTTGTAAATAAATTAACAAATTGAACTTACCAATATTATTTATTGGTTAAATGGAGTTAAATAAAATTATTGAATCCATTTAATTAACATTTAATCCACAATTCAAATATTTATATATACCCTATATTTGAATTATAAGTTATTAAATTCCAAAATTCAATTATTTTAAATGTTTAAAATTAATTAAACATTTAAAATCAAATAACCAAAATTTTGGGTTGTTACATTATCCAACAACTATCAGTACGTAACCCCTAGTGCCTCCAATAGCCATGAGTAATACATTGCCCAACATTTGAAGAGCGTAACGTATTTTAGTCTCAACAGATGCATCGATATCTGTAATGCCCCAGAAATTCATGGAATCTTATTTTGGTTGGATTTTGAAATGTATGAATTTATTTGTATAGGAATATATGGAATAAATTGTGTGCAAGTGTGTGTGCATGTGTGCACGTGCACACTGATATGGCACAAGGAAGAACTCCAGATTTCTTGAATTTAAAACAAGAATTAAAAAGCATTACAAACATGATTTTGTGATATGGATATTTGATTTCTGGAATTATATGAATCATCCCAGAAAATAAGAAAAGTAGGTTTTGTTTTGAATTCAGTAAACAGTTTTATTTAAAACCCAGAAAAATTAAAAATATGTTACAAGGATTTGAAAACCTGTATGCATATATATAGGTGCATATGTTTCTGAAATTAAGGAGGAATTAAATAAGCCTAGATAAGATATGTACACAAATATACATTTCTGTAAGTACTGAAAATATTAAAAAGGAATAAGCAAGGGAAAGTGTAACACTAAAATAGCAAAAGATAAATTACAAGCAAAACAATTGCTTTAGGCAGAAAATAGAAAGGAGGATTTTTAGAAAATAAACAAGTGACAATGTCACACAATTATCATGACCTAAGAAGAATATAATAATATTCTGGAAAAGAAAAAGGGGAGTAAGTATCACATATGGCCGGGGTATTAAGGGAGAAAAATAAACAAATCTGAAATGCAAAATGCATGAGTCTTGGCCAGGGTAGGAATGGGATTTTACAATGATAAAACCCTAGAAAGCCTCTCTTATAAATTCAAGTATAAACTAGAAAAATCATTGGCTACCCAAGACATTTAAGAAAACAAAGAAGTAAAAATATTTGCAAGCAGAAAAGCAAGTTTTAAAGGTTTCTTTTCTGGATTAAGCAAGAGAAGCATTTTTCTGTGAGTAATCTCACTAAACCCATGGCATTAAGTCCTGTTATGAGGCAGCCAAGTTTATGTTATTTTCTACACATTTCTGATTTTATTACTATGGTTCTAATGGATGCTTTAATGGGTGTTATGAATGCTTTTGATTGCCTTGATGTTTGAGTATTTTGCTCTGTTTGGTTACACCCAGAAATGTAAAAGTATGAAATCATGAAAGTAAATAGAGAATACTTGTAACTGGTTTAGATATGGCATGGAAAATATAGAAATCAAAATGTATATGAGTTGCATTACACTTGTGTAAGTGCTGAGGCTCAAATAAAAGATTCAAGGTTGCAATGGAAATATCCAAAAGTGTTGAACCCTTGATCAAATATAAAACCCATGAGCCCGAAATCTTGTTTAAGCTAGATCTTGAATTTAGTTCAAACATGGTTGCTTATGAAACAATAATAACCCACATGCCTAGTCTTTATTCCCAGTTGTAAATATTCTTGTATTTTCTTTGAGCTAGAATATTTGAAAATATGATTTCCCTGGACATGAATGTTAGCTTGTTCTTGAATTATGCTTGTAAACTCTATGTAATGTTTCATGTATACTGGGATTTAGTCACCTAGCTATCTCATGATAGGATTAAACATGAACACTTAGTAAATAAACTAAGGATTGTGAGCCAAGAAGACTACTGGAATGCTTGTTGTATTTAAAGTATGCAAGTTGGCACATGGCTTGTTTAAGCCCTGAGATCTTTGTGCAATATTGTGAATTATTTTATTGCAATGTGTCCCCGTGATTCCTTTATGGCAGATGAGGCTAGGAATTAATTTGGTAAATGCAACCTTAAATTGATGAAGTAGGAACTTGAGTTATTCCTAGGATGGTTGGTCTGGAGCTATGATAGTTCCTGAGTATTTCTATTTGAAATGTATGTTTGCATAGTTGAATGTGTGTACATAATTAGTCTTAAATACTGATCATATATGCACAACATATCATAAACAAGCCAGGCAAATTGATCAAAGAAGCTATGCCAACTTATACAAAATGTTTATGTCTCACTCATTTACTTAATATAATGGAATTTTTGATATTGCTCATACCAGATCTTGTATCTGACCCTTGTTTGCTTATGGCATATGGGGTGTCTCATTTAAAATGGGGCAGCCTCTAATGCTCTTTCAGGGAATGCTGGTTCTAAATAGGAAACTGCTGTGGCTAATGAGAATGATTGGATAAGCATGCTAAATTAGAATTAAATAAGAACTTAGAAGGAATTATTTGCATGTAATCTGGGAAGTTTTTACAGTTCTGCTTTGGTTGTTATGTAATGATCTTGAATGCTTGAATTTTCTTTTAGTTGTTTTAACTGAATCTAGTAATGTATTAAGTTTGGGATTAACCAAAGACTTAGTTGAATCTATGCAAGAATATATATATATTTGAGCATTATGGTGGAAATCTTTAAATGATATATGCCAGTAATTGAGAATGGATATGTATATACATATACTGTATTAGTTAATTTCAAGTTACTTAAAACTTTAAGTTTGAAGGTTAAAAATCTGAATTTTTAGCTAGAAGTAGTATTTCAAGGATTTAGATATAATATGCAGCAGTGTTTTGTTAAAAGAAGACTATATATATATATGTGCATTTTATAAAGAGGTGTACATGTTCTAAGAGATTTTCCAAGTATCTTAAATCTGAATTTACATTGCAATAGCCAGGCACTAGTGTTTTGATGATCTAGTCATGGGGTTAACCCACTTTAGAAATAGTGAGGTCTGGGTTGATCAAGATGACCGGAGTTTTTGAGTGTAAAGTTTGAAAGAGCATTTGTAAAATCTGAAGCTTTCTTTGCAAATGCAAGTACAAAGACATTTTCAAATACTTGAGCAATTCTCTTTTATTTTGAGAAGCTTTCTTAGTCTAGAGAGCACAGTACAACTGATATGCACACATATTACTTAATTACTACTGTTGTTAAGTGACCATAAAATCTGGATTCTCTAAATCCAGTAAAGCAACCTGTAAATTAGATGCAAGCTGAGGTAACTCAGGGATTAGGGAATAAATTTGGTTAAGAAAAATACAACTATATAGATTATGAAAGAATTACTCAACTGACTTGGTTATAAGTAAAGAAATTTGTGATAAAATAACTTGTGTTGAAAATGATAAATGAGTATATCATTTTCCTTTCTGGCTTTAATCAAATACCAAAATAATTAAACTAAAATTATGGTGGCTTGCTATATATTCTGAGATCACCTCACTATCTCAAACTAACAGACAATCACTATAGGAATGGTCAAAAATTACTAAGTATAGATTGCATATGATTATGAGATTCATTACCCTGACTCAAATATCAATAGGCATGGAAAATGAGCTATGTATTGGTTGATTAGATATTCAAATTCGATCAGGATGCACTCTGACTAAACAACACTCTGATCCAAGCAAGAGGGTCACATACATCTTCATATGTATGTGAATATATTTATTAATGAACTGATATAAATATATTAGTAGAAAAATTAGGATCCTGGATAATTTAGTGGAAAGGCTAAATGACTCTAGGAAATTATTGATGTAAAAAAAATCCTAGTAAAAATTAGGTGAAATAGCTAGGGTCATTTCTTTTGGTATCAGAGCTATGTTAAAACTGTACATAGCTAAGAATGATTGTATTGATTGATTGAAGTATTATAACCATATGTATGTACTGATTGTATGTTTGAGTAAAATAATAATACAGATAGAAAGTTATGGCAAAAGAAAAATGCTCATGATAAACTAACCCTATCTACCCCATACTCTAGTTATCCAATCATGGTAGGAAGAGTATCTCATCACAATGCAGGATCAAGTGCACCACGAATGCTTGATATGCAAGACTTTATGAGGGCTTTAAGGGATGGAGTAGGGCAGAGACTTTAGAACCCACATGAGGAGCTTTCAAAACTATTAAAGACTTATACCAATTTAGGAGGCAAGAGCTTTGAAGGGACTGAAAATGTGATGGAAATTCAAGCATGGTTGAGAACACTGGACAGAATTTTCAATGACATGCAATTGGATGATCAAAGGAAGAGGCAAGTGGCCTCAAGACAACTGAAAGGTGTGGCTTTAAGCTGGTGGGAGGTAGTCATAGCTAGGGGGATTGAGAATGAAATCACTTGGAATCAATTCAAGGAGATGTTGGAAGCTAGATTTGTTCCAGCATCAGCCAAAACTCTATTGCTTGAAGAATTCATCAGACTTAGGCAGGGAACCTTTAATGTGACTGAGTATACTCATAGGTTGGAGGGCTTGTCTAAGTATGGAGCTATGCTTGTGGCTGATGAGGCATCAAAGAATGATAGGTATATTAAGGGTTTAAACCCAGGACTTAGTAGGGCTATGTTGCCATATGCAGATAAAACTTTTGATCAAGTCATTGATCTGGCCTTAAAATTTGAGCAACATGACAAGGAAAGGGAGAAGTATAAGAGTTTTAAGAATAACAATAATAAGAAAAATAAGGGAAAGTATCACCCCTATGACAAAAAGAAGGAGGAGACAGAAAGCAAGAAAACCAATGATACTAAGACCACTGATACAAAGAGAAAAATAACATGCCATCATTGTGGAAAGGAGGGACATATCAAACCAAGGTGCCCAGAATTGAAGGGAGGAGCTTTCAAATGCTACCTATGTGGTAAGGAGGGACATATCAAGAGAAATTGCCCTGAGTATAAACAGCAAGGGAAGCTAGCAAGTTTGGAGAGCAAAAGCAAATCCACAGTAGAAGCTATTGTAGAAAACCATGGTCAAGTGGAAGGTACCTTATTTATTTGTACCCTACCTATATCAGTAGTGTATGACACAGGGGCAACACATTCTCTGATTTCCCATGAATTAGTTGCATTGCTTAAATTAAATTGCATATTGGTTGAAACTCCTTTGTTAGTGCAAAGCCCATTGGGGAGTTCTAGTGTTTTAAACATGATTTGTGTGGATGTGGAATTAAACATGGGAGGAAATGTTTTTATTTCCAATTTATATGTTTTAAATTACCCAAATATAGGTATTATATTGGGTGTAGACTGGTTAAGGCAATACAAGGCCATAATTAATTTAGACTCATCCACCATATCATTACAAAATTCGAGAGGTCAAAGAATCACAATTTTGTGTGAAATAGCCAAAGAAAGAAAATTATATCACTTGATTGACTTAAATAAGGATTCAAGTGAGCCTTCTATTGAAGAAATCCCCATAATTAACAAATACTTAGATGTGTTTGGAGAAGTTGAGGGTGTTCCACACCACAGACCAGTGGAATTTCAGATTAGTCTCATACCAGGAGCCAGTCCAATTATTAAGAAACCCACTAGGATGGGGCCTAGTGAGTTGAAGGAATTGAAGAAACAGTTAGAAGAATTGGAAAGCAAAGGATTTATAAGACCAAGTAATTCATGCTGGGGTGCTCCAGTAGTGTTTGTAAGGAAACATGATGGTACTTTAAGAATGTGCATAGATTACAGGGAGCTAAACAAAGTCACTATCAAAAACAAGTACCCCTTACCTAGAATTGATGATCTTTTTGATCAACTTAGTGGAGCAAAAATATTTTCTAGATTAGACCTGGCATCTGGATTCCATCAGATGAAGGTTGAGAACTCAAGTGTTAAGTATACAGCCTTTAACAGTAGGTATGGTCTATATGAGTTTCTTGTCATGCCATTTGGGTTGACAAATGCCCCATCATATTTTGTAGACTTGATGAATAGGATATTCAAGGATTATTTAGACAAGTTTGTATTGATTTTTATTGATGATATTTTGATTTATTCTAAAACAGTAGAGGAACATGAAAATCACTTACACCTTGTTTTGTCTAGATTAAGAGAAAAAGATTTAAAAGCAAAATTTTCTAAGTGTGCATTTTGGAAAGAAGAAGTGCATTTCCTTGGGCATGTTATATCTGCCAAAGGCATTTCAGTGAACCCCAATAAAATTGTGGCTATCCAAGCATGGAAAAGGCCAAGCACAGTAGGAGAAGTTAGGTCATTTATGGGAATGGCAGGGTATTATAGAAGATTTATAAAAGATTTTTCTAAGATGTCATCACCTCTTACCAACCTAACTAGAAAGAACCAACCCTTTATATGGACTGAGAAATGTGAACAAGCCTTTAGTAAAATCAAGGAGGCCTTGGTCAATGCACCAGTGTTGAGAGTACCAGAAGGAAATGAGGATTTAATTGTTTATACTGATGCAAGTGGTTCTGGGCTAGGAGTTGTATTAATGCAGCAAGATCAAGTTATAGCCTATGCATCAAGACAATTGAAGCCACATGAATCGAAGTATGCAACCCATGATCTTGAGTTGGCAGCAGTAGTGTATGCACTAAAGCTCTGGAGACATTATCTTCTAGGTGCTAAGTTTATCTTATACACTGATCATAAAGCATTAAAATATCTCTTTTCACAAAAAGATTTGAATATGAGGCAGCATAGATGGGTTGAGTTTTTAGCAGCATATGATTTAGACATACTTTATACTCCAGGAAAAGCTAATAAGGTTGCAGATGCTTTGAGTAGGCAGCATGCAAAAGTAGCCATGTTAATGATAGAAGAGTTTAGAAATTTATCTCTACTTACTGATTTGGAAATTGAGGAAAACAGTGAGGTAAACATGAATATGATTGAGGAAGAGAGTAGAGGAAAATTAAGTTTGATAACTTTGCAATCAGATTTAATTTTGAAAGTGGGGAAAATGCAAGTGGAAGATCCAGATTTATTAGAAAAGAAAACTCTAATAGAAAAAGGAGAAGAAGTAGCAAACTACCACACTGATAAGAATGGTTACTTAAGGAATAAAGGTAGGATATGTGTTCCAAAGGATATAGGATTGAAGGAAGAGATACTTAATGAATATCATAGGAGCAAATATTCTATACATCCAGGCAGCACCAAGATGTACCAAAACTTGAAGAGGGATTATTGGTGGAGGGGGATGAAAACTGATGTGGCCAAACATGTTGCAAAGTGTATGACTTGCCAACAAGTCAAAGCAGAAACCCAAAGACCCTCAGGCCTATTACAACCTCTAAGCATACCACAGTGGAAGTGGGAAGATATATCTATGGATTTCATAGATGGTCTGCCTAGATCAAAGAGAGGAAATACAAGCATTTGGGTAGTAGTTGATAGATTGACTAAAGTGGCACACTTTATACCAGTGAAGGCAGAAAGAAATGCACCTAAACTAGCTCAAATATTCATGAAAGAAGTAGTAAGGTTGCATGGAATTCCTAAGACTATAGTGAGTGATAGGGACACAATCTTTACATCCAGATTTTGGAAGAGCTTTCAGAAATCCATGGGGAGTGAATTATGCTTGAGTACTGCATACCACCCCCAATCAGATGGTCAAACTGAAGTAATAAATAAAGTTTTGGAGGATTTGTTGAGGGCATGTGTATTGGACTTTGGAGGTAATTGGGAAGATCACCTCCATTTGGCTGAATTTACATATAACAATAGTTATCAAAGCAACATAGGCATGGCACCATTTGAAGCCTTGTATGGCAAACCATGTTTGTCACCAATATGTTGGGTTGAAGCAGGAGAAAAGGCTGTCTTAGGGCCTGAGTATGTTAAAGAAACAACAGAGAAAATTGAACTTGTAAGGAGAAGAATGGCAGCAACTCAAGATAGGCAAAAGAAGTTTGCAGATGTAAGGAGGAAGCAGGTAGAATATGAAGTTGGTGATTATGTTTTCATCAAAGTTTCACCTATGAAGAAGGTGTTGAGGTTTGGCAAGAAGGGAAAACTTACCCCAAGATATGTTGGACCTTACAAGATTTTGGAAAGAATAGGTTCATTAGCATATAAGTTGGAGCTACCAGAAGAGATGAGTGCAATGCACAGTGTATTTCATGTGTCACAACTTAGGAGATGGGTGCATGATAAAGAGGAAATTCTAGAGAAACCAACTCAAGTCCAAATAAATCCAAATTTGGTCTATGAGAAAGAACCAGTGGGGATTTTAGCTAAAGAGGAAAAGAAGTTAAGGAGCAAAACTCTGAAATTGGTAAAGGTTCAATGGAGCCTAGACCCTAATGATTGTACATGGGAGTTAGAGGATAAGATAAAGATGGATTACCCTAAGCTTTTTGAAGTGGAAGGTAAAATCTAAATCCCTAAAAAGTTTAATATGTATGGTTGTTTTGACTGAATTGTTTGCTTATGCAATGTTTGATAGATTTTATAAAAATCTGGAAATGTTTAAAGTCAAAATGAGAAAATTGTGAGGACACAATTCCTAAAAAAGGTGGGGTGATTGTAATGCCCCAGAAATTCATGGAATCTTATTTTGGTTGGATTTTGAAATGTATGAATTTATTTGTATAGGAATATATGGAATAAATTGTGTGCAAGTGTGTGTGCATGTGTGCACGTGCACACTGATATGGCACAAGGAAGAACTCCAGATTTCTTGAATTTAAAACAAGAATTAAAAAACATTACAAACATGATTTTGTGATATGGATATTTGATTTCTGGAATTATATGAATCATCTCAGAAAATAAGAAAAGTAGGTTTTGTTTTGAATTCAGTAAACAGATTTTATTTAAAACCCAGAAAAATTAAAAATATGTTACAAGGATTTGAAAACCTGTATGCATAAATATAGGTGCATATGTTTCTGAAATTAAGGAGGAATTAAATAAGCCTAGATAAGATATGTACACAAATATACATTTCTGTAAGTACTGAAAATATTAAAAAGGAATAAGCAAGGGAAAGTGTAACACTAAAATAGCAAAAGATAAATTACAAGCAAAACAATTGCTTTTGGCAGAAAATAGAAAGGAGGATTTTTAGAAAATAAACAAGTGACAATGTCACACAATTATCATGACCTAAGAAGAATATAATAATATTCTGGAAAAGAAAAAGGGGAGTAAGTATCACATATGGCCGGGGTATTAAGGGAGAAAAATAAACAAATCTGAAATGCAAAATGCATGAGTCTTGGCCAGGGTAGGAATGGGATTTTACAATGATAAAACCCTAGAAAGCCTATCTTATAAATTCAAGTATAAACCAGAAAAATCATTGGCTACCCAAGACATTTAAGAAAACAAAGAAGTAAAAATATTTGCAAGCAGAAAAGCAAGTTTTAAAAGGTTTCTTTTCTGGATTAAGCAAGAGAAGCATTTTTCTGTGAGTAATCTCACTAAACCCATGGCATTAAGTCCTGTTATGAGGCAGCCAAGTTTATGTTATTTTCTACACATTTCTGATTTTATTACTATGGTTCTAATGGATGCTTTAATGGGTGTTATGAATGCTTTTGATTGCCTTGATGTTTGAGTATTTTGCTCTGTTTGGTTACACCCAGAAATATAAAAGTATGAAATCATGAAAGTAAATAGAGAATACTTGTAACTGGTTTAGATATGGCATGGAAAATATAGAAATCAAAATGTATATGAGTTGCATTACACTTGTGTAAGTGCTGAGGCTCAAATAAAAGATTCAAGGTTGCAATGGAAATATCCAAAAGTGCTGAACCCTTGATCAAATATAAAACCCATGAGCCCGAAATCTTGTTTAAGCTAGATCTTGAATTTAGTTCAAACATGGTTGCTTATGAAACAATAATAACCCACATGCCTAGTCTTTATTCCCAGTTGTAAATATTCTTGTATTTTCTTTGAGCTAGAATATTTGAAAATATGATTTCCCTGGACATGAATGTTAGCTTGTTCTTGAATTATGCTTGTAAACTCTATGTAATGTTTCATGTATACTGGGATTTAGTCACCTAGCTATCTCATGATAGGATTAAACATGAACACTTAGTAAATAAACTAAGGATTGTGAGCCAAGAAGACTGCTGGAATGTTTGTTGTATTTAAAGTATGCAAGTTGGCACATGGCTTGTTTAAGCCCTGAGATCTTTGTGCAATATTGTGAATTATTTTATTGCAATGTGTCCCCGTGATTCCTTTATGGCAGATGAGGCTAGGAATTAATTTGGTAAATGCAACCTTAAATTGATGAAGTAGGAACTTGAGTTATTCCTAGGATGGTTGGTCTGGAGCTATGATAGTTCCTGAGTATTTCTATTTGAAATGTATGTTTGCATAGTTGAATGTGTGTACATAATTAGTCTTAAATACTGATCATATATGCACAACATATCATAAACAAGCCAGGCAAAATTGATCAAAGAAGTTATGCCAACTTATACAAAATGTTTATGTCTCACTCATTTACTTAATATCATGGAATTTTTGATATTGCTCATACCAGATCTTGTATCTGACCCTTGTTTGCTTATGGCATCTGGGGTGTCTCATTTAAAATGGGGCAGCCTCTAATGCTCTTTCAGGGAATGCTGGTTCTAAATAGGAAGCTGCTATGGCTAATGAGAATGATTGGATAAGCATGCTAAGTTAGAATTAAATAAGAACTTAGAAGGAATTATTTGCATGTAATCTGGGAAGTTTTTACAGTTCTGCTTTGGTTGTTATGTAATGATCTTGAATGCTTGAATTTTCTTTTAGTTGTTTTAACTGAATCTAGTAATGTATTAAGTTTGGGATTAACCAAAGACTTAGTTGAATCTATGCAAGAATATATATATATTTGAGCATTATGGTGGAAATCTTTAAATGATATATGCCAGTAATTGAGAATGGATATGTATATACATATACTGTATTAGTTAATTTCAAGTTACTTAAAACTTTAAGTTTGAAGGTTAAAAATCTGAATTTTTAGCTAGAAGTAGTATTTCAAGGATTTAGATATAATATGCAGCAGTGTTTTGTTAAAAGAAGACTATATATATATATATTTGTGCATTTTATAAAGAGGTGTACATGTTCTAAGAGATTTTCCAAGTATCTTAAATCTGAATTTACATTGCAATAGCCAGGCACTAGTGTTTTGATGATCTAGTCATGGGGTTAACCCACTTTAGAAATAGTGAGGTCTGGGTTGATTAAGATGACCGGAGTTTTTGAGTGTAAAGTTTGAAAGAGCATTTGTAAAATCTGAAGCTTTCTTTGCAAATGCAAGTACAAAGACATTTTCAAATACTTGAGCAATTCTCTTTTATTTTTGAGAAGCTTTCTTAGTCTAGAGAGCACAGTACAGCTGATATGCACACATATTACTTAATTACTACTGTTGTTAAGTGACCATAAAATCTGGATTCTCTAAATCCAGTAAAGCAACTGTAAATTAGATGCAAGCTGAGGTAACTCAGGGATTAGGGAATAAATTTGGTTAAGAAAAATACAACTATATAGATTATGAAAGAATTACTCAACTGACTTGGTTATAAGTAAAGAAATTTGTGATAAAATAACTTGTGTTGAAAATGATAAATGAGTATATCATTTTCCTTTCTGGCTTTAATCAAATACCAAAATAATTAAACTAAAATTATGGTGGCTTGCTATATATTCTGATATCACCTCACTATCTCAAACTAACAGACAATCACTATAGGAATGGTCAAAAATTACTAAGTATAGATTGCATATGATTATGAGATTCATTACCCTGACTCAAATATCAATAGGCATGGAAAATGAGCTATGTATTGGTTGATTAGATATTCAAATTCGATCAGGATGCACTCTTGCTAAACAACACTCTGATCCAAGCAAGAGGGTCACATACATCTTCATATGTATGTGAATATATTTATTAATGAACTGATATAAATATATTAGTAGAAAAATTAGGATCCTGGATAATTTAGTGGAAAGGCTAAATGACTCTAGGAAATTATTGATGTAAAAAAAAATCCTAGTAAAAATTAGGTGAAATAGCTAGGGTCATTTCAATATCCAGTCTCGATACATCTTGACTAGGAATATTTAAAATAGTATGTTTATTTTATTGTGATTGTAACTACTTTAACAAAACATACCATTTATGGATTTTCAATTTAAATATACTTTTGATTAAATTAATCAATTAATATAACATATTATATCAAGTATATAATAGAAAGAAAACGCCTTTTATATGGAACAAGATTGGTTATCGAGTTAGATATATGTAACAAATTATATAATGGCCCCTAGAACATACCCCTAACTCTATTATGAACTCGGTATCACTTCATTTTGGTTATTATGTGTAAATAATCTATTCTAAATCATCATTTAGAATTTCTGTTCCAATATATATCTACCAAAATTCAAAATCATACCAAATGATAATTTTATGAGTAAAATTTGAATTACGTTGAATAACGAATTTGTTACATTAATTTCAACAATTGAAATTTACAATGACATTCTTACCAATGTTGTTTATCATATTTCAACTGCATTGGTCTTCTTCTCGAAGACACTTTGCCGACGATGGATCAAATCCCTTCTGGTACAACTATTAAAAATATATTTTGATAATGTACTTGGAATTCATTTCGGATCTGCGCATCATTCTGTATAGCAAAGTCAATACTCTTAATGACTTATTAATAACCTAGAAAATTATATTTTCTCGACATTAAGAAGAAATTCACAATTTCTCTTTAATGTGCGATGATTCTTATTATATATTCTAATATGTTATGTTCATTTTGGTTTGGTTAATTTCAATTTATCTTATGTAACTAGTTTTATCTTTGGACCGTATCCAAGTCTTTTTTAATACCAATAATTTCTAAAAGAAATTCTTTAATCGTGAAGTTGGTGTTTCTTGAGACAATAATTGTTTCTTAATGATATGGAATAGGCATTCATAAATATTTTATGAACTGCCTTTATATATATATATAACTAGTTAGGTTTTAGTTTATGAAACTTATGTTCGAAACATAAGTTGATCAATCAATATTGGTCGACCCCAAACTTTTTTGGGGTGATCTACACAAGATCTATTACAAACAAATATTATGTGCAGTGTCCAAACTCACATAACCTGTCAACTCTTTGACCTAGGATATGTAGAGGTTTCTTATAAACTCTGATTTTATATGATCTAATAAACTATGTTTTAGATGATATTAATTTAAACCTTATGTACTTCTTTTAAGTACACGACCTTGTAGAAAGAAGTTAACTCAACTTCGTTTGTTATCAATCGTGCTTTGTTCAGCAAAGTATAATTAATCCTTATTGATACATCATTATGCATCATAGAAAGGAGCGAGTTTTTAGACCGAATCTTATTCGTCCTTAGGTACTTTGGAACCCATTTCCAATGCGCTCACTCATTCGATCAAATCGAATTCTTTTTATTTCCTTTGCTTGTTATGTTTTTTACTTTCGTTTTATATTCAATGAATTTATCATAAATATACTACTTATGCATCAAACACACATGTTCATTTATATGATAATTCATCTGTGAATTTAACGAAGTAAGTGAGTTTGTTTTGATATCATTAGACTTTGAACTGTATACATCTAAATGTATTAATTCGAAAAGTTCACCAACTCTTATGTTGCTCTCATTGCATGGGTAGACTGGTAATTTCATACTCAAATTTTCAATGGCCTAGTTACCCGCTTTTGCATTAAACGCTTCTTGTACGTGACATGTCGTAATTGATCGTCATGTCTTTTCGTTGTCAATTACATGATTTTGTAATTTATGAAATCCACTTCATATTTTGAGAATTCCTTCGTCATTATTAACATCCAACGGTTCAAATTTTTATACAATTTTGATTTTAGGACTAAGATCTCTTTCCTTTTTGTATTATGTTTGCATATCTTATTTGTTTTCCTTGCTCATTTGCAATTATATAAATATAACAAGTGGAAATTAGCCACAAGGGCCTCTTTAGCAAGTGCAATTAGTTTCTAGAACACACAACTGAAATAATTACTTTTAAGGACAAAATGCAAAATAATTAGTTTCTAAGGCCTAAAAACCTATGAAATTATGTCCTTGAAAGTAATTGGACTACTGACTTTGTCCTTAAAAATAATTATTCTGCTAACTTTGACCTTGAAATTAATTTCTGTGGATGTGTGTCCTAGAAACTAATTGGACTGCAAAGTATGTCCTTCTAATGAAATGCCTCTTTGATCAAACACATGGCACACGACAGAGAAAGTTTGGGAAAAACCACACTAGGACCCATATAAAGAAAATGAGCACGGTGGGCAAACGAAAGAGATAATCAATGAAATAAAACACTCACGGTATCGGTATTATTATTTTTGATTTGAAAGTGGGAAAAGCAGGTAATCAATGGTAGAAAGTGTGGTTTTTCCCAAACTTTCTCTGTCGCGTGCCATGTGTTTGATTAAATGCCTAACTCGACATTGTCGATTAAGTGCTTGATAAAATGCCAAGGTAGAATATTTATATGTTTGTAGGTAGTTTAATGGTATAAGAGTTTATTACCGACCTTCGCCTTTTAGTTGAACTTCATTTTATTTTCTTCTTATATTAGTCAACCATGTCTTCCGATGATTCTCCTAGTCCCTCGAGTCAGGTTGCGACTTCCTACACAAACCTTATTTCTACAATTTGCAAACGCAAACAGATTGCGTATATTCTTGACAACTTCAAAATAAACGACTATGCTCTTAGGGTACTTTTTTTGAGCAGGGACATTCATCTGCCCCAAGGGTATATCTCAATGTCTTCTAAGCGCACACGTCGCGGTCCATACCTGCCTCATGATCCACTACTTAATAAATGGTTATATAACTTTATTAATAAAAATACAAAGAATGGCTGTCAACTTTCTGGAATTGAAAGATGATGTAAAAAATGTACCTTCCGAATAAGTTATGAAAATTAGGTCCTTATTTTTAGATTTTGGCTAATTCATACTGCTTTTGCCCCTGAAAAGGATACTAAGTCGTTTTCTGGAAGATGACAGTTTGGTAAAAAATAACAAAATAATGACCTAATTTACATGGGTTTATGAGCAGAGATTTTTTGTGCATGAGCTTTGAAGATAGGGACCTTTGGTCCAAAACCCCTTATTAATATGCACTCAAATTTTAGACGACTATTTAATAGGTGCTTGAAATCAGGTGCCTGTTAACTAGACGTCCTGGTCGATTTTGAATCCATCCTTAATATTATCCTTAATAGCCCGGGTATAGAAAATTCAGGTAATACAAACTGTTGGAGAGGTTCTATTTCAACTCCCGATATTTTCCCTGAAATCTTCTTTGTTGGAGATGCTCTTAAACTTAGTTCTTCATTTACTGTACCTCTGAGCCTTGAGTTCATTTAGCGAACGACCAGTAGTTGAAAAAGTAATGCCACTTGAATATTAAGCTCTGAATTGAGCTCTTGGAGTAGTATTGTTTTGATGACTCAACATTCAGACCTGAATATGGCCTGTTGGAGATGGGCTTTAAATCCGAGACCATGTATCTATTTCCTTCAGTTG
Organism: Allium fistulosum; assembly: GCA_030737815.1. Lineage (NCBI taxonomy): Eukaryota > Viridiplantae > Streptophyta > Magnoliopsida > Asparagales > Amaryllidaceae > Allium > Allium fistulosum. Next base: position 206,253,371 of record CM060908.1, read on the forward strand.
AATATAAAACGTACACAAATTCAATTCTTATAACATCTCTCTTTGTGTTTTGATGGAAAAGACCAATATATCTTTATGTCCCGTAGCATAAACATAAGAGCTAACTATGAAAGATGGTTGGTCTACTAGATGCACAAAATTACTGTCAATAACTAAACTTGTAATCAACCGGTTGAAGCTTAAACTTTATCAATATTCATGTATAGCAAAATAAAATAAATTTCTAATGGATGATGTTTATGGAAGCAGCCTGGCACTGCAGCGATGGAAAATTCCTACTCTCTAATTCTGCTTCTAAGATCCTTTTGTCTGTAGTTGAATAGAAAATTGAAATTCCAGTCATAAACTCAATATTATAACGTACAACCATTGACCGATTCAGATAGATAGCGGTTGCCTTCTATTTTACAACAATGGCAGCACCAGCTTAGCTTTCTCTTTCATTGGGTTTCCTTGAATTATGGACAATGTCTTATCGTCCAAATCGATTAGCACAGTGCATAATGTGTATAATTTGGGACCTGAAATGAAATGTAATGCAACCATAATAAAAAAATTAACTCCTTAGGAAAATAGAGAACAAATGTCTACTATATAGGATATTCTTCATTTTAAATTTCAGAACTGAAAAGCACCTGTCATGTATATAGGATGCTCTTTATTTGAGCTATCTCCCAGCAAATTGAGTACATCCTGTTTAGAATTTGCAGGAAGTAGTGCTGCTCTTCTTTGTCTGCACAGGGAACTCTCATTCTCCTCCTACATTATCATTCCTTAATTTATACATCAGAATAATTAAGTTCTAAATTTACAACCTGTGTCTTGTAATGTTCACCTGCTGTACAGTGAGGTGAAGATACATATTTGCATGGAAATATGGAATGCCTCCAGCTTCGTGAAAAGAGAATCTGTTCCCCGATGCAGTTTCAACGTTCATTATTCTGCGAGCTTTAACATCTACTAGGTTATAACTATGGCCAACGCTGATATTGGAGAATCTAACTCTCTGTTGCAAATGAAATGAAAAACTCCATCAGCAACTTGGTAAAACTACTGTACTACTTCATATTTCAGTGTTTTGTATACAAACAGATTTCACATTCAAAGCATCATCCAGACTGGTTGCTTCTAGTAGATCTCGAGATATGAAATTTCGCCCCATTCCATTACATGATATTTCATTGTTTGTTGGAGGTACCGAATCAAGCGTAAATGCCTAACATATGGTATCATTAATTGGTTTCTCATCAATATAATTACTTAATGTAACATATGAAATGGAAATGGAGTTGAGAAGTTACATACCAGTCCATGGTTGTTAAATCCAAATGCACAGCTTGGCAGTTCTCCTGCATAAGTGTAGGCTGTAAACGTTGTACCACACTGCAGCCTCGCCCTCACCAAGTAGCTGCCAAGTGAAAAAAAATATGAGGTGTATTTCTATGAACTATATATTGATTTTGATTGAATATAGGTATTTCTTTTTTGCTTCTCCAGTATCATATTTTAAGTCTATGTATCAATTAAAACTTAAAAGTCATTAATGGAATCGATACACATATATGATACATGTAAAAGTGTTATATAATGACCATTTTTGCTGCTTTAATTAAGATACATAAATTCGTTTCTAGTCAGAACTTACGTGTGTCCAACTAGTGCAATATTTCCATCTTCATTATGTCCAAGTATCGCCACTGAATCATTAACTACTATAACATCTGAACAGTCTTCACTTGCTGTGTCTGATATGGCATTTTCAGGTATAAATGGGAGTATCTCTTTTCTGAAGTTCATCAAAATTATCTGCTCAAAGAGATCAGTTACCACAACAAAGCCTGTCTTTTTGCAAATTTCTTTTAATATCTAGATAAAGCAGAGTGGGATCATCTATTCTGTTAATTTACCAGAGCATCGGTACTCTACTCTATTTGAAAAGCTGTACGTAAATGGTTGTTATCAAATATGCACATTCTGAGTACACATATGTGGTGTCCTGTTATGACAAATGACAAAACCATATGATCCTAATCCAAGTCGACACTGTTCATATACTTTAATATGCTTAGGCTCAACAACGTTTCGGAGTTGAAGAAAATTATTGAATCAAGTGTGAATTCCTCTAAAGTTCAATAATGTAAGCTTGCCTAGAGCCTTAAAATAGTATATAATAATGAGAAATCAATATTTCAAAGGGGAAAAAAATGGACGTATAATACTTGAAGAAAGGGGATGCCACTGCCTTCGGCCGTGCCCAAGAGTTCATCCCAGTATCTTGGAAATCTCTTCTGGTTAGTAATGCACAGTGTATCAATGAGATGTTTGCCTTGAAGGGTATGAGCAAATGGAATGAGCTGGTGTTGAAGAATGAGGTCTGTTGCAACTCTGCTCCTTATTAGATCGGAGAATCTCTGTCCGATAAGGAAACCCAACTGGAAATGATCTTTGCATGGTTCCACGTTGAATATTTCCAGCATGTTTCTTCCTTTTCTTCTCCTTTTATTGGATTTGCTGAGTTTCAACTAGAAATATTAGATGTCCACTTGATAACAGGTAGCAACCTTATGTTCAGGATAATACATCTTATCCTCAAAAATAGTAATGGCTATCAGAGCAACTTTGACATAGAAGATGATTATTGAAAGTCTAGGTGTATTATATGGACGGACACACGTACGGTTGTTATGTTCTCTATTCCAAATATTTTTTTAATATTGGATATATATTCCCATTCATGGAAAATTCCAGATCTGAAAGTGAAGGTGGATATAATTGATGACATAAGGTAGATTGGTCCTTGGTTTCAACTCCACATGTGAATACATGTACAATGAGATCAATGATCAATACCTATTGTGTTATATTTTGTGATTTGTTTCATGTTCAAATTATCATCCTAACGCTATATGTATTACAACAATAGGGAACTAGTCAAAAGGAAAAACATGAAATCAATTTTAGTTTGAAGGACACCTTTTACAACAAAATTGCATATATTCTTATAACAGGAAAATGGGCTGGAGGACGTTTTTACTTCTTTTTTTGGGCCTACGGATGCGGACTTTTTTTTTCGTTTAAAGGACGCGGGCTTTATTTCTTCGTTCCAAGGACAAACTTCTGTAAAATTTAAATTTGCTTCTTCATTTCTCGTTGATCTAATTCTGATATTACCGATCTTAGTTCATCGATCTTCAATTCAACGACGCGTGTTTCTTTATTTTTATATTCGATCTTCTCAATTGTCTATCGATCTTTATCGTTGATCTTCATCGTCCTCTGGATCGTTATTAAACAATTTCCTTACATTCAGGTATATTGCTCTTATTTGTTTCGATCTTATTCTTATCTTCCTCTGATCTAATAATTTTCGATTATTAAGTATATTTTTGTTTCTCTAGGTTGCACAGTTTTGTCTTCTTTCAGATTTCGGTACCTATTTTAGATTTGTTTCAATGGCAAAGTAAGATTTTATTGTGTACTGTTATTTTTCTTCGACACAGTTTATTGTTTTACAATTTTAATGTTCATCTATCATTGTACTGAATTTTATACGTAGTTTGTTGCGTTATGCTATATTTATATAGCATTCTTTGTTGTTGTATTCATAATTTGTTTTAATTTGATTGTCCTATGTTCATTTATTATCTGCTTTTTCTTGTCATTTATATTTCTTTCATTTAGCAGTTAATTTGAGATCCATTTGTTATTCTATGTTAATTTAGCATTTTTAACTGGTTTTTTAATTTCTTTTGCAGTACTGATATCTACAATGATGAAGCAAATAGTTTGCTAGTTATTTTTGAACATAATGAGAATTGTTATTCTACTCGACTTACGACAGGCTCTTCTTTGTTTGCTGTTAAGACTGAAATCTATGAAGTTTGGCCACATCTTAGTCCATTTTGTACTGAGATATCTTATGTTCTCGAGAATAAGAATATAATCGTTGATACTGATTCAGATTTGATTAGTATTTTGTGTTTTCTAATTTTCAAGAAGCGTGAATATTTTAAGTTCACTGTTAAGAAAAATGTTTGTGCTTTGGAAGCTGATAATGCTGGCTGTGGATTAGGCTATGCAAGTGTTCAAAGTACTTCAATTGGTAGTAATTCTGGTGCTAATAGTGATTCACATGTTGATTCTTCTTACTACTTGAAAGATATGTTGAAGAAAGGTTCTCAAAAAACTATTGTGGATTTTCTTGGTTTTTGATTTAACGGAGCTGAGGATTTTCGGGAGTTTTTAATATCAAATTAAAAATGGTTATGATTTAATTTTTGAAAGATACTCTCCTGATAGAATTTCAGTTAATTGCTCTTGGTTGAAGGATGGTTGTAAGTTTTATCTTAATGCTTCTTCGGATCCCGGTCTACTCTCTCGGTTTTTTATTAGAACGTACAATTTTCATCATTCGTGTGGAGCCGATCTTAGAGATGTTAATAAAGTTAATATTTCAAGTAGATTTGTTAAATCTTTGACTGTTGATCAAATTCGAGATGCTCCTATGAAGAAGCCAAACGATATTATGAACGAATTTAGACGAGAGTACAATTTTAATCTGTCATATTATTATGCTTATAGCGGAAAATAGTTGGCTTTAAAAGAAATATATGAGGATAATGCTATGTCATATAACGATTTAAATTGGTATTTGGAGGCGTTGCAGAAGTAAAATCCTGGTAGTTACGTGGCCATGGAAGTTAATGCTTTAACTAATCAGTTTGAGAGAGTTTGTATTGGTTTTAGTGCTTGTCTACTTGGATTTAAACACTGTCGGCCATTAATATTTTTAGATGCTGCTGCTTTGAAGGGAAGACCAGGTGTTTTGTTAGCTGCTACTTGTAAAAATGGTAACCAAGGTATGAGTTTCATTTTACTTTTGTTTTATTTACTTATTTATTTTTCTAGTAATGATATATTAAACTATCATTGTAGTAAAACCGTACATAATTTTTACTGCATCCATGTTTACACTAGAATTGTTTCTTCATTTTATTTAATGATTGAGCTGGTTACAGTAGAAATGTTTATAGTAGAAATGTTTACAAAAACAAGAGCTAAAATTTTATGCAGTAGTAACTGGAAGACTTTAAAATAACATATGCTATATTCATATATCATTTTGAACCTAATTTAATTGTGTATAATAGAAATTATTAACATTTAATACAGGTTTTGATGTTTACTATAATTCATGTTTCTTACTACTCAGCTGTCATTAATTGTTTATTTTGTAGGTTTCTTTCCTCTTGCTATGGGTATTGTTTCACATGAAAATGAATCTAATTGGTCTTGGTTTTTATCACATTTGAATGGAATGCTTAATGAAGATCGATCTTTAGTTTTTATGTCTGATCGTCAGTGGGGTCTCATTTTAGGTGTTCCAAAAATATTCCCTTCTTCATATTATAGCTATTGTTTACTTCACATGGAACATAATATTGGTACTGTTGTCAAGTCAGCTAAAGGTGATTCATCTATTGTGGAGTTTTTCAAACTTTGTGCTAAAGCCTCTAATATGTATGATTTTGAGCGATATCTTTCTAAATTTAAGGATATTGGGGGTACATCTGCAGAAAATTTTCTTAGAGATAAACCTTTTGACCATTGGGCAGATTTGTTTTTTCAAGGAAAGCGTTATGGTGAATATTCTTCAAATGTCGCAGAAAGTTTCAACTCATGGATTTTGGAAGATAGAGTTATGCCTATAACTTCTTGTTTGGATGGTATTCGAGTAAATGTTATGGAGCAAATGGCGAGACGAAGAGAGGAATGTTGTTTGTGGACAACAAATCTTTGTCCTGTTATGGAGGAACGTTTGTCTAAGTTAGTAGATGATGGCTTTGGTTGGGATGTTTATAAGTCCTCAGAATTTGTGTTTGAAGTTAAATCTCCTAAGTCACAGGTTGTTGATCTTAAAAATCGTTTATGCAGTTGTAATCAATGGAGAGTTACTAGTTTTCCATGTGCGCATGCAATTAAGTGCATTAACAAGTCTAGATTATCAGTTTATGATTTTGTGGAGGAATATTTTACTGTTAATGCTTTCAGATCTTCGTATGCTAATGCTATCAATCCAATTCCAGATTTTAATAAACCAGTTGCTACTGAAAATGATGTTTTGATTAGGCCTCCTAAAGAAGTTCGTGGTGCAGGAAGATCATCTACAAAGAGGCGTGGTGGATTTGGATATTCTCAAAGTAAAAGAAACAGATGTAGCCAGTGTAATGTAGTTGGCCACAACAAAAGAAATTGTCTTGCTTCTTCAAAAAGTTAAGAAAATTTATGTGTTTTGTTAGTGTAATAGAATAGTTTTTTAACTGTAAAGCTGCTAAAGCTTATAGAAGAATGAAGTCATACTTTGTGAATTCATTAGAAAATAAAATGTGAATTGTTTTGGTTATTTTGTTTTAACTTCAAATATCTGATGTTCTTATATTTTCCTTTGTTGTTGAATTTTTTTATAGGAATCTATTATTTAATCATATTGCAAAATATATAATATGAATTGAAGAACTGTATTAGCTCTGTACTTCAGTATTAACATTTCTATTCAATGTTAGATGTACATATCATTTTAGTCGAATGCTAGTTGTAACTAGCATTTCATTGTAATCAGTATGCATTTCACCTGAAATACAATTTCAACATTGAAACCCATAATCTATTATTGTATAGAACTAAGTAAGCTGTTGTGCAAGAATGAAGTATATGATGATGATGATATATTGTTTATATGATTAGCTAATGAGATTACATAAGTGGTTTTGTGATTAATTGACAGTATGATGATGTACAGTTGAATGATAGTTGTATCTAGCATTTCAATTAAATGCAAGTTACAGTGTAAACAGTAGTCATCACTCTTGAAACAGAGTTCATACATTGGAAATCATATATAAATGATATATGGATAAATCCACACATTATTCATCACTATTCAATTACCGAGAAATGTATTTTCGCATAATGCTAGTTTCATCTAGCATTTCAGTGTAAATCATTATTTACCACTTCAGAAATACAGTAAAAGCATCAGAAAACACATAAAAATGATAATTGAATATATTTTTAGTTTATACATTGTAGTTCATGCACTGAAAACATACAATTATAATCAAGTCAAATTCAAATCGAGAAGTTCAAATACATCTGAGCAGTTTATGCACTGAGAACAAAATACAAGCGTTGTATAACATATAAGACTCTATCTCAGACTCTATGTCAGACTCCATCTCAGACTCCATATCAGACTCCACCTCAGACTCCATATCAGACTCCATCTTAGACTCCATCTCAGACTCCATCTTAGTTTAATTAGCAGAAGTGTTTCTATTCAAATAATTCTAAAGTTCAAAGAAGTTAAAATGCAACAGCTATTCTTATGTAGAATCTTTGTAGGATTTCTGCATTGACCAACTATATTGTGGATCATTGAGTATTTCAAGCACCACTGCAGCTCTTAGGTTTCTAAGCATTTCCTTTGAATATTTATCTGGCATCTCATCCTTGTCCAGTTTTTTCAAGTTTGTCATGACAAAGAATGCACAAACAAGTCTATTTCAGATATGGAAATATTAGTTAATATTATAGTACAAGCTAATGCTAAAATAAAATAGCATTCTTTACACTAGAATTCTAAAATATAGCTTTATATTTTTATCACACTATTAATCAATGCATTCATAAAGACACCATTGATGTGTTTGCAATGTGCATCTTATACATAATCTTTTTGTTCAATAGATGCAGTTCAATGAACTGTCAATTAGCAATGCTAGCTTTAACTATCATTTTGCATATTTAATGCATTATAGTGCAATTTAAAAATACAAATGATATTTTGTTATTGTTTTGCACGTTTAGTCTAGTCCAAAAGAATTTAAAAATATGTATGCTAGTGTAAACAATCATTTTCGATATTTGATAAATTTATAAGCACTGAAAAAATATAAATGATAGTTTGAACTATCGTTTTTTTTTCATTTTCACAGTTTTATGCATTTTAAAATTTTCAGTTGTAGGTTTAACTATCATTTTGATCATTAGATGTAGTCAGCTATATTTTAAAAAAGAATAACAAAAGTTGGATGAATATACAAACTAAAATGACAAGAGAAGAAATGGAATTAGTTACTTACGAATCACAATCCTGTGGTGGGCTTTTTGGCTGCAACACTTTAGGTTTGTGAAATTCTTTGTTCAGTATTCCTACTTCTGCCCATTTCTTCTTGAACATTAATTCAATTTTTTCTTTCTGCAAGAATAAAAATTAGTGCTGTATATTAATGTTAGACTGATATAAAAATTATACCTTTCTTACAAGAATGATGGCTTGGTTATAGCTGGGGTTTGAAGTCCTTGTTGATCTACTTTTTGGTTTTGTTGAATCATAATGACTCCACTGCATTGTTTCATAGTTTAGCATCAACAAGCTCCAATGGTTTGTGTAATGTAGAGGGAAGAAAATTTTCTCTGTAAATTCATCTTTGACAATGACATATATTGCCGGTATGACTATGTCTTTGATCACAGTTTGCTGATCATATGCTATAGCATTCTGCACATTCATATGCATTAGAATACTTTATATTATTTTTTAACATTTATAATGAAAAACTTATACTTACCATCATCATTGTAGTGAAGTAGTAATTGTGTTCATACATCTCCTGATTGTAGTAAAACCAATCAATAATCTGGTTAAGCAAACAAAGAAGGTTGTAAGTTTTATGGGATATTTTGTTTTTGAACTGGGAATATTTATGCTAGTATTCACTATCATTTACATGTTTACTTCATTGTATGCACTGAAAAATGCAAATGATAGTTTAAACAATCATCTTTGACATTCGACATATTTATATGCTCTTTACAAATACCAATGTTGTTTTTAACTACCATTCTTTTATTTAATACATTTATATGCAGTTAGAAACTTCGAATGCTAGTTTTAACTATCATTCTCTCATCTTTTACATTTATATGCACTTAAAAAACTATGAATGCTAGTTGTAATAATCATTCTCCCATCCTATACAATTATCTGCATTTTACAAATAGTAATGCTGCTTTAGCCGTCACTCTCTCATTCAATTCATTTATATGCACTTTGAAAGTTGAATGCTAGGTTTACCTATCATTCTTTCATTTTATACATTTATATACATTTTTTTACTATCATAATTCTGAGTTGATGCATACCTGTCCATCTGTAACCCCCTCAAATAGAATAGCTTCCAACATAGATTTCACTATTGTGATTCCTCCTTTGTTCCATTCATCTTTTTCATATGCTACAGTGCTGTAATTGAAAATCAACAATTGACAAGTTGTTTTTTTTCAATTTTATTTAATTACAAATATAATGAAAGAAAAAAGATCAAAAATCTTACTTCTCATTTTCATTAAATTTGAAGAAAGTAAGAATTTTGTTTTGCTGTTCTTCATTCAATAATTTTAGAATACTGCTTTTTGTTATATCTTTACTCTTGTAAGCTTTAGTTGATGGCGAGTATCCATCAACATCAATTATTTCTTCATTTTCAATAGTATTGACTTGCTCATCTGTTTCAGTTTCAGATTCCTCTTCATAATCAGATTCTTCATTTTGTTCTTCTTGTTTCTGTTCACTTGTATTTTTTTTTTACCTTCTTCAGTTTCAGGTTGTTCCTTTTGGTCATCATTGTCAACATTTTTCTTTGTTTTTCTGTGAACAATTTCATACTGGCAATTGGGATCAATTTATTCCTTCGTTGGCGCTTTTTAACCTTCAAAACTAAAGAGCTGGTTTCTTCTGTGTTCTTTCATTCACTGTTGGGGATTTTTCTGTTTCCTCTGAAGGTTTCTTCTGATGATGTTGTTTTTTCTCATCCTGCATCTTTTTTATTTCCTGGGTTATATTCAGATCAAATTATGGTGCTTCTATATCTTCTCTTGGTTTTGATTTCAACATTTTGATTTCTTTTCTCAACTGTATGATAGTGCCTTCTGCTTGTATTCTTTTTTGTCTCTCCATTTCTAATTCTTTTTCGCTCTTCTTTAATTTATTTTCCAAATCTTCAATGTACTGTTGCATTGAGTCAACTTGCGTCAACTTGCTTTTTTGATGTCTCTTCCAAGTTTTCTACTTTTTGTATCACAATATTCTCATTTGTATCCAGCTGTACAAATTTTTATTGGTTTTTTTGTTGAAGAAGTTCTTTTTCATCTTCAGTCAGGTTTCTTATTTCAACAAAAATCTATGTAATAACATAAATAGTAATGAATGAGCTAAGATACATGAATGAAGTAATTTTATTTATAATTTTCATTTTTCATGTGATGCTATATCTGACTATCATTTTTTAGTAGCAACAACAGAAAATTGTATTTGTGCAGAAATGATATATGTAACTATCATTTAAATTATGATTGTATAATAACAAAATGAAAACTGTTAATATACATTATGTTATGATATATTTATATATCAGTATACATTTCTTGTACTTATGTGAGAAATAATACCTTTCTATTGTCCATGTTTACCAAAGCTTCTCTTGAAATGACTTTTTTCAAGCTTTCGACATTCCACCTCCCAAATCTAGGTAAAGTAGAACAATATGTTGCTAATGGAGATATCAAATTGACATGCTCACATAGGAAAAACTACAAATAAAATATTACTTGTTAAAATATATAATGTATATAATTTAATTTATAGAGATAGATGTATTAACATAAAGTTAGAATGTTGTACTTACACTTGGGAGCATGGAACAACCTGGCATGTTTCTCGGCTTTGTTTTGAAAGCCATCAAAGCTCTAATCAATGAATGATGAATTGAAACTGGCCAAGATACCGAGTTCATTTTGTTGTGATCAATAATATAAGGAATATATCCCCATGGTAAGTATCTTTGGTTGTCGGGAAAGAAGAAGGTTAGCATTGCAAGAATAATAATCAGTTTTGGAAAATCAGTTTCATGTTAAAATTGTTGTGTTTCTAGTACATTATTTATTTTTGAAACTGTAAGATCCTTTGTGATGTGCTCTACTGTTCCAAAATTTCTTAGTACAAAATCCTTACAATTGTCTAGAAGGATTTGTAAACTCATTTTAGGTAATGGAAAAATATTAATTCCAGACAAAGGTAAGCTAAAGAGATTTGAAATATCTTCAGGTTTGATTTTTAAAAAAACTTCCCCACTTTAAAAGCTTCGTCAATGATAGAAAATGTTTCTATGATATCATCTAAGGTTGTTGATGATTTTGTAAAAGCAGCTATGGATAAAATTTCTTTGAAAAACACTAGCATAAATTTTTCTAAAGGTGTTTGTTTTAAATAATTCAATTGATCTACAAGATAACCTCATTTTTCCTTAATTTTCCGGAAAATTTTTATCATCGGAAGCAAGCTGCATCTATACTGAATTTTTTCCTGAGATACTTTCTTTGATTTTTTCCCTTCTGTTTTTTTGCTTTCTTTGATCTTTTACCTTTTGATTCCTGTACAAAAAATTATGAATGAATAATTCAGCATTTAACAAACTATAATCTTATTTCTCAACTATGAATGCACAATTTTCTAGTGCTATATTCATCTATCATTATTTGTAGAAATGCTATATTTGTCTATCATTACTCTTTTTCAATGTATGCTTCTACAGTTTAAAGACTAAATTCTATGTTTGTCTATCATTTTATCTAATGTTATATTTGTCTATCATTACTCCTTTTCAATTTATGCTTCTACAGTTTAAAGACCGAATGCTATGTTTGTCTATCATTTTATCCAATTCTATATTTGTCTATCATTACTCTTTTTCAATTTATGCTCCTACAGTTTAAAGACTGAATGCTATGTTTGTCTATCATTTTATCCAATGCTATATTTGTCTATCATTGCTCTTTTTCAATGTATGCTTCTACAGTTTAAAGACTGAATGCTATGTTTGTCTATCATTTTATCCAATGCTATATTTGTCTATCATTACTCTTTTTCAATGTATGCTTCTATAGTTTAAAGACTGAATGCTATGTTTGTCTATCATTTTATCCAATGCTATATTTGTCTATCATTCTATAACAATGCATTTTATTGTTGTTTATCAACCATCAAAAACTGAATGCTATGTTCATCTATCATCTCATATTTAAATATTGTGTATACAAATGAAATTATATATTGAACTATCATTCAATAACTATCTATTTAATTATTGTCTGTCGTATATCAAATATGGAAATGCTATTTTCACTTATCATTGCATCATTATACATACAGTAAATAAAGTGATATATTCAACTATCATTCTATAATGCAATGTTTTTCTATCATTTTTTTCAATGCTATATTTGTCTATCATTCTATAACTATGCATCTTATTGTTGTCTGTCATTTGTTAAAGACTGAATGCTATGTTCATCATCATCTAATATTTCAATATGATGCATGCAATAAATGAAATGATGTATTGAAGTATCATTCAATAACTATCGATCTAATTATCATTTACTGTCTAATAAATACTGAAATATTATTTTGAAGAAAAATAAATCAGATGTTATACCTTTGTCTTTCTTTTTCTACTGACGATTTCATCACAAAGCTGTTGTCTCTTCATGTCGTCTTTTTTTACAATTTTTGCTACCCTAGATTTTATCGTTCTCTTTGTTTCTTCTTCAATATCAGTCGAATCAACAGCCATGGATGGATTATTTTTTCGTCTTCTCTTTATTTCTGTACGCATTGCAGTCGAAGACCTACTTTTTGAAATCCCAGTTTCATCGTTTATTTGTTCTGGATTTGTTGAAATTTGTGGATTTACGTCCATCGACTTAGCTTCGGAAGTCGATTGCGCTTGTAAATCAGCTTGAGGAAGAAAATTAATTTAGGTTTGGAATGCCATTGCTTGATGGAGAAGAAATTTTGTTTACAGAGGAAAACAGACTAAAAAAGCAGGAACGATCGTGAAATTTTTCGCGCTTGTCCTTGAGACGGAAGTTGTATTTTAACGTCCGTTAAAATAAAATTTTATTAAAATTTTTCCTTTAAACTAATTTTCTCTTCTTATAACATTACCTATATATAATGTTATATAAATACACGTGTAATACTACGTGAATATAGCATTATATATTTACTTGGTTGGAACTTTCAGTTGGAAAAGATTAGACCCAGTTTAGTAGGTAAAGGCCTGATGTGTATTGATGTTGATATATATGTTTTCACTAATATTAGCAAACCGCAAACCTATGTCAGTTTGACAATACCAGAGTTACATTATAAACAACTAACATGCTGCTCATCCGCTGAGTGAAAAATATTTTCGACTCATCCACTTTCATCCACTGAATAAACATTCATACACAACAAATTGAAAATACTGAATTACTCATTCACTAAGCATGCGCATAATAGTGACAGATGTTGGAAACAAACGATCTTTGGCTGAGTCGTGTACTTGGTCACCGTCTTAAAGACATTTCGGCGTTCTTCTCAGTGGTACAAAGCAGTCTAACAAACACCACCGCCTATAGGATAAAACATCCTCTTCTTTCGAATTTGGCAGACCCGCTTGCACAAAGGGAATCGACTCAGTTGCACTCAAAAACGACTTCTCGCCTTTTGATTTTTAAGGAAATAGTTTCGTGGAGAAGACATGCAGAAAAAAAATGTCGCTCACCGTTGGTCTCGTCTAAAAACTAATTAAAAAATAGACGGAATACTAAACCGAACGTATTACTGAATAGTGGGGTGACGTTGGCTTAAAAATCGGATCTGAAATTTTACCGTTTCTAATAAAATAACGTTCAGAAAACGCCTAACAAATTTCATCCAAAAATATAAGTGCTACACCACAACAAGCCCAAGCCCGAGCTCGGGTCGGTCGGTTGGCATGTGTGATGATCATGCATGTGCTTCCTCGTCAATGCAAAAGCAACATTTGGGTGCCCAAAGGGCCCAATTTAGCTTCCAAGAATCAAGTAATAAATACTAGATTCTTTACTATTGTTAACCCAAAAGATGGATCAACACCCTGGTTCAAGTTTGAAAGCACCAGCCCTGTTCTGACAGGGAAATATCACAGATCACAGATATAGAAAAAGAACAGTAAAAGAAAGAAGACAGAGAATTTTTATAGTGGTTCGGCTGTTAATGAAACCTACGTCCACTTTATAATTTTATTATAGACTGATTGCTGTCACAAGATATGTTTGATTACAAGACTTTGATTATCTCTAAGTAGGTTGAATACCCAGAGTTGGAATCCACTGGAGAATCACAATGAATTCCTTTGGAGATTGTTGTGAGGGAGGTACAGAGTGAAGAATGTTTCCAGCAGAGCTTCGGCAACCAGTCCGGAGAAGATACTGTTTATGTTGTAGGTGGGATGAAATTTATAGAAATCGAAGGACTTCTGGGCCAGACCACTTCATCAACTGCTCCCAGGTAGGTAGGGAACCACCTTGAGTGGTTTAGCTCGCGATCCGAGCCAAAACCATGGGTCGCTAACGACCTATAGAGTTGGCTCGCACGGGAGCTAATAACTTAGCCATTGCATTGCTTGGTTGCCTTGTTGAAGACTCGTGGAGAAGCATGGGTCGCTAGCGATCCATGGTGTATCGGTTGCTAGCGACCCATACACTTAGCATATTTTTTGACATGTTTCTTCCTTCCTTCTCTTCTTCCATGCAACAGAGTGACCTCTCACTTTGTATGAATCACTAGCGATCCATAGGGCATGGGTCACTGGCAATCCAAGCACCTAGATGTTGTTTAGAGTTTGGATTTTGAGATATTTCCATGGTCTCGTATCATCGTTGCTTGCGTATTCTCGTTGCACGTTGTTTCGTTTTGGTGGTAGTCTACTAGCTGTTTGCACTCAACTGCTGATTGAGCCGAAAGAATGTTACTCTCTTCGTTTAGTCGATCTCAGTTGTTGTCTCAGTAATATAGCTTGGCTCTCACTGACTCCTTTCCCTCGCCTCTCTGGTTAAGGTTAAGTTCTACACCATCCTGATGTCATGGGATTATTCTGTTTCCTGTTGGATTTCGCTGGATTAAAAACCCGAATAACATTTGCCCCACAGAGTACGTCTTCGTTGTAAACAAGGTGTGCTCTGGAAGTTATCGCTCTCAATATCCGTCTGTCGATTTCCAAGTGATTGCATTGGAGTTTCACGAATACGTGGCAGGTCATGCTATTAGTCATATAGATTTGGTTTTGACTGCTATTGCTTGCCATAACAGATCAAATTTCTTCACTTAGTTTTCCGGAATGCTTCGAAACGATGGACAAATGTCGAAGGATAAAGCGGAGAAAAAATTTTCTCTCTTATTATGGGTCGCTAGCGATCCATTATGTATGGATTGCCAGCGATCCATACGAAATTTGCTTCAAAAGTAGGGTCGCTAGCGATCCATGATGGATCACAGGCGACCCAATGCCTTAACAAAAATTGTGCTTCATTTCTCATCTGCCTACATATATGCTTGAGCCGACCTAGTTTCTCATTCGACCCGAGTTACTCTTGCTTCTTCACGCAATCCAATTTCTGTGTAATCCAATTCCAGGCGATTTGAGCACCTTCTCAACCCGTTTCATCACCTCCTTATATCCATCTCATCTAAGCTCCACACCATGATCCTCTCATTGCTTTTCGTGAAACCCTAGCCGACCCATCACTTTGCTGTCGATTTATACAATCGATTCTAAACCCTAGCTCGCCTTTGAATCGTTGCCGACCCATCTCCTAGCCCACCAGCGGTCCATCCACGTCTCGTTGATTCTACGTCTTTGATCACTCTTGTGTTCTTGAATTCAGTCAGAGGTGGGTTCGCTTAATTGGTTTGCTAATTATTGTGTTTGTGTAATGATTCGACAATAAGTTTCCATTTGCAATGTTGGTCGCGAGAAGTTCGAGTTGATTGCGGTTTAACGGGTCAGATAGCTAATCGAGTCTTGAGTTTTCTCCCAGAACGACGTTCGGCCTTTAGCTTAATGCTTGACGCGTTTCACTATCTTCGCCCGTTAGACCAGAATTGACTTATGCCCAGTTTCGTAGATGTTACTACATGATATATCACCAGTCGATCCCGATTCTTCCAGAGAATTTGGGCTTATCCTGCTTGCTTGTTGCACGCTCGGCGTACATGTAGTAAGAAGAGTTTTCCATACCGCTTTGGACAGTGGATCCATTATCGATCATTGATCGATAACGGGTAAGTGTACATGAAGTAGAAATAAAAGCAAAATACGAGGTGACATAGGAAGTTCTTTTTTTGTCCACTGCGAGCGAACTATCTACACGGGATAGGGCGTTTGCAACGTTTCGAGCACCGAGTTTATCCCATATAAATAGCACACTGCACTTGTCCCAGTTCACACTTGAAATCTGACGTGTCGATTACAAGTTAATGTTTCTTTGGAATTCAAGTGTGGCGGGGGGAAGCTATTAGTTTAGAATAGATTTACCTGACCGTTTCAGATGCGAGTTCTGTTATTTAGAATGAAGCAGCCATCCATGGGTCGTAAGTCAAGCGGGGGAAGCCCGACGCTCTCAAAAGCCGAGTCATTAATCCACTTCACAAGCTCAGTATGGCCAGTTAGTCTCGGTTAGGCCAATCATGGATCGAACACCTCCCAACTTCAGAGTTCCACTTAATCCGTCTAAGAGAGCTTCATTAGTGATTTCTGCCAAGGTTCTTCATAACATCCATGCGCAACACAGAATTCCCGAAGAGGATGTGCGTCTACCAGAGAAGGACGAATTCGCTCATATGCCTCCCCCTGGGTACATCGCTTGCCACCGATACATGTGATTGAATGGAGCCGTGCCTCCCTTTAACGACTTTCTGCGTGAGACTCTCTCAAACTTGGGTGTTGCCCTATTTCAGCTTCATCCTAATGGCTATGCCATCTTGACTTGCCTACATGTTCTTTTCATGCGGGCGTTCAACCACGCTCCAAGTTTTGATAAGTTGCGGTACTTTCTGGCGTTTAAGAGGAGAGATGACTGTCCCTCCTTGATCATAATCAAAGCCCAAAGAAACCGAAAAATCATCCTGCGCTTGTAAAGCAACTTATTGCAATTCAAGACGCAATATTTCTTTGTCAGATGCCCCGAGGGGTTCAATTGTCGGTGGACGACAGGGGGTGAGCTTCTTTTTTATATTCATCGAGCTCTGATGCGTTGCAATGGAGTTTCTAACCAACCGTATGTCTCTTGCAGTTATTCCAAGGCTGAATAGAAACGCGACTATCGATGAAGTTTGTCAGACTCTAAAGGCTATTGACGTCGAGGAGAGAAGCGTTAAAGTATTACTGACTGATGAAAACTTGCATCGATATGGATTGCTGGCTCTGGGTAGATCTGTTGTTCAAGTTGAAATTCCTTCTCATGCTCATTCCAGGGTTTGTACGAGATCTACTTCTTTCTCCCACGATTCTGGGGAAGGCGCTTCTCAGGGGAGAGAGAGCCCATCCGAAGATCAATAGATGAGGCCCACGAGGGAAGAGATGCCACTGTGATTGGATTAAGTGGCCCAGTTAGAATGCCTCCAATTCCGGAGGAAGCACAAGAGGAGTTCAAACAAAGAGAAGGCAAGGCCGCGTTGGACTCGGAAAAGGAAGAAAGAGAGTTTGAAAGTGGTAGCGACGAGTCTACTGCAAGTGATGAGCTCTACGTAGGATCTGATGATGTGGACTCGGAGTCATGTGACGAAACTCTGAGTATGAACCCTATTTTTCCATGCTCGCCTCTCCCTGATATGGCGATAAAGCCAAAGCTCCAGTGTCCGGAAGACATCGAGACTCTCTAAGTAAAGACGTCGGAGCAGAGTTCGGGGATTTCAGCAACATTTATGTTGACTTTGATGAGCTCATGAAAGAAGATTTTAAATTTGTTACGCCACCTCCCTGCTCGGGTGATATCGTGCCAGAAGTTAGCCCGGTTCCTCCCACAACAGCCGAAGTTAGTCCGGTTCCACCTACGACGGCCATCCGTCCTGATTCATGATGACGTTTTAGGCCTACGTTAGAAGCACACTACACATTTGCACTAGGATTATACTCATTTTCATTCATTCTTTCATTCTCATGGTGTTTATCTTATGTTTCTGAACTCTTTTATGTATGTTTTATGCCAGATATAACCAGAGGACGAGGTTTCTACAATGACTTTGAGGAGTTTACTGACTCACAGCGGTATTCCAAGCACACCTCCGGTCATCATCAATTCAGAGAAACAGAGGAGGGATATAGGAAAAGGAAAGAACTTGAAGCCGAAACCTGCTGCATGGAAGAAAGAGATCGAAGCTGATCGTATAAAGGCGGGTATGAGAAGAGGAGATCTTTTGAAGAAAGGGATGAACCATCGAAAAGGTCTAAGTTTGACCATCGCCTCATTCTTCAGAGCTTGCTTCAACACATTCTTCTGTGGGTCAAGAAATTTCTATCACTTCAGCATCGTTTCCGCCTTCAACTCATATTTCGTCATCTTCTATTGTTACTGCTGCCCCCAGTGCTTCTCCCCCCACTGGAGACCTACCTATGTCCTTCCTTCGGGCCCTTCCTAAACTTGAGGCAGCGCTTCCTGGTTGGTTCTTGAAGGCGGTTAAGTTTGATCGCGGTTTGCGCCCAGGCCATAAAGATTCGTATATGCCGCACCTCCAGGCTATTCAGAGTGACTTAGAACAGGCCGAAGGATGGGAGAAACTCAATAAACAATTGGCGGATACGAATCACAACAATTATCAGGAGATCCTCTCTTTCGAATCAAAGAAGGACGACGACTTCTGGAGGGTGCTGGCTGATCATGACGCCAATATTAAGCAGTTAGAGGAAGAGAAAGCAGCGGCACTGCAAAAGAGCAAGAGAAATGCTGACTTGCTGAAAGAGGTGAAATAAGCCCATTCCCGAATAGAAATCGTCTGCAGAGATGAAATAAAAAAGGTTCACGCAGAGGAGGAGAAACTTAAGCAAGAAGTGACTGCCTGTAGCACAACGATTGAGGCTCAACGAAAAGCTATTGTTGATCATGACCTCATCGTCGAAGGGTACAACAAAACTATTTCTGACCATGACGAGATCATTGCCAAGTTACAGGCTTAGGTCGCACATCTCAGTGCCGATAAGTCTACCGCTGAAGTTGAGAAAGCTGCCTTGAGGACAGATTATTTGGAGCTCCAAAATGCCTTTGAAAGAAAGATGGAGAAGATTGATGCAACCATCCTGAATTTTTATGTTAGCACCTCGTTGCATCAAGGAAGTCTCAGTTATCTGGACACAAAGTTCCCGCGCACTGTTACTCTGGTATGGGAAGAATTCTTGACCCGCTTTTCTGATAGCGGCGATGTCTACACCGAGCAGAAGTTGGAGGATGCTTATCTGAATGAAGAGTCAAAGAAAGTATTGCTCGAGGGCCGGGAAATTCTTCAAGTCGAAAGAGAGTAGGAGACCACCGATGCTGCCTTGAGGACCGCTGCCGAAGCACTCACCAAGTCTTTTATTTATGGCGTAGGCGAATCATCAGAGCAGCCTCACGACCCGCCAACGTGTTCGGGACTTGAACCTCTCCCTCAGGTAGTGAAGCCATCAAAAGAGGGCGAAGGTGGTGAGTTTAAGGTTGCTATTCTAGACTGTTCCTCCGGTGCAGGTAATGCTCTTGCCTCCTCCGAATTTGGGAGTTTCCAACTTACGCCACAAGAGCAAGAGGAATTTAACGCTTTCATTTTTGATCTTATAAGTCCATCTACCTTCCCCGTTGACGTGCCAGCTTCTTCGGCGCCCGGACCTGTTGCCATTTCCACATCTTCCGTGATTATTTCTATTCCCATTCCATCTTCCACATCTATGTCTAGCTCGCAACCGGAGCTAGAGGCTGAAAAGATAGCCGCGCTTCATGGCCTGGACGACCCTTCCATGTCTTTGGAAGGCGACATTACAACGGCAGAGGCCAAGGAGCATGAAACTCAATTGGAGCAGCCTCAGAAGACTCAACTCGATCTGATTGCCGTCAAGAAGGAAAAGGTGGAGGCGATCAAGGCCTCAAAAGGTTCTCGAAAGTCAAGAAAACGCAAGGGGAAGGGAGACTCTTCTGAGAAGACTACAGAGGAAGAGGAGGACATTGCCACCAAGTATTCGTTGATATCACCGGTAGTGTTAGCACTCCTGAGGCGAGGCAAAAGCTGCCAACAAAGGGTGGAAAGGGAAGCGGAGGAAAGAAGCGTTGAGCAGCTTGCCTGGAGACTACTTTGATTTTGATTCTTTTTTGGGTCATTTTGTACAAGTGCAAAGTCTGCCTTAGCGTTTTTGCTGCAAAGTCTATATTTTCTTTTTTGTTGGCCGGTATTGCGTGGGTACAACCCCCACATCTTGACCCTGTGTAAAGAAAATTATAAGCAATATATGGATATTTGGCTATATTCTCATCTGTATGCTCATATATGTTCTGTGTACTTGTGCTTGTTTTGTTTTATACTTATCTAGTTCTGTGATTACAACCAAAGCCCTTTGTTCGAAGTAACAGAACTTAGAAATTAACAACACTTTGGAAATTAATAGAACTTTGGAAATTAGCAGAACTTAGAGATTAACGGAACTTAGAAATTAACAGAACTTAGAAATTAATAGCACTTTGGGAATTAATAGAACTTTGGAAATTAAAAGAACTATAAAATAACATAACTTAGAAATTAACAGAACTTAGAAATTAACAGCACTTTGGGAATTAATAGAACTTTAAAATTCTTTGTTAACTTCTTTTTGAAAAAAAAAATTGTTTGGAGTGACAGAACTTGTGAACTTTTGTTCAAGTACCGGTGTATGCCCCCAGTTTACAGGGCTGTTTACTTCAAACAATTTTCAGATCACCGAAAACTTAAGGTTTAGATAATTCTTATATCAAACTTGAAATTCGGCTAAGTCGCGGCTTGATTTTCATGTAATCCCAGTTTCTGGCGATATTTTGGTAAGTATGCAATTTATGCGTGTTTGAGAGGTGCATATTGCATGGGTTAATTGAGGGCGGTTTTAATCATTAAATGTCTATAGTTAAGACTTTTCAGTTGGTTTATAGCATTCCAATTTCGTTGGAGCTGTGCTCATTATTCCTGATTATAGGAGCAGTTGGCGCTAGTTATGAGATGTACGATTTTTGGTGGTCCTCAACGTTGCCTATCTTTGGGCCACGTGAGGAGCGTGTTTTTTAGGTTCCCCAACGCTGCCTATCTTCGGGCAGTGTCAGTGGTTTAAGCTTTAAGAATCAATGCGTGATTTTTCCTGCTCCTCGGATTTGCCTATCTTTGGGTAGTATGAGGAGTTAGTGTCTCGGAGTTTAGTGCACGACTTATAGGGTGTACGGCTTTTCTTTTTCCTCAGTGTTGCCTATCTTCGGGCAATATGAGGGGTTATTATTTTAGTGTGCGACTTATGGGGTGCACGGCTTTTGTTTTTCCTCGGTGTTGCCTATCTTCGAGCAACGTGAGGAGTTACTATTTTAGTGCGCGGCTTATGGGGTGCACGGCTTTTGGTTTTCCTCGGTGTTGCCTATCTTCAGGCAACATGAGGAGTTATTATTTTAGTGCACGACTTATGGTGTGCGCGACTTTTGTTTTTCCTCGGTGTTTCCTATCTTCGGGTAACGTGAGGAGTTATTATTTTAGTGCACGACTTATGGGGTGCACGGCTTTTGGTACTCCTCAGTGTTGCCTATCTTCGGGCAACGCGAGGAGTGTTGATTTTAGTCTCTCGATGTTGCCGGAGCAACACCGGTTTTTGGAAGGCAAAGATCGGGTTCCGTCGATCTAACGGTTTGAGTCGATTTGCTTCCGTTGACCTGGCGGGTAATCATTATGAACACGGTTTTGTTGGTTCAAGAAGCAAACTTTATTAAGGAAAGCAGGGCAGTTTTTGCCTATGTACAATGCCCCCGGTATCTCAGGATGGCTTATTTCTGGAAAATAAAAAATACATAAGATAGCTTTCAGACAAAGAACGGCGAAGCGATTCGCTGTTCCATGCCCAGGGAACTTGAGTTCCGTTGAGGATTGCTAGCTTGAAAGTCCCGTCTCTTAGCTTTTGATTAATGACATATGGTCCCTCCCAGTTTGGTCTGAAGGCCCCGGAACGAGGTAAACTCGCTTGAGGACAAGATCTCCCACTTCGAAGGTTTGATTGTAAACTTTGGAGTTCAAGTACCATGCGACCCTTTTTTAGTGGGCGGCAGTTCTCAACTCTGCTTCTTCTCTTCTTTCATCAACCATATCTAGTGATTCGAGTAGGAGCTGCTCATTTTGTTTTTGATTGAAATTCTACCTTCGATGCGAGGGGAGTTCTAATTCAATAGGAATTATTTCTTTTGAACCATATGCTAGGGCGAATGGAGTGTGGTCGGTCGCCGCTTTGTGGGTAGTTCTGTAAGCCCGTAGTGCGAGTGGAAGTTCGTCAACAAAGTTTCCTTTGGCTTTTGCTAGCCACTTTTTGATAGTGGACTTGATGATCTTGTTTCTCGCTTCCACCTGCCTGTTTGCTTGTGGATGAACCACTACGGAAAAGCTCTTTTCAATTCGAAAGCGCTTATAGAAGTCTTTGAACTCGGCACTTTCGAATTGGGTTCCATTGTCGGTGATGATTTTTTGCGGCACATCAAACCTGCAAATTATGTTTTTAGTAACAAAGTTAATAACTTTCTTTGTGGTTATGGTGACCAGCGGTTCCGCTTCGGCCCATTTTATGAAATAATCTACGGCAATTATAGCATATTTGGCTCCTCCATTTACTATTGGCAGGACACCAATCAAATCGATCCCCCATATCGCAAATGGCCATGGGCTAACCATCTGTGTTAGCTCTATTGAAGGAGTTCTCTTAGTTTTGCTGAATCATTGGCAGTGGTCGCATCTTCTGGCATGATATAGGGCGTCGCGATTTATTGTTGGCCAGAAGTACCCGTATCGAAGGACTTTCTTTGCAAGGGTCTGCCCCCTAGTGTGGTCTCTGCATTCGCCTTCATGTACCTCCTTTAGGATTCGTCATGCTTCATCATCGTCACACACCTAAGAAGGGAGGTTGAGAATCCCCTTCGATAGAGTATTTCATCCTGTGTCATGAACCGTGGCGCCATTCGGAGGAGCTTCTTCCATTCATTCCGGTCAGTTGGAAGGGTTCCTGCAAGTAGATAGTTCTTTATCGGTGTCATCCATGTATCTGGTTCGATGGTGGTTTCAAGAATCCACTCTAGGTCCATTTTGTCTATGCTTGGGTTGGCCAGAGTTTCGACTAGGACTAGTCTCAATGACCGAGCTTCTCCTGAACTTGCCAGTTTGGCCAAATAATCTGCCTTAGTGTTTTGCTCCCATAGGATGTGAGTGATGGTGTAGTGCTCGAGGTCACTTAGATTTTCCTGTACTTTGGACAGGTATGGGGTGAGATTCTCTCCACATGCCTAATACTCCCCCTTTACTTGACAGACGACCAGTTGTGAGTCGCTGTAAATGTGAATTGCTTTTATCTTGAGCTCCTTCACAACTTTCGGTCCAACGATCAGTGCTTCATATTCTGCTTCATTGTTTGTGGCTGGGAATTCCAAGCGCAAAGCATAGCTAATGGCTCACCCCTCGGGGGTTTCAAGCACTACTCCTGCTCCCGAATAGAAGTTGTTGGATGCGCCGTTGACTAAGAGCTTCCATTGCGTGTCTATTTCCGACTGAACTTCCTCCTCATCATCTTGTATAGTAAATTCGGCGATGAAGTCGGCCAATGTTTGCCCATTGATGGCTTTCCTTGGGTGGTATGTGATGTCATATTAACTCAACTCTATATTCCACTTAAGCAGTCGTTCAGAAGTTTCTGGTCGGTATAACACTTGCGTCAGGGGTTGGTCAGTCAACACTTTAATTAGATGAGCCTAAAAGTATAGTTGTAACTTCCGAGATGCGATCAAGAGGCAATATGCTAGCTTTTCCAGTTTTGGGTAATTCTTCTCAGCTCCGATGAATCATTTGCTAATGTAATACTCGGGTTGTTGGATTCTCGCTTCTTTCCGCACGAGAGCGGCGCTCAATGCGTGCGGGGAGACTGCTAAATAATTGAATAGGTCTTCTCCGTCCACCGGCTTTGATAAGATTGTGGGAGCTTCCATGTGTCGTAGCAATTCTTCGAAAGCTGTTTGACAAGCTTCACTCCATTGGAAGTTTTTCTTTCCCCTTTTCAATGCATCGAAGAATGGTATGCACTTGTCTGTAGCTTTTGAGATAAATCGGCTCAGTGCTGCGACTTTTCCATTAAAGCTTTGAAGTTCCTTCTTATTTCTCGGGGCTTGGACTTCTCGTAGTGCCGTTATTTGTTCTGGATTTTCTTCGATTCCTCGGGCACTTACTATGAACCCCAAGAATTTCCCAGAGGCTACTCCGAAATGACATTTGAGTGGTTGAGCTTCATTCCATACTTCCGGAGTATTTCAAACATTTCAAAGAGATTGTCTAGATGGTTAGCAGCTACTCGAGATTTGACCAACATATCATCCACATAAACTTCCATAATCATTCCGATCCAACATTTGAACATAGTATTTACTAGCCTTTGGTATGTTGCCTCGGCATTCTTTAACCCGAATGGCATTACCCTGTAGCAGTACAGTCCCAAATCGGCGATGAAGCTGGTGCTTTCTTGATCTGGCTCATGCATCAGGATCTGGTTGTAGCCCGAGTATGCATCCATAAATGACAGCAATTCATGCCCCGCTGTTCCATCCACAAGCTGATCGATTCCGGTGAGTGGGAAGCTATCTTTTGGACAAGCCTTATTTAGATCCGAGAAGTCAATACAAAGTTCGTAATTTTCCATTAGACTTCTTGACTAAAACTGGGTTCGATACCCATTCAGGGTAAGTTACGTCCCGGATGAAGCCGTTAGACATCAACTTATCAACCTCCTCTCTCAATGCTTTGGACCGTTCGGGGCCCAAGCTACGCTTTTTTGCTTTACCGGTGTGAATTTGGGGTCAATATTGAGCGCGTGGTGGACAATTTCGGGTGATACCCCACACATATCAGAGTGTGTCCAAGAAAATATGTCCAAATTGGCATGGAGGAATTTGGTTAGTTCTGACCGCATCTTGTTTCCAAGCTGAGACTCAATTTTTAGGACCTGCGTTGGGTCATCCATACAGACTGGGATAGACACCGTCAATTCTACCGGTGCTACCCTATCCTCCCCTGAGTTCTTCTTTCTAGGGTCCAAAGCCTTGTCGAATCGGCTATGGTCCCCAAGCCAGGGGCAGCTCTGTAATTGCTATCTGCCGTCTCTTACCTTGTAATAATAGTTCTGTACTTTTGCAATAGCCGTGGTACTATCGCAATGGATCAACACAGCTGATATCGGTTTTTCCCATAAAGGAATCTCAGCTAGCAGATTTCTTAAGTAATCTGCTTCTTCACTAAATGTGGCTAGTGCTATCATCTCAGACTCCATAGTAGACTGAGCCAAAATAGTTTGTTTCTTATATTTCCAAGAAATGGCTCAACTAGCAATGCTAAAAATATACCATTGGTTGCTTTCAAATCATCAGATAAAGTATTCCAGTCTGCATCAGTGTATCCTTCAAGGACAACTGGAAACTTTTCATAATGTAGCACAAGGTTCATAGTTCGTTTTAGGTATCTAATGACCATTTCGATAGCATGCCAGTGCTCTATACTAGGTCTACTAGTAAACCTACATAATAATTTCACGACATAGGCAATGTCAGGTATAGTACAATCAGTGGCATACCGAAGGCTGCCAATGACGCTCGCATAATAGACTGTCTTAAACGTTCATCAGTGTTCTTAAATAGTTTTACGCTAGGATCATATGGTGTACATGCAGGTTTACAGTCAAAGTAATTGTATTTCTTTTGTATTTTGTCAATGTAATGAGATTGATCCAAATAAATTCCTTTTTCTGACCTAGTAATCTTAATTTCAAGGATTACACTCTCTTCACCTAGATCTTTCATATCATAATTGGCGCTAAACAAAGATTTGGCATTGTTTATAACATGAATGTTTGACCAAAAAATAAGTAGATCATCTACATACAAACATATAATATTGCAAATGTCATTCTCAGATTTATAGTAAATACATTTGTCACTTTCATTAACTTTAAAAACATGTGAAATTATTAAGTTATCAAATTTCTCATGTCATTGCTTAGGTGCTTATTTTAAACCATATAATGATTTATCTAGCTTGCAAGCTTTATATTCTTGACCGTGAATTACAAAGCCTTCAGGTTGGTCCATATAAATTTTCTCTTCTAATTCACCATTTAAAAAAGCAGTTTTAACATCCATTTGGTGTATTATTAAATTATGAATAGATGCTATTTCACGTATTATTCCATGTGAGTTGTAAAATTCAATAAACAAACTTGATTCGTATTTAGTTCCTCTATCACTACCCAGTATTTTAACTTTCTTATTAGACTGATTTTCAATTTCAGTTATGAAAGATTTAAACATCTCAAATGCATCACTTTTATTTTTCATAAGGTATACATAAGTAAAATCAGAGCAGTCATCAATGAAAGTGATGAAGTAGCGGTGTCCATTTCTAGTCAGAGTGCCATCAAGCTCACATTTAGCAGAATGATCAAATCTAAGGGTTCTGATTCTCTTATTACATATTTAGGTGGGGTTTTAGTTATTTTTGCTTGACTACAAAAAGCACATTTTTCAAAATCATTTAGTGACATATTAGGGATTATACCTAAGCTACTCATGTTCTTTATTATTCATTTATTTACATGACATAGTCCAGAGTGCCAGATATTAAAATCACACAACATATAAGCAAAAGGAGACATTTTATTATATTCAACATTCAGTTTAAACATGCCATCAGTTGCATAACCCCTACCCACAAACATACCATTCAGAGTGATGGTGTATATTGTAAACCCAGCCTTATTAAGAAGATAACCTGAAACAAGATTCTTTCTCATCTCTATAGTGTGCATGACGTCTTTCAGAATGACGGTCTTTTCAGAGGTAAACTTCAGCTCTACGCTTCCAATCCCAGCAAAAATAGTGGTGAGAGTCTCTCCCAACAACACTTTCTTGTTCTCAGTCTCCGTGTATGTTTTGAACATAGCACGGTTATAGCAGACATGACGCGTAGTGCTAGTATCTACCCACCAACCCTCTGATCCCCCAACAAGGTGAATCTCATCAAAAATCATAGCCATAAGAGGCTCCTTGGTGAGATTATTCTATGTTGCAGAGCTTGGCCTGTTCCGACACTTGCATGCCATATGACCTGGTTTTCCACAGTTGTAACAAAGAAACAACTGTCCAGAGTCATTCTTTTGGGGTGGTTTATGTTGACCTCTATGGTTTCCTTGTGAATTCAAATTCTGTTTGTTGTAGTTCTAACTAAGCTTGCGGTTCTAATTCTTAAAGCTTTTGGGATTCAGTATTCAGAACTGCAGCTTTCTTAGTGTTGCCTGAAATAGCAAGCACTTCTTCCTTCATGTCCTGTTTACGAGATTCCTCCTCAACATGGAGACGGATTATTAGACTTTCTAATGAAAATTCCATAGTTTTATGTCTAAGGTTATTCTTAAAATCCTTCCAACTGAGAGGTAATTTATCAATCAAAACTGCTACTTGAAACTGTTCATCCAACTCATACCTTCAGAAATGATCTCATGAGCTATTTACTGAAGCTCATGAGACTGCATCTCTACTGATCCGTCATCCGTCATCTGATACTTGAGGTAGCGGCTGACGGTATACTTCTTTGTTCCTGGTTCCTCTGTGTCGTACTTTTTCTATAGCGCTTCCCAGATCTCCCTTGCTGTTTTGTCAGAGTTGTAATAGTCATAGAGATCGTTGCTGAGTATGTTGAGGATGAAGTTCTTGCACAAGTAATCCTGCTCTATCCAATTCTGCTACTCCTTTGATTTCTCCATTCAAGCTCTCATCTGATCTACGTCTGCTTCATTGGGTCTGTTTGGCAGTTGCGGTTTGTTTGTTGTTAGCACAACGACCACCTTCCTCATCGTTAGAAAGAATTCCATCTTCTGCCTCCAGCACTTGATATGGAGGCCCTCGAACTTGAAGGGTGCAGCAGACAACATAGGGACCTATAACATTGACGTCGGGGAAACATCGTCCAAATTTGCAGCAGAAGTCATTGTTGTTGGCGATGTCTTCAATTTGTTAGAAATAAATGATCTTCGGTTGAGTCTGTACTTGGTCACTGTCTTGAAGACATTTTGGAGTTCTGCTCAGTGGTGCAAAGCAGTCTAACAAACGTTGCCACCTCTAGGATAAAACAACCTCTTCTTTCGGATTTGGTAGACTCGCTTGCATAAACGGAATCGACTCGTTGCAATCGAAAATGACTACTCGCCTTTTTATTTTTAAGAAAATAGTTTTGTGGAGAAGAGGATAGGTTTTGTAAAAAAAAATGTTGCTCACCTTTGGTGTTGTATAAAAACTAATTAAAAAAATAGACGGAATACCAAACCGAACGTATTACTAAATAGTGGGGTGATGTTGGCTTAAAAATCAAATCTGAAATTTTATCGTTTCAAATAAAATAACGGTCAGAAACGCCGAACAAATTTTATCCAAAAATATAAGTGCTACACCATAATAAGCCCGAGCCTGGGTCGGTCGGTCGACGCGCGTGCGCGTGATGGTCATGCATGCGCTCCCTCGTTGATGCATGAATGATGACTTGAAAGCAATTTTGAAATTTAGTTTAAACATGTAAAAACACTCAATCATGACATTTATTTAAAACAAAAGTAGAATAAATGTGGAAGTAAAAATATGCACATTTACATGCACATCAAATACCCCCATACTTATCTTTTTATTCGTTCTCGAATAAACTAAAACTAAGATAAATCCCTTTTCCTAGGAAACACGATTGCATTGAGCATATGCAACAAGCCGTTAAACCTCTAGGTGTCCCTAGTAGGACGAGTGTTGTCTCTTGAGGGTTTTTAGCGGATACTACCCACAAAATCCAAATGCAACATGAAATATTCCTAAATGTAAGATTTATTTACAAAGATATGGATGCAAGTTTTTTGAAAATATTTACAAATGAAGAATTTACTTTTAAATTGACACGAATAAGTTAAATATAAGTTCTGGTCATTATCAAGAAATTTAAGTCCTTTTACTTATCAAAATTTCGAACAAAAATTAAGTTATCATCACAAATAGATTCTAGTTTGGCTAGTTATTTCGGTTAATAATGTAATGCAACTATGAAATAGATCCTTAGTTAATTATCAAAGTTTTACAAAGTGGTGTTATTTAGTTTAAATAACAAGTCAAAGCAAACAAGTGAAAATAGTGCTTGGATTTCAATTGCTTACTCTCTCTTTATTTGAAAATTTTATTAATATTAACAATATTTACATAGGCCTAACTCGGAAAACTGAGGCTAGATATACCACCCATGCACTGCCTTGCGGGCTTACATGAGGAGAATACAGAGCATGGCGAGTGTAACGACCCGCCTTTTTGACCATCGAAAGTCGACACCAAACACTACCGATGTGTTCAAATATCGCACATCCAATCGAAAAAGGGACAAATTGTTAGGGTAAATAAAAAGAAAAGAACAGAGAACAGATAAAAAAAGAATCTCACAATGGAATCAACAACATATAATATAATAAAGACAGTAGAAACTGTCACTCCAAACATACAGAGTATATCAGAGTTAAAAACAAACCTTATCAGCTGGACAGTTATAAAATCCTGACCTTACAAATGCCGATAGGTATATGATATAATACAGCAGAAAATAAAATACTACGACAGGTGAATCTTCATCTCCCCTCCATGTATCCTATAACACCAAAGCCAACCTGGGAAAATACTCGGTCTGACCCGAGCATTATAAATAAATAAACCCGGATCAGTCTGGAAATAAGATAACTCGAATAATGGGGAACATATATAAAAATTCTATGAGACCTCGCCGCTAACGCGGAACAGGTTTTTACCTCACAAAAATAATATCCATACAGGCAAGAGCAGAAATAAATATTAGGAAACAAATCCAAATATGATTGAGCTTGAATAATATCAAACCGGACTTGAAAGAATGGAAATAAACCAAGTAAAATCCAAACTAAACAGAATGGAAAGAACAAGGGAAAACAGTCCAACTTGTTAGAGCGGACTAATTAAGGTAATAGTCCAAACTCGATAGGATGGGCTGAATAAGGTAACAGTCCAACTTGATAGAGCGGACTAAATAAGGTAACAGTTTAACTTGATAGAATGAACTAAATAAACACTTAAATGCCATGATGAGGAGTTGGCTCTACTCATGGCAATTTAAAGCTAAAACAGATTTCGGGATACGAATCAAATAAGGAAAGGAAATTTTCCAAAAATGACTAGGAATGTGCACCCCCCTTGAAGTATACCTCTAGCAATATACTTCTGAGAAGCTCATATACTCTGTGACACTTCTCGGATGATACCAAGCCGGACCCCGCCAAACCTTACCGCGTATCCGAATATTTCACATCTAATTCTAACCGTTTTTCAAGTGACGTTACATGAAAATCTAGATGAGATGTGAAAATACCCTAATGGGAGCAACCTCACATAACTTGGCTTCCTCTCGCGCTTTTGGTTGTCATTTCCAACAAAGGATAACAAAGCTCAACAGAGCAATACATCATCTTAGAATGATGATAATAAAGAAGTTGAAGTAACCGATAGCTGTTATACCAACTATCAAGGATATAAGACGATCGTATATGAAAATTAAGTCTCGTATACTTATGACCACTCATTGAATTCAAACTTGTACTTTTTCTTAGTTATTAATAATACCAGACAAGTCAAGGTAGTGTTACCTCAAAGTTAGGTCCAATGATTATTCTTAACTTTCGAAATAGCGACAAGTTTACTTCTACGATGTTTAGTGCTAAATATATAAATAAATCGTTTCCATATAAGTGATTCGTTTTACAAAAATCATTTATTTCCATAAACGAATCAAAATTTTACTTTTAAAAACGATCCGAACTTTTGCTTGATTTCCATATTGGTAAAACACCTTTAGAATTAGTTCCTGATTGTTAAAACGTTGAGAGAATAATTTTCCAAGTGCACGATCCCGAAGGCCTAAACTAACATCAAGTCGAGCACGCAAAAGGTTATCCAATTTAACATCTTAATAATCGATTTCCACTTCCTTTTTATAACTTTAAATCGATATCAATTATCTCGAAAGATAATAAATCACATTTAAAATCTCTTTTAAATAAACAAACCCATTATCCATAATAAAATAGATAATTATTTCCAAATACTTTTATAACATTGGTAAATTAACTTTAAAATCTTCATTAAATCAGTTTGTTAACTTTAAATCAGTTTATTAAAGCAATTTTTATTATATTAGTTAATTTACTTTAATTACCTTTACTAAATCAATTAATTAAAAAGATTTATTAAATTCAAATTGTCATTATTTAATTGAATAACAAATCTCAAACATCATTAATTAAAATGATAAGTAATTTTAAATTCCATTAATTAAGACAATTAATTATGTTCAAATTAATCATAAATTAATCGGATTAATTAAATCCAAACTTCATTAGTCAAAACGATTAATTAAAAAATCATTTGTTAAAATGATTTATTTCATTATAAAACATCATTAATTCGAACGATTTAACTAAAATCCAAATATCGTTAGTTAAAACAATTAATTAAATTCAAAACAATCGTTAATAAAGTAATTAATAAAATTCAAATATCATTATTTAAAATGATTTATTACTTTTGAAAATCATTGATTAAAATGATTACTAATTTTAGTCATCATTAATTTAAATAACTAATTAATTAAACTCAAATAATCATTAGTTAAAATGATTAATTAAGTACAAAACATCATTAGCAAAAGTGATTAATTCAATCTAAAGATAAACCAATTTTAAACATCATTTATTAAATTGGTTAATTAATCCCAAATTAATTAATTTAAAAGATTAATTAATTTAAATTATCATTAATCAAAATAATTAATAAATTTTTGATATTCTTTTTAGTAGAAATACAAGCTCAAGTTCCCTTTGGGGCCTTCCTTTTTTGATGGGAAACCTTTTATTATAACTCCATGGTCCCCAACTGTTGCTAATGCTCGTGAACATGTTCTTTCTATTCCTGTTTGGGTTTACTTTCCCCATATATCCTCTGCGTTACAACCGTTGCTTGGTTTGAATTGGCTAGCTTGTAACGTAGGCAAATTGAAATGTTTTGACTCTAATACAATTCCCCATGAAAAATTGGTGTATGCAAAGACACTAATTGAAATTACCCCAGATAAGCCCCTCCCTTCCTCTGTCCTGTTCAGCTTGCTGTAGGGCATGTTGTGGATGTCCGTGTTTGTTATAGATGGGTTCCTGACATATGTACCGCCTGTCATTCTTTTGGCCACCTTGCCGTCAATTGCAAGCATTCAGTCGTCTCCGTGGTGGCTCCGAAGATTCCTCTGCCCTGCCCCCACTTAGAAAACGGATTCCTAAGGCTCCTTCCTCTACCTCTTAGTCGGTCACTCCTCCTATTGTGCCACATTTCGGTCAGGATCCACCTCCTTATTCTATTACTAGCCTGCCTCTCCTTCCAACCTTGTTTCTATGGACCCTTATGACGATACATCTATTCCTATAGATGCTCCTGATCCTTTGCCACCTCAGTTGTCTGTGGTTTGGGTTGTGTCCGAAAGGTGTTGGGTTGATCTCAAATATAATATGAGATATAACCCCTTAGAGGATTCCTTTTTTAGATTTGTTTCCGATGATCATCTTGACCTCAGATGCCTACGTTACTGCAGATCTGGTGATTCTTTAGTTCTCGATATGGACGATCAACATGGGAGTGGGAATGCTGTCATGTTAGCTGATGCTTCCTAGGATCGATCCTTTATTTACTCTTCTGATTTAGTGGATTATGACCCCTGTCTTGCTATGCTTTTTTTCCCTTTTACTCGTATTATTGGGATGCCCCTACAGTATCTGCCTAGGTGTTAACGGACATAGGTGTTTCTTCCTCTAATGAGGAGACCTAGTCTACTTGCTATTTATAATAGCTGTGGCATCTCTGTCACAATCATGTGCTGTATTTTCCTTTTTATTAGCAGTTAAGGTGTTTCTACCTTACTCCTGTACTCAAATGTTTTATTACGTTCGTAATAAAAAGTGGACGGTTCACTATAAAACCGGCTGGCCTTGCTAAAAAAATATCATCCATTTTCCAAACGAAAATTCAACCAAACAGGCAATCAAACAATTTAACTAACATTCAAACAATCATTAAATATTTAAACATCATTAATATGACATAACAAAATTAAATGTGAGTTAAACTCACATTGATTCCAGTTATCGTTGACTCGTTCCGATTTGAGTTAAAACTGAACGAGCGTCCATATTTAGCCTAAATTTTCACTTGCTCCAAATTCCACCAAACCAACTTCATCGCGAAGCTCTCGATGACACGAGTCCGACGCAACAAACGGAGTTCGAATCCGACCTCGTATGAGCAAGATGCGAATTTTATAAGTTATCGATAGATTCAAATCTAAAAATAAATAACTTTTATTAAATTACAAGTGTGCCCATCTCTCTACCTCCTCATCTTCTTCTCCCCCAAAACCAAAAACATGCATAGGCAATAATGGCCGAACTCTTCTTGCACACGCACACGGAACCACCATATCCAGGCCACTATTCGATGAGCTGTTTTTGCCAACAACTCCATAGCTTTTCCTCCACGCAATCACCTACTTCAATTCAAGCTCGGTCATCTCTGACCAAACGCGACCTGATGGGTCACACTCGTCGCCTCAAAACGTCGAACCACCCAAGGCATGAACGGAGGCCACCAATCCCTACCCAAGGTGCAATTTTCGATGCTAAAACCGATTCCAGTGCCCAATTGTCGAATCGACGACCACATGCCCTTAAAATTTCAACCCTAGTTTTTGAGCTTTTATTGTGAACGGCCAAAACATCATCGAGCTCTATCAAATTGGTATAGGCATCAAAATATAGGCTAAACAAACCAAAGAAACAAGTTTTGTGATTTTAGGTGGAGTGTAGCATTTTATTTCGAATTTCAAAGATTAGAATATAATTTGGTTTACTGGTACATAAAGAAGAATGAGGGAGACGTTTTATTAAGCAAGGAAAAAAGTGCAGATTAAAAAAATGAAAAGAAGGTATAAGTGATTTTACCTAGATTTATAACCAATAAAATATAATAAATAATAAAAAGACGAAATGATTATGTTTCCTCTTTCCATTACAAAAAGATTTCTTGAGCCGCCAATGTCCATGATGTCAAATCATTATTTAAAAATTGAATTTTTGATTTGATTTTCTATTATTTTTTTCAATAATATCTGGCTCCAAATACTCCTAAAATCTCGAACTCCGATTGATAC
This sequence comes from Allium fistulosum, assembly GCA_030737815.1. NCBI lineage: Eukaryota > Viridiplantae > Streptophyta > Magnoliopsida > Asparagales > Amaryllidaceae > Allium > Allium fistulosum. Next base: position 206,287,845 of record CM060908.1, read on the forward strand.
ATGCTCACTTGCGTTCCTAGCTAAATACCCTTATCCCGAACACAACGGAACTAGTCTCAAGGCCTAATTCGATTGTATGCAGAAGATAGCCTTTTGGACCCAGTTATTATATTAAATTTTCGATATTAATTTCAATGCGTTTCGATCTCGCACGGAACGATACGTTTGATTACTACGAAATTCGACGGCGTAATATGATTCACTATTACGGATCCAATAAACTGGTTTCATCGAAATCTGAGACTGTGCCCTGGAAGGCTAATTTCACATATTTAAATATTTAATTATTGATATTTAAATCCAATTTATTTATATTTGTAAATAAATTTACAAATTGAATCCATCAATATTATTTATTAATTAAAAGGAGTTAAATAAAATTATTAAATCCATTTAATTCACAATTCAAATATTAATTATCCCCTATATTTGAATTATAAATTATTGAACTCCAGAATTCTATTATTTTAAATATTTAAATTTAATTAAACATTTAAAATCAAATAATCAAAATTTTGGGTCGTTACAGCGTGTGTACACACAAGTGTGCACACCTATCAACTGTAGGCATTATTAATGAAAGAATTTATATATATATACACCTAACTCGGAAAATTGAGGCCAGATATACCGTCCATGCACTGCCTTGTGGGCTTATGTGCGAAGAGTATAGACCGTGGCGAGTGTACACACAAGTGTGTACACCTATCTACTGTAGGTGTTAATAAAATATAAACATATATACAAAATCTCTTTTTTTATGTAGAGAGAATTTTGCAACATTATCTTAGCACCACTTAACTTAGAAGATTTAAAATGTTATCGCCTATACTTTAAATCAACCACTCTTTTAAACAAAGATTACAATTAGGATATACTTCATAATTATCACCCATGAACCTTCCTATATACTAGTTAAACCATCGTTACTTATAATCAAACTTTATTTTTAATTTTGTTGAGACAAATAAATTTTTAAAAATTTCAATCTAATAACCAAAATCCTATACTTATCCTATAGTGTTTCTTTAAAAATAAATCAAAATGCTAAAAACAAAATTTGTTTTGATAATTTTTTTACAGAAATTTTGAGTTTTGGAAAGAAAATGCAAAAAATAAACCATGAAAAGGCAAAAATGAAGATGAGACCCCCCCACACTTGATTTTGACTATGTCCCCATAGTCAATGCATGAAAAATGGGTGTAACATGGAAAAATATGTACATATTTACGAAAAAGGTTTAACATTTCTTATTAGACGTAGCATGGCTCATGAGCTCCTGCTCTTGATCACACGAAAACTCAAAGAAAGGTTTCAAACGATGACCACTGATTTTGAAAATTGTTCCATCCCTGGAGTTTTGTATTTCTATGGCACCGTGTTGAAACACAGTTTGTACAATGTATGGTCCGGTCCATCTTAATTTTAATTTTTAGGGAATAAATTAAGTCTAGAGTCATACAAAAGAACGTTTTGTTTTGGCGAAAACGTTTTTCTTAGGATTGACTTGTCATGAAAAACTTTTGTTCTTTCTTTGTCAATTTTCTCATTTTCATATGCGCCGTTCCTAATCTCTTCTAATTCGTTGATTTGCAATTTTCTGTTTTCGCCCGCTTTTTCAAGATCAAAGTTTAAATTCATAATTGCCCACAACGCTTTGTGTTCGATTTCAATAGGTAAATGGCACACTTTCCCGTAAACTAAATGAAATGGGGACATCCTAAGGTTAGTTTTAAAAGTAGTACGGTAAGCTCAAAGCGCGTCCATTAATTTTTGAGACCAATCTTTACGATTTTTATTAACAGTTTTCTCCAAGATTTGTTGGACGATTTGAAACTTCAACTTGGCCACAAGTTTGAAGATGATATGGAGTGGATAACTTATGGGTTATCGAGTATTTCTTTACGAAAGTTTCGAATGAATGATTATAAAAATGGGTTCCGTTATCACTTAATATTATGCGAGGTGTGTCGAACCTTGAAAATATGTTTTCTTTAAGGAATTTCACAACAATGCTATGGTCATTGGTTTTACATGGAACGGCTTCAATCCTTCTGGAGACATAATACATAGCAAGAAGAATGTACAAGTTTCCAAAAGAATTGGAAAACTGTCCCATAAAATCAATACCCCAAACATCAAAGATTTGGATCGTAAGAATGGGGTTTAAAAGCATCATATTTCGTCGAGAAATTTTTCCTAACATTTGGCAACGATCGCAAGTTTTACAAAATTCAAGTCACTGAAAGGAGTGGGCCAGTAAAAACCACATTGAAGCACCTTTTCCGCTGTTTTCTTCGGGCCGAAGTGACCACCACAAGCTTGGTCATGGCAGAACGAAAGAACACTTTTGATTTTGCAATTTGAGATGCAACGTCGAATGATTTGGTCGGAACAATATTTAAACAAGTATGGATCATCCCAATAGAAGTACATAACTTGGGAAATAAATTTATATTTATCTTTTTTCGACCAAAATAAAGGAGTTTTCTTAGTGACTAGATAGTTCACTATGTCGGCATACCATGGATCGACAGAAAATAGAAAGGAGTTGTTCATCGGGAAAGTTCTCATTGATCGATAAAGGCGATGGTGCGTTGGGAAGACGAGACAAGTGATCGGCTATGAGATTATCAGATCATTTTTTGTCTTTGATTGTAAGATCAAATTCTTGGAGTAAAAGGATCCAACGGATTAAGCGAGATTTAGCATCCTTTTTAGCGAAGAGATATCTAAGAGTAGAGTGATCAGTGTAAACAGTAATTTGTGAGCCTATCAAATATTGTCTGAAATTTTCAAGTGCGAAAACTGCTACTAGAATCTCTTTCTCAGTGGTTGTGTAATTAAGTTGAGCATCGTTTAGAGTCATATTAGCATAGTAGATAACGTGAAGGATCTTGTTGATGCATTGTCCTAAGACAACACCAATTGCAAAGTTCAAAGCGTCACACATTATTTCAAATAAAAGATCCCAATTCGGTGAGCAAATTATTAGAGCAGAAATGAGTTCGTTTTTCAGATGTTCGAAAGAAGAGATACAATCAAAGTCAAAGTCGAAAGGAACGTCTTTTCCAAGAAGAGTTGTAAGAGGTCGAGCAATTTTACTAAAGTTTTTCAAAAAACGTCGATAAAAACTGGCATGTCCAACAAAAGAGCGAATATCTTTAACAGATTTGGGAATGAGTAGTTTGCAATGGCATCGATTTTTGCCTTGTCTACCTCAATGCCTTTATTTCAAATGACATGTCTAAAGACTATGCCTTAAGTGACCATGAAGTGGCATTTTCCCCAATTTAGCGTTAAGTTTTTGTCCTTGCATCATTTAAAAACCAATTCAGGATGGTGTAAGCACTCAGAAAAAGAGTTTCTAAAGATGGAAAAATCATCCATAAACACTTCAAGAAAACATTCGATCATATCAGAAAAGATGCTGACCATGCATCTTTGAAATGTAGCAGGAGCGTTGCAAAGGTTAAAAGACATACATCGTTATGCGAAAGTGCCAAAGGGACACATGAAAGTTGTTTTCTCTTGATCTTCGAGAGCGATTGGAATTTGGTTATAGCCGGAATAATCATCAAGAAGGTAATAGAATTCATGGCCGACTAAACGTTCAAGCATTTGGTTAATGAAAGGAAGAGCAAAGTGATCTTTACGTGTTGTAGCATTTAGTTTTCGATAATCAATGCAAACATGCCAACCCGTTTGAGTTCGAGTTGGAATAAGTTTATTTGAGTCGTTCTTGATAGCAGTAAGCCCAGACTTTTTCGGTACAACATGAATTAGGCTAACCCATGAACTATCAGAGATTGGGTATATGATATCATTGTCAAGAAGTTTAAGAATTTCTTCATGCACTGCATCCTTCATTTTTGGGTTAAGCCTTCGTTGTGCGTCACGAACGGGCTTGGTATCGTCAATTAAATGAATGCGATGTTGAACAAGAGCAGGACTAATTCCCTATATATTAGTGATCGACCATCCAATTGCTTCTTTGTTTGTCAAAAAATTGAAAGTAAGGAAGTTTCTTGGTCAAGAGAGAGAGTTGAAGAGATTATGACGGGAAATGTTTCGTTGTCACCTAAGCATGCGTACTTAAGGTGATCGGGAAGGGGTTGAGTCCAACTTCGGGGGTTGCTCAATGAAAGAATTAGGTGGAAGTTCCAACTCAACGGTAAGGGGTTCAAAAGGAAGCGCAATTTCAATTTCATTAGGCTCATCTTGAAACAATTGTTCATATTCGATCTCGCGTTCGTGTTTTAAGTTAACTATTTCGTTATCAAAATTTTCTTGAATGAAGCGTTTGGTCATATGGTTCATTAGATTGATTTTCAAGATTGAAGATGTTAAGATCTAAAGTCATGTTTCCAAAAGAAATTTTCATCGAACCGTTTTGACAATTGACGAGAGCATTTGAAGTAGCCAAGAAAGGTTGGCCTAAAATCAATGGAATTTGACTCATTGGATTATTCATGGGTTGAGTCTCCAAAACAATGAAATCAATGGGGAATATGAATTGACCAATTTTGATGAGTACGTCCTCGATTTCTAACCCGGGTTTCTTTATCGAATGATTGGGAAATTAAAGAGTTACTTTCGTCGATTTTAGTTCACCCAAGCCAAGTTGTTCATAAACTGAATAGGGAATCAAATTGACACACGCACCCAAATCGAGTAAGCATTTGTTAATCCTTTTGTCTCCTATCGTGCACGAGATCGTAGAACATCTAGGATCTTTGTATTTAACAGGAATTGATTGGGGCAAAACTTCGCTAAGTCCGGCGGCTAAGAAAACTTTCTTGGGTACATGAGTGTTTCATTTTTGGGTGCATAAGTCCTTGAGAAACTTAGCGTAAATTGGAACTTGTTGAAAGATGTCAAGAAGCTGGATGTTAACCTTGACTTGTTTAAAAATTTCCAACGTCTTTTCCCTTTGGTCAGAGTGTTTCTTGGGTCGAAGACGATGTGGAAATGGAACACGATACTCAGTAGGTGGATTTGCTTGAGTGGAAGAAGAATTTGGATCAACGTTTGATTCAATGTTTGGCTCCATGTTTTGTTCAGATTTGTTTGTTGTTTTAGAAGTGTTGAGAGGGGTTTCCGGTAAATCATTTGGATTAAAACTTGATTGTCGATTTGTTTTCCGGAACGTAAAGTTGTGATGGCATTCATTTGGGACGTTGCTATCTAGAACAAGATGGGCTTGGTTCGAATTAGTGTTTTGATTTCTAGGGAACCGGCTGACTTGGGAATGTGCCTCGTTCACATTCACTTACAGACGTGGCTAATTGACTCATTTGCATTTCAAGTTTTGCAATTGACCGACTCATATTCTGCATGTACGGGGTTAACAAATTTTGCAAATTATTGTTTGATTGGAGGCTTTGAGTAGTTGCTTTAGCCAATATTTCAATATTTTTCTCAAGTGAACTTAAATGTTTATCATCTTGGGGAGAGGGAGCAAAAGATTGTTGTGGTTGGTTTTGAGACGAACCTGCAAAATTTTGTTGAAAATGATTGGACTGAAAGGGAGGATTTGAAGCATTATTCAGAAATGCTTGAAAATTGGGACGAACCACATATATGTTGGGAATGTTTTGGTTCCAAGCAAAGTTCGAATGATTATTCCAACCAGGATTGTACGTTGGAGAAAACGGGTCATTTTTAACTTTATTGAAAGCATTGAGTTATTCGACCAAATTAGAGCACTGATCGGCTATGTGATTCGGATCGTTACATTTATAACACATGAGTTGGGAAGGTTGGTTCATTTGGTTCGATGAGAAAGCGTTATCGAATTTATTAATCATTACATCGATCTAGCTTCAAAAGCCAAAGATGATCCTAATAAATGGATTTTTCATTAGAACGTTCCCATTGGGATGACTTTTTGGCTAGGTTTTTAAGAAATTACCAAGCATCATCGTGATGTTAAGCAAGAAAGTTGCCTCGGCACATTGATTCATGTTAGTCCATGAGTTGATGGTTTTTATGACAACAACCTTAGAATAAGATTATAAAATATAAATACTAACATTATAGTTTAGATATATATGTATATGCAGGATTTAACCATGCAGTTACCATGAATGAAGACTGTACAGTATAGAGATTCAAGATATCAAGATTATCAAGAGTTCAAGATTTCAAGATAAGTATTGAGTCTAGAATTATGTTAAAACTTCATAATAGCACTGAAATCTTCACTCCATTTTTCTTTTGGAATGGAACTCATTTCTACCTTTTTAGTGGCTTACAAACCCATGACAAGTAGCTTACAAACCTACGACAAGTGGCTTACAAACCCACGAACATCCTGGTTTTGTACAAGTTCTCGAGTCCTGACATGATGAGATATTCTGCAGGAAGAAGCTTGCAAAACTACTTCAAAAAGTTTTTCAAAACAACTTCGGAATGATTTTCAAAATTGCTTTTCAAAATGTTTTAGCCTTAAAAATTATCTTTTCAAATGATTTTCAAAAAGATGTTTTAGCCTTAAATATTCTTGTTTTTAAACTTCGTTTGTTTTGAACTATCTTTTAATTATAATATATTTATACTTAGATTTAAATATAAAATTATAGTAAAATTATATATATATTGTTCTATATATTTATCTATGTATTTTATCAATATTCAAGTATATTTATAAAGTTTAAAATAGTTTTAATATAAGATAAAGGTTATTTTCAAAGAAAATCAAATCATCAAAAATTGCTTTGGGATGTCGACATAGTGTCAGTTAAAATTCAAAATTCAAAATTCAAAAGAAGTGTCTATTCGCCATAACCTTTCACGAATGGACATGACTGTTGTACTTCTATAAATAGGGGTTAGTTTCAATGAATTTTATATCAGATTTTCTGGTTTTTCACTTCTCTTCTTCTTCCACATTTTCTTAATCAAAATTCTATCATTACTCTGCCGAAATCAACATTGAATCTAACTAGATTATCTCTGGTTCGATTCTCTATCACTATCTAACAAGATCCAAGTGCTATTCAGAGTTATAGGCTTGTAATCTATCTAGCGAGAAAAAGTGTGATTGTAGCCTTGGAAATCAATCAAGCGAGAAAAGGTGTGATTGTAGCCTTGGAAATCAATTGGGTGAACTTGTTGCCTCGGAAATCAAGTATCTCTACCCAGAGAATTGTGATTCTGGAGGGTGTACCTCGTAGCCTTGAAACCGAGGGTTGTAATTGTTGAATTGCTTTTGAAAGGAAATCCGTACTTAGTTGTGCGGGACTGGATGTAGGGTAACCCCGAACCAGTATAAAATCCGGTGTGTTCTTTCCTTTACTGCATTTACTTTATTTCTGCATCTGTGTTTGTTTCTGTGATTATATCTATGTCTGAATATTGCATACATTTGTGTTCAATTTAACATAAACTCAAAAAGATTTAGTAATTTCTTAAAAACACTATCCACCCCCCCTTTAGTGTTATTCCTAGCCTTAAGATCCGTAATCCGCATTCCTCACAATTCAAACATGGTTCATGAGCTGTTTTCGAGTCCATCGTATAAGATTTGGCAAATGGTCCATTTTTCGAAATTATGTTGTGCACATTTTATCAAAAGCTCTTTAAATCTTTCAAAATATTTCTAAACGATTCACCTCTGAATTGATGAAAATTGACAATTTCGTTTCGGATTTTAGTTGTTTTTTCCAAGGGGTGGAACTTTTTTAAGAAAACTTTAACGAATTCTTCACAAGTTTTGATTGAGTTAGATGGTAAGTTGTACAACCATTTTTCAGCATAATCAGTAAGAGCAAATGGATTTAATCGAAGTTTGATTCCATCAAAAGAAAGTTGTTGGAGTTTCATGGTTGCGCAAACTTGTTCGAATTTCATTAAAAAAAATATGGGTCATCATGTTCAAAATCGCCAAATTTTGAAAGCGTGGCAATATGATTAGAGTGAATTTTGAAATGGTTACTCGTTGGATTGAGTAATGTGATGCAGGAAGGAATAGTAACTCTATCAGGAAAGATTCTATCCATAAGAGTTTGTGGGGCATTTTCGTTAGTTATTGTAGAAGGATCGTCTGTTCGAGTTAAACGGTTCGTTGTTGCGTCACGAGTCTAACAATTTGTTGTTGTGTCACGAGTCCAAGTACTCATGCACAAGAAAAATTCGAGAAGAGAAAGAAGTGAGAATTGAATTTAAGATAAAGAAGCAAGTTTTAGAAGGTGAAATGAAGTGAAAATTTGTTTTTTTAAAAGGAAAAATATTTACCAAAAAGGATTTATTTTTCAAAAAGGAAGATTGATTTTTGGATTTTCAAATTTTTGTTTTTGTTTTTTTTTGAAAAGATTATATTTTTTTGGATTTTGTTTTATTTTCCTTAAAAAAAACTAACTCAAAATTTTTCTTGAATTTTTTATTTTGATTGAAAATTTTCAAAGGAAAGGATCTAAAAAAATGTACAATTTTTTAGTTTTGTATTTTGTTATTTTTTTAAAATATGCATGAACTAATGTAACTTAATGAATGTAAGGACTTAATTACAAATTTTTTGTCCTTAGTAGCTCCTAACCCAAAATTGTATAATCACGCTTTGTCTTAATCCAACAAAATTGTTCTTAGCCAGGTAACGGACAAGAGTTATCGGTACACCATGAATCACCATAGCAATTCAACCGAAGGTTTAAGTACCTTCAGAGAAACAATCAGTATAATATTTACGAATCTATGTAATATTTATAACTTATTATTGCTCTGCGTAGCCTAGATACCAAGAATATAAATTGTCGAAAGAAGACAACTTGTCAAGATACAATTAAGCTCTAGGTGAGCTCATGACATCCTTAAGTCTGAAGTCTAACCGTTATTATTAGTTAAGTTCTAAGATGAAATGCAATTTGTGGAACAAGGAAGGGGTGATGAAATCCCCCACCTTATGTTGATTTGGGTGTCGCTCTTAGAAAAGAAAATAAGATGGTATGAATGCAAAATAGAAATTAAACGTGATTTAACGATGCAACTACGAATGAAATTTGTTTTTGTTTTTTGAATTTTTTTTAAAAATGCAAGCAACTAACAATGCAAAGCAAATAAAAACAAGAGATGAGAGCATGATACCAAAGCATGCAGAATTATTAGCAAATTATTTTAAAGCAGTGATTTTATTTTATTTTTAGCCAGCAATTTGGCAAGCAGAGCAATTTTTAGCCAGCGATTCCTTTTGATTTTCTGCTTTTGCAACCTAAAAAGGAGTAGACAACGAATATATATATTGTTTAAAAGCAATTGTAAATATATATATCTTTGTTTTAAAGCAAAAAAAAACTTAAAAATAATTGAACTCAACCTAAATTACAAAAACAATTTTTTTTACACTTAAACAAACAAAATAAAACACTAAACTAACTAAACTCGAAAAAACAAAATAAAAAAAAGAAGCAACTCAACTCTGGCCCAATAAGGAGCTTACGACTCGATAAGTTTTGTCTGATAAAAGAAAAAACAAAAAACTTCGATCTTCTCAAATTTTCAACTAAATTCGAACTCTTTTTTCCAAATTGCAGATTCCAAACCTAAATTCCAAATTCAAAGTTTGAAACTGACGTCAAAACTCTGATCGATAGGGTTTCGATTACGCTTTCGATTGTGGATTAGGATTGAGGTGATTGCGGTGAAGTTGCGGAGGTGGTTTGAGTGAAGCGCGGTGATGGTTGAGGCAATTCTGGGATGAAAGGAAGTGGAATTGTAGTTTAGTAGTTGTAGTTTGTTTTGTATGTGGTATGGAGGAGTATGAATGGATGGGGTTGTGGTAGAGAACAATGAAGTGCTGGCAAGTATTGGCAGTTTTCTGGGTAGAGGCCGAGGCATGAAGATGTGTTTGAAGAAGTATGGAGGTTTTTATAAAGTGTATGGGTGAGGATAGTGGTGTAACAGTGAGTAGTGTTGCTCTGAAATGATGGTCAGGTTGTGTTTGATTGAAAATGCAGTGAGGTTGGTTGTGAAGATAAGATGTAAAGGCTGTGAGGTTGGTGATTGTTGTGGGGATGTTTGCTGGAGACAGTAAGGTGTTGTGTGTAGTTGTTATGGCAATGGTTATGGTAGCAATGTTGATGAAGGAAGGAGCAGTAAGTGGATGGTATAGCAGTGTGCAGTAGTAACAGTGTAGATGGTGTAGGCAGTAAGTAGATGGAAGTGCGGGTTGTTGTATGCGACGTGATATGATGGTTTAAGCGTGCACAGGAAGTTGTGGAGGTGGACTGTAGTTTGTATGAGGATGGTTGTGATTATGTATATTGAAGGCAGGGGCTTGATGTGGTTGTTTGGTTGAAGTATTTCAGTTGTTTGTATGAAGGTAGGCAGGTTGTATGGTGGCAATATGTATGATGATGGTAATAGGCAGTTGAAGAAGTGATGTATGTGGCAGCAGGGGTTGTTTGTATGGTTTGGTGAATGCAGTGATATGTTTGACAGTTGATGGTGAAGTGTTGGTGAAATGGTGTGTTGATATGGATGGTCAGTGGGATGGTTTGGCAATTTGCAATTAAATGGTGTGCACTATTGGATGTGGTGCAGCTGGTTGTATTGTATGTTGAAGAGGAGGATGGAACTGAAGTGGTATTGCTATGTTGTTTGGTTGTTGCTGAGGGAGGAGGTGAAGGCATATGTGATTGGCAGTAATGTATTTGAATGGTGATAGCGGAAGGCAGTATGATGGATGGTATTTATAGCAGAAATTTACGAGGGTTTGTGAAATTTTGACAATTATTTTGTGAGTATGGTATGGTGATGAAGTATGTTATGTGGACAGCTGCTGGTAGAGTGGTATGTGGATTTCTGGTTGATGGAAGGAAATTGGTGAAGAACGGTATGGAGAAGGAGTTTGCAATAAGAGTTGACAGTTTGGTTGAAATGTTTCGGTAAGGCGATGTGTGGTGTGTAGGGCAGTATGGTAAGGTGATATACACAGGGAAATGCACAGGGAAGGCAGGTTTGAAAGTGTAAGGTTTGAAAGTACAGAGGGGATGAATGTGATGGTAGCAAGCTGAGGTGGTGGGTGTTGACAGGGAAGTGCACAGTTTTGTGGTGAAGTGATGTTGCAGTTTGGTTTGTTTGTGGAAGATGTTTGTTGCTGTTGGCAACAGAAGGAGACAATGGTTCAGAAGTGGTGACAGAAGGAGACAATGTGTGGTGAGGTGCTGTTTGTGGAAGATGTTTGTTGCAGGCAGGGAAGGTTGATGTAAGTGGTTGTTGCAGGTAGGTTTGGTTATGAAAGTTCGAAGCAGTGATATGAGGGAAGTGCACCGGTTATTTGATGTGTTGTATATGCAGGGGAACTGATGGGAGGCGGGCTGTGAATAGTATGCAAGTTATATGGCAGAGTGGATATTGGAGGTAAGCAGTGTCTTAGGGCAGTGAATGTTGCTGTTGTGGTGGGAAGTGTTTGGGCAGTGATGGATATTGTAGAAAGAAGCAGTGGTGAAGAAGTTCGTGCAACAGTGACGGTTAGTGGCCAGGAGAGTGTACAGGCAGAGTTGACAGAAGGATGAATACACAGAGGAGTGTAGAAAGCTTGTAAAGAAAATGAAAACCTGTAAAGAAAATGAAATGCAAATTGTAAATGAAAAGGAAATAAAATAATTTTTGTTTTGTTTTGTAATGCAATGGTTTTTTTCTTTAAACTAGAAAAGCAAAAGCAACTAGAAAAAACAAAAATCACACAAACTAAATGAAAACAAAAATCACACAAACACACAACAATAATTTTTTTAATAAAATGCAACTCAACACACAGAATGAAAACACACTAAAATCAAATAAAAAATAATTCGAAGAATAAAACTAAAATCAAATCAATTCCCCGGCAATGGCACCAAAAACTTGTTTGAATAACGGCGGAAATTCCTATCGAGATAGAAAAACCGCCGTTAAAAATTATGTTAAAAAATAACCGCAAGCACATGACATACAATTTTAGTATGTTGCGAGTACGGATCGATCCGTAGGAAAATAAATTGGTTTTAAATTCTGTTTAATCAAATTAAACCAAACTTGAGATTGTTTTAAGCTAAAAAAATGGAAAACTAGCTAGAACAAGTGAACGAAAATACGAGATTTAAAAGACAATTTAGAGGCAAATCCACTCTTATATTTTTACATAAATCAACATAATAACATTCTATGATCTCTCTATTTTGGTTATTTGTGAATTTAGTTGATGTATTTATCATAAGTATGGTCTATTTATGTTATTAATTAACATAACTTAAACCATTAAAATTTTGATACAACAACTAAAATCACTTATCAACTGTAATGAAAATGAACATGAAGTCAAAGAAAAAACTATTTTAAGTACGATCTATTTACTATTTTATTTAATAACATAGAATATCAAATTTTGTTTCTCCTTTAATTCCATGACCAAAATCACTTAGTTATATGATGATGTAAATTGTGTTTATGTTGATTAAGCATAGCCCATTTGTGATTACAACATAGGCTATCAAATTCCCTTCATAAACTTACATCAAAATCTAACTCTTCATGAAGCATTAAAGAGATCATAGATGACAAAATATGTTGAATTTACATAATTTTATAGAGCTTCAGCACCCCTAAATTGAAGGGGTTTAGCTACTCATTTATGTTATCATTTCAACACATGTAAATTTCAACATAGAAAACAAAATAATGTGCAAGCTAATTTAAATAAAAAGAGAGCTAAAATACTTGAATAAATTAAATCTAAGCTACTAACATAAGAGGAAAGAGAGCATGTAAATAAAAAATAAGCATGAGATAAAATGAAAGCATGAAAGAGTAAAGAAGAAGAAGAGGCTTAGAAAGCCATTTTATTTTTCATTTGATTTAAGGCTACAACTTGCGTAATATAATGTAAAAACTAAGTCTAGATTACATGAACATAAGGGGGTTATTTATACATGTCTAAAACCCTAATCCATATTTTAGGGAGCTACCAAAAATACCCCCTTAGGAAATGTAACCTTCAAGTAATCATTATCTTCTAATTAATCATGCATTAAGTGTGCATGTAACTTTAATCCCCACTAACATGTGCATTATCTCTTAATTTTTGATTTATGGTTAGTGGGTAGGTGGGGTCCTCTATGTTGCATGAATTGATTTATTTCGTCATTCCTTTGTCTTTCATCCTTGTGCATGCATATTTCCATGAAAGCTTCTTTCGTTTTCCATCCAAATTTCTACAAATAAAAATAAATGTGCAAGTAAATATTCTCAAAATTAATATATGCACAAAATTACCGTTTTACCCTCGAATTAATACATGAATGATGACTTGAAAGCAATTTTGAACTTTGGTTTTAAACATGTAAAAGCATCCAATTATGACATTTATTTAAAACAAAAGTAGATTAAATATGGAAGTAAAAATATGCACATTTACGTGCACATCAAGAAAAAACAAGTAAATATATTGGTCACACGAGTTGTATGATATTAAATTAAACTCTGTGATATTAAATTAAACTCTCTATGTGACCAGCCATTTCTGCAAGTTACAACATAATGTAGAAATGACATGATACTTCAAGATGTTTCTATGGGTGCTTCTTGAGATTGGATCATATTAGTATCAGGCAAATTATAAGGCATGCATCTGGGAAGGGCATTAGAATGCATAATAGGTGTGCCTTTTGCTGAGGTCGTGTGCCCTTGCCAAGGGTAACCCACAGAATTCATGAAAGGCGAGTAGAACTGCAATTGTAGAAGAAGAAGGTGGTTCAATTTGAGTTGAGGAAGCATCATTGGTACAATATATGAATATATGTGTAATGGTATATGAATATAGCATAATATATATGTAATGTTATATGAATATAGCATTTTGATGCCTTTTAGACTAAATTTTAAAACTTATGTCCTTTAGATTAAAATTGACCTTAGATTTTTTTTCTTTCGACTAATTCCCTCCAACAACAATGGATAGAAAAGAAAGTAAGTGCATAGTTTTTCATGTTTATTTCCCAAAATGTGAAAAACATGAAAAATAATTTTCAATTCACTATGTTAAAAGCATTTTTCAAATTAGTCAGTGCTGTATAAATCTAAAATTGAATTTATCAACCTGAACAAGGCAGAAATATCTGTATAACAAATAGAAAAGTTTGATTCCTTACTAAAAGAAGCCTTTGTTGAAAAAATAAAACTAAAAAATATAACAGTAAAGATATTATTTTACATCAAATCTGCGTATATAAAACCATTCCCAATATTTGGGTCCGCTTCTCACTCTTCTTCATCCAAAATAAAATTTTATACCAAATAAACTACACATCTAGAGCACTAAAATCAACCATCGTCCTATTAAAAATATAGAACAAAGGATTTAAACAGATCTGAACAAATAAAATGATAAATACAAGACCGTTGTATATTTTGAAAATAAAAAGCTTTGTTTGCCATTTTATTTCTATTTCGTTTTCACAAAATCGCGATCCTCAACATTCAAATCAAATAAGTGTGTTGTTAAAAGCACCCAAGAAAATGCTTACTAATACCGTTGCTAAAGAATGCTACAATTATTTAAAACATATGCTACCTAATACCATAACAATTAAAAAACAAGCACCCAAGAAAATGCTTACTAATACCGTTGCTAACGAATGCCGCAATTATTTAAAACATATGCCACCAAATACCATAACAATTAAAAAACAAGCACCCAAGCCCTAATATTTCTTCTTCCCGCTTCTTCATTTCACTCCCCATGCCTCACTTCAATCGACGACTAATTTCTCGATCAACTCTGTCACAACTTCAATAAGGAAATCGAGTAGACTCGCCAGCCAAAGCTCCCAACATGAGGAAGAATTTATGTTTCGGGTTTAGGTTTTAACACAATGAAGGATAAGAAAGTTGGGTATTAGAGACTATGTTATAACATGATGAAGAAGAAAGAGAAAGCCTAGGCTTATGGTTTCAGAATTTATGTGATAGAAAAGAAGATGAATCGTGGTTTAGAAAATGAACGTGCTTTCCTTCGATAATCAATAATTGAGTGGATAAATAAGTATGGTATTAAGAAGCACCTGAATTAATTAAAATAAATTAAAAAATTTAATGGTATTAGTAAGCACTTTCTTAGGTGCTTTTAGCAGCACACTTAAATAAACGACATGCCCTTTGTGGTTTATTTAGAACAAACAATTTGTTATTTTATTGAGTTTCGCAATAAAATGTCATTTCGTCTAGCGTTTTAATTGTTGAAACTAGGTCAACCCGGAGCGAAGGTTATGGATGAATTTCAAAAAAAGTTAACTCTCTATTGGATCTTTATTGGGCCTATGAAGTCTAATTTATTTGAAAATTTCTAAATTTTTATTTAAATAAAATCATTTATTTTATTTAAATTTATAAATTATATAGTTTATTTAACTTAAGTTATGATATATATATGTGTGTGCGCGCGCATGTGTAACATACCAATCCGTGCAAGGTATAACATCCAAGTGTATTAAAGTTAGGATATGACACATTAGCTCATCCAATAAACAAATATATATTGTTTAAATATATGTATGCATGTATATATTATTATTTATATATAAATATTACATATATTTAAGTATATAATTACATTTATATATAACATCTACATGCATGTGATATCTTGACGACTAATCAACATTAAGGGTTATAACTCTTATCAATGGGGACTAGGGTTCCATTCTCCAACCGCCACTCTATTGCCATTACTTTCCTTCACACCTTCGTCCAATTCATTATCTCTTCATCCGCCCACATTTCGTCAATCAAATCCCTTACTCCTAACCCTTGCTTTCTTTGTTGCTATAAGTTTTACCCTTTTGTGTTGCCCCCTCCCTCGTTTGCATCTCTAGCCTCTCACCTTTACCCACTGTCAGATCTAATGTCGTCGGCTCTCTATCACACTCGAGCGGTTATACAGAATTTTTGGAATTTTGTTGTGTGTACGCCAGCTTAGCTTTTGAAGTTGCGAATCTGAGCTTCAACATCTTTCTATTCTTGGGTTCTTCTTCATCTGGTCTATCTTTTGGTTGCGTAGAGTTCATAGTTGTTCTCTGGTGGTGGATGACTCACCTCCTTCTATTTGATCTGGTTATCCTTTTCTTCTGGTTGATGTTAGGTTGGCCACTTTGTTTTGATGATAGCCTTGCTTTTCTTTCTTACCATTACCGCTATGTGCTACCTTAGCGATTGCTCTTGCAACGGGGGGTACTTCCGTTTAGTGGTAGCTTGTTATGCTTTGATGAGCTTTTTCGGCAGATTCATCTTGCATCCGTCTCCCTGGTCGTGCTAGTGGAACTGTTACCAGTTTGTTCGGTTTTGGTGCGGTTCTTCTCCGTCGACTTGCAATTAGTCAAGTTGGCTGTTTTTGGTTGCTATGCATGCGTTTCAGGCATTGGTTTCTTCTAGTTGTCATTGACCTCTATTCTTGCAATTTCGTGCACTTTTATGCTTGGCCATTGATTTGGCGTTCTTTCAATTAGTGCTCTTATGGTATTTTGATTCTGTTATATCATTGTGTTATGCTAATTTGAGTTATGTGCTCTTTGGATGTTTTGTTCTGTACTTAGCATGGTATAAGTTTTCCGAATGTGGCTTCCTTTTATGATGCCTTATTGTTTATTTTATGATTGCTTTTTGCTGTCTGCCTTAGGGAAATTTGGAAGAAATAGTGAACTCCTGCATATGATGCTATTTTGGTATTATTTTGCTTTGCTGCTGCATTGTTTTGTGGCAATTTGGCGATTGATATAGTGGCTTCGGGTAATCTTGATGTTTCTTTGTGAGAGTTTACTGTGTTGCTACGTGATGATATTGCTATTGTGGGAAATTTGGTTGGAATGTGATATGTGATGCTATGATGGAAATGCTGAGGTGAATATAGTGCTTATCTCTAATGATATTGTGTGGCTTCGCTGCATTTTTGTTAAGTGACTGAGAGTGTTTTCTGCTTAGCATGAAATTTTTTATGTTCTTTTTATCAACCTGTGCAGTTCTAGTTAGTATCACCATGTGTGGTGCTTATGTAGTTGCTGGGGTACATAGCCTTACACATGTATTAATTTTTTTTGTAAAGTGGGTGGACTACTTAAAACCGGCAAAGCCGCTGATGGCTTTCTCTCTTACTTGTAATAATTTGTAAAAGTGGTACAACCAAAATAAGCTGGCTTGCCTATGCAAAATAATAATATTTTATTTTGCCAGCATAATTACATACATACATATATATATACATATATATAGTCATATGAGTAAAATTATTAATATTGTATATATGTACCATATAATGGATTTATTTAAATATAAAGAAAATATTTATAAATAATTTGTTTTCATAAAACCGTAAGAAATATTAATATATATAGATATATGCATATGGACTTTTTTTAAATATTTATATATACAAATATATGCATAATATAAATACAAATATACGTTAAATATTTTGATAAGTTTGGACACACACACAAACACATATATATACACACATACATACATATATGTATATATATATATATGTATGTATGTATACATATATATATGTATATATATATGTATGTATGTATACATATATATATGTAGTCATATGAATAAAATTATTAATATTGTATATATGTATTATATACTATAAATATAAAGAAAATATTTATAAATAATTTGTTTTCATAAAACCGTAAGAATATTAATATATACAAATATATGCATATGAATACATTAATTTTTTTAAATATTTATATATACAAATATATGCATAATATAAATAAAAATATATGTTAATAAAATACTCAAAATATTTTGATAAGTTTGGAAGACTAGATCTTGTGCACGGCTCAGTAAATGTAATTTTTTTTAAATTTAAAAGTATATTTTATTCAAATATCTATTCGAAAATTATTAAAATATTAACTAAAAATTAATTACAAAACTTTTTTTTTGAATTTTAATCTTTCTGTAAATCCTAAATGATATTTATGCTTTGAAAAAAAATTCTCAATTTTTATTTTTAAAATAATTTTCTATTTTCGACTATCATATAAAAATTAATTTAAAATAAAATATGTGTTTTTTAAAATTTTTGCTGAGATTTTATTTATTGATAATATTATTTTATAAAATATAAATATAATTTTCATAATATATTTGAATTTATATAATTATTTATGTAATAATTTTTTTTGAATAATATTTAAATAATATATATTTATATATATTATTTTATCATTGCCGAAAATTATCACAGCTTCGAAAATTTTACATATAAAATAATATAAACATATATGACTAAAGGATGATATTGTAATTAATTTTAAACTATATAAATTTATTTAAATAATATATATCAATTCAATAAAAATAAAATTGTGTATTTTTGTTGAACTGTACTGACCTTTGTTGTTTTTTTTAAAAATCTTTTTTATACATACATATAACCAAATAATTTTGTAACAATATCATTTGCATATCAGAATCATCACCTAACCAATAGCAAATAATATATGTGTATAATAAAACATTATAATTAAGTCTAAATAATTATATTATATTTAAAAACGTACCTCAGTACCAATGCCTTGAAGTACACCTTGAAACGATGATTTCTACCACTTGAAACTATTTTTAATTCAACAGAGTGCTCATCCTTGAACCTTTGACCACTAGCTATCGGATAATAGCTAACTTGATTTGATTTGATCTTCTATATGGATGGAGAGGTGAGTGAAATTTCGACCAGCAAAGACTTGGGGTAGAGGCTCCAAAAGTCCATTATACGAAGATAGAAATGCTTATAGAGTGGATGGAAAGGTGAGAAGTATGGATTTCATCCCTTAATCATTCTCCTCTAATCTCAACCATCTAAACCCTTCTACCATATTTTGAGCCATTCCTAGCCTATGTTGCCAGTACAAATTCAAGCCCCTATAAGGGGCCTTAAACCTATTTAAGTCTAACGAAAAATATTATGCAATTAAATCTAATTTAATCGCTTATCGATATCGTATATTAATTGATATATTTATAACTATTATAAATGTATTTAATAATATTTTCTTATCAAATCATAATCAAATTTTACAATTAATATTTCATAAATATTAGTTAATTTAATTAACTTATAACAATTATAAATAAATTAAATCTTTGATCAAAGGAGAATTCATCGTTTCGATTATATGACTTGTTAGGTGTAAATTTGATCAGCAATTAATATCGAACTATTCAAATATTAACATTCACATGTCAATTAATAGGGAGTATGACATTTTTGCCAAATTTATCGCTTACTTGGTTTCGGTAAAATCCAATTTTACTTTATTAAGCGTTACCTAGTTATGACTATTATTTACTTCAATTCTCTTCGGCAAAACTATATCACTTTGGACTTATGGAATTTTGTAATGGTCGAAATTCTAATATCGTCTATATTCAACTCTATATTCCAAACGCAAAGTCCTTGATTCAATAATAACAATTATTATTAACTGAAATGCTCTGGCTAGAAACTGACTTTGAGCTGACTTGAGTTGACCATGATACTAACCTTATATAATTAGGGAGACGAATTCTCTCTTGAATCGTGCTTCACTTCCAATACTTCTACTCGACCTAACTATAGTCACTCGATGGACACCGTACTATGATTTGACTATAATCAAAGTGAAGCTTTCATATTGAAGATCGATAGTATTCTCAAGTTGGGAGAACTATGTAAATTAGTCACATTGATATTTCCAGTTTGACCTATTTATATTAATCAATAGAAAACTATCGAGTGACTCATTCCATAGTTATCCAATAACTATCAATACATAACCCTTTGGTGCCCCCAACATTCATGAGAAATACACTACTCGACATTTGGAAAGCATTACATACTCTAGTCTCAACGGATGTATCAATATCCAGTCTCGATACATCTTGACTAGGAATATTTAAATGGTATATTTATTTTCATTGGGATAAATTACTCATGGTTACAATACTTTGTAACTACTATCATAAAACATACCATTTATGGACTTTCTATTAAATATACTTTTAATTAAATAATCAACATAACACATTAGATCAAGTACATAATGTAAAGAAAACACCTTTTATTTTGAACAAGATTGGTTATCGAGTTAGATATATGTAACAAACTATATAATTGCCTCTAGGGCATACCCTTAACTCTATCAATCTCCCACTTGCATTTGAGGTCAATAATGGAATCTTATTCCAGCCTCTACAATCGGTTTCCTTAAAACCAATCGGGTTAGTCTCTCAGTGAATGGGTATGCTATTATGTTTCAATTATCTACTCTATCAATCAATTCTCTCATACGTTGATAACCTACCTTTATCATGTGGAACAATTCAGAGTATGTCTCTCGACTTCTAATGAACTCTAAGTTCTATTATGAACTATATCGCGGCATTGTTATCATATAACAATGTTATGTGATTCTCAATATTTGGAATCACCCTCGACTCAGTAGTAAATTTGTGCATTTATATTTATATACATTGCTTTTATTGCAGTGCTATTCAAGGCTAGGTACTTAACCTTTTTCTTTGAATCAACCATAGTCATTTATTTGGAACATTTCCAACTTAAAGATTCTTAACTTGAATTTCTTATTGATGCATTATACTCAATATCACTTATGAAGTTCGAGTTCAAACACTCCTTCAAAAGGAGTTCGTTGTTTCTGTAAAATATTCTCTGGCATTTCATAAATACACGAGAACACTCCAAGCTACCTTTTAGTGATATTGATCTGGATTTGATATTTTCTTCATATATCATATACATAACAAATCACGATATTGTGGACAATATAATATGTATGATAAATCCAATTTCCAATGCATAAGGAATCCATCTTACATGTTTTGGGGAATTTCCAATATCTTTTATACTTGCTATAAAAGAAATCATTTACAAATCCAACGTCTAATATTAAATACAACTAAAGCCGATTTTAACACATGTACATTGTTAACAATCAACAATGCGTTGTTTACTTATGATTTAGAAATATCTATTTGATTTTGACACATGTATATTATAACATTCTTTCTTATAAACACACGTTTTCTATACATTTTGACTGACAATCAAACTACTTAATATTTCTTTCAAAACACTTGTTCAATTTTGATGCTTTTCTGAATAATACTTTCGTATCGGTTCTCAAATCGTATCCAATAAACCCACAAACTCAATATAGCTCCCACTGACATCAAGACACTTTGGTTGTTATGTGCAAATTGTCTAGTCTAAATTTGTATTTAGAACTTTCCTCTTCAACACATATATACCAAAACATAAAATCATACTAGGCGATAATTCTGTGAGTAAAATATGAATCAACTCGAGCACATCGAATGGTGAATCTGTTGTGTTAATTTCAATAATTGAAATTCACGGTAGTATTCTTATCAACGTGACTCACTATATTCCAATTGCATTTGTCTTGCTCATAAAGACACAATGGATCATATCTTTTTGGGTACAACTATCAAAATCATATTTTAATAATATATTTGGAATCTATTTCGGATTAG
Source organism: Allium fistulosum (assembly GCA_030737815.1). NCBI lineage: Eukaryota > Viridiplantae > Streptophyta > Magnoliopsida > Asparagales > Amaryllidaceae > Allium > Allium fistulosum. Next base: position 206,309,392 of record CM060908.1, read on the forward strand.
TGCATCGTACGATATCATAGAGTCAGTATTCTAAGTGGTTTAATTAAACAACCAAGGATTGTTTATTCTTGACATTGACAAAAAACTCACGGTTTCTCTTTAATATACAAGAATACTCATTAGACGTTCTAATATATTTGTGTTCATTTAGGTTCGATCAATTTCATTTCATCCCCTGTAATCAGTTTTATCATTGGATCGTATCCAAGTTCATTTTATACTAATAATTTCTTAAAGATATTCTTTCACTACGAAGTTGGTATTTCTTGAAACAACAGTTGTTTCTTAGTGCAATGAAACGGGCATTCATAAACATTTATGAATTGCTTTGTATAAAACTGATTTTTCTTTAGTTTATAATATATGTGTGTGTGTGTATGTTCACAACATAAATTAGCCATCCATTGACTATCGTACTCAAACCTTTTTTGGGATGATTCATACAAGTTCATTTACGTATAATTATTACATGCAGTCTTTCAACTCACTCAACCCACCAACTCTTTGGCATAGAACATGATGGGGTTGCCTATAAACCCATATCTTGTATGATTTTATAAACTATTCTTTGGATGATATTAATATTAACCTTGTGTACTACTCTCAAGTACATGACCTTATAGAAAGAAGTTAAATCGACTTCACTTACAATTAATCGTACTTTGTCCAATAAAGTTCGATTATTCCTTATCGATTATAATGTATCATTGCAAAGAGTGACTTTTGAGGTTGAATCTTTATTCATTTTTAGGTACATTCGGAACACTTTCCAATATACTCACCTATTCGATCAAATCAAACCAATTTTATTCTCTATTGCACATTATTTTATTTACATCCGTTTTATACTCTAGGAGTCTACCATAGCCATACTATATGTGTATCAAACACATATGTCCATGTCGGTGATAACATATCGGTGAATATAACGAAGTATATGGAATCATTTTGGTACTGATAGACTTATGATTGCATACATCTATATATACCAATCCACAGAGTTCATTAACTCTTATGATGCTTCCACTAAATGGTTGCATAACCCTTAATTGTTTGAGATATAATTAACCAGTATCATATGGTTCATAATCATATAATAAAATTATTTCTCCAAACTACGGCTTAGTCTATAATTCCAAAATAATTGTAACTAATTTTGAAACTTCAGTATTTTCCAATGCATCATTTTGTTGTGAAAAAATACCACCTTATAATTTTTTTTCATAATGAATATTCATAATATTCACATTGAAATATAACCATGTCTATTTTTCAGTTGATACCGAAAATAGTCATTATTTCATATAAATAATGTTTGGTGTTTTTTATGAATTTTTTTTGTATTTTGATGCAATTAATAAGTGATATATGACATGCTCCCGTTATATCCGCCATTACTCTAATAGCGTACTAAATTCGGAGGTCCATCATTCACTTAATACGTAATATTTATTTCATATACTGTTACAATGGTGAGTTGTTTGATTAAATATTTGAATTTGATTAAATATTTGAACTCAAATAATTGAATCTCATGGAAAATAATTTTCAATACAAAAACACGTTTCGGAATAGAAATCGTATTTTTCATTCGAATGTTAAGTATCAATCGTCATTATTACAATTCTCGTTTTTGATATTTCTTTATGAAGCATAAATGACCATTCGTTCTTTTCATTCCAACTGTACCTTAAATGATAGCTACTCTTGTACATTCATTTTCTTTTCTAAATGGTCGACCCATTCAAAAGAAACCCCTTACAACCACATCATAATGAATTCTTTACAAAAGCTTACTCAGTCATCCTTAACATTATTTAAGGACATCAAATACATTGCAGTTTTCATAAACTAATCAAACTGACATTTCAACGATCGAGTTCTTAATCTGTCTTGTAGTTTTGGTCAAGTGTTACATTTAACAAAATACGATCTTTATTTTAATCAATCAAATTGAATACTCGATCCTAGAGTATGGTTTGTTTATTTGTTTCAAATGAACTAATTTCATTAAAATACTATACATTACGAACTATGACCGTTCACCATATAGCATTTACATGCGATTGTATATGGATCAAATATCCATAATCTTGCATTGCTTTTGAGTTCGAAACCTATAAAATGCGATACACGGTCTTGACCAAATTAACGAACGTATCAAGTAGTTGTAAAATCAGGCGTTTGCATGGGTGTTGAAACATTAACATGCAATAGGCATTTATTAGTAAGTATATGTTATATTTCTATTTGTCAATCTTCAATTTAGTTCATTTGTATATCTTAATCGATATATGTTTTATCAATCATTTTAAATACATAAATTTATCAATGTGGATAATTATGACATTATAAAGCATACGTTCTTACAATATTGGAAAGGTTAATGTTATAATTTTATTTTCTAATAAGGCTCCCATTAGTCTTTTATGTTTCACCAAAACCTAAGCAAAACAAATAAGTCTTTAAACTTCACTAACGGATGTTAAGACTCGTCCATCTTAAAGTTCCAACCTTGAGTTTGCTCAACAAACCATAGCTCTATAGACGATGTATAACTCATTATCGGTTGTATCAAATACAACTCCTAACCCTTGGAATCTGGTCCTAATTCCACATCGACCTTGATTTTGCTCAAAAAATCAAAATGAAATTATTCACCTATACCTACCATATATCGATGGCCTAAGTATAGTATATGTACCTTGAGTTTTCTCAACAAATACATATAGTTATCTTACCTCGTCTATTCAATATATTAATAATACTACACATAACATACCTGGCTTGAGTTTGCTCGACAAATAAGGAGTATGCAAGTAATTATTAATATATATATGTTTATATATATATATAGTAGAAGACAACATTATATTGAGTGATATCAACTTATGGAATAATGTATTTCTAATGAAATACCCTCGTGATTCAATTGTCGGACATATCGAAAATCACGGTATACATACATTTGTGTATGTATTTATTCTTTAAGTCTATTTAGGGTTTCTTAATGTTCCACCTTTAATTTATACATTCATATTATACAAGTATTATTATTGTATAACTTTTATATTTTGTATTACTTATATAGCAGTCTTATGTATATTATGATATTAATTATATTTTATTTAATTAATTTTAATTAATTAATTAAATTAATTTTATATTAATATAACATTTATATTTAATATTTATTATATACTACAACCTTTATAGTATCTAACCTTTATTAAACAATTTTAGTTAAATTAAATTAATTTCAAAAAATCATCTATACTTATGATATCTTAACATTTTAAAATAACATAATGCATATAAAAAATATATAATACATACATATACATATACATACATACATATACATATACATATACATATACATATACATATACATATACATATACATATACATATACATATATATGGATTTCATTGATTAACTTGTTTAATTAATTTATTCATTTTATTTATCTTATTAACAAATTTAAATTTTCAAAATTAATTTATATTACTTTTCAAACATTTTGAAAATTTTAGTATATTATAAATTTTATAATGTATGTATATCTTATTTTAAATTCAATTAAATTTCAAATTTAAAATCATATATTTTTAATTTTCAAATAATTATAAAAATTAGCCCAAGGCCCAATTCCAATTGGGTCTTTTCTATTAGGGGCAACCTTTAGGCCACGTATATGTTCGGGCTAAGCTGATAGTAACGTAGGATAGAGTATTTAATTACCAAACCAATCCTTCGACACTACCTTCCTAGACACCCTACCATCTAGACTATGAGCTTAATTACTTTACCCTAACATAATGTAATGCTCCGTCTTTTCGACCCTCGAATGTTGACACTAATACATCTATGGTATTCATGTGTCGAGCACCCAAGTGCCGAAAAGACGAATTGTTAGGGTTAAATAAAAAGAAAACGAAATAGAACTTGGAAGAAGGAACACAATATCAGAATCTCACAGTGGAACGTTAATATTTATAATATCAAAAGATAGCATAAACTGTCATTTTAAGGTACAAAGTTTTTTATAGTTATAACAATCAACCTAGAAAGTTATAACAACCCATCCTCATAAATACTGATATACATAATATAGTAATGTAGTGGAAATAAATACTACAATAGGTAATCATCCAGCTTAGCTCCATAAGCTCCAAAGCATCCATAGCTAAATCTGAAAATATACATGTGGTTGACCTGAGCATTATAAGAAAATAACACTCGGATTAGTCTTGTAACGACTCGGAATTTTCGATCCCGAAATTCCAGATAGTTAGAAAAGAAGAAAGAGATAGAAGAAGAAGAAACAGGAACAAAACACAGTTTCTCACATTCGCAGCGGATAAAATATAATATCAAATAGAAGCAGTTTACAAAAGAATACCATATCAGTCAATTTTCATTTTAATACATCAGAGTTATACATATATACAATCACTGGATATACAAATCAACATATCCCAGATAAACAAAATATATCACTGCGGAAACACTCCATCCGTTCCTGCCACCCAGCTCGCCTCCTGAGCTCCAGAACGTCCTTACCTGGAAATCTGTAATACTCGGTCTGACCCGATCATTACCACAAAGTAACACCCGGGTCAGGCTGGAAACCAGCGTGAGTAATCCCATCTAACATGAAATACAATAGCACAAAACTTACATAAACCCGAGGTAACTCGTGTCAATGTACAAATTCACAAGTTTAGTATAGACAACACTTATTTCACACATCAATTTCTAAGTACCAAAACTTAGGTTAAATGATCCAAATCACTTAAATCATTCCATTCCAGCCTATTGATTCCACATATCAATTTATAAAGAATCGAAGTGGTTTCGGGTATTTACTAATACCCGACTCCGGTCTCTTCGAATCCAATGTCATCTTAACCCAAGTTATTCAAGTGAAATACAATTCAACTTTGAATACAGGATGTCTCTTTTTACACAGCAATTCATCATTTGATAGATAACTACATTATTACTGTCCACCCAACATATCATATCACAAAACATTTCATATCAACCAATTCAAGGCATTGAACATCATTAAATCATTCATAAGCAAGATTGATCCCTTCCAAAATTAATTTAATTTATCTCTAATTAAATTAATTACTAATCTTTAATCACTTAGATTACCTTTACTTACCTTAATTAATTACAACCCAGTTAATTAATCATCTTTTAATTATCCATCTTAATTAATCATCCTTGATTAATTATAATTCAATTTCGTTAAGTAAATAGCTTTTAATTAATTTCACAAATTAATTATTCTTAACTATTCACAGTAATTATCCTTAATTAATTACTCAAAATTATTATCTTATAACCACCTACATTGATTAACCATCCCTTAATTAATCACACTCATTAATTAACTAACCCTTAATTAATTTCCTTAATTAATCAATCCTTTACTTAATTAACCCTTAATTAATTAACCCCTTGATTAATCAATCCTGTAATAAATTACACCATGTAATTAATCCTTAATTAATTCCATTAAGTAATTATCCCATTGGTTAGTTATCCTCAATTAATTAACCTTTAATTACAAATTAGATTAATTTATTCTTAACAAATTAATCTTTTAATTACTTACGTTAAGTAATTATCATTTAAGTAATTAATCTCTAATTACTTACATTAGTTAACTTCTAATCACCAATTCATTAATTTCTAATTACCAATTAATGAATTTCTATTAATTTATAATTCTAAACTATTGATTAATTAATCCTTAATTAATCAACTTTAATAACTTCCTTAATTAATTAATCTTTAGTTAATGACCAATCAATTAAATAATAAATCTTAATTACCCAAACTAATTTAGGAAATTCATTTATCTTAATCACTTTCTTAATCCTTATCAGAATTAATAAATTTTGGAATAATTATCATTAACTTAAAACGCATAAAGTTTAAATTAAAATTTTAAAACACTCAATCTTTCAATTAAACTACTTAATTATCTGATTACTTAAACTTTTAAAAACATCTTAAGGATAAACTTAATTAATGACTTAAAATAAAATTTCAACTTAAATAAACAAACATTTAATAATCAATTGCTATTTAAAGGAAATAGTTTTTAAGTTAACTAGTTTTAAAACATGACTTTGTTAAATTTAAAGCTTTGAAAATAAAATTACCTTACCCGAGTAAATCCAGGATCTACTCGACTAACACCCGAGTTTCCTCAACTTTTCCCCGAACTTCCTCTTTCTTCATTAAAACTTAGTTTAAATTTGAAGAAAACTGTTATACTAAACACTATCGTATACTCGAACAACCTCGAGCTAAACCCTAAGGCAAACCCGTGTTTTCCCGAGCCCTACCCGAAGTCACCCCTCTACTTCCCCGAGCTTCAACCACTACAGACACGCGACAACACCGTGTACGTGTACAAATGGTCGGAATGTCTCCGACCATCACCACTACCTTCGGCAAGTCGATCTTGACCTCACTATACGATAACGATCACCCTCGCATCGAATTGATCACGAAAACGAGAACGAGACAGTGAACCCAAACCTGGGAACGAACCATCGCCCATATTTCCTCCCCGTGCTGCCACCACCGGCCACCAGAAACGTCGACCTTCCGTCCATCACCTCACCATAGGCCCACGCACCAAATACCCCTCATGCGATCACCTCCGGTGAACCACTAGCGCGCACGAAGCCCAGCAACCATCTCGACCAAAATAACACGCCTAACCCTAGTTTGCCAATGTCCGGCCACCACGGCCGAAGATAAATTACAATAGTATTTTTCCAATGATCTTCGATTTCCACTCGAGCTTTAAGCCCAACCACGTTTCCCAGTTCGACGTTGATTAACGGAAATCGACTAAAATAGCCGATCTGCTCAACTCAAGAAATCCAACCAATCTCCAAACTAAAAATCACGATATATACATAAAAAATCATGATTATCTATAGCGAATTCAATTCTGCAATCTATTCTTAAAATTGAGTTGATAAAATTTTGACCCAAATACAAATTCCACTGTAAATTTGAAATTTCCGAGCCAAATATCCATTTTAAATTCTAGTAATCATTTTTAGGTGTGATGTTACATGATTTCGAACACTTTTCATTTACAAATCAAAAACCAATGGTGATTCGATACTGAGATAATGAATTTAATTAGAAATAAACATCCTGTAATCACAACAGAGACTATATCAAGGCAATACCCAGGCAATAAACACTGATATACATGCTTACATCCAGTTCCATTCAGATACTCAGGCCAACACATGATTTCATACACATATCAAAGTGAAATCGAGGATTAAAAACTATTTATAAATTTTATGTTTACTCACCTGTTTTGAAAATGACAGAGCACTCTTGCTTTGAAACAGCTTTGAACTTAAAAACTGGAATATGGTTCCTTTGATTTTCCTCCCACCATCTTCTTGCTTGTTGTTGTAAGGCAAACATTATTTAAGTTTGTAGAGATGGAAGTATTTGTTATTACTTTAGTTTTGTTATGTTGAATGAAATGAAAATAAGGATAGATATAGAGGGGTTGTACAGAGGGGTGATGTCTGGTTTAAGCAATGGCAGGTACAAGTATATATATATATATATTTCTTATTGATCAGAGATTTTTTTAACATTTGGAGGCTGAAATGATATTTTATAACATTCAAATGGCCTTGTTTTGCTGTATAAAGATAAAACATTTATTGTTAATGTACTTTGTGTCTTCAAACTTATCCATTTCGTATATGTAGATAGATATTTTATATTTTACTTTGCTTTGTTCTTGCCTGCAACTACTTTGCCTTGCATTCTAAGCTTCACATTTATTTTTACTTTATTTTCTATTCTTGCCTGCATATCTAAACTTACAGGCTACATTCAAATTTACTTTGCTTGATTTATGCTTTCATATATGACTACTTATGGTTTTATTTTATGTACGTATATTTTTCTCCTGTTTTAATTATGTTACAAAATTTTACTTAAGTATGTAATTTATTCTTAACACAAATGCTTAATTTTATTTCCCATTTATTTTTAAACTTAAACTAACAATACTAAATTTACTTATAATTTTATTTTCATACTTATGTTAAAATTTATAAGATTTAGTTTAAATATTTTTGAAAAATTTTATTTTAAATTTTCAAACCATGGTTTCCCTTTATAAATAGATTTGAAATAAAAATTTCCATTGAAAGTTAATACAAATATTTGTATTTTATATTGATAGACTTTATTATAAATATTATTAAGAGATTTATTTTAAAGTTCCAAAATCAAATTTCCTTTTCAAAAATTCAAATCTATATAAACAAATGGCAATTATTTCCAGAAGATTTATTCATTTTAAAATGATCAGTTTACATTTCATTTAAATTAGATTAAATATCTATTAAAATAATACTTCTAAAATACCGGGTCGTCACAAGTCTGGTAAACCAGTGTGAGAAACTCAAGAAATACGAGTGACATATAACAGTAACCACTGAGATCGTACAGAATCATGTAACAGTTTTCACCTCAAAGAAACCAATCATTCATTAAGTTTAACATATAGTGATATGATAGATAATATCTATAGTGTAGCACATATATCATATCAAACAGTTGTTGTGTGAACGCCACAGCAATAATAGATATACAATCAATACCGCTAAGGCACGTTCACATATGGATTGTTTTCCATGGAGACACCTTTTGTAAACTGAAGCAGATCTCCATGAAAAGGATCAGAAACTACCTACCGAGCATTATATATCTCTAGATAGGATATATTCTAAGGTAAACACAACTGGTGCAATGATGAATTGCATGGCACTAAGTATCAACAACTCCCACGCGCAACATATCGGTAAGCATACTCTAGATATGGAGTTGATATACCATCATGGGTAATCTAAACCCAAGATCTTGCATCCTTTTATGGTTTTAGTCATTTCTAATGTCGAGGCTATGTTCAGCATCTTTCACACGAGTCTTCATCACTTGAACAGCACACGAATCCCCAATTGGATTCCATCATCTCGAACAAATCACGAATAATACATGGACTCGAGCATCTTGAACATATCTCAAACCTCCATATAGGTTCCCCATATAAGTTCTCCGACGAATACTAAAACTATCCTCTCTCTTGGAATACTACTCAAGATTGACAGTCCCATACGATAACATCGTTTGAAATGTTAACGTTTGCCTCTCCTTGAACTTAACCTTCGCATAGACAGTTCAACTCTATAACACTCCACTTTACAACCACTTCTAGAACATAGATTTCGTATATGGTTTGAAGTGGTTACGGGTTCGAGTCATCTCATATAAGTACACTCTCCCCACTTACCAGATGCTCCAATACCAACCAATGAATTTCCAATAAACTCAACTTTGGTTCTTTTAGAAATAAATAGACAATACATAAGAGTGGAGATCAATTCCTAACCATTTAAGCGGGCAAATTTCCTTATCATTTGTCCTAGAAGAACAAATAAGTTTGTATGTACAGTATAGCACCACTGAAGATAACTGTACTATATAATTTCCGTTCTTCTTCTAGATATTCCCAGAGTTATTTTTGGTCAATTTCAATAGTCCTCTAATCGACTATCTGGTACAAGATGGATGTTCGTAAATGGAAACCAAGTCTAGTATACTTTCCATAAACAAATAAACATACAAAACACTATCAAGTCATACAAAGCATGATCAAGCCATACCAAGTTTGGTTAAGTTACTTAATTCGATCTATTAATTAATCCTTTTATTAATTATAAACCCTTTTATAAGTAAACTTCTTTTATCTAATAAACTTCTACTTTTTCTATCTTTATTCCCAAAAGATTCCATACTTATAACTTCCATTAAAATTTCCATTTTAAGGATCTAAGTAATTTCACAAATACATTTAAAAGGTTTAAGACTAATGTTACTTAAACATTCTCACTACAGAGCCAAAACCATTTTGCTTATGCTCATATTTAAATTAGTCTTTTTAAAGATCTATTTACATCCCTAAGTATACTCAAAAAGGGTTAAAGACGAATGCTATTAACACATTGTCAAACCAAATCCAAAACCATTCTTATACTTGTTTCTATCTTTGAAAACATTTGTTTTAAAGATCTAAGTTCATATTCGGACAAGTTCAATAATTGACTAGTTAACTATCAAGTTCTAAAGACGATTGCTTATAGAAATCATAATTCGTACGCTTAACTCATTCCTCATATTCCAACTTAACTATTCCTCATTCAATAGTGAAGCCAAGTAAGTTAGAGCACTGGTTGCATCAAAGCCTTACCTATAAACTTCTGTAACAACCCGCATATCTATCGATTTTATATTTAAATATTTTATCGTTAGTCGGATGTTAGTCCGAAAAGCTACTTTTTGCATACGGTCAAATTAGGACTCGAGACCACTTCCATTGGGTTCAAAATGACGTTTGCGATCTTTTTGAGTGTAAACTTCGATATGTTTGGAGATAGTGAAATTTTCGACACTTTTTCCCGCCATTGACTTTGGTTTGGACTGCACCCCTTTAGTTCAGCCCAACCATCTTCCTCACTCTATCAAAACACTTCAAGCTTTGTCAAAAATGGTGGTGGGAAGTGGAAATTAAAACCCCAAACACAAATTCTATTGCAAATCCGAGATTCAACATCAAATTCACGTGAAGAACATTGATTCAAGTTTGTTGGTGTTCTTGCTTTGCTCTCAAATCTCCATCTTCATCAAATTCCGTGAAAAGGTGAGATTTTTGATCTCACATCTTGCTTATATTGTCATTGGGCTGTTGGGAATGATCCCCTATTGCATTTGCATCAACATTTGCATTTGGTTTGGATTGGATTGGCGAAAAACTTCAATTTTCAGCGTTTTGGTGATTTTTCTGGCCTTAAGTCGTTTCTGGCCTTCGCTGAGTCGTCCACGAGTTAAGCCTAAGTCGTAAGTTGTTCGCGAGTTAAAGTGATGAGTCATTCACGAGTTACTGGCTTGAGTCGTTCGCGAGTTAAAGTGCTGAGTCGTTCACGAGTTACTGGCATGAGTCGTTCGCGAGTTAAAGTGATGAGTCGTTCACGAGTTACTGGCTTGAGTCGTTCGCGAGTTAAAGTGCTGAGTCGTTCACGAGTTACTGGCATGAGTCGTTCACGAGTTAAAGTGATGAGTCATTCACGAGTTACTGGCTTGAGTCGTTCGCGAGTTAAAGTGCTGAGTCGTTCACGAGTTACTGGCATGAGTCGTTCGCGAGTTAAAGTGATGAGTCGTTCACGAGTTACTGGCTTGAGTCGTTCGCGAGTTAAAGTGCTAAGTCGTTCACGAGTTAAAGTGCAAAGTCGTTCACGAGTTAAAGTGCTAAGTCGTTCGCGAGTTGTGCTAAGTCGTCCACGAGTTAAGGCTTAAGTCGTAAGTCGCTTGCCTCCCTTAAGTCGTAAGTCTCTTGCCTCCCTTAAGTCGTAAGTCTCTTGCCTCCCTTAAGTCGTAAGTCGCTTGCCTCCCTTAAGTCGTAAGTCGCTTGCCTCCCTTAAGTCATAAGTCTCTTGCCTCCCTTAAGTCGTAAGTCGCTCGCCTTCCTTAAGTCGTTCATCTGGTTAAGTCGCACCATTCCTTAGCTCGATCATGCTACCACTGAACCCCGTATTACTCTGCGTAGGAAATCTCTTCTGAAAAACATTTATCAGAATTTCTACTTTGATGGTTTTGGGATTGACTTCTTTGGACTTTACTCACGTCTTCGAACGTGAATTGATTTGTTTCTACAATCGTTTTATGACTTGTCACTTTAAAGATATATGAAGGTTTCAATACTAATAGTAAATATCAAAACTCTTTCATCAAAGCGATTTCAACACTATTTTAAATATCAAAAGTTCGTTTTCTCAAACCGATTTTCAATCTACTAGTATATACAAGCCTTTACTTCACTCGAATGAGAAATCGACTTAAACGATTTAGTAAAACGAGTGGTATGAAACGCTTGCGTTCACTTCGTCGGTTAGCTCTTGGACTTGTTCGATTGAACCCTTTTTGTGACAATTTCCTAGTGAAGATCTACAGTTTGTTCGTAAATATTTAAGTTAAGCAAGTGGTTATGGGACATGAAGCTAAACTCATATATTTACTAGCTTAGTGTGATTGACACTTCTTTATGATCGATGATGATCATTTTATGGTTTAGACTAGCAATGTGCGATGTCTCTTCGTCCGTGTGTCGGACTTGCCTTCGGGCCATCCGTGTGTTCGGAAAATTTAAATGGATAGCTTCCATGAGATAACTTCTCGTCCGTGTGTTCGGACTTCCCCCTTTTAGTGATTTCTGGATTTCGTGTGTTGATTTCTGGGATTTGTTCTGGATTTCGTGTGTTGATTTCTGGATTTAGTGCTTCACCAACTTTTGTGGTTTTCACTGATATGATATCAGTTTTTGTGTATTGGTGAATTTGTGTGTCATTACCTTTTTATGTGTTTGGATCTTTGAGAAGATTCTTGTGACATTGATTAATCCCTTGTTGATTATCATTTACATACTTATAGTAGTATGCCATCATGGTTATTATATGTTTATGCCATACCTTTTATCCTATATCATGTCATCTGATATTTATAGTTAGACTAATCCGTTTATTATTTTCTTATAAATAATACTCGGGTCAGACCGAGATGTTACAGTTGCTTCTGCTTGACTTCTCTTCTGGATTACTCTGACTTTTGGCTAACTACTTAGATTAGCAGTTTTTGGTTGTACACATTTGAGATATAGACTCTATGTTGTGTATCTATTCTTTTGTATAGCACGTGATGCTATTCTTTTGTATTATCGTTGATCTTTCCGACCACTACTCTGATGTACACTTTCATGTGTTATATATTTATTCATATCTTCTTCCGCCTTTGTGATATGGATGTCTGTGACTGATTTATGTTATGATTATTTCTATGTTTGTTTCCGAAGATTATATATAGCCACCGTGTGATAGCTTTGTGTTTGTATCGGTATGTCGGATTTCCTCCTTAAAAGATATGCATTCTACTCTATTTGACGTATCGGTGCTCGCACAAAGAAGTTACATGGATGGTCGCTCCTCCACAGCCTTATTCTCCGTGCTAATTGACAGCACTACATCGTAGTGTTCTTGGTTAGCGTGGGTATAGAGGTGGGGCGTCACAACTTCACTCTTGAATCTCACAAATAGATAAGTCTACCTCGTCGACTTTTAGTGTTAAGTATAGTATTTATGATACCCATTGACAATAAGAAATCAATATGATTAACACATTTCTGACATTTTTTGACTTAACTATTTCTCAACCAAGAGTGAAACCGGTAGGTTAGAGCTCTATTGCTCCATCCCTACTCAACATCAGTCTTAACTCTCACAAATAGATAAGCCTACTTCGTTGGCTTTTAGTGTTAAACATAGTTAATCACTTTTCAAATAAGTAATTAAAAATTATCTATTTGGCCATTAAGCAATTACTAATCCCTTTGTAAACTTTTGTTTATACTTGTAAAACCCTTTAAAATGATATATGTGTATGTATGTATGTATAGTAATTTATTTATAATACTAAATATTAAATAAACCATTTTTAGAAGATATTTATTACATAATAAAATAGTGAACACATTTTCTAAAAAATATATATACTTAGAAATGATTTCAAAATAATTTATAATACTTATAATAGGTTTCAAAATATTTATTCAAAATATTACTTGAAACCAACAAATTTATAAAATCCTTAAAAACTTGAAAAGAACATGTTTTCTATATATTTTAACAAAATATATCTTCTTTAAAAATTCAAAACTAATTCTTAAAAATCCATAAATATATCAAACCACTTTAAAATACTCTAATAATAGTTAGTAAACACTTGTAAAAAGAATGAAACAAAACAGTTAAATTTAAATATCTTTTTAGACCTTTAAAGTCCAAAAATCAAGTCTAAACGGGGCAGTTTTGCACAAGTGATGTTTTTTTTCCACTTTTCGAGATGTTACTTAAATTTTTACTATTTAAGATTTTAATAGAAATAAACATACATATAAAACATTTTAAGTATGGTAAGAAACCCTTAAGGATATATCTATAAAGTTCCATAGAAATCACCGAAAACAAGGCAATTCCAAACTACTTCTATAACGACTATCGCTATAAGTTCACTTTCAAATCCGAGTTCAATCTAAACCAAAGTCCATCTATAACTGATGTGCTTTTTTCAAGGTCTAGTCATATGTCATACAAGTCTATTCCAACTTATTTCAAGTCCATATATATGGATCCATGTGTCACTTATTTTCAAAGCAAGAATTCAAACCAATGTTTTAACATATGTCAACAATGATTCAAACAACATAAACACAATCAAATACAACATATATATGTTATATTTTCCATTAAAAGTGCAGTTTTAACTCACCTTTGATCCAAAAAAACACAAAGATCCAAGCACCAAAGTCAAATCCCATCCTTGAAACACCTATCCTTCCCTTCCACTTCATTGCTTCCACCTTCTTTTGCCTCCATCTCACCCAAAGTGCTCACAGCCTATGCCTAGGAGGAGACCATGACTTTGCTTCTTCAGCTTTTGGCATGATGGAAGGTGTTATAATATTTTGCTAAGGTTTGTGGCAAAGTTTGAAGTGGTTTGAAGTTGATTTGTAATTATTTCTTTTAGAACATAAGAGAGGAAGAAGATGAAGATGACATTAAAGAAGCTTGGTTTCATTTGTGATTTATTCCTAAGGGTGTGCTCCTCCTTTTATAGGATGAAAATAGTGCTCTTTAAGCTTGCATTCACCCCCTTCATGCCATAGAAGACCCACCTCTTATCACTTCTCCTTTAAGCCACTTCTTCTTTATGCTAATTACCATTATACCCTCACCATGATAATATCTCTTATCCCTAAGGAAGGTTCTAGAATGTTCCATGCTTTATGAAGAGGAGAGTGTTAATTAGTTTCTAATATGTTCATTTGATCATTAGTCAAGTGCACAAGAGTTCGAACAACTTATATCGATCGAAAAGCTGTTTACCGATAAATCGATTTTCGGTCACATTATCGATTTTCTTCGAGGAATATATTTTTGTAAACGTTTTTCCAAAACAAGTTTAACATCGTTAGTTATGATTTAAAAGAGGATTAACAAATTTAATAAATCATTTAATAACATTTAATCCAAGATTCAAATATTTAAACAATTCAGATATTTAAATACGAAGTGTTTGAAATTTCGGGTCTTTACACACGACTAATTTAGATCATTTAGTCTACTAGGATCTGATACCATTGTAGGAACCGAGACAACCCACAATGAAGGTTATGGTTGAATTTAAAAAAATCCGTTACTGGATCTTTGTTGGGCCCATAAAGTCTAATTAATTTAGATCATTTCTAAATTTTTATTTAAACAAATAATTTTATTTTATTTTATTTTATAAATTATATAGTTTATTTAATTTATGTTATGATATATATATATATATATATATATATATTGTTTGTACCAAACTTGGGCACAACACACATCAGATGTGATTGAAGAAATTAAAGTGAGGAAACTAAATGGAAAAAGAGGCTAATCTAACAATCACACCAATAAAAACATGCAGAAATAGAAAACGACAAGTGTTTATAGTGATTCAGCGTTGTAGCCGACATTCACTTTGAATAGTTTTGCTATTTATTGACGATTGACAACTGATTACAACGGTACAAATCACTAGCTCTTAAGTTACAATGAAGTTGTAGCAGAGTAACGACGTAGAAGCATCAAAAGTCCCCTTTTCCGTAGGCGTAGGGGGTGCTATTTATAGGAGTGGATCTGGAAATATCTCCCTCAAAGCTCGGAATACCTTTTCTCAAACGTCGGTGGGCCCACCAGATCGATCAGGGGTCATTTGGGATCGATCCTGATCGATCCCCATCATCTTCGTATCGATCAACATTAGCTCCATTTGGGCTGCGATCGATCATGCTGGTCCTTCAGATGATAAGAAAGCTTCTGTTAAAATTTGGAGGCATTTGGACTTGTAGTTTTCGAGTTATGATCAATCGAAGATTGGATTTGCAGTTTGGCTGGTGGTTGCGTATCGATCCATGCGTATTGATGCTCCTTCGTATCGATGACGTGGAACGACATTTATGCGGAGATCCATTTTTCATGCTTATAGACCGATTCCTTTGGTTTGACTATGCCCTGCATATCCATCTAGTGCTAAGCCTTCCGTATCGATGGATCCCCATTGCTTTTGTATCGATGTTCATGGATGTTGCCTTTATATCGATGCCTGGATGTTGCCTTCATATCGATGCCTAGATGTTGGTTTCGTATCGATGCTTGGTTGTTACCTTTTTATCGATGCCTGGATGTTGGTTCCATATCAATACTTGGTTGATCGATACGAAATGGGTATTAGTGCAATCTATATGAATTGGGTAGTGGTTGAGAAGATGAACTCTTATCGATGCCATTCCTTGATGGATATGAAGGGGATGGACACGAAGTTGATGGATACGAAGCTAAATGGATACGAAGTGGGATGGACTTTGATGGATACGAACTGATATCTTCCACATGGATTTTGATCGATCCATAACTTGAGCATACGAACTCCGATTGACCCGAAATTTGGAATATTGTCTTTCATAGCCTTGTTAGTCATACCATGCTAATTGTAGCTCGATCCGAACTCGGACCAAATTTGCCTGTATCCATCGTGGACTCATAGATAGCCGATCTTCGGGATGAATCGTCTTCAATCTTTAGTCAAGTCCTTGGTGTCACGGCCTTGCCAAAAGGCAGGATAACATTTGCCCCCCAAAGTACGTCTTGTGTGAACATGACGTGCTTTGAAAAGCTGCATTCTTTACTCTGTAAAGTCCTATCAGAGTCGTTGAACAGTCTTTGTCTTTTCATCAGGAGATGTAACCTTTGATTAATTTCCAGTAATATAAATGTTGAATTGTAGACTGCCAATGATCATACAGTGTTTTGTTGTAACTGAAGGTCGAGTGCTAGCAATTTTTGGTTCACTGTTCTAGTTGTCACCAAGTAAGCATTCAATTCCTGTTAACTTTGAAAATCGAGCATTATTTTGTCATACATGCATGTATGTTAACCCGACTCCTATTCACGCTTGCACGTTCACGGGTCGTTGTCAGGTTTTTTTTTTGAATCGAGTTTCGTATCGATCCTCTCCTGAATCGATGTTAAATTCGAGTTGTAACAACGATGATGGTTGCTTTGATCCATCCCTTCGTATCGATCCTCTCCTGGATCGATCCGCGATGAATGAATGTAGATTTCATATCGATGGCTATTGATACGAAATAGATAGTCTCTAGGATTGCCTCGTATCGAGGGACACGAGGTTTCGGGTCTTGAATGGATGGGTACGAAATTGACATTTCGTATCAATAGAGTTGAATGGTCCAGACATAATTTTGCAGTGATTTTCGTATCGATGGTTACAAAACAGTGGGCTTTGGATCGATCAGTAGTAGTGGATATGAAGCTGTGTCTTCGTACCGATGGATACAAACATTCTAGATACACTTGTACAGCGCCCTTCGTATCGATACTATTTCGACCGCTTTTATCGGTTTTAAATTTTCTACCTGCCTCTTGCTTTTACTTTTACTTCTTATCGATACGAAAAGAATTGCAGAACTATCATCCTCCAATCAACAATTTTTTAATCTTAAATCCAGATTTGCTGAATTAGGTAATCAATTGACTAAAACCATTTTAACATGATGAGATTCGAGTTTTACACCACTTCATCGGCGATGGCCAGTTCCAGCGTTGTTGATGCTGGAATTGGGTTAAGGCGAGGTCGAAGATGCAGTAATGACACCTTGGACGCTTGGCGAAAAAGGAGAGCAATCGATGGGGACGATGGAGTCACTGACTTCCAATCTCATGCTTCATACTCGTATCGATAGGAGATGGTGGAAGTTGCTTCGTATCGATCTGGGAAGTGAGGCGGCATGTATCAGTGAAGACCGATGGATACGAAATTGAAAACTTTGGATCGATACGAGTCGATCGATACGAACGGAGTATCGATACGAACGTATCGATACGTGCAAGTCATTGGTCCAAGCTTTGGATCGATACGAATTTAGGCTTCGGGAGAATGATCTCATTCAAACCATGATGGATATGAAATCAACTACTTTCTGCATATTTGAATACTTAACTCCGACGAGCTTTAGCCTCGCATACTTGGACTTGACTATTAAACTACATATATGACTATCCTTCAAAGTTTGTTGATGGAACTGTAATTTGACAAACATAACAAACTTTAACATGGATCATTCTTCGAAGCCAGGATGGCACGGTTGAGACGGTCAGCAATGATGGTCACTCCGGTCGAATCTCGAAGTCTCATCGTTTTACCATCTTTCGAACTTGTGGAAATTTAAAGTATTATGTAGCACTGCACTACACAACATGATCACACACTTTACACCGGGGGGAACATGGGTTTCTTTCCATCTAATTATGGTTTTTACTGAGTTCAATAGCCATGGATCTTGGAAGCTTCGAGCAGCAGGAAGTTCAGAGTCCTCCACTTTCTATAATTGAAGTGCCAGACATCACAACTGAAGTAGTAAGTCTCGCCTCAGATGAACTGCTGGATGCAGTGTTGGTTCTAAATCCGGAGGATTCAGTCCGTTCCAAGATTTCTGAAGATATGCTGGGCAGAATTTGTCTTAGGCATGGACTATCTCTAGAAGAGGTTCTATTACCGGGGCCGGAAGACAGAGCACACAATCCTCCGAAAGCATTTACTACTTGTAACATATTTATGTGCGTAGCCGGAATGTTGCCCCCGTTCAACCTATTTTATTTGGAAAGCGCTGTTCTTTTTGAGGACTGCCCCTTCTCAATTGCATCCAAACATATATGCTCTTCTCAACAGCTTGTATAATATCTTCATGGAGCATCTTTTCCGATCCTCGACCATCGAGGAAATCAGATACTTGTTCAACGTCAAGAGCTATGGAGATAATCCTTCATTCACTTTTCTAGAAGCAGTCAGAAACTGCCAAGTAGTGGTAGGTGCTTGGAGTAAATTGAGTTACTTCAAGACTAAATGGTTCTTCGTTAGATGCCCACCAGGATTTGCTAGACGGTGGCTAGTTACACGTAAGTGTTCCAACTTCTTCGTCGATTAAGTGGGTAATATAAGTTGATGCTGAAGTTAATACTACATTTCTTTTACAGCTTCGATTCCACGGCCTGAAGGAGCGCAATTCAAGGAGATAGTAAGAACTCTCCAAATGGCGCCTGCTGAACTTAGAGAGATCGATGATGTCCTTAGCGATGATAATTTCATCATTGTGGGGCTCATAGTGAGAGGCCAAAGCATTGGATTAACAGGGGTTACCAAAGTGGCTCCGGTAGGGCAAGGAGGAAGGAGAGCTCCTAGAGTTATAATCACCGAACGGGACGATGACGAGAATGTGGCAACTAGACATGAGCCCGTGGTTATGCCTCCACGGGGCGTTCAATCACCAGAATCAAAAGAAAAGGTAAGACTCTCGCTCACAAATCCAAGAGGCTTAAGACCGTCGTAGTATCTCTGCCTGCTGTGACTGTTATAAGTCTTGAGACTTCCTTTCCGCAAATGGAATGTTCTTTAAGAGGATAATCTGATGTCTCTATTCCAGATGACATAGCTTCATTCCAAGATATTGGATTAGAGGGACTCCCTTCCCCACCGCGAACTGGCGCAGCCTTAACTTCTTTAGACATAGGGGAGCCAACTCCTATGAGCACACTACAAGAAATACAGTCTTTTATAACGGCATATAGCCGCTATTAAACACAACTATAGCGGCTTGATAAACGCTGTATATCGACATGTTATAAAAAAGAATTGCACATTTATAGCACAAAAAAACCGCTATAAAAGAGCATGATTTCATAGCATATATATACCGCTATAAAATGTGTAGATACAATAACGCATATTTGCTGCTATCCTTTGACAATAACCTCATACATTGCATTATCTTTTTATAACACTTATGTCATATAGTTATAACGGTTTTTAGGAGCTATGCTTGATTTTACTATATATTTGATGCACCCCACTATTACATTTCAATAAAAACAATCAAATTGAATCTTCTTTAAATAGATAACAATTGGAACAATGTATGAACGAAAAAAATATAATAATCAACAAATGTAACGCATATTGATGATAACAAAATAAAGTATTAACTAACAAAAAATAAGTTCAATACGTGAGTTACCAAATTCAATACATATTCATGATAATAAAAGACAACATAGTTCAAAGTTAACGTCTACAAGTACCAAATGCATCACTAAGAACTTGAACTGCTCAAAGCCTTGCATGTCTTCGGTCATTGGTCATTGGTAATACTTCCTTTTGCAATTCTGAGGTCCTAGCAAAAATTTCTCCCTGAATTAAAGTCAAAGTAACAACCATATATTCATATTCTAATAGTCGACAATTGCATGAAAGTTTAAAAGGCTAAATCCTATAGCTTAGCAATTTTACAACCTGACACTTACAAGATATGCTAGTTCTTGAGAAATGCATGTAACATCTCAGTCAGTACTCAAAGATTCCTCCAAATGAAAAACTTCATCCTCATCTAAATATATATTGAAAACGACAACATCAAGCTTTGATATTTGGCAATGATGTCAAACTACTAAAGTTGAAAATTAGACAGTAGATTATTAGTCCACGCAGAGCGAGCACACACCTGAGAGTTCAATATCAGCTTTACTTGACCACTGAACTATGCTACTAAAAACATTACCCACTTGGGTTAATGATGGGGCGAAATCTGTAAACAATAACAAATTCAGAAAATTTAAATCCTAATATAATGAGTAATTTCTACAGAAACAACATTAATCACTTGCATGTAGCTCCTGTAACTTCCAACATGAAAACTGCACGAGGTCTTTCAAAAGGATTGGGGAACAAAATTTCATTTAACTGTAACCATATGGCAGTGTTAAAGCTAGAATATCGAAATTCTTCTGATACTTAACAAAAAGGAAAAAACAAATTACCTTTTTTGATGAATGAGCTGAAAGTGAAACAGGGACTGAATAAGTAATGCAGACACAGTTGTAGCAACTTCATTTTCAGATAATGTGCTGCCCTGATAACAAAAAATTACAAAACAATATTTCAATTTCTATATCAAGTTAGGAACCCCCAAAACATAAGCAATATTGCTAGTCATTCAAAAGTAACTATACAAAACAGAATACCAATATTAACAAATTCTACTTCATTAACAGTAAAGAGGGTACTGTTTCAACAAGATCAAGATGTACTTTTTTGCATCAATACAAAATATAGTGTAACAGATTGAATTTCAACAAGGTAAAATCCTTTTTTAGGCTTCTTCTTCCTCCTTCCAAAAGCAGAGATCTTAAATTCAACAAATCTACTGTCTTTCCTGTCTTATTCCCCATTTTAATTCTTATCCACATCCCACATACTAATTCTTCCTATGACATTACAAACTGCAGGTTACCCCTAGACACATAACCTAAATTTAACTATAGCCTTCTACAATTGAATATACTTATCATCTAACATCGATGAGAAGCATATTTTTGACTAACTGCGTACTTAAATAACAATTTTACACCAATTCGAGCATCGTGTTGTTGTGTCAAAATTTTAGGTTGGCCTAACGAATAAGGCTTTCACATAACAGATCTCCAAAGAAGCCATAAAACTTAATAATCTACATGTTCGTCAACATTTTTCGAGTTACTTCGAATAAACTTCTGATTTGGACCATATCCACATGGGTCCCATATGCAATTAACATTTATCTCATTTCAGATATAAATTCAACCCCCTTCAGCTTGGAAAATATCAAATCATATTTAATTTTACTATTCCATTTCGTCACGCAACTTGGTTTCTTCTTCTAGTTTGAGATCGAGATCGGAGATGGAGAAGGCAATTAATAGACAGAAAGTGATTCTTCAGCATCTAAGCCCTGATTTGAAAAATGATTCTTTTATTCTGAAGGTATACGTTTTGTTTAGATGTTGTTGTTAATATTGTTATAATAAATATTAATTTGTATAAAAGTTAGTTGAATTATTATTATTATTATTATCAACTCGTTTAATTTTTGTAAGCTTATTTAATTTTTATATAACTTAACAAACGATGTTAATTTTTATAATTTTAGTTAATTTATTGTTGTTGTTATTGTCATACAAATCTAGTTAACTTTTATAAAATTTAGTTAACTTGGTTAATATTTTATAAGTTATTATTATTATTGTTCAAAATTTAGTTAATTGTTATCAAACTTAGTTAAATTTTAAAACTTAATTATGTTATTATTTTTATTATCAACTTAGTTAATTTTTATATGCTTTTTCGGTTTTTATTAAACTTAATTAACAAAGTTAATTTTTATAATCTTAGTTAATTTTATT
Source organism: Allium fistulosum (assembly GCA_030737815.1). Classification (NCBI taxonomy): domain Eukaryota; kingdom Viridiplantae; phylum Streptophyta; class Magnoliopsida; order Asparagales; family Amaryllidaceae; genus Allium; species Allium fistulosum. The sequence continues at coordinate 206,331,904 of CM060908.1, forward strand.
GTGATTATTATGATTATTTAAAATTTATTTTTATGGTTAGTTACTTTAACTAATCTTAGTTAATTTTATTATTATGATTATTTAACTAAGATTATAAAATTTTATTTTAACTATTATGATTATTGGTGTTGTTATTGTCATTGTTATTATTAGTATTATTATTATAAAGTTAATTAATTTTTATAAACTTAGTTAATTTATTATTATTATTATATAAATTTGTTTTTTTATGAAACTTAGTTAACTTGGTTAATATTTTATCATCATCATCATCATCATCATTATTATTATAGACTTAGGTAATTTATTATTATTATTATTATATAAAACTTGGTTAATTTATTATTTTGATTTTGACTATTATTATATATATTTAGTTAATTTTTATAAAATTTAGTTAACTTGGTTAATATTTTATAATTTACTACTACTACTATTATTATACACTTAGTTAGTTTTTATAATAAACTTTGTTAATATTTTATTGTTATTATTATAAACTTATTTAATTTTTATAAATGTTACTTAGCAAACAAGGATAGTAACAGCTTCCCAAATCAAATTCATTTTATATTAGCAATTGATTATACTATGCAGCTTGTAATAGTAGAAAGTAAAAAATTAAATAATATTACCTCATTTGATACCACATCCTATAAATCATCAGTTGCAAGAATGAAGTACTCAAGTGATCCATTAACCACCTCCTCCTACATTAGCAGAATAAAAGTTCTTTACTCATAGAAATTACTCGATAATAAGCAGTATATGCACTTCGATTGCAAAAATGTGCACAACTGAATAAGCATTTGAGTGTCTTCTATTTGACAAATATGATTTCGAAAGAAAAGCAAACCATAGCATGACATAAACTTGTTAGTTTTCTTAATTAATTGCTTGCAGGTCCAGGTTCATTATAATAACTGGATTGCAAAGTGTTGGTATATGCAGACCTTCAGCAATATATTCTCGAACCAGGCATGAAAACCTCATACAAATGATGTATACAAGTTGACAGCTGCAATTTAGGAACAAAAATAAATACTGCTCTACTTACAAAAAACGAACATTTTGCTTATGTTGTAGGAAACAATCATTAATCCATATGTAGAAAAATTAGTGATTAAAAGCACCCTATATAGTTTGCATATACGACGTCCTATGAAAAAACAAAAATGGGAAGTTTCCCTATATGGATATATAGTACTCCACACATGAAAAATTAGTGATTAAAAGCACCATATATAGTACTCCACACATGAAACAGTATCAAGCTAATCCTACAGTAATTCCATATACGGATATACCTCCAACTCTCCCAAATAATCGCAGATTCAAAACTCGGTCACCGGTTTAGTCAGGATTGCTTATAATGAAATTTATACCACCTCTGGTGCATGTTCTCCATTTACTTCTAATATTACTTTAGCTTGCAGGCCACCAATGCAGGTAATACTGCATTTTTATATATTTTTGAGCTAATAATCCAAATCCTTGAGAATTTTTATCTGCTATGGTCTTAAGTTAGAGTAGGTGACCCTATTATGCATATAATATAGTACCTAAGTTGTATTTTACAGCTTCGAGATAGGTTTGGTTTCGTAGAGGTCCATGCTTAGGGTCAGTATGGTACTTACAGAATTATTAAAAAAAAACATGAGTACTACATAAATGTGGTGCTTACATACTTAGTACGTGGAAATATGCTGCTCGATTAATTCACCCTCATATTGGATGCTTCAACAATACTCACGCACATAAAAACTTTATATTTGAAGCTTTAAAATTTGTTGACCTTGTCTTTATTTTAGTCTACAGTGGTAGTAAGAAGCATCAGTGCAAAGGTCATTATCAAATTACCTCAATTGCAACTTGTTTGAAATTTAATGATTCAAACTTAACGAATGCAAAGCAAATACTCTCAGCTGCAAGAGTAAAAACAATTTAAAAAAATTAAATTAAACATTAAAATGTAGTACGTCTGAAAGAAACTAATAAAGATTCACAAACATAAACAACCTTATGGCTTCTGACTTGGAGCCCTTCTTGTTTAATTGGCCCAAAATTTTTGGGAGCCACTTCCACTTCAAGAGCACTGGTAAGTGGATGTAAATTGCAAATGAATACAGAGTAATCATCTGCAAACAAGAAAATACATATTAGTTTCGCTACATATTAGAAAAAAATTAGGTTTTCCAACTGTTGGGATGTAACCTGTTTTGTGATCATTTGTCTCTGAGGAGCTTTCCATTTTATTTACAAGAGAAACCTCCTCAGCGCTAAAGCTATTTCAAGACTGTATCAAAGATAACTACACTTGACAAAATAAGATAATGATACACTGAAATAACTCTATGTTGTTTAGCAGCAAAAGATGCACTAGTAACAAACGTAGAAAAGAAGGAAAGTGCAACTCAGAAAATAAAATGAACATTATTAGTGTAAATTTGGAACTTTAGAAATATAGGCCCATAACAATATGCAATATTATGCAATGAAGCTGAACTAGATTAAAAATATATATATAGTGGCATGGCATAGCAACATCAACCATATAAATTAAATTGAAAGTAATTATTGCAAGGAAATAAACCTTGATAATTTTGTTCTCCACAATCTTCATTTCCAATTGCAACATATTTCAGATCAAAAGGTTCTGGAGGTTTCATGTACGACGTCCTATGAAAATACGGTTACCAGTATATTGATTACATCCATTATCTATCAAGGAACGGAGGAATTAATGTACAAATCTAAAGGTTCAATTTTCGACTTAATTGCTTTATATTAATTAACATAAACCGTTAAGTGCTAAAAAGTCATTTTCAATTAAATGACCTTACTATATCTGCACAAATGATCATAATTAATTCAACTAATTATGATCATTTAAATTAGTTTCTGCAAATAACTACTCCAGGTTCTGAATCATTTTGACAGTGATATCAATTTCACTCCTTAAAAATATAACATTTGTAAATAAAGAATTTTTGTTATTTATTTAACATTTATGTTGTATAAATAAATGCGAGACGAAGCGAGCTAAGTTTGGAAGGGAAAATTATTTTTTAGTTGCAGTTGTAGCAAAGTAAACTTTAGTTTCTTCTTCTGTATATCAGAAAATAATATTCATGGTTCATCTTTTGTCATGTATATCCATTATCAGTCGACCACTATATTTCTCCAATTTTTTTAAATAGCATTTGCATGAGTGCTTGACAAACCAAAAGAAGAACGTGTTTTGCAAGTTCTAAGCAGCCTAGTGCATATAAATAGTTTAGTTTATTTTTTTAATCATATAAGACCGAGAGTTGATATATTATTTAACATGTAATATATTAAAAATTTTAAGTAAACATCACTAAAGTAATTCAATGTAGATGCAACTAAAATGAGATAACTATACTTTAGGGCACAACTTTATGATCATATACCAATTTTCCTCTGCAATCTCATTAAGCAAGCATAATTTATAAAGAAAATGAAAAAGTATATCTGCATATATTTGTATGTATGCATGTGTGAACAAAGACTCACATACAGACAAGTGTGTGTAAATTGTAATGCTTCCTAATGTGCTAGTCGGTTTGGGCATCTTCTAGTTTGTTCAAACCTTCTCTAGAATGTATGATGATACTTGCAATAGATTAATTCAAGAAGGCCGAACACTGAAACTATATATCTAATAGTGTTGGTTAGAAAATAATGAAAGAGAAGTTCACACATCATAGGTAAATGTGATGTGAATAAAAGTATCTCCAAGGACTTCCCTAAAGCCATCCCACTTGACAAGCAAACTGCAGCATCATAACTAGAAGACTTAAAATGTTTGACAACTAATTGCAATATGAAGTTTCCATTGCGTTAAACTTATTTTTTTTATGTTAAAAAGCTCATTCTTAGTCATTAAAAGTAATTGGATTGAGCAATTGATGATGACTCGATCTAATGCTGATTGGTAGCTTGCGAACTATAAAAAGAGAAAAAATGATGGTCAAACACAATTATAAGGAAGCATGTTACAAAAAACATACGTAACTAAACAAAGTTCAAAACAAATAATAAGTGAATGCATTATAGTAAGGAGCGACTAAACAAAGTTCAAAACTAATTTAAGGTTGTATTCGAAAAATATTTGCTTTAAGTTGTACTCGAAAAATAGTTGAAAAATATATCGATTAAACTAATAATCAAATGTCTGAAGCGGTTAACAATAAAAAAAGTGACATCTTCATTCTTTAAAATAATAATCAAATGTTTATCTCAAAATCTTGGTCCTTGTTTCTGTTGATTACTCATACGACAACCAATCAGACAATCACTCACTATTTCTGCAACAAATATCCATTTAAATATATTGAAACACAATTATTATTTTTATCACTTTTCCTACTATACCATTTAAGCAAGTCAAACAAAAATATCAATTCTAGTTATCTATTCGCATAAAAGCCATCTAAAATAAATTACTAGACATTTTCTGGAAAAAAGAACATGCAATTCACAAACAAAAATATCAAACGAATTTTTCCAGACTATGGTCGGAGACAGATAAAGAGCAAAATCATTTATAAGTTATCGTGTTTTATAATATACCTTTGAATATATGTTTCTGGATTTCGAATCTGGAAAATATTGATGAAGGGCGAAATTAAAGATCGGAGATCAGGGTTCCAGACGCCGTCGAGTTGACTATTGAGGAGCGAACTATTGAAGTGGAGGAGAACGGTTGTGAAGATCCGAGAAGGAGCGAGCAGTTTCGATTAGGGTTATTTCATTGGAGACGAAAATTGTTAGTGTTATTTTGGGAGGGATATGAAAATGGTTAAGTATTTTTAGGAGGGAGATGAAACTGGTTAATTGTTTTTCTGGAGGGTAGACGAAAATTTTGGAGCCAAAAGCGTTACACGGCACGGTACAAAACAAAATGAGTTAAATAAACAAATGATTAAGTGTAAACAATAACGCTTTAGAATAACGCATTATTAAATGACGTTATTAATAACATATTTTCTTGTATTGGCAAGGCTACCACAATCGGTTAGTTATGGGGTTTGCACATGCATACACGCACTTTATGGCACCACACAATTTCTAATCACATGTTTTCTAATCTCTAGAGATGACTAATTCCGCTTCCCTTTTCATTTTACAGACACGATGGTGAGATAAGGGTCAATGCCCAACAATCTTCACTCTTAACGCCACCACTTCAGCCAAGAGCGTGAGCATTATGAAAGGGAGAAGGAAAGGTCACATCAAAATAGGAACCGCTCCTGGTCGTGGTCGCCACCACCTAAAGGTTCTTCAAAACCATCTGGCTCTGGCAGGCAATCTTCTGAAATTGCACACCAAGTAGAGCCTCCTCATACTTCAAAATCCGACGATCAACGCCGTAGAACTGAAACGGAAACTACCGTCATTATAGAGCAAGCCGCTATCGAGCCCACAGGGGAGGGAACTATCCGAATTTCTATGTTAAAGAAGGTTTTTCAGACTATTTGCTTTAATGGCTTCCACTTTCCTCCAAACTTGAAAAGAATTCCCAATGACATAGAAAAACTTGTGCAGGACTACATGCACAATGCATACAACCAGTATAGGGAATGGGTTAAGACGGTTGAGAGAGTTTCTATGGTATCTTTCGAGTGGGCTAAGACAATTGAAACTGGAGGCCGACCATGCCCAGAAAGATAGAATAATATAAGTGCTTAATAATGAAGCTGAATCTTCAAGGAAATCGGAGTTGAAGGCCAATAAGAGAGCCGATGAGGCTAGACAGTCCATGGAAAACATGTGAAAAACTCATATGGACCTGGTGCAGAAGATGGGCCACCACAACATTGTTATCACTTGGGAAAAGGATGAGGCGCGGAAAGTGGTCGAAGAGTTAAAGGCGTAATTAGCCGAGGCCATCAAGGGAAAAGATGCGGCCAATAAAGTTGCCCAGGAGGCATGTGAACAGGCGGTGGTACTTAAGGAAGAGAGGGATGTAGCAAACTTAAAGGCCCAGGAAGACGATGTTAGGATGGATGGCAAAATTAAAGCAGTGGAGGCCAGGATGGAGAATGAATTTGAAGATCTCTTGGTCACATACAACACCAATGTCTTAAGAAACCGCAACTTAAATTGGCTCGACGAAAATTATCCTTTCCAACTATACAAGGCCTGGAGTCGCTTGGTAGATGACGAAAAGGTGATCCGCGACGCTACAACTATCGATGAGTTCGAACTGGAAGCTCAAATACTTGTCGGACATGAACGAAGGTCCTTCATGATACAATCGTCGCTCTTAAACAAGAAAAGTTGACTGCCAAGTATCTAGAAGTTGGAGAAGGATCTGGATTTGAGCATCATGAAGTAGGTTTCGAAGCACTCCCAGTCTCTCAATCTGAGCCTACTTCTTCTATCGATCCTCCAGTTTTCCCAGGATACGACCCTGATAAGCCACACCTTTCTCCGATACCTGAACATGGCTAAAAAGGCACATCGGCTCAACACGGGAGTCAACCCGAGGAAGGTATTTGGACACTTCTTCCATTCATCCAAATATAGGAGCACTGTCAGAAGTCGTTACTAATATTTTCTCCTATCTTTATTTAGCTCTAGATTATGCATCAATCGATCCTCCTGTAACTCAAGAAATGCATCACGAGCAGGAGGCAATAACGACGGTGGCTATAACTACAATGGTCGCCACATCGGCTGGAGCGATGCACGATAGCAGCTTCTTACTTGATGAACAATTGATGGAAGCACTCTTCAGCCATCAAAGTGATCCGAGTATCGAAGTGCCTTTCAACATAGATGAAGATGTGATCATTACGTGCTCCTCTGGCCCGACCAGTAGCATTCCAATGGGCATTCGGGCGGACCGGGCTGAGCAAATATTGGAGGAGATCAAGACTGAGATGGAGCAAGCCACGCAAGCTCGTAGCGCTGGTGGTGGCATGGCGAGCCCCGGTCTGGTCCCTATACTTGTTGTTTCTCCAGGTGGCACCATCATTAATACCGATGCGCCTCCTCCCTCTAGCATCGAAAGTGCCACCGTCCCTCCGATCCCGCGCACAGAGGACATTCCGATCCTTATGAGTTCCGAGGAGCAGACTGCTTCAATACCCCTAGCCGGAGATAAGCCAGCTAGAGCAGGCCGGGGGGTAAAGGTTCAAAGAGGGAGAGGGTTATGAGCGGCAGCTCGAGCGGGTCTACGCCGAAGAAAAGCAAGAAGGATAGAAAATCGAAGGCATAGACTTTCACTTTTGCTTCTTCTCTTTTTGGTAGACAAATAGAATAGGCTTTCCTTTTGCTTTCGTAGGACATGTATAGACGCGGGTTTGGCCCCTGCTTATAGGATTTCATCGAACAGATTTTTGTACTCATCTTTTTCAAAGAATAGTGGAAATAAAATTTCTTTTCATTTTTCAGCATAACTCTATGTTCATTTGTTTAAGTATTTTAGCACTCGCGTTTCCATTCAACGTACTTGTGAGGCTTTAGTTTCTGAGTCGAAATTGAGTCCGCTCATCAGTTCCTGAAGTCATGGCTTTGGGGCATAATCAAACGGCGAGTCGAATCCCAACATTGCTGTCTCGGTCAGCGGCTGGTACTTGAGTTATGCCCCCAGTCCGAGGAGAATTGAAGTAGTCAGTCGGCAGTCGTTTTCCACCTTTGCTAATTTTAATTTAACTAAGTCAGAACAAAGTTAAAGTGAAATGAGTTTGAGTGTTCGGATCACACTCGCTCATCTGCTAGTATTTGCATCCAAACTCTGGGGATTGGACTTGTATGCCGGCTGTCGGTCACGCCTGCTTATCGCTTAGAATCATATCCGCGCTCCGGGGACATGAGCTAATTTACGGGCGATTAGTCACATCCATTTGGTATTTGGAATTATATCCACACTCCGGGGACATAAGTTAATTTACGGGCAGTTGGTCACACCGGTTTAATGTTTGGAATCATATCCACGCTCTGGGGACATGAGTTAATCTACGAGCGGTCGGTCACGCCTGTTTAATGCTTATACTCTGGTCCGCGCTCTCGGGGCCGGAGTCAGTTGATGGGTGGTCAGTCACACACATCTAACGTTTAGGATCATATCCGCACTCCAGGGACATAAGTTGTTTCACGGGTGGTCGGTCACACCCGTTTAGTGTTTATACTCCGGTCCGCGCTCTCGGGACCAGAGTTAGTTGATGGGTGGTCAGTCACACCCATTTGGTGTTTATACTCCGGTCCGCGCTCTCGGGACCAGAGTGAGCGCGGACTAGAGTTGATCGATGGGTGGTCAGTCACACCCATTTGATGTTTATACTCCAGTTCGCACTCTAGGAATCAGGAGTCGGTCGACAGACGGTCAGTCATGTCTATTTAAGTATTAGGATCTCGTCCACGCTCTGGGAACAAGGAGTTGATCAAGGTTGTGGATGGTTGGATCACATCCACCTTGATTTGGCAAGCGAAATCGTAGATGGATGGATCCATCCTCTTCGAACTTGGAAGAATGAAGGCGAGGTCGTGGACGGACGGATCTATCCGCCTTGAGTCCGGATTTTGGAGTTTTGTACTTCAGCTCGTAGTTTGGGAGCTGGAGTTCGTCAGAGGATTGTTGTGTTTCAATCCTTCTTGACTTTATTGTTGCTTATCCCCAAGCTTAGTGTTTCACTTAGCGAGTGACCGGTCGGATCACGATCACCCCCTATTTGAATGAGTCCCACCGTATGATGGGACTTAGCTCTTCGTACATCGTGACGATTGCATGGCGCATTTCAAGAAATTGCCACTCTGGCTTGTTGAATCTGCATTTTATTGCTAAAATAAGAAAGTACGGCAAAGTCAGTTGCCTTATTACAAGTTCAAATTCAAAAAATGCATAAAGAAATTTTAAGGGAAAAGCATACTAAAATGAATAAAATCCAGTTATGTGTAATAGCGACGGAGACTCTCGCTGTTCCATGCCCTTAGTAAAGTGAGACCGTCAACAGTTGATAGTTTGAATATGCCGCCTCCAAGTCTCCGTCCAATGACATACGGTCCTTCCCATGTCAGTTTCATGTGTGAAGGGATCGGATAAATTCTCTTAAGTATGAGATCGCCAACTTCGAAGGTTCTGGGTCGGACCTTAGCATTGTATAATCGGGTGACTCGACTACGGTGTATGGCTACCCTCAAATCAGCCTCTTTACGCTTCTCATCCAGTAAATCCTGTGATTCTGCAAGTAGGATGGCATTTGTCTTTAGATCGTAGTAAGTCACATTATGAGAAGGTACTTCTAATTCAACTGGGATAACGACTTCGGAGCCGTAGGAAAGTGCAAATGGAGTATGGCCGATCGCAAACTTGTGGGTAGTTCGATGTACCCATAGGGCCAAGGGAAGTTCATCGACCCACTTGCCCCCAGCCTTCTCTAGTCATTTCTTCAGAATGGACATGATAACTTTGTTGACAGCTTCGACTTGTCCATTCACTTGAGGGTGAGCTACTGCTGAGAACTTCTTCTTTATGCGGTAGCATTGATAGAAATCTTTGAACTTGACACTATCGAGTTGGGTCCTGTTATCAATTACAATGGTGTGTGGGAGACCAAAGTGACAGATGATGTTGCGCACAACAAAGTAGATTACTGTTATCCCGCATTTTGGTCAAAGCCGGAATACCAAACAAATCGACAAGAAAGGATGGATATCAGGATTGGAGTTCACTTGGAAACAAGGCTGCAATGGATATCATCAAAATTTGGCCGAGCTCCGATCAGGACGGAATCGATTGAAGATGATGATGAGGACTAGGAGAGGCTACGTTTCAAATTTCAGGTTAATCAGAGTTTGTACGGAGGAGATACGATCGATACAAGGTACGAATCCATCTGGTTCGCATCCATCGGGATTGACATACTTCGAATCGATCATTCTCATCACGCTCGACTCCATCAAGTTCGACTGAATCTACTTCGTACCCTTCGGTGAACACTCTCTCGAATCCACAAAGGCTGGTCACTTCGTATCCATCTGGGACTATTACTTCGAATCCATGCAATTAAGGGTGCTTCGAATCCATAGCCTTCGAATCCCCAGGATGAGACAACTCCGAATCGATCCACAGCAGCACGTCTTGATCGATTCGAACCAGCACCAGTTCCATCGATTCGAAGGAAGCAAACCTTCGAATCCAACGTATCGAGTCCACCAGGTAAGCGCGGCTAAAACCAAGGATTCGACCCGGTCAACTCGGAGAAAAAGGAGGATCGACTCGAAGATTGCGTGCCACATCACCACGAGCGCGCGTGCCATGATCGATTCGACCTAATCGATTCGAAGGAAGATCGATTCGAAGGGAGCTTATCAACCAGAAACATGATCTCGAATCGATCATATCTTGAGATCTATAAGTCCAAATGCTATGAAATTTTCACAGATGCTTACATACACATTGAAGAATGTTCTCACCAAATTTCAGCTCGATTGGACGATTTCTTGATCGATTCGAACGTAGCTTCGAATCGATCCCAAAGTGGGCCCGGATTTCCAGAAAGCGGGCATGTGGGCCCCCTGACGTATTGGAACTGGTCTCCCTTTAGTTTAGGCGAAATATCAGCCTCCTACACCTATAAATAGAGCCCCTGGTCATTCAGAAAAGGGGTCGAACAATTTTGAGAGCTAAAGAGCGCCCAGATTCTGCCAGATTTACTCCAGATCACCACCGCTTCCTTGGATTCAGACTTAGCTCATAAAATCTGTTGTACTACGCAATAGGAAATTGTAATCTTCAAGCATCGAGCAATAAAAAGATAAAAACCTTGAAGTGGACGTAGGCCGGAGATAGCTGAACCACTATAAATTGTGTGTCACTGTTCATTATTTCTGGATTATTGTTTGTTGCTTGCTTAGATCTGATATTTGTGTTTGAATATTGTTGATTTGTATTCATACACTGGTGCTTTCACAACACTTGGGGTTTGTGACCATTTTTGGCGCAAACACTTTGGTGCTTTCACTGAGAAGGGCTAGCACCCGCTACATCGGATTGAAGTTTAGATTTGAAAGTTTGAAGGATTCAGATTGACTCGGCAATGACTCGACAAACAAGACAAAGAGCTGAGAGAAGCCAACAGGGAGGAAGTCAAGAGGCATCCTCCGGAGCTGGAGAAGGACAAGCTTCGATTTACATTACGAGAGACGAAATGGAAGCTATGGCAAATTCATTGCATGAGAGGTTGCTGAAGAGTCAACAGGATATGATGCAGACTTTCTTCGAGCAGATGAGAGCTGCAGGAACACAGAACCTTGGACCAACTACAGCGACTGCAAATGTGGAACAAGGAACTAGGGTTGAAGAACCCAATGGAGGACAGAATACAGAACCGGAAGGCAATCAACAAGGGCTTGGGGGCAGGCCCACAGGATCCAACGCAGAAGGACCTTTGGAAGGAGTTCAGCAGGCTAGAGCCAACGTTGCGGCTAATGAGCCACATGAAGAATATGTGCCGGAGTTCCCTCGGGAGCATGGGGGGCAACACCTAACAGGCAATGCTGGATTAATGGAAATCTTTAGGAAGACTATGCGTGGAGGTTCGACCAATAGAGACTTGGAAGGAGTGAACAGGAGTCCGTTCGCTCGGGAAATCAGGATGGCTCAGAATCCAACTAAGTTCAAGTTACCTAGCGTGGAAGTATATAATGGAAAGGCTGACCCGACTGATCACTTGATGAGATACACTAGACACATGGAAGTGCTGGGGGCATCGGAGGAAGTGATGGCCAGATGTTTCCCTTTATACTTGACAGACCTAGCGGCAATGTGGTTTAGGCAGTTGGAGGAAGGATCTATCAGGAATTGGAGGGAATTGGTGGACAGGTTTTTGGGACAGTTTCGGGTTCATATCAAAAGACCTAAGAACGTGATGACGTTAACATCGGTAAAGCAAAGAACGGATGAATCGCTTAGAGCATTTTTAACTCGATTTAATGCGGCGGTTTCTTCGGTGGATCGGCCGGATCCATCGATGGTTTTGATGGCGGCAGTGTCGGGAGTCAGAGAGGATTCAGATTTTAAGGTATCTTTAGTACGAGACCCACCACTGGATCTCGGGGAATTCTTTCACGAAGCTGAAAGATTTCTTTGGCAAGAAGACGCATGTATGGATTTAAAGCTAAAGGAGGTGAATGCGACCGGGGGTGGAGGACCATCCGACGGAAGCTCGGATAAAGATAAAGGAAAAAGGAAGCTGGACGAAAACTCTGAAAAAGCTAGGAAACGATGGAAGGATCCAAGGTTTTCCACATACACAGAATTAAACGAGACACTAGAGCGGATATACATGGAAACTCGGAATCGCCTTCCTTACCAGAGGCCGGCTAGGAGAGAACCATCCGAGCGGGAGAGGGCATCAGGAAAGCATTGTCTCTTCCACGATTTGGACGGGCATGATACCAATAGCTGTAGGCACCTAAAGGACATAATTGAGGAGCATGTGAGGAATGGACAGTTGAGGCAGTATGTTGGGGCTCGGAATGCAGCGGTGGAGCAGGAGCAACCACCGTCTACCTCAAACCATGAGGATATGAGGCACAGGAATAATGGTCGATTGGTCATCAATTGATCAGGATAATATGAAATAAGTAACAAACCATTGGCGAGCAACCGAGTCATTTACACATGTATGGGGACGAAGATAGCCCCTAGGCATGCTCTGAGTGATGATAAACCGCAAAGCCATGGTTTGCGAAATCTGTCTTTTGTTTTTGGATTGGACACTTAGTTTTTTGGTTTGGTTTTTGGAGTTTGAATTGAACTCCTGATTTTGCTTGTTTTTCTGGTTTTGGCATTCATTCGGATGATTGTTCTCCGTTTTGGATGATGATTTTGATTTTTGGTATGAATTTCTGGTTTTCCGATTTGATTCGGATTTTGGATTGGATTTTTGATTGGATTTTGATTGGATTCTTTTTGGTTTTCGATAAACGGTCATCAGGTGTGGATTACGCTTGGCAAGGGGTGAGTCTTTTTTGCCCGAACGTGGTAGATTGGCTCATTCAGGTCGTCGAGTATGGACTATGCTCGGCAAGGGTCCGGAGTGACCAGGATTCGGCCTAGGACTTAGGCCCCCTATTATCGATTATTGTTTCAGGTCGTTGAGTATGGACTATGCTCAACAAAGGTCCGGAGCGACCAGGATTCGGCTTAGGACTTAAGCCACGTCATTACTAACGTCCAGGGACACTGGACCATGGTCGTCAGGTGTGGATTGCGCTTGGCAAGAACCCAGAGAGGTTAGCTCAACGTCCAGGGACACTGGACCACGGTCGTTAGGTGTGGATTGCGCTTGGCAAGAGCCCAGAGAGGTTATGGATTTGGATATCGACCCGGAGAGGTCCTGGATTCGGTTATTGGCTATTGGATAAGGATGGATTAGGATTCGGTCGTCGGGTTCAAACGGATATGGATTTGTCTAAGGCTTTGGTTATTGGGTTTGGAGTTGGGCATCGATTCCGAGCAGTCAAGGATGATGCACTTGGATGATGTGGCTATGGACTTTGGATATCGGATACGGAACTATTCAAAACACGCCTTCTTATCACAAGGCATGTTTTGGGGGGAAAATGTTATCCCGCATTTTGGTCAAAGCCGGAATACCAAACAAATCGACAAGAAAGGATGGATATCAGGATTGGAGTTCACTTGGAAACAAGGCTGCAATGGATATCGTCAAAATTTGGCCGAGCTCCGATCAGGACGGAATCGATTGGAGATGATGATGAGGACTAGGAGAGGCTACGTTTCAAATTTCAGTTTAATCAGAGTTTGTACGGAGGAGATACGATCGATACGAGGTACGAATCCATCTGGTTTGCATCCATCGGGATTGACATACTTCGAATCGATCATTCTCATCACGCTCGACTCCATCAAGTTCGACTGAATCTACTTCGTACCCTTCGGTGAACACTCTCTCGAATCCACAAAGGCTGGTCACTTCGTATCCATCTGGGACTGTTACTTCGAATCCATGCAATTAAGGGTGCTTCGAATCCATAGCCTTCGAATCCCCAGGATGAGACAACTCCGAATCGATCCACAGCAGCACGTCTTGATCGATTCGAACCAGCACCAGTTCCATCGATTCGAAGGAAGCAAACCTTCGAATCCAATGTATCGAGTCCACCAGGTAAGCGCGGCTAAAACCAAGGATTCGACCCGGTCAACTCGGAGAAAAAGGAGGATCGACTTGAAGATTGCGCGCCACATCACCACGAGCGCGCGTGCCATGATCGATTCGACCTAATCGATTCGAAGGAAGATCGATTCGAAGGGAGCTTATCAACCAGAAACATGATCTCGAATCGATCATATCTTGAGATCTATAAGTCCAAATGCTATGAAATTTTCACAGATGCTTACATACACATTGAAGAATGTTCTCACCAAATTTCAGCTCGATTGGACGATTTCTTGATCGATTCGAACGTAGCTTCGAATCGATCCCAAAGTGGGCCCGGATTTCTAGAAAGCGGGCATGTGGGCCCCCTGACGTACTGGAACTGGTCTCCCTTTAGTTTAGGCGAAATATCAGCCTCCTACACCTATAAATAGAGCCCCATGGTCATTCAGAAAAGGGGTCGGACAATTTTGAGAGCTAAAGAGCGCCCAGATTCTGCCAGATTTACTCCAGATCACCACCGCTTCCTTGGATTCAGACTTAGCTCATAAAATCTGTTGTACTACGCGATAGGAAATTGTAATCTTCAAGCATCGAGCAATAAAAAGATAAAAACCTTGAAGTGGACGTAGGCCGGAGATAGCCGAACCACTATAAATTGTGTGTCACTGTTCATTATTTCTGGATTATTGTTTGTTGCTTGCTTAGATCTGATATTTGTGTTTGAATATTGTTGATTTGTATTCATACACTGGTGCTTTCACAACACTTGGGGGTTTGTGATCATTTTTGGTGCAAACAATTACTTTCTTCGTCGTGATAGTGGCAAGAGGCTCAACTTCCGCCACTTAGTAAAGCAGTAAACTGCAATGATGGTGTACTTCGTACCACCCTTGGCTAAAGGTAGAGACCCTATTATATCAATACCCCATGTGGAAAATGGCCATGGACTGACCATCTGAGTGATTTTGGTAGGCGGGGCTCTTGGAATTCTTGCATGTTTCTGGCACCTATCACATTTCTTGGCATAATCTAATGCGTCTCAGTTCACGGTTGGCCAGTAATATCAATGTCTGAGTATTTTTTTCGCAAGGTCTTGCCCCTAGTGTCTTCTCCACACTCTCCTTCACGCACATCATGTAATACTCATTTGATCAAGACACACCGAAGTAAAGGAACAGAATATCCCTTCATGTACAGGACTCTATCTTGGATAACAAACTGTGAAGCTTTCCGAAGAACCTGTCTTTTCTCATTTTTGCGCTTGGGTAAAGTTCCATGCTCAAGATAGTTTCTGAACGGAGTCATCCATAACTCCTTCTTGGGCTTTGCTTTGTATACCCAATCTGTCTCTATTTGATCGATACTCGGTGCGGTAAGTGTCTCGACGGGGACGAGTCCCATCTGTTGTGCTTTGCCAGTGCTGGCCAGTTTCGCTAAAGAATCGGCTTTCTGATTGTGCTCTCGTGATATTCAATGAATATCATAATAGTCGAACTGATTCAACACTTCTTGAACCCGAGTAAGACAGGTAGCCAATCTCCGATCTCTAGCTTGATGCTCTCCTCAAACCTAGCATACGACCAATTGCGAATCACAGTAAACCTCCACAACAATAATTCCCTAGTCTCTGGCAAGCTTAAGTCCAGCAAGTAAAGCTTCGTACTCGACTTTGTTGTTAGTTGCTCGAAACTCAAACTTTAAAGCATAACATATGGATCAACCTTCTGGGTTCTTGAGCACCACTCCAGCGCCCGAGCAACGGTCGTTTGATGCACCGTCAATTTATAACTTCCATGTATGCTTAGGAGATTCACTGGTTTCGGGCAAGTCCTCTAGTATGGTGAACTCAGCTATGAAGTCCGTCAGAACTTGTCCTTGAATAGCTCGCCTCGACGTATAAGTGATATCAAATTGAGTCAGCTCGATATTAAGTAATCTACCAGACGTCTCAGGTAGTGTTAGGATCTGTCGCAACGGCTGGTCGGTGTAGATAGTGATTGGATGAGCCTGGAAATATGGACGGAGCTATGAAAAGACAATAAGCCAGCTTTTCCACCTTTGGGTAGTTTCTTTCTGCCCCCATTAGCCTTTTGCTGATATAATTTACCGGTCGTTGGATTTGATCCTCTTCTCGAATCAAAGCAGCACTGATTGCGTATGTCGAAACTGCCAGATAGACATATAATCTCTCGTGATCAACAGGCTTCGACAAAATAGGAGGTGTTGCCAAGTGTTGAACTAGTGCTTGGAATGCGCCTTCACACTCCTCTGTCCATTCGAAATTCCATTTTCCTTTTCTGATCAGATCGAAGAAAGTAATGCACTTGTTTGTAGATCTGGAAATAAATCTGCTCGAGGCTGCCACCTTCCCCTTAAGGCTTTGCACCTGCTTTACGGTTCTAAGAGTTTCGAGATTCCGAATCGCCTATATTTTCTCAGGGTTGGCTTCAATTCCTCAGGCGTTGATGATGAATCCAAAGAATTTTCCTAACGCTACCTCGAAATGACACTTTAATGGATTGAGCTTCATTCCGTACTGTCGGAGTATGTTAAACATTATTTCCAAATCACTGACATGGTTGATGGATAGTCGTGATTTCACGAGCATGTCATCCACATACACCTCTATGGTCTTTCCGATCTGGTTAGCGAACATCCAATTTACGAGCCTCTGATAAGTTGCACCAGCGTTCTTGAGTCCGAACGGCATCACCTTGTAACAATAAAGTCCCAAATAAGTGATGAAGCTAGTATGTTCGTGGTCAAGTAGATGCATCGGTATTTGATTGTAGCCGAAATACCCGTCCATGAAAGATAAGAGCTCATATCCGGCTGTTGAATCCACCAGTTGATTAATTCTGGGAAGAGGGAAATTGTCTTTAAGGCAGGCTTTATTCAAATCTGAGTAGTCCACACATGTTCGCCATTTCTGGTTTGAAATTTTGACAACCACTAGATTAGATACCCACTCCGGGTATAAAGCATCACAAATAAATCCATTCGGCTTGAGTTTATTTACTTCTTCCTTCAGGGTGGCAGATCTTTCTGGATCCATACCGCGCCTTTTTTGTTTGACCTGGACGTGCCACGGGTCAATATTTAATGCATGGCTCGCGATGCTGGCGAGATCCCAAACATGTCTGAATGAGTCTAAGAAAACACATCAAGGTTCACTCGGAGAAAACCAACTAATTACTGTCTCATCTGGTGGCTAAGTTAAGATTCGACCTTTACCATTCTGGAATCGTCGTCGTCGTGGATTGAAACATCGATCATTAACTCCGCCAGGGAAGCCTAACAATCTTTGACTTCCTCCTCATCATTATTATCTCTGGGATCGAGGTCTTTAAGGAACTGGTTATGGCGCCCGAGCCTAGGCCCAGATGTTAGTTGTCAATTTTCTGAAAAACAGACGCAGAGAGATTCCTCTATGCCCTTTTGTTTCTCCTTCCACTTCGCATACCACAGCTCTGCAAAATAGCAGGTGCGTCTGGCCGCCTGATCACCATGTACTACTACGACTCCATTATGAATGGGGAACTTTAGAGTTAAACAACATGGGTTAATCACCGCCTTGAATTCCGCAAGGGCCGGTTGGCCCAAAAAAGCATTAAAAGGGGAATGTATATCCAATACAACAAACTGCAACATCCGGACTCTCCGGCGATCTTCGATACCCAACTCAACGGGAAATTCCACCATCCCAGCTAGTTTAGTTACGCTTCCATTAAAACCATGAATACGTGATTGACACGGTTTCATGTCTATCACTTCCATTCTCATTTGGTCATAAGCATGCTTAGAAAGTATATTGATAGAACTTCCGCTATCGATTAAGATCATTTTCATCCAAACAAGACCTACCTGAGCCAAAATAACCAATGGATGAATAGTGGGGGCCTCGACTCTGTCAGCATCTTGGTTCCTGAAAATGATGTCGTTTGTCATCGTCCACTGTTGTTTTGCTGAGGCCCCATCATCAACATTACTACAACATTTAAAGTCCATATGCCTAATCGAACTGGCATATGACTCCATTTCCTTCGAGCTCCGATCAGCCGGATGAGGACCACCACTCATAGTGTTTATTACCAACCTCCTACCAGTATGCATGAGTTCTTCGGGCCTAGCTTGGCCTTGACCTAGATTTGGATTAGATGGGCCCGCACCTCCATCCTACGGAGGTCGAACAAACTGTTCTAACTTCCTTTCTCTAATCAACTTCTCGATGATGTCTTGTAAATGATGGAACTCATTAGTACTATGGCCGTAACAATCATGGAATCAGAATTTCCCGGTTTGAATTTTTTCTCAGATGATGGTTTCAGAGTTGGCTTCTTATACTGTCCGGTATTACAAGTCTGAAGGTAAACATTTTACAGCGATATGTTTAGGGGAGTATATCGGTCGAACATGGGAGCTCTGTGTCTCAGTCCGCGATTTGGGTCTCTCTTCTTTCCCTGGCCTCCGTTACCCTTCTGTTGACCTTGCTTATTCCGAATATTCAATTGCACTTTGTCGGAGTTCTCACCGGTCTGCTTTACAGCAACATTACTTTTAATGCCTTCACCACTGGGCCCCACTACGTCTTGCTTCCTAGATCGTCTAGCGTCTTCTCTCCTTAAGTATTGGGCCACCTTAGCATAGAAATGGTCCAACGAAGCGGGGGGTTTCCTAGCCAACCAATCACCAAACTTGGAATCGGGATCGATCCTATTAGTCAATGCCATCAGAATAGAATTATCATTGGGGTTGCTGACCTCTAGACAAGCAGCATGGAACCTTTCTAGATAACGTCTAACAGTCTCTCCTGGAGCTTGAGCAACACTGGATAAGGTGTTGACATCCTTTGGTCTAGTAGCATGCATACAAAACTGCTCAACAAACTTAGTAGCTAGTTGATCAAAACATGGGATGGATCTGGTTGGTAATCGAGTGAACCACATAGTTGCAATGCTTCCCAAAGAGTTAGGAAAACTCCTACACTTAACCGCATCGTTAGCTCGAGCAGCTTTCATGAGCCATTCATAATTTAAGATATGTTGGTTAGGCCCGAATTTCCTTCATATACCGGCAAAGTCGGCATCCTGAATCGATGGGGTAGCTCTGCATAAAGAATGTCATCGGTGAATGGAGTGTGACTTTGGGAGATTCCCCAATCATCATTTGTAAGGCCTGGACTTTCTCTAATCATTTGGTATATCATGGTTGGAATGTCAGGCATCTAGATGTTCGGGGCTAAGGCATGGTTGGGTTCCATGTTGCACGGATGGTCCGGTCGTTGTCTACGGTCCGTTCCTTGCCTCCTTGGCTCCCGACCTTCAGGGAAGTGAGGATCCCAAGCATGAACATGTTAACGAAGGGCTGGATCTGGTTGGTTTTGGATCTCGGCTTCTAGATCTATAGCGGCAGTAGCTGCATGGTCGTAAGTGGTGTGATAAGGAAATGCCCCTCCTTGGGTGGAGGGTCCAGCTTGGTGCCTTGTAGAAGGACCAATCCCGACTTGTAGATCTGTGATTGAAGTCAGATGAAGCCGAACTTTTGGTTGAGGAATAAGAGACATGATCCCTTCTAGATCTCCTTTGCCTTTCCTCATTCAACTGGTTTGCGAGCTCCGTGTTGGCACGGATCTGCTGAGTGAGCTCTTGATGGCTTTGAGTAAGCTCTTGCATAAGGGTTTGGAACTCCTCTCAAGTCACAGGACCTTGTGGATCTGGAGCTCCAGCTGATGTCTGGCCTGCTGTGGTTAGCTACGTGGGATTTTTCCTGTCCCTTCCTTCCGGATCTACAGCAGTTGAAGCAGTTCTGGTAGTATGCACCATGATGAATGTAGGTCTTTCCTATATCTGGAGTAATCTGAATAGAATGGAAGGAACTACTGGAAGACAAATCTAAATCTCCTCCTTAGATTTTAGCAATCCAACAACGACAGTAGATCCATTGAATCAAAGAAAAATCGAGTTTTCTCAGTGAAAGAACCAAAGTGTTTGTGCCAAAATTGGGCACAACACTCTTCGGATATGATTGAAGGATTAAACGGAAGAAAGTAAATGAAAAAAGTGGCTAATCTAACAATGACACCAATAAAAGCATGCGGAAATAGAAAAAGACAAGGGTTTATAGTGGTTCGACGTTGTAGACTACATCCACTTTGAATAGTTTTATTGTTTATTGATGATTGACAACTGATTACAACAATACAAATCACTAGCTCTCAAGCTACAATGGAGTAACAACGTAGAAGCATTAAAAGTCCCATTTTCCATAGGCGTAGGGGTGCTATTTATAGGAGTGGATCTTGAAATATCTCCCTTAAAGCTCGGAATACCTTTTCTCACATGTGGGTGGGCCTACTAGATCGATTAGGGGTCATTTGGGATCTATCCTGATCGATCCCCATCATCTTCGTATCGATCAGTATTAACTCCATTTAGGCTGCGATCGATCATGGTGGTCCTTTAGATGATAAGAAAGCTTCTGTGAAAATTTGGAGGCATTTGGACTTGTAGGTTTTGAGTTATGATCGATCCAAGATTGGATTTGCAGTTTAGCTGGTGGTTGCGTAATGATCCATGTGTATCGATGCTCCTTCGTATCGATGACGTTAAGCGACAATTATGCGGAGATCCATTTTTCGTGCTTACAGACCGATTCCTTTGGTTTGACTATGCCTTGTGTATCCATCTAGTGCCAAGCCTTCTGTATCAATGGATCCCCTTTGCTTTCATATCGATGTTCCTGGATGTTGCCTTCGTATCAATGCCTAGATTTTGGTTTCGTATCGATGCTTGGTTGTTGCCTTCGTATCGATGCCTGGATGTTGGTTTCGTATCGATCAACCAAGCATCGATACGAAATGGGTATTAGTGCGATCGATAAGAATTGGGCAGTTGTTGAGTAGATGAACTCTGATCGATGCTATTCCTTGATGGATATGAAGGGGATGGACACGAAATTGATGGATATGAAGCTGGATGGATATGAAGTGGGATGGACTTTGATGGATACGAATTGATATCTTTCACATGGATTTTGATTGATCCATAACTTGAGCATACGAACTCCGATTGACCTGAAATTTGGAATATTGTCTTTCATAGCCTTGTTAGTCATACCATGCTAATTGTAGCTCGATTCGGACTCGGACCAAATTTTCCTGTATCCATCATGGACTCATAGATAGCCGATCTTCGGGACAAATCGTCTTCAATCTCTAGTCATGTTCTTGGTGTCACGACCTTGCCAAAAGGCAGGATAACACATATATATGTATCATATACAATATATATGTGTGTGCATGTGTAACATATCAATCCGTGCATTGTATAACATGTCCTTGTATAGATGTTTGAACATGCATCGTAATGAGCACGTTAGCTTATCCTATATACAAATATATATTGTCTAAATATATGTATACACACACACACTATTATTATATATAAATATTAAAAATATATGTACACACATATATATTACAGTTTTGTTTAAAAAATTATATATAAGTCTATATATATGTTGTCATATGAATAAAACTATTAATATTATATATACATATTACATAATGGATTTATTTAAATATAAAGAAAATATTTATAAACATAAATTAATTTATAAAACCATAAGAAATACATATAAATGTATATACACACATATGAATCTATTAAAAAAATTAATATTTATATATAAAATTATATGCATAATAAAATAATATAAATACATATATATGTTACTAAAATACTCAAAATATTTTGATAAGTTTGGAAGACTAGGTCCTACGCATGACTCTATTAATGTAATTTTTTTTACTTTTAAAAGTGCATTTTATTCAAATATCTATTCAAAAATCATTAAAATATTAACTGAAAATCAATCACAAAATATTTTTCATAATTATGATTGATAAGTTTTTGATATTTTATGCTTTGAAATTTTTTTCATAATTTTTCGATTTAAAATTAATTTTCTATTTTCTACCATACTTAAAAAATTAATTTAAAATAAAAAAATGTTTTTTTAATATTTTTCGAGAGTTTCTTTATAGTTAATATTATTTTATATAATATAAAATATAATTTTCACAATATATTTGAATCTATATAATTGATTTATGTAACAAATTGATTTAAGTAATATTTAAATAATAATAATAATAATAAAATATAATATTTAATAATTGCCGAAAATTATCTTAGCTTTGAAAATTTACACATAAAATTATATAAACATACATGATTAGAGTATGATGTTGTAATTAATTTTAAACTATATAAATCTATTTATATAATATATATTAATTCAATAAAAATAGAAATGTGTTTTTTGAGCCATACCGACCTTTACTGTTTTTGAAAAAAAAATCTTTTTTTATACATACATATAACCAAATAATTTTGTGACGATATCATTTGCATATCAAAAGCATCACCTAACTAACCGTAGATAATATATATATATATATAATAAAAAATTATAATTAAACATAAATAATTATACTATAATTAAAAACATACCTTTATACCTATTCCTTGAAGCACAACTTGAAACGATGATTTCTGTTCCTTGAAACTATTTCTGATTCAACAGAGTGGTTGCCCTTGAACTGTTGACCACTAGCTATCGGATAGCAGCTAACTTGATTTGAATTTCTGGATGGATGGAGAGGTGAGTGAAATTTCGGCCAGTAATGACTTGGGTTGGAGGCTCCAAAATTCCTTCATCCTATGAAGATAGAGATGCTTATATAGTGAATGGAAAGGAGAGAAGTATGGATCTCATCTATTACTCATTCTACTCTAATCTCAACCATCCAATATCAAGCCCGTTCTACCATATTTTGAGCCACCCCCAGCCTATATTGCTGGCGATAATTCAAGCCCCTATGATGGGCTTTAAACCCACTTAAGTCCAAGGAAAAATATTATGTAATTAAATCTAATTTAATTGCTTATCGATATCGTATATCGATTGATATATTTATAACTATTATAAAGATATTTAATAATATTTATTTATCAAATCATAATCGGATTTTACAATTAATATTTCATAAATATAAATTAGTTTAAATTAATTAAATAGTTTGGTTAAAAGAGAGTTCATCATTTTGGTTGTGTGACTCGTAAGTTGTAAATTTGGTCAGCGATTAATATCAACTATTCGAATATTAACGTTCTTATATCACTTAGCAGGTAGTATGATATTTTGGCAATATTTACCACTTACTCTGTTTTAGTAAAATCCAGTTTTACTTTATAAAGCGTTACCTGGTTGTGGCTATTATTTACACAATACATCTTCGTCAAAACTATATCGCTTTGGACTTATGAAATTTGGTAATGGTCAAAATTCCAATATCGTCCATATTCAACTCTATAGTCCAAATGCAAAGTCCTTCGTTCAATAATAACAATTATTATTAATCAAAATGCTGTAGTAGAGACTTTGACTTTGAGTTGGCTTGAGCTGACTGTGATACCGACCCCATATAACTGAGGAGATAAATCCTTTCTTGAATGGTGCTTCACATCCAATACTACCACTCGAGCCAACTATTGTTACTCGATGGACGTCGTGCCATGATTTGACTATAATCAAAGTGGAGCTTTCATATTAAAGATCGAAAATATTCTCAACTCGAGAGAATCATGTAAATTAGTCATATTGATATTTTCTGTTTGAATTAGTTATATTAACCAATAGAAAACTGTCGAGTGAGTCACTTCATAGTTATCTAATAACCATCAGTACGTAACCCCTTGGTGCCTGCAGCAGTCATGAGTAATACACTGCCCAACATTTGGAGAGCATTACATACTCTAGTCTTAACGGATGTATCGATACATTTTGACTAGAAATATTTAAAATGGTATATTTATTTTCATTGTGATAAATTACTCACGGTTACAACACTTTGTAACTATTATCACAAAACATACCATATATGGATTTTGTATAAAATATACTTTTAATTTTTAGTTAATAAACATAACACATTATATCAAGTATATAATAGAAAGAAAACATCTTTTATTTTGAACAAAATTGGTTGTCGAGTTAGATATATGTAACAATTTGCCCATAGGGCATACCCCTAACTCTATCATTAATAACCAATCAACTTTACCATTTTGGCAGTCAGAGATCAGTTGTGGAGTTGGTTTTCTAAGGTGAACGAGGCATATTTAAATGTTGTGTGGCTTGTCTGAATATGGAAAAAGTTACTATTGGCTTTGCTTTAAATAAACGAGTAAATCCCAAATCTATTCTATTAAATATATAAAAATTGACTTTTATTTCCAATCTCCATAACCACTCTCACTCCATATGGATGTCCCTTGGTCTTTTCACAAATAATTTTATATTTAATCTTCTTTTATAATTTTACTTTCAAAATATTAGTTTAGAAATTATTGAGCACACTAATAGTTGTTGGTTATGAAAGATCATCCATGTATTATCATTTCGAGTTTAGTTAAGAAATTAGCAAATCACATCTTAATTGACTCCATATTATTCGCTTCTCTTCTTCTATCTGGCATAGTTTACAAAATTATTTTTCTCTATTTCTAAAAGTTTTAACTTTTGTGCTTCATTGTGTCACGACCGGGATTTTCGACCTCCGAAAATCGACATCAATACATCCACTGTAATACATGCCGAACAATCGAATGCCGGAAATACCAGATCGTTAGGGAAAAGAAGAAAGAGGTAGAAGAATAAAATAGAAATAACAATACAGAATCTCACAATCGCAGCGGAACAATATATAATAGATAACAACCGGTCTAATATAAAAAGAAATATAACTGTTATTTATACATTACATCATTAGAATACAATACATCAATAACACAATACTGGACGGTTATAATAACTCTTCCTCACAAAAGCTGAATATACAGCCTACAATACACAACAGAATATAAATCAGATACGTGAAATACGTCTTCACCTTCCAGCTCATCTTCTGATCTCCATAGCATCCTACCCTGAATCTGTAATACTCGGTCTGACCCGAGCATTATAGTAAAATAACACCCAAGTCAGTTTGGAAAACCAGCATGAGAAAAACACACTCAATTTGAATTATTATAGCTTTCAAAATTCTTTGAAAATCAAAGGTATCTCGTAAGACCACGCCACAAATAAACACGACGGGTTTTCACCTTACGATAACCAAAACATTTCATAACAAATCCTCTGATATTATAATAGCGTCTAAGTACAAATACTTCTTCAAATAGCTAAAATGCTTGCATCTCACGTTTCAGCATAGTTGGGTACAATCAAAATAGTACGGCGCTTATTGAAGAATGGATTCCATACGAATGACTAGGCACTGGGGTACCACCTGTCACAACACATGTCTAGAAACAGTGTACCGAGGCCCACGTCGGGATCCCTTGCTACACAAGACCGGACTATCCTAACGAATATGCTATCACCCCGGGTGTTCCCACCCTCTTTCGAGCTCCTTCCATACTTCGTAGTAGTAAAATTATATCTGAGGTTATCTAGAAAGGTCATAAACATACCCTACTTGGGTGCGACCCACTTAGCCTTGCTCCATCTCCCCTGATTTTCAGTCATTCCCAGTTGATGAGGCTAGAGGCTATGATTAGCTTTTTAAGGAAATTTTCACTTAGAATGCTCACTGTCCTCCAATGACAATGTAGTGATAGCATTCATCCATAAAAGTCCGTTCTGGGTCCGAACGGAACCGAAGGCACTATTCCTACTACATCCATTTTGGAATAATCCTCCGGATTAGTAGCGATTAGTCCTTGCACTTCACTGCTCCATCTTCGACTCCATGCTCTTGTTTTCACATCGAAACGTACTCGTTGGATCGAAGTGGTTTTCGGATAACTTATCCAATCCCGGTCTCTTCGAAAACAACGTTCGATAATTTTGGTAAACTCAACCCCGGTTCTCTAGGAAATAAACAGACGAAAATAAGATTGGAGATCACCTCCTAACCATTAGTGGCCGGATTTCCTTATCAACGTCCTAGAAGAACGAAACGAGTTTGTACGTACAGTATAGCACCTCGAACGGTAACTGTACCATATAATTCTCGTATTTCTTCTAGATATTCCCAAATTTATATTTTGGGTCTAGATTTTTTATAGTCGGTTATTTAACTATCAAATAAACAATCATTCATCCAAATACTTTATTTTCCACTGAATAACTCCAAATCTCTTTTTAATTTAATTTTATTAAATTAAATCTCTTTATCCAAAATATACACTTACCTTAATGAATTTAGTAAATTCACCAACTATCCCCTTTCAAAAAGAATATTTGAAAACCCTTTTAAAAAAATAATATGGAAAGTACCACTGCGGTATCAAACCATGGATTCACAGCTTAATGGTTACGTCTCTATCCCAGAGAAATCCAAGACTTAACTGTAGGCACTCACTACCTCTGATTTCGCCATGTGAGTATACCATTACTTCCCGAAAACTTTATTTAAAAATTTTCAAAATAATACTTATGAAATTTCTAAAATAAAGTTTTCCAAGTTAATTTTAGGAAAAACTACTTTTAAATAAAAATTATTATATAAAATATTAATATTTAATAGTTTATCCTTTTTAAAATAATAATACTGATTAATCCTAAATAATAATTAACTTAATATAACTAACTTAATTCATAAATTAATATACATTAAACAAATTTAAAATAACTAAATAATTAATTTTTCTGAAATATTCTTAAACACTTTTAAATTTCCTACTTAATACTTAATTTTTTTTAAATAAACTTAACTTTTTCGGAAAAATATGTTTTCAACTCCAATATAGCTAGCCTAATTATTTATAAATCCCTCTCGATTTATCTCCAGCTTTGATTTATGTTCTAATTCCGTAAATTCCCTTTTTAACATTTCTAAAAAATAAATCTACTATTATTTTTAAACCAATTTACCCATCTCCTTATAAATCCTTACCGTGAATTTATAATTTCAATTTGTCCACTGATAATTTACTTCACCTTATTTATAAACTTCGTTTATAAATTCCATACTCTCATTTCCCGTTTATCACTGTTTCACAACACTTAATCGATTTTAAATCAATTTCTAATTTAAATTCCATTTTTAAATTAATTTCTTAGTTAACCCAAATATATCCCAAAACCCACTAATTTCAGATTCACTTCCTTTTTGTGATTTAAAATCTTACTTAAATCTGGAACATCAATTTCATATTTTATTTTCAAATTTCCCTTTTTCTTTTTGCCAAACTATTTTAAATCTCGATTTTAAACCCTTTTTTACACTTAAAAAAATCGCTTAAGTTTCATTATTAAAAAGCCTTTTGTTTATATTATTCAAAAATCTCTATTTTTCCATATCCCAGAATTATTAAATAGAATTTTAAAATCAAACTATTTATTTTTCCCAAATTCATTACTTTTAATTTATCCAACTTCACTATAAATATTTAATTTAAAATTCCCTTTTTATTTTCCTTTAAAAATTCAATATTCATATTTATGATATTTAAAATGCCAAAAATATATCCAGCAATACCATAGCATCCAATAAATTCAGTTTCCAATATAATCTATCATAGATTATTCAAATAAATCATATCACAGAATATGAAAATAATTTCAACATTTTTTGAGGAATCCAGTTGGATCCCTCCAACCTGTTTTTCCTGCATCCATAGATGTTAATACAATATAAAAATACCAATCCCACTTCGAGTGGGATATCGCGATATATAGGGTCATTCGCTATTATGCGGGGCGCATAGGATCTCATCCGCTATATATATGCAGGAATATCAATCACTCCAATATATATATACTACTATATATAATAACACATTCAACTGATAAAATATGTCAATTCAACCAATCAATCAATAAATAATTTTAACTATTTAAAATTAATTGTGGTAAATTCAAAGTTGAGTGAGATTAACTCACCTTTGATTTTTTTATTGTCAATGCTGAAGCGATCTGTTTAAAATTTTAAAATTAAATGGACTTTTAATTTTTACCAAAATTCTGCTAGCTCCAAATCCGTTCAAACCAGCTTCATACCGAAGCTCTCATCACCACGATCGCAACGCAAAAGGTCTCGTTCCCAACGGACCTCGTATGTGCAAGATACAGATTTTTATATAAGTTCGTTTCTATTTAAATTAAAATATAAATTAAATTTAAAAAAAAGAACCCATACCCAAAATTACAGAACCCGACCCGCCAACTACTCCTTCTTCTCCCTCCCTTTTCTTTTTTCTTTATTTTCGCCTGCACGAGATACATTACTGTGCACGTCTCAATGGCACGAAGCTCCAGCCTTCGAATCATCTCTCCAACTCCGCCAACCATTTTCTCATTGAAGATCACACCTCCCCACATCAAATTCTCCAAGCTCAAGTCCACTAGATAAAACGCGACACTTAGCTGCTCCTACCCAAAATGTCGCACTGCTCAGATCGTGACCGGTCGCTCCAAAAACTTGGCCGTAGCTACCCCTCGACGCGCTCGACCCAAATCCACACTCAAACCTCCACATCGTCGCTCGAACCACAAGAAATGGCAAGCCCTAGGTCGTTGGCAAGCTCCGACATTAGATTCGAGCATCCCAAACTAACACGACACCCAAATTTGAGCATACCAGATCAAAGCACTCGGCAAAATAGGATTTTACAAACAAGATTTAAAATTTCCCATTGGGTATTTCGTGAGAAAATAATTTTTGAACTTCGATTTATATTTTTTTTTCACTGTAAGACGACGTGCTGTTTTGATGAGGAGGGACGACGTGATTTTAAAGGGGGAAAAATGTGTTTGAATGGTTAATGAATAGTGACTGAAGTGAAGGGGAAAGGTTGATGTGAATATAGATATCAATCAATATAAATATATATTTATTTAAATTTAAATCGTCTCGATTTCGCAACTTAAAATCTCGACCTCTTATCGAGCATGCCGCTAGGTTTTTATAATATTATACCCTATCCCGAACGCAATGGAAAAGGTTTCGAGTCTTAATTCGATCGTATGGAGAAGATAGCTTTTTGGACCCAATTATTATTTTGAATTTTCGATATTAATTTCAGGGCGTTTATATCCTGTACGATCAAACGATAACTCCAAACTCTACGAAATTTGAAATCCGATAATAATACACTGTTATAGATCCAATGGAACTGGTTTCATCAAAATCCAAGACCATGTCCCGAAAGGCTATTGTTAAATGTAAATTTAAACGATATATTTTTAAAACTGAACAAATCACTTTCAAATTCAATTTTAAAACTTTTATTATCTTCAATATTATCAATATAATTTATATAAGCCTTTAAATTATTTTTAACAAGCTTAAAACTTAAGACTTAATAATTTAGCCAATTTCCAATTATTAAATTCAATAATTTAATTATCCAATAATTTGTTATATTTGAAATTCAAGTTAAAAAATAACTTTTAAATATTTAAAATCAATTAAATATTCCAATTTCAAATATCCAAAATTTCTGGGTCATTACACATTGTTTAATTCTAAATTTTGTTTGCTAAAAATTTATATTTTGTATGTTTCTTTTGGTATTTTAGCAAGCAGACGATTGTGTAATGCTCCATATGTTTCACTTGAATTGGTTTCCAAAATGACTTTGTTTGATCACTAAGCAAAAATTCATAATATGATCATCTCTTTACAAAGTAAGTTCTTTTCAAAACATCAATTATCTTTTTATTCCTTTACCTACTTTGATTATTATGCCTCATCGCCTTTAGAATGGTTATGGTCCTATATTCGTTTGTGTCACCAATTGATGTGCCATAAATCGAGGTATTAGAATTTCTTAATATGTTATAAACATTGAATATATATGTTTAATGTATTATATCTAGTCATCTTTAAACAGATTTATTTTTTATATTTTTGTTACGAAATTAAGGATGATTGCTAGATATGAAGGATCGCTCATTTATGATCGATTTTGCATTCAGTTTAGAAATTAAAAAATCTCATCTTAATTAGCCCCTCATTATTTTATTATCTTCTTCTACCCATAAAAGTTCAATTTTCTTCTCTATATCTAAAATTATATTTTAGTGCTTCAATGTTTAATTGTTTATTTTGTTTGCTAAAAAATTATATTTTGTATGTTTCTTTTAACATGCAAACAATTATATAATACTCCATGGGTTTAACTTGAATTGCTTTCAATATTGGGATAGCTTAAGCAAAATCTTAAAATTCGGTTATCTCTTTTTAGTGCTTTTCAAGAATCAGGTAATTTATTATTTGTTCATTTACCTATTTTTTTGTTATATCTCATCATCTTCAGAAGGGTTATTATTCTATATTCATACTTATCACAAATTGTCATACCAGAGATGGAGGTATTGAAATTTCCTATATGTTATAAAATTTGAATGTGTGTGTGTGTGTATTTGTGTACTATATATTTTCTCTTCATATTAAAATGGTACACTTTTCATGTTTTATTTCAAAGATTAAGGAATACCATTAATGGTTATTGGATATGAACGATCATTCATTTATTATTAGCTCATTAAGTTTAGGATCTCTTTAGTTATCTCAAATTCACTTCTTAAAAAATGATTTTTGATATTTGTTTCAAATTGAGAATATTTGACTTTTTACCTCTAATCTCAACAATCACTCTCACTCCATATGCAGGTCTCTTGGCCTTTTGATAAATACTTTTATATTTAACCATTATTCTCAATTTTACTTCCAAAGTTTCACTTTAGAAGTTAATGACTACCATTAACGGCTATTGGATATGAAGGATCGATCATCTTGTTAGTTCTGAATTCAGTTCAGAAAATCTCATCTTAATTTACTCTATATTATCCTCTGTGCTTCATTTATCTCGCATAGTTCGCAAATTCTTTTATTTTTCTCTATTTCTACCAATTTTAATTTTTTTTGATTCATTGTTTAATCTTAATTTTGTTTCCTAAAATTTAATATTTGTATGTTTCTTTTGGTTTCTTTTAACAATCGGACAATTGTTTAATGCCCCATGGTTTATTTTGAATTATTTCCCAAAATGGATCCGTTTATTACTAAGCAAACAATCATAACATGATTATCTATTTTCAGTACATTAAGTAAATTTTTCTTTGTCTATTTACCTATTCTGATTATTATATCTCATCAACTTTGAAAGGGTTATAATCCTATACTCGTATTTAACACCAACTGCCATGTTATGGATCAATGTATTAAAATTTCTTACTTTGTTATTGTTAACTTGCTTTTTAGCTAAAGCATATTTCAACTGTACTTAGAAGATCAAAACAAGGACGAAATGATTCACAGACTTGGAAGTACACTTACAAGAGCCAGAGAAACAACTGGGAGGATTTTCATTCAAATTGGGCCAAAGTACATAACTGGTACCGAGTTATGTAGGTTGATGCCAACCTATGTATTCACGATATTCCTCATCTTAACTCCTTACACCTCCTATACTACACCAACTACTCGTGATCAAGTTGTTTTCTCAGGTTTTGGATAAGAAATTCCAAGGATTGATGAGAAGACAATAAAGAAAGCAGGATAACTTGGGTGATTCAGGAAGATCTTAAGATTAACTCAAAGTCAAAGGAAAAGAGCTTTGAACACATTAAATAGAAGATGTTAGAGTTAACAAGTGGAAGAAGTTGAACTTCCACCCAAAAAAAAGGTTAGTATTGAGTTAGATAACTCGGTAACGAGTTATACTTTTAGTTCGAGCATCTCTTATTTCTCCTGTACGACTTCGAGCTATCTCCTGGACTTTAGTGCAAGTAGGCTTCTGACCTAGTAAGTCTGTTTCATTATAAATACCAGCCCTATGGCAACTAGAAAAGGATCTTCACTCTGCCTCACACTCTACATCTTCTTCACTCCTATCTTCTCCCCCAAACATTCTAAAAACTCCATTGTAAATCTGAGATCCACTAGATTGTGGTCAAATCTGATATAACTAGTTGTAATCCAAGGAGAGAATAATTAATACAGAATATTAAAGTGGACGTAGACTGGAGATTATGTCGAACCATTATAAAAATTATTGTGTCTCCTTTACTTGCCTGCTGTTTTTGCTTGCTATATTTGTGTTTCTACATATTTGGTGCCTTTATCTAATACTTGGGTGTTCGTGCCATTTTTGGGGCAAATATTTGGTGCTTTCACTAAGAAAGAACTAGATCTGAAGGCTTGAAGCTTGAATCTAATAATTGGAGAAGATGAGGAGACCTAACACCATATCTAAGGTAGAAGGAAGTCATCCAGAGATCGGGGGAAACCAGGAGTTGTCTTCAAACTCTCATCAATCCATCTACGCGACCAAAGAGGAGATGGAGAGAATGATGAAGGAGATGCGGGATGGAATGGTAACTAGATAACAGGAAATGATGAAAGGATTCCTCCGAGGATGGGACAGCAAGGAATAGCTGGAGCAGTAGGAAATTAGAACCAAGGATCAAGAGTCAATGCAGGAACATTTGGAGTTAGAGCGGAGAAAACTAAAACGATGCCCCCATGAACAGAATAGCTCGGTACAAACCCAAATCTACCTGGTACCGAGAGAACCATACCAAGGGTAATGTTGGTGTGCTTGTTGGGATACCGGGAATGGATAATGCCATATTTGGAAATGCAAATTGGGATGTGAATGATTAATGACCGGAGGAGTATGTACCAGAGCTTTACCATAAGAATGGAGGATAGAATGAAACCGGAGGAATAGGTCAGAACACTAATGTGCAGCCAAAGGAGTATGTGTCGGAATATGTTCTAGAAATCCTTTATAGGAGCAGGGGCAGAATGTAGCTGGTGGTCTGAGATTTCTGTTAAACAACGACAATAAGATTTCTGAGATGATTAGAAGTATAGTTAAAGGTGGACCCCCAAACCAAATTTTGGAAGACGTAAGCAAGATTCCATTCACTTCTAATATTCGTAATGTAAGGAATCCTCCCAATTTCAAGCTTCCGACGTTGGAAATATATGATGAAAAGTTGGATCCGACGGTTCATTTGATGCAATACAGATGAGACATAAAGGTGTTGGGTGCTTTCTGAGGAGGTAATAGGGTGGTGCTTCTCCTTATACTTAACGGACTTGGTAGTGATGTGGTTCAGATAGTAGGAGAATGGGTCCATAAGCACGTGGACCGATTTAGCAAATAAGTTCTTAAGATAGATTAGAGTTCATGTCTCACAACCAAAGAATGTGATGATGCTATCTAGCATGAAACAAATACTTAGAGAGACCTTGAGAAGCTATTCGACAAGATTCAATGCGGCATATGTAGACGTCGATAATTCGGATCCATCTATAATGTTAATGGCAATGATATTTGGAATCGCAAGTAAGATCAACTTCAAGATTGCTTTAAAGAGGGATCCACCGATGGATCTCATGCAATTTTACCATGAAGCTAAGAGATATTTGGATCAAGAAGATGTTGAAGCTAAAAATACTGAAATTAATGTTGTGAATGACAGAGGACTGTCGGGTGTAGGAAACAGAAAAGACAAAGGAAAAGGAAGAGATGATGACGACTTCGGGGAACTGAAACGACAAAGGAGAGAGTCAAAATTCTCTTCATATGCTGATCCAACTGAGACCCCAAAGAGGATATATATGGAAATCAAGGGCAGATCCCCTACCGGAAGCCATCTAGGAGAAAACCAACCGATCGGGAGAGAAGGCCTAGAAAGTTTTGCATTTTCCATAAGCTGGAGGGACATGAAACGAACGAGTGTCGCGACCTTCATGGCCTGATGGAGGAAATGGTTCGAAGCAACCAGATGCAACAGTATGTGAGGAACCAATCTGGGATGGTGTAGGTAGAGCAACCACCATTTGCATGGAATGCATCGAGAAACAACAAAGGATCTGGGTCGAGGATGGTAATCCCATGATCGAGATGGAGGAGAAGCAGGTTTTCTTTCCATGCTTTGCTTTTTTACTTTGAATAAGTAAGATAGTAATAACCTTAGAGCGCTTACACATGTATGAGGCCTAGATTGGTCTCTAGTAACGCTCTAAGTCTGATGTTTGGAATGACTAGACAATAATAACCTCAGACTGCTTATATGTGTATGAGGCCTAGATTGGTCTCTAAGCATGCTTTTAGTTGGATGTCTAGGATGAAAAATTAGGATTTCCATTTGCTTGTTTGCCTTGATTTGAATGTTTATTTTTGAAAAATCCACTTGAATGTGATAACCAATATTGATCACATTAAGTCCCAGTCAAAGAGTCGGGACCGGAGTGCAGGGTGCAAGTTCACATGCCGAAGAGTGAGTGGATGGACTTATACGATATTGATCGTGTTAATTCCCAGTCAGAGAGCAGGGTGCGGGTTCCCTTTTTAGAGAGCAAGTAATGGACTTGTATGAAAAGTAAGTCCCCTCACTAAGGAGTGAGCGGATGGGCTTGCTTGGCTGTTGGGTCCCCTTGTCGGAGAGCGAGCAGATTGGACTCAGCAGGGATCCGAAAGGTTCAAATCCTAGATTAAATGCTAAATGATTCAAAGAAATCTAACCTTGGAATGGATGTTGACTTGATAAAAGGAGTTGAGTGCCTTGTAATCAGAACGAGATGGATAAATCCCAGGCGAACATGGGATGATTTTGATGTACAAGATTATACATCTGCATAAGAGATAGATTAATCATGATTTATGAATGACACCTAAGCGAAGGCTAGACTCCTTAGCTATAACATGTCTGGAACGACCTTTGATTCGCAAGAGAATCCAAAGGAACCAGACGATTCACCAAGATCAAGATCAATGGATGGCTAGAGAGCTCAACGATCGAGGACTATTTATTAGAACTTGTTCTTAAGCAAAGCACACCTTATATTCAGAAGGCGTATTTTGGGGGGCAAGTATTAAACCTCTTTTTAGCTAAAGAGGATTTCAACTGGACTTAGAATATCAAAATAAGGATGACATGGTTCTTGGAAGTGCACTTAAAAGAGCTAGAGAAACAACCGTGATGATTTTCATTCACACTGGGGCAAAGTACTTAACCTGGTACTAAGTTATGTGTTCACGATATTCCTCCTCCTAAACCCCTTACACCTCCTATACTACACTAACTACTCGTGATCAAGTGGTTTTCTCAGGGTTTGGATGAACAATTCAAAGGATTGATGAGAAGATTGAAGAGAGCAAGATAACTTGGGTGATTCAGGAAGATCTCAAGAATTAAATTAAAGTCGAAGGAAAAGAGCTTATAACACATCAAGTAGAAGATGTAAGAGCTAACAAGTGGAAGAAGTTGAACTTCCACCAAAAACTATAGGTCGGTACCAAGTTGTTGGATAATTCAGTACCGAGTTATACTTTTGGTTCGTGCAGCTTCGGTTTCTCCCGTACGACTTCAGGCTATCCCGTGGACCTCTTTGCAAGCAGGCTTCTAACCCAATACCTCTATTTCTCTTGAATACTAGTCTTATGGATACCAAAAAATGATCTTTACTCTGCTTCACACTCTGCATCTTTTCATTCCTATCTTCTTCCTCAAACATTCTAAAAACTCAAATGTAAATCTGGGATCCACTAGATTGTGGTCAGATCTGATATAACTAATTGTAATTTAGATAGAGAACAACTAATAAAAAAGATTAAAGTAGATGTAGGCAAGAGATTATGTCAAACTACTATAAAAATTCTTATGTCTCCTTTACTTTCCTGCCGTTTCTGCTTGCTTGATTTGGATTTCTACATATTTTGTGCTTTCATCTGACATTTGAGTGTTTGTGCTATTTTTGGCACAAACAGTTATAAACCTTGAGTATATTTGTGTAATGTATTATATCTAATCATCTTTAAATGAGTTTACTTTTTAATATTCTTTTTAAAAAAGTAAGGATGTTGGTTAGATATGAAGGATCGCCTATTTATTATTAGTTATGCACTTAGTTTAAAAATTAAAAATTCTCATCTTAATTGACCCCTTATTATTCTTATTAGTGAGATTTTTCGTTCTCACAACACCAACTTACATATGAAGTAATTACAATGTTGAATGCTAACGTAATTATGAATTAGCAAGTTTAAGCGATATTAAATTTTCGTTTAAAGTAGTAGTTATGTTGCTAAAGTTTATACACAATAATGAAAAAGCACTTTAACTATATATTAAACGTCAAGTCCAGTTAACTAAAATTCAATCAAATCCAAACAATATCCAACATAGAAAACAAGAAAATAAATGTTGTAAAGTAAAAGGACATAAAGATTTACATGGTTTGAATAGTACAAAATCATAAGTCCACCGGTCAATTCTTTCTTCTTTTGGTTTTTCTCTAGTACAAGCTTCGGATTTTAATGGCCAAGAATACAATTTTACAGCATATAATTCAAAGTAGTAACGATTTGATCCCCATTTCTGCTATTATACTTTTCTCTTGATAGAAGAGTATGATACCACATGGATTATTGACGTCATTTTCACGTAGTCTCCCTCTACTGTCAGATTCCGCCATGTGTCTTTCATCCTTTTGATTAGCTAAATGTGAAAGGGCTGCTGATATTGATTCAAGCAAGAGAATTTTCTTTAGGCAAAAGGATTTTACTTTGGGTGGGAGAATTCAACTTTTGGCAGAAACTTTGAATTTTGAAATGTTGTATTCAAGATTCAGGCTATGAGCTATATTGTGCTTTTAGTTGATATTGGCGCAGCATGTAGTTATTTGAGCTGCACTCTTTCATGAATGTATGACTTTGTTATGTTATCCACGTTGCTTTATAAAGGTGAGACTATCTGGTGTTGTGTCTTGTTGCTGCTTTGGTTACAATGGTGCAATTTATCTAAAATGTGGTGGTGCACCTACCTCAACCATGGCGGCAAAGTCTATCTCAACTACGACGACACAGTTTTTCTTAACTATTGCGATGTAGTTTGTCTCAACTATGACGACATAGTTTGACTCAATCATTGTGGCATAGCTTGACTTTTCTATGGAAATGAAGCCTATGCGTATTTTGAACTCTGCTAATTTCAAAAATGTGGATGCATTTCATTTGGGTATTGGGTCGCAATGGTCTTCTTCATGCATTTACTTTGAATTTGATGTTTCATTGATTTTGTGCATGAATCATGGGTTGTACCGTTTCGGTAAAGGTTTTCATTGGGCTTTACATTTTGTACAACGTAAACAATTCTTTTCTAATGTAGGTGGAGCCTGTTTAATTTCCTTACCGCCCTTGTAGTTCATAGACTTCGTGCACTTGAATCCGCGTTAAACATTTATATAAGAGAAAATTGGGTGTAACAATTCTCTTCTCTTCTTCTACACATCGTAGTTCACAAATCAGTTTCTCTATTTCCACTAATTATAATTTTGTGGTTCATGTTTATTTGTTTTGTTTGCTAAAATTTATGTTTACACATTTCTTTTAGTTTATTTTAATATGCGGACAATTGACTAATGCTCCATGGGATTAACCTGAATTATTAATAAAAATGGGATCACATGATTACTAAGTAAAAGGTCAAAATATGATTATCTCCTTTTAAAGTAATTGCTTTTAAAAGTCGAGTAATTTTTGTTTGTTCATTTACCTATTTTATTATTATATATCATCATCTTTAGAAGGGTTATGGTCCTATATTCATACTTAACACCAATTGTGTTAATGTATTATATCTCATCATCTTTAAACTGGTTTTCTTTTTATGTTTATTTCAAAAATTAACGAATACCATTAGTGGTTGTTGATTATGAACTGTCATCCATTTATTATTAATCCATTTAGTTTAAAAATTAGTAAATGTAATCTCAATTAGTCGTTCATTATTCTATTAAATTGTCTGAAATTCACCTCTTAGAAATGAAACGCTTTATATTGGATGATGTTTCTTCTCTTCTGCTATCCATCATACTTCACATAGATTTATTTATCTATTTTAGCAAATTATAATTTTTGTGCTTAGTGTTTAAATGCTAATTTTTCTTGCTTAAAATTAATATTTTATAGGTTTTTCTAATAGATAGATAATTATCTAATGCACGATGGTTTTACCAAAATTTCTTTCCAAAATATGATCTTATAATCAAAACTCAAAATTTTAAATGTATAAAACACATATTTTGATTAGTAATATCGTTTCACTATGTTTTATATAGTTTTCATTTTCTCTTCAATCTGTTAGTAACTTAGGCATTAGTTTTAATGACAACAACCATATGACATCATATAAAATATAGATACTAATGTTTTTATCAAGTTATTTATAATATATAGTGCATGATATTAGACAGGTGTTGATTTAGAAGACCGTAAAGTATCAAGAGCAAATTCAACAGGTTGATATTAAGATTCAAGACTCATGAGTATTGAAGATTCAAGATATCTAGATAAGTTATAGAGTCACAAATTATTGTTAAAACCCTGAAAGCACTTCTTTGATCTCTCTCTCTTCATTTTCCATAAAGGTTTTAAAATCTATTCTCTAATTTTAAATGGTTTTCAAACATTTTGAATTTCAAAAATAATTTTAAAGAATCCATGTTTCAAAATGATCTTTCAAAATGGCCTTCAAATGATTTTTAACTTTTAATTTATTTACAAGATTATTATATTTTGAGTAATTAAACTTTTAAGTATTTTATTTGTTAAATATACTTTTAAATTTATTATACTTTGTTATAGTTTTAGTTTATGCTTTCTAAATGTTTATAAGTATATTATAACATTTATTATAACTTTGATTTTAAATATATATTCACTTATACTTTATATATATTATTTTTAAAAGGAATTCATATTTATAACCATTATATATTCAAAAATATTTAAAATAATTTTATAAATTTTTCTTAAGATTCGGTATGATTAAAATATGTATAAACTATGTTTAGATGATTGTACCCAGTTTCAAAGTATTTTACAAAGACTTATATTTCAAAATAATTTCTAAAAAATACAAAGGGTATGTCAACGTATCCCTGTAGTGTATGTCGAAATATAGGCTGAATTTTTCAAAATTCAAATTTGAATGAAAGTTTCTTTTCGTCATGTCTCTTGGTGAATGGACATGACCACTGTTTTCTAAAAATAGAAGGATTTTCCAATAAAGTTTTTCAACTAATTTCTCATTCGTTCTCTCCTCTTTTACTCTCTTGAATTCTAAAAGAAAATATACTTAAAATATTCTCAAATTCAGTCAGAATCAAATACAAACTAAATTGATCTGATTCTCTATCAATTACTCTCTGATCTCTCTCATCTCTATCACTCAAAACTTGATCAAAGTGTTATTAAAATGGTTATAAGATTATTTGTACTGAAGATCAAGAAACCGAGTCTGTAAATTCT
Source organism: Allium fistulosum (assembly GCA_030737815.1). Classification (NCBI taxonomy): domain Eukaryota; kingdom Viridiplantae; phylum Streptophyta; class Magnoliopsida; order Asparagales; family Amaryllidaceae; genus Allium; species Allium fistulosum. The sequence goes on from CM060908.1 coordinate 206,371,406, forward strand.
ATCAAATTATACTCTTATACTCTTGGATGTGCTTCGGGTCCTTGGAAATCCAAGTGTGTGTGCTTGTTTCTCGTCTAAATCAAGTGGGTGTGCTTGGTGTCCCGTTTGAATCCAAGTGGGTCTGCTGGTATCCCGTCTGAATCCAATGAGTGTACCTAGAACTCGGAAAATCTGGAGGGTGTGTCTCGTAGCTTTGAAATCAAGATTGTATTGACTTTGATATTTGAAAAGAAATCTATACAAGAAATTGCACGGGACTGGATGTAGAGTAACTCCGTGTTTGTATCTATGATTGTTGGTTCTGCATTGTTTAATTATAATCTTAAAAGAATTTAAAAAGATTCACAAAAATCAGTAAACACTATTCACCCCCCTCCAGTGTTAAATTAGCCTTATGATCTATCTTTCGCAATCTAACACAGTCTATAATATGAGATTAATTCTGTCATGCCATTTATCTACCATACATTTGGAGCTATATAATCTTCATAATGGTCACCACTAATATCGTAACAGAATAAATATACACGCTACTTCTTTGCATCTGTGTGATGCAACTATCTTTGGACTAACCTATACATAAAATAACATTATAAAAGTGAAGTTTTAGATAAGTTTCCAAAAATTTCTAATTTTTTACTTTATTAGGCAATAATGAGGAGTTTGTGCACTTTTCTTCCACATGTTTTCTCTTTAATCCTCTTACATTTCTACTGAACAGTTTCATCATTTGTTCTCATACCACTTTTTTCCTACTCATAAAACCAAACTATCTATCTCATCATTTTAAAAGAGTTATGATCTTATATTCATATTTATCATAAAATTTGAATATATTTGTGTAACGTATTATATTTCGTAGGGTTATGGTCCAATGTTTTGGAATGATGTTTCAGTTTGATGTTATCATACTTAGAAAATGTTTAATGATGATCTTTAATAGTAGAAACTTATTATTGAACTATGTTGCTTTATCATTTTTTTAGGTGTATGTCCACTTTTTGCATTCCACTTATACCCTAATTGATTTTCCTAGTTCTAGAAACTCTACATCAACCATGAGTCAACAAAAAAACATTTTCAGTCCTGAATGCTATTAACAATTCAAAGATCTCAATTTACAATTGAACCATTATTAATGATCCATGCGTTTAACCAGAATTGCTCTCAAAATCATTTGATTACTACTTGAAAGGTCAAAATATGATTATCGCAGTTCAAATAAGTGCTGTTAGTCCATAGGATAGTGGTTTTGATGACAACAACTATAGAAGTGTTATAAAATATATATGTGCAGGAAATCTATATGCAGGTATCAACAAAAGAAGACTGTACAGTAAAGAAAACAAAATTGATGAAGACAAAGATCAAGAGTTCAAGATTGAAGACTCATGAGATTCAAGATATTCAAGAGTTCAAGACAAATAACATAGTTAGGTTAGATATTTGTTAAAACTCCTTGAAAGCACTATCATTCTTTTTTATCCAATTTACTCGTGGAATGGAATCCACTTCGTTCTTGTTAAAGGGATGGAACCCTAGTGAGATGGAACTCACGAAATATCTAGTGGAACGGATAGTAGCCCTATTTTGTTATCCACTAATTTTGATTCAAAATGATTTTCAAAATTATCTCTTGTTTTATAAAATGATTTTCAAATATTCCTTTTCAAAAGAAAAACCTTCGTTCACATTTCCAAAAATGTTTTAGCCTCAAAATCATATTTATCATTTTGTTATATTTTGATTTCAAAATTGTCCTTGATATTTTAGCCTCAAAATCTATTTTAATATTATATTTACTTTAGTTTATTTACTTTGATTTTAAATATATATTAGTATATATACATATATACATTCATAAGTATTTCTACTTCTAAATACCTTCTACAAATACATAGAGTCCATTTGAATAAAGTTGCATATGTTTTAAATCATCATTTTTAAAGTAAAGCAAATCATCACTTTTTACTAGACCATGTCGACATCCTATTTACATGTCATGTCGACATGCTTCCCGTTACAGCAAAGGTTGTTTTCAAAAGAAGTGTCTATTCGTTTAAACCTCTTCGAATGGACACATCCATTCATTCTCTATAAATAGAGACTGTTATGGACGTTTTCAAAATACTACTTCTTTATTTTTCTCTCCTCTTTACTCTCTTATCTTATTTTCTAATCATCCTATCCATATTCTGCCGAAATCTTAAGTGAATCAAACCAGAATATCTCTAGTTTGATCCTCTGCCACTCTCTTCAAAGAATCTCAGTGCTTATCAGAGTTATAGATACATTTGTACTCAAAGAAACTTGTGTGGGGTTATAAAGGTGTGATCGTGTCCTTGGAAATCGATCGGGTGAACTTGTGTCCTGTGAATCAAGTGGTTCTACCCAGAGACCTGAGAATCTGGAGGGTGTACCTCGTTGCCTTGGAATCGAGGGATTGTAATCTAGATTATTGTTGAATAGAAAGCCGTACGGGTTGTGCGAGACTGGATGTAGGGTAACACCGAACCAGTATAAAATTCCTGGTGTGTTCTTTCCTTTACTTGCTTTTTATTTATATTTGCATTTGTTTGTGATTCTGTGATTTGATCTGTGATTGTGTATTTGCATTAAGTTAGTTAATTCAATTTAAATCAAAGAAGTTTTAAAGAAATTCTTAAAACACTATTCACCCCCTCTCTAGTGTTAAATAGCCTTAAGATCATCTTCCGCGTCCCTTTCATTTGGTATCAAAGCAAGTTTTTCAAAGTATTCATAATCTGATTTTTGAAAAGTTCATGGCTAAGTTTGAAATGTTTCCTAAAAATATTTCTTTAATGATCAAATCATTGTGGTCTCATAAATTGATGCATGATAGTTATATAGAATCAGGTAGTCTACAAAAGTTGCTCACTGTGCAGGAATCTTGCTTCATGGCGACAAATGAATCTATTCACAATGGACAAGCTGTGCAAATAAGGAAAAACAAGTGGATACTTGATAGTGGATGTTCAAGACATATGACAGGAAATCCAGAGATACTCAATGACATTATTTACAAGGATGGAGGATTGGTTAATTTTGGGGATAATTCAAAAGGTTATGTGGTTGGCATCGGCAATGTAGGTAATTTTGAAACTCCTATTATTTCAAATGTTTTGTTAGTTAAAAATCTACAACATAATCTACTTAGTATTAGTCAGTTATGTGATAAAGGATATAGGATTAAATTTGAAAAAGACAAGTGTCACATCGAAGATAATAAATCTAATATTATCTTTGAGGGAGTTAGGAAAAAGAATATCTATATTCTTAGTATGAAAATTTCAAATGATAATCTATGTCTTTTGGCCAATACAAGTGACCCTTGGACTTGGCATAAGAGATTTGGACATTTGAATTTTAAACTCTTATCTAGACTATCCAAACTTGATCTAGTAAGAGGCCTCCCTAAGATGCAATTTAAAGTAGATAGTATATGTGATGCATGTCAATTAGGAAAACTTAGAAAGAGTTCCTTTAAACTTAAAGATATGATTTCTACTTCAAAACCTCTTGAGTTACTTCACCTAGATTTATTTGGTCCATCTCAGATTCAATCAATCAACCATAGTAAATATGTCTTTGTAATTGTGGATGATTATTCCAGATATACATGGACAATCTTTCTGAAACATAAAAGTGATACTTTTGATTATTTTAAAAGTTTTTCAAAAAGAGTTCAAAACCAACTTTCTTCCAAGATCATCACTATTCGTAGTGATCACGGTGGTGAATTTGAAAATGAGAAGTTTGAGGAATTCTGTAATCAGAAGGGAATTACTCACAATTTTTCGGTTCCAAGAACTCCACAACAAAACGGAGTAGTTGAGCGTAAGAATAGGACGATTCAAGAGTGTGCTAGAACTCTACTTTCTGATAGTAAATTACGAAAACATTTTTGGGCTGAAGCAGTTGCAACAGCCTGTTATATTTTGAATAGGATTTTAATTAGACCTCTAACCAATAAAACACCTTATGAACTTCTTTTCAATAAGAAACCTAAGGTATCTTATTTCAGAATTTTTGGAAGTAAATGTTTTATCTTAAATACAAAAGATAATTTAGATAAGTTTGATCCTAAATCCGACAAAGGAATCTTTATCGGATATTCTAACAGGAGTAAAGCTTATAGAGTTTTTAATCTAAGAACAAACACTATTGAAGAAACTTTACATGTTTCCTTTGATGAAAATTTCAAAGAAGTTGATCAGACTAATGATGAGGATGACTTAGTTATTTCTAATCATGAATCTGTAGATGCTACAAATGAAACTTTTCATCCAAATAAAAATATTAGGCTTTTAAAAGATCACCCTGTAGAAAATATTCTAGGAGATATGCAATCTGTTGTTAAAACTAGGAATCAATTAAACAGTATGAGTCATGTTGCTTTTATATCCTCAATAGAACCTAAAAATCCAAAGGAAGCATCAACTGATGATTCATGGATTCTTGCTATGCAAGAAGAATTGAATCAATTCACCAGAAATGATGTTTGGGAACTTGTTCCTAGACCTGAGGATAAATCCATTATAGGCACTAAATGGGTATATAAAAATAAATTAAATGAATTAGGTGAGGTCGTTAGAAATAAGGCTCGACTCATTGCACAAGGTTATTGTCAAGAAGAAGGTATAGATTATGACGAAACCTTTGCACCCGTAGCAAGATTAGAAGCTATTAGAATTCTTCTTGCCTTCGCTAATTTCAATAATTTCAAACTTTTTCAAATGGATGTCAAGAGTGCCTTTCTAAATGGTTTTGTAAAAGAGGAAGTTTATGTTGAACAACCTCCACTCTTTGAAGATACAAAATTTCCAAATCATGTTTTTAAATTAAAGAAAGCCCTGTATGGTCTAAAACAAGCTCCTAGAGCTTGGTATGATAGACTTAGGTCTTATCTTTTGCAATCTAATTTTGAAATAGGTAAAGTAGATAACACACTTTTTATTAAAAGAAACAAAAATGATATTCAACTTGTACAAGTGTACGTAGATGATATTATTTTTGGATCAACCAATTCTGACATGAACAAAGAATTTTCTGACATTATGACAAAAGAGTTTGAGATGAGTCATATGGGTGAACTTAACTTTTTCCTAGGATTACAAATCAAACAATTAGATAATGGTATCTTTATCAGTCAAGAGAAGTATGCGAGAGAGTTAGTTAGTAAGTTTGGCTTGACCAATGTGAGTGGAAAACCAACTCCCATGGCAACCAATATAGCGTTAAGTAAGGATGATCTATCCAAAGACGTAGATCAAACCTTGTATAGAGGAATGATTGGATCACTTCTCTATATAACTGCTAGTAGACCAGATATCATGAACAGTGTCTGTCTCTGTGCAAGATATCAATCTCAACCCAAGGAAACTCATCTAAAAGCTGTGAAACGTATCATTCGATATGTTAAACACACCTTTGATTATGGATTGTTCTACCCTAAGAATGATTCATTTGAATTAGTTTCCTACTATGATGCTGACTATGCTGGGTGTAAGTCAGACCGAAAGAGTACAAGTGGAACTTGTCACTTTCTAGGTCATTCCTTAATTTCCTAGTTCAGTAAAAAGCAGAATACTGTTTCCCTATCAACAACTGAAGCAGAGTATGTTTCTGCTGCTTTAGCTTGTTCTCAAGTTTTGTATATGCAACAAACCTTGAATGATTTTGGTATATCTATCACGAAATCTCCAATTTTCTGTGATAACACTAGTGCCATTAGTTTGTCCAAAAACCTAACTCTCCATGCTCGAACTAAACATATTGACATTAGACACCATTTTCTAAGAGATAACGTAAATAAAGAGAAAATTTCTCTTGATTTCGTTAATTCTGAAAATCAAATAGCTGATATTTTAACCAAACCTTTAGGAGAACCTGTATTCACCAAGTTAAGAAGAGAATTAGGTATATGTTCTCTTTCTGAAATATAGTATATAGTATAGTAGTATACATAGGGTATATATGATATCTAGTTTCAGTATTATTAATGATAACACTATCATTAATATCATAGATTTAGGGGGAGTTAGTGTCATTTTTTTTGTTGATGACAAAGGGGGAGAAGTATAAAATAGGTTATTTAGGCATAGATTAAGGGGGAGTTATTAGATTTAGGGGGAGTTATAAGGAGAATATAAATATTTTATAAACAAAGGTTGTCATCATCAAAAAGGGGGAGAATGTTAGTCCATAGGATAGTGGTTTTGATGACAACAACTATAGAAGTGTTATAAAATATATATGTGCAGGAAATCTATATGCAGGTATCAACAAAAGAAGACTGTACAGTAAAGAAAACAAAATTGATGAAGACAAAGATCAAGAGTTCAAGATTGAAGACTCATGAGATTCAAGATATTCAAGAGTTCAAGACAAATAACATAGTTAGGTTAGATATTTGTTAAAACTCCTTGAAAGCACTATCATTCTTTTTTATCCAATTTACTCGTGGAATGGAATCCACTTCGTTCTTGTTAAAGGGATGGAACCCTAGTGAGATGGAACTCACGAAATATCTAGTGGAATGGATAGTAGCCCTATTTTGTTATCCACTAATTTTGATTCAAAATGATTTTCAAAATTATCTCTTGTTTTATAAAATGATTTTCAAATATTCCTTTTCAAAAGAAAAACCTTCGTTCACATTTCCAAAAATGTTTTAGCCTCAAAATCATATTTATCATTTTGTTATATTTTGATTTCAAAATTGTCCTTGATATTTTAGCCTCAAAATCTATTTTAATATTATATTTACTTTAGTTTATTTACTTTGATTTTAAATATATATTAGTATATATACATATATACATTCATAAGTATTTCTACTTCTAAATACCTTCTACAAATACATAGAGTCCATTTGAATAAAGTTGCATATGTTTTAAATCATCATTTTTAAAGTAAAGCAAATCATCACTTTTTACTAGACCATGTCGACATCCTATTTACATGTCATGTCGACATGCTTCCCGTTACAGCAAAGGTTGTTTTCAAAAGAAGTGTCTATTCGTTTAAACCTCTTCGAATGGACACATCCATTCATTCTCTATAAATAGAGACTGTTATGGACGTTTTCAAAATACTACTTCTTTATTTTTCTCTCCTCTTTACTCTCTTATCTTATTTTCTAATCATCCTATCCATATTCTGCCGAAATCTTAAGTGAATCAAACCAGAATATCTCTAGTTTGATCCTCTGCCACTCTCTTCAAAGAATCTCAGTGCTTATCAGAGTTATAGATACATTTGTACTCAAAGAAACTTGTGTGGGGTTATAAAGGTGTGATCGTGTCCTTGGAAATCGATCGGGTGAACTTGCGTCCTGTGAATCAAGTGGTTCTACCCAGAGACATGAGAATCTGGAGGGTGTACCTCGTTGCCTTGGAATCGAGGGATTGTAATCTAGATTATTGTTGAATAGAAAGCCGTACGGGTTGTGCGGGACTGGATGTAGGGTAACACCGAACCAGTATAAAATTCCTGGTGTGTTCTTTCCTTTACTTGCTTTTTATTTATATTTGCATTTGTTTGTGATTCTGTGATTTGATCTGTGATTGTGTATTTGCATTAAGTTAGTTAATTCAATTTAAATCAAAGAAGTTTTAAAGAAATTCTTAAAACACTATTCACCCCCCTCTAGTGTTAAATAGCCTTAAGATCATCTTCCGCGTCCCTTTCAAGTGCTTTTCAAAAGATTGGGTAATTTATTATCAATTCATTTTTTATTTGATTATTATATATCATCATTATGATCCTATATTTATATTTATCAACAAACGCTATGCTAGATCAAAGTATTGAAATTTCTTACTTTGTTATAAACTCTGAAACGCATTTGTATAATTTATTATATCATATCATCTTTATAAGGGTTAGATCATATTTTTTGGACCGATGTTCTAGTTTGATGTCTTCATGCTTAAAATTGTTTAATGATGAACTTTGATAGTAACAAGTTATTATTTAACTATATTGTTTTAACATAGATTATGTTAGGCTTACATCCACCTTTTTCATTCCACTTAAGCCCTAATTCATTTTCCCATTTTTGGAAACTCTACAATGACCATGAGTTAACACAATATGTTTTTAAAATTTGAGAATGAATAAAAATCCAAAGACCTCAGTTTTATCGCTGCATGAAAGTATGAAGTAATCATAGTTCCACCATTAATAGAAAAAACTATTTATACGTTATCTAAAGAATTTACTTGTACGTTGTCCTACATTTTTAAGACTTCCGTAGGCATTTTTTTATCCAGATCACATAGTCAATTCTTGTTAAAGATACATGTGATGAGGTATTTTAAGATTTTATCACACACCTCATCTTATCATATATCAACCAAGCTATTATTTTAGGATCATGACTCCTATATGCATGAGAATGCAAAGGGACAAAGTTTATTAGTTGTTTCTATTTTGGAAGTCTTTGGCTTTTGTATGAAAAGGTGTTGGTACATGAACAATTTTACAAGGGATTCCTTGAAAAAACTATAATGGAATTTTGCCTCACATTTCATATACGCCTTTGAGGTATATCAACAATTTTTTATGTTTTTCAAGGTCTTCATGGTTTCAATGGAATAGTTGAAAGAACTTTACTTTTAGTTGATTTTCTTTATCTTTATTTTCTACTTCATTTTGTACTTCCTTTATTATAATTTATGGAAGAAAATTAAGCCGAAAAACTAGACATTGCACTAAAGCAATTAAATTTAATATTGATATGCATCTTTATATACGTGTAGTAGCTTTATGAAATTTTAATGTACATATTGATGAATATACGTATGCTTACTAAAGATGAATGTGAAAGTGATACCACTATTGTGCACTTCCCTAATCTCAGGTAGTGCTCATACATTAATCCATTCTAAAAACAAACCATGGCCATTTTATTCTCATAGTTATTTTATGATTTGATGCATCCTAATATAAGATGAATAAGTTAAGATTTGTTACTAATTATATGACTAAAGCATCTAAAAGATTACTGTCCATATCTAAATGTTATGGTCATACAAAAGAATGATGCGAAAAATTAGAAAAATATGCCTGGAAGTAAAACACTGGCAATAATTACAAACTTAAATTAATATCATGATAGATTATTTATAAAAATAGTAACTAGGAATGATGTCACACAAAAAGAAAAAAATAAGGAACTTAAATACTATATGATTACAGGTTATTTTTTAAATCGTGTATAATTATCAAATAATAGTTTGTATCTTTAATAAGATCTACCTTTCGTAATGATATTTAAGTTGTGATAACCATCATAAAGTGTTTGCAAAATTAGTAGACCTTTAGTTAGACTACCATAATTTTCAATTAATACAATCAACTTCTCAAAGAAAACCTATTTATGAATCTGATAAAATATAATCAAAATCGAAAGTGGACAACCATTTACACCAAAATATTTTGATACGACCATAGCTAATTAAATTATTTTGAATTGTTGGAGGAATAACCTTGACTATTCACATAGAATACTACTATTCCATAACTATATATTGCTAAATTTCATATCATAATGGATGTCTACTATGAGCTCTATTATTGATGCCTATATTCTTCCCCTAAATGTAATTCTCATAGGTACCGATTAACAACCAAAATATTTACAAGGATTAAAGGAATATTTTGATATGTACATTTGTATAAATGATATCCATTAACTAATTACTTTTGATAGTATTACAAGCCTGTTCAATATGCAAGAATTAGTGGAATAATCTTGTTTGTTAAATATTGTATAAAACTCCGATAAGTTTTTGTTTTAATCATATTTTCGATTTTATTATCATACCATTTTTTTTTCACATATCAAGCATCAGTTTTGAAAGAACTACTAATCAATTTACATTTATTTCTTCTTGATTTCCATATAAGAAAAATATTTTGTAGCATTCTAAAAGGTTACAATATTTGTTGATCAGAAGTAGGATATGTTGCTTTGTTCAAAAAAAGACCCATAATTGATTTATGGTTTGTCATACTTCCGCTATTAATATTTAGATCTAGCAGCTCTACAAATGCAAGGCTAAATATCTAAAGTAGGATTAATATTCACAAAGTGTGCCATATCTGTTATCTTGGATAATTTTTGCATAATCAAGTGAAAGAAAATATGAGGTTACATATTCAAAAAAAATCCATGCTTACTTTAACTAACATATTTATATATATTGTTTCAATTAGTATGTGGTGGATGCTATAACATAACCATGCGCATAGCATGGGTCTGCACTAGTTATATAAAATAGAGAATATCTAACCCTTGATACACTCTTTTCAGAATTCTTCTCATTCTGTATACATGCTTCTCAGCAATTTGAGGGAGAATTTACATCTACATCCTTATAATTTTATTTTCATACATCTCAGATATTAATGATATCATATGTAGCAAATTGGAAAAGATTAATGATGTCATTGGTGTCTTTAGCATACTAAACAATTATGTTCATTATTCCATCTACAAAAGTAATCTTTGACTATTTTATACTATTATATATATAATTATATAAAAAGCAATCTTTGACTATTTAAATTCTTATTTCCATCTACAAATATCCTGCAATTCAGTATCCAATATAATCTAATAGCGACTCTCTCCTTTTATTTACGTTTTCAATACAATTTTTTCTTGTATTTTCTCAAACATTTCCTATCTTCTAATTCTTTCACTTTCGTTTTGTTTGCTCACAATTTTGTCTCCTCCCTTTTCTAGTTTCCTAAAATACCATTCTATTGATTAATCCAATTATCCAACCGCTAACCTATTTATCCTTTTATTCTTTGATGTATGATATGATGGTGGCATTTTTTGTATATATGTAGCAAACTTTCAGAAAGTATGTGCATGTGTATTATAATCCAACTCAAAATTCAATTAAGTTTACATATTAATTGCAACATTGCTTATTATAATCATCATATCTACATTGTCACGAATTTTAAACCCCATGAATCAATGCAGTTCTTTTTCAATGCAGCTCTGCTTTATGAATTCGATTTTTTTAGTTGTGAAGGTTGGAATTACGATCAAATACTTGAGGAAATCTATTTTATTATATTAAAAAGAGAATACATTACCCATAGTATACACTTTACACAATAATTCTCATTTAGTATGCTTGCTTCTCAACCATTTGACGGACTATTCGCATTTACATCCTTGTAATTTTATTTACTTGCATCCCAGATGTTAATGATATCATTAATGCCTTTAACACAAATGGAAAAGATTAATGATAACATTAACGTCTTTAGGATTTGCGTTATATATGTCTATTCTTTTCTATTATATATAATTATTATATAAAATATTGAATTTTTGATTGTTTGGATTCTTATTCCCATCTACAAAAATCGTAAAATTCATTATTCCATTATAACTAGTGCAAACCCATGTGTAACGACCCGCCTTTTCGACCTTCAGAAGTTTACACTAATACAACCATGGTATTCACGTGCCAGCATCCAAATGCCAGAAAGACAGATTGTTGGAGGAAAAAGAAAGAAAAGACAGAATAGAATCTCACATCGTAATAAGTAATATATCTCTACTATTAATAATGAAAATTCCATGAATAGAATCCAACCGTGTCTTTTTGAATTTCCCAAAACACCCTTTACATCTCCATAAAGAAATATCGATGATATTTTGTTGTTGGTCAGGCTGCAAATTGTAGTACAACTGTATTAGCTAAAATTATTTGAACCGTCTCTCAATTTGCATCTCATCTATTCATGGGCCAAATTATTAAACTTAACAACAACATCTCATCTCAATTAGATGATATTGTAATTACTTAATCCTTCATCCCTTAGCTTGTATACAACAATAATTAATATATTTTGGACGATATGGATGTGTTTAATGTTGCTGCAGCTCTCATTGTCCATTTTAAGTACAATCTATCTAACAAAAGCCTTTTGAGATAACGGAAAGACAAACAAAAACATTAAGAACGGATGAGATTAGATAATAGCAAGGAGATCAGAAGGGTGTTATTTGTCCAAGTAAGCATACAGTTAACACCGTATTTAATTCTGTAAACAGCGTTAAATTTCTCACCCACTACCTTACAACATTCTTTGCTCAAACCGTCTGCTCTACATTTAATCAAATTAACTACCATTTATTCAAATTTCATTAATGGCGCCAGTACCTAAATCAAAGTTGAGTTAGTATTCTGCACTAAAACCCTATACTATTTAAGGAATATCAGGTAAGCTTTTAATATCTATAATGTAAAATCAATTATACCTTTTTGATCGCAAATTGTAGATCTATACTATTATATTATTACTGAGTTGAATTTCAAGAGCACACAAGCTCCCTGGATGTTTCGTGAAATGAACAGTCGCATTTTTTTTATTTCCCTTCCCTATCGCTACTCTCTTTCTCCTACTTCTCTCCCCACCCGTAACTAATCAGGTCATATCCATTTTAGCTTTTCCCTTCCGCTTGCGTTTCCCTCCCATCCAACCACTATTTCCAGCCAATTCAACTCGAAACCACCTCCAAAACGACCTTTGACCAGTTACTCCTCTCCATCCCTTTTGGTTCTCCTATAAATTTGCGATGTTATTATTTCCTATTGCTTATTTGAATTCCAGTAGACAACTACTAACAATCGACTATTTCTTCAAATTGAGGTATAATTTCTATCTCTTCTGTATCCCTCTTTTCTTCTGCATCTAAAATCTATTATTTCTCCTTAACCAACGAACCTAATATACACTACGTCTCCGATCCCTATTTACATTCGACTAGGTCATTAGAGCGCTTATCACCACTGCCTGTTCGCCGTCGTTCCTCGACATCCTCTGTCCAATGGTGATTCTACACTTCTCGGTTGGTGCTTTGGTCAAGCCATGAAGGCCCGCTTTCATGTAAAACCCCTCCATAATGTTCGTTCCCCTTCCCTTTATCCCTTTTCCCGTAACATAAATTGATTTTCCTCTCTTAGTTTTATGAAATTATTAGTTACTATTTATAAGATCACTGAATTAAGCATAAGAAATGAAAATCCTTTATAGTTCAGCTTGATGAATTGTTCAATGTAAATGTTGTTTGGTTTTTTTTTTCAATTTAAAATTTATACATTATGTATATGCAAGTACTTTAAATCAGGGGATGTGATAACCCAATTATCAAATTTAGAAGATATATTATCCTAAAATAGTCTATTTGTTGTGAAGTATGAATTATGGTAGAATTAAAGGTTATAGATTCTCTAGAATTTAGGAAGTATATTGTTTAAAATATTGTGACCTTTTTTGTTATGGTTGATCAGGACTTAGGTAATGGCTTCTCTACTTTTCTATTATAAAAGTAAACATTGATTACTTATATTCCTTTGATTGAATAAGTACATTACTCCTTCATGAAAAAGTTTCAAATCTTTTTCCTTTTTTAACTTTGTATATTCACTTAATTATCTATAATCTATACTATTATATTATTACTGAGTTGCATTTCAAGAGCGCACATGCCTCCTCCCTATTTTCGAAAATGAACAGTCATTTTTTATTTTCTTATTTCCGTACCTTTCCCATCTCCACGCATCTCCTTCTCTATTCTCTCCCCCCTAAACCTAACCCTTGGTCCAACATTTTCTTTCTCCTCCCATCTGCGTGTACTCCCATGTTTCTCCATAGATCACCGAACCTTAACCGATCAACACCACTTCTTTTACCTAAGGCTCGCCTATAATTTGCAAAGCACCAAACAAATTTGAGTTACCAGAAATATATCGCCATTTCCTTAATGTAACAACCCGCATATTTCACGATTGTATATTTAAATGTTTTATTTAAATATAGCATCGTTAATTGGATTAAAGTCCGATATGTTACTTTTCATAAACGGTCGAATTGGGACTCGAGACCACTTCCATTGAGTCCAAAATGGCATTTACAACTTTTTTTAGTATAAACATCGATATGTTTGGAGTTGAGTAGAATTTTGCTATTTTTCTATTTTGGGCTTTGGGTTGGGTTTCAGCCCACTAACCCAACATAATACCCTAACTCCACTGAACTCCTCTTCATTCATTCATTCCATTTCCTAACACTCCAGCTCAATAAAATGGGGGAAAGGAATGGGAAATAGAAATTCCAAAACCCTATTTTGTTTAGGAAATACAAATTCAAGTCCAAAATAGCGGATTTTCATTCAAGATAAGTATTTCAACAGAAATGTCCAACAAAATCAAGTCCAAACATGGGAAATGGGAAACAAGAGCAAAATAGGGACGTCAAAGTGCAAACACCTACACTGATGCGATTAGTAGTCGTATCAGAGCATGTCTGAGGATCGTTCGCGGTCCCGTACATGTGTAAAAAGACTTAATCGCGTTGGTGTGGAGCTTGCTACTTATTTGTCATTATCCCAATCAATTGATGACAAGCTGACGCCTCGATCCTGAGCCATCCCCAGTAGGTGCAGGTGGTGGTCGCTCCCATTCCACCATTGTTGTTACCCTTCTTACATACTGCGATAGCAGTCCATTCCGGATATGTCCCTCAACCTTACCCTTCAAGTGTCTGCAATCATTCATGCTATGACCATTCTGCTCGTGGAATAAGCAGTACTTGTCTAACCTTCTTTCATTGTTGGTCGGATCCCTTCTCATTGGCCTTCGATAGGGAATCTTCCCCCTAGTATCCTGGTAGATTCACTCCAAAGTCTCATTCAACTCCGTATAAGAGGTGAATCTTGGTTCCTTTCATGGTCGCATTGGTCCATCATCGTTATCCTTGGCCTTCTGTTTCCCTCTATCAGTTCCTGAATCTATTTTAGGAGGATTTTCACCTTTGACTGCATAAACATCAACTCCTTCTCCTTCCTCTCTTTCAGCATTTGCATCCTCTAATCGTAAAAATCCCTCAGCCTCGTGATAAAATTCTCCTAGATCCATATGGGGTCCCTTGTCAATGAATTCTTGAACTCTGTTCCATCAGCTATGCCAGATACGGCTGCCATCAAAACCATGGATGGATCTGGTCGATCCACTGATGCCGCCGCTGCATTGAATCGCGTCAAAAAGCTCCTCAAAGATTCCTCGGTTCTCTGCTTTAGGGCTGCCAAACTCATCACATTCTTAGGTCTCGAAATGTGAACCCTGAATTGCCTTATAAACTTTTCAGTTAGATCGGTCCATGTTCCGATGGAACTGCTCTCCAGTTGTCTAAACCACAGTGCTGCAATGTCCGTCAAATACAACGGGAAACATCGGGCCATGACCTCCTCCGATGCCCCAATACCTCCATATGTCTCATATACCGTGTCAGATGAACTGCATGATCCGTCCTCCCATCGTATGCCTCCATTGTTGGTAGCTTGAATTCGGGTGGATTCCTGGCCTGCCTAATTGTGGGAGCGAAATGGCTCCTGTTAACATCCTCTAGATCTTTATTTACTAGTCCGCCTCTCATGGCTCGTCTAACCATCTCCGCCAATCTGTCACTGTCGCCAAGCTGCGACCCTTGTCCGTTGCTTCTAATTTGCCCCCCGAGTTCAAAAGGGATTCCTGGAATCTACTCTCTTGAACGAGCATTCATTTCTTTGTCAATGCCGCGTTGCGCAGTTCCACCTAGTACTCCACCCGGGATTGGGTCAACATGCTCTGGGTAAGCGCCCCCTAGTTCTGTGGCTATGCCAGATGGTCCTGCTCCATTCTGAATTCTGTGCTTCGTGCTCCCGATTCCTATCTCCAGCATCCCCTGCAGTTGCGTTCCACTGATTCTGTACTCCAACTTGTCCAACTTGTTGAAGTAAATTCTGCATCATCTCCACTTGTCTCTTGAACATCGTTTCCATCTCGTCCCTGGTGATGAAGATCGACGTCTGATTCGCTCATGAGGAAGCCTCTTGACTTTCTTCATGTTGACTTCTCTCTGCTCTTTGTCTTCTACTTGATTGCCTTGTCATAGCTTTTCAGATCTGAATTATTAGGCCTTCAAATTTAACTTCCAAGCGGTAGAATCTCGAGTTCAACTCTCAGTGAAAGCACCAAAATATTTGCGCCAAAATTGGTCACAAACACCCAATTGTCGATGAAAGCACCAGTCCACAATCAAAGATTACCGATAACAAATATGTAGAGAATTAAAAATGAAGAACACTCAGAAAATTTAGATGAAAGCAATAAAGAAAACAAGATTTATAGTGGTTCGGCAATCCGGCATACGTCCACTTTGAAGTTTTATGGCTTTATTGATATTCACTTACCGATCACAATTGATTACAATGGAATGCAGTGAGTTACAGTTCTGAAATTCGAGTACAACAGCAGCTATGGATTGCAAAGTTGAATTCAGCAGAGTCTGGATGTTGGAGAATCGAAAGATCCTTTCTCTATAGGTCCTGAGGCTCTATTTATAGGCGTAGGAGGTTGATATTTCGCTCAGATCTCGGGATACTTTTTCTAGCACGTGAGTGGGCCCACGCGACCGAGCCTGCGAAGTTTCGGCTTGATCCGTGGTCGATACGAGCGAATTTAGTATCGATCAAGATATGATCCAATCAAGTCGAAATTTGGCAGGAACGTTCTTTGGGTTCTACGTAAGCTCGTGTGAAAATTTCATAGCAATTGGACTTGTGGATTGCAAGTTATGATCGATGCAAGTTTAGCTTCTCGTTGGTCTGTCTGGTTCGAATCGATCCTTTCGCATCGTTTACTTCGCATCGATCCAAGCACGTGTCTGCGTGATGACGTAGTGCTAAGTTCATGGATTGATCCATGTTTTACGCCGAATCGACCAAGTCTCTCCTATGCATGCGCTTCACCCGTATCAACCGAGATCTAACAGTGTTCGCACCGACCCATTGATTTGTTCGTATCAAGGGTCACCGCCCTGTTCGTATCGATGATTGTTGGTCAATTCGCATTGATCGCCTGAGTATTGACTCACATCCATGCATGTGGCGCTGTTCGTATCGATAATTCAGAAGCGTTTCGTATCGATTATGTTGATGAGGGTCGATACGAAACACAAGCTATTTATGGATACAAAGAAGTGCACTCCATGGATACGAATCAACATATTTGATGGATACGATGAGGGCTTGTTTTAGGATGGACTCGAACAGGATGGTGCCAAGTGGATTGATACGAAATGGTGATGGTCAGATGGATGCGAAATAGGATGAGCTTCGATCGATACGAAGTGAGCGAACTCGATGGATACGAACAGTGTATGTTCGATGGATACGAATAGCGTACGGTAGATGGATACGAACGAGAACTATATTCAATTTTGCATCGATCATATCTTGAGCATACAAACTCGAATTGACCTGAAATTTGAAATGCTGGCTTTTATGACTTTGCTTGTCATGTTTTGTCAATTATAGCTCGATCCGGACTCGGGCAAAATTCGTCGATATCCATAGTGAGCCTGCGAATAACCTATCTTCGTGACGAATTGTCTTTGGTTTCCCATTGATCTTTTGGTATCACGACCTTGCTAAAAGGCAGGATAACAATGGGCTTTATGAATTTCGGTTCATCGGGCGTACCGTTATTGCACTACGTCGTTGTTTCGAATTATTTGAGTTTCGGGATCATCGGGCATACCGTTATTGCACTACGTCGTTGTTCCGAATTATTTGAGTTTCGGGATCATCGGGCGTACCGTTATTGCACTACGTCGTTGTTCCGAATTATTTGAGTTTCGGGATCATCGGGCGTACCGTTATTGCACTACGTCGTTGTTCCGAAATATTTGGGTTTCAAGTTCATCGGGCGTACCGTTATTGCACTACGTTGTTGTTCCAACTCATTTGAGTTTCTGGTTCCTCGGGCGTACCATTATTGCACTACGCCATTGCACCGGCTTTATGGTTAGCGACCATGGAATAGCGTTCCGTTTGTGACACACGTGTTGGTGAGTTTTCATGCTCCCGTTTGTGATAGGCCTCCCCCCTTTGTGATTTCTGGATTTCTATTGGTTGATTTCTAGAATTTGTGTTTCACCAATTTTCGTGGATTGCATTGATAAGCTTTATCAATATTTGTGTTTTGGTGAATAATTTAAAGAATATGACATTCTTTTTGGTGTTTGAGAATATTAGAGATATTGTATGCCTTTTGTTGTTATCTGATGTATACTTATCACAGTATGACATTATTGTTATCATACGTTTTTGTGATATCTCTTATCCTATCTCATTTCATATTAAATTTATAGCTAGACTGATCCATTTATTATTTTCTTCTTAAATAATACTCAGGTCAGACCGAGGTATTTCAGGTGCTTCTGCTTGACTTCTTATCAGGGTCCGTCTCCTGACTTTTGGCTAACTACTTTAGCTTAGTAGTTTTTGTTGTTATACATTTGAGATATAGACTCCTTGATGTATAATTATTCTTTTGTCTAGCACTTGTATCTATTCTTTTGTGATGTAGTGGATCTTGTTTGACCACTACTTTGATGTACACTTCTATGTGTTATAGTCATATCTATTTCCGCCTTTGTGATATGAATATCTGTGACTGAATTGTGTTATGTTTATTTCTATATTTGTTTCCGAAGTCCACATAGCCACTGTGTGGTAGCTTTGAGTTTGTATTTGATATGTTGGATTTCCTCTTGAAATGAAATGTAAGTTATATTATTTGACATATCGGTACTCGCACTAAGCAATTACACAGATGGTCGCTCCTCAACAGCCTTATTCTTCATGCTAGTCGACGACATTACCCCGTAGTGTCCTTGGCTAGTGTGAGTATAGAGGTGGGGCGTCACAGCTTGGTATCAGAGCCAAACTTCGGAACAATGTAGAATAATCTAGCAAGGATCATTGTCTTAAGTCTTTCTTAGGAATCGTGCCATAGGACTTAATTCGAGTCTTCGTACCGTTCTATCCTATTTTCTTTTGTGATGCCTTGTTTTATCAATCAAGTTTGTTTGATATTCATTCTAAGAATAACCTTTTTTCTCTTCTTTCTTTCTTAAAGAAGAGAAATGATTAGACCAGGCCGTCCCAGTGCCGATCAATCCAGTGCTACTCCTCAGGATGGAGTATTTATGTCTGCCCAATAGCTTTTAGATCTTGTGAACAATGCCCAAGCTCTTGGACCCGTTCTAGTGCCCACTCATCCTAAATCCGGGTTTGCACGCTTGTGTAGAGGTTATACCGCTTTGGGTGGAAGGCCATTCAAGGGTTCCGAAAACGTTATAGAAATCCAAGCTTGGCTTAGATCATGCAATCAAATCTTTTCTCGCATGAATCTTGTGGATCTACATCGAGTCCAAGTGGCTTCTAGCATGCTCCAAGAAAGAGCATTAGATTGGTATGAGCTTCTGATCTCGGAAATTATTGAAGCGGATCTTACTTGGGAGCAATTCCGGGAAAGATTCGAGTTAAAATTTGTGCCAGAGGCTGAAAAGGTAACTTTGGCCCGACGTTTTATTGACCTTGTTTAAGGTGAATCTTCTGTGGCAGATTATGTCGCATCTTTTGAATCCTTCTCTAAATATGGGGTCGAGTATATTAATACCCCATTGAAGAAAAATCAAAGATGTGTCTTTGGGTTGAATAAGAACCTCAAAAAGCCTTTACTTCTTAAACTAGAAGTTTCTTTCGATCAGCTTGTAGATATCGCTCTTCGATTTGAAGAGGCCGATAAAGAAAGTGATGTTGAAGTTGTGAGTGCCAAACAGAACTTCAACAATAACATGAAGAGGCCTATTAAGTTCAAAGGCCCCAATCCCAACAAGAAAGGGAAGCAAGAAACTTCGGTAGCAAAGACTCCTACCTCTAGTCGTGGACGATGCTACAATTGTAGTTCCACGGACCACTATGCAAATGAGTGCCCAAAACCATTTTTTGTCGTTATTGCAAAAGTTCGGGCCATCTTATATCTACATGTCCCATACTCCGAAGTAGGAGAGAGGGAGAGTTGAATGTTGTGCAAGCTCCTAGTGACACTTCACTTGGTCAAGGTATTTCTCATTCTATCCTTGATGGCATTAATTTATTTTGTGATTATCCTATTCGAGTTCTTTTTGATACGGGTTCATCTCCTTCTTTTATATCAAAAGAACTTGTTGATTTTTTTTCTTTAAAATATTATGGGCTTGATGACTTCATTGAGAATTGCGAATCCGGTTGGTGGATCCGCAACACTTAATTTGCTTTGTAAAAGTGTCGAGATTATTTTATGTATTATTCTTTTCGAGCCGATTTGCATGTTATGCGTTACTTAGGCTTCGGAATTTATTTTTGGGAAAGGATTGGCTTAATCATTATGAAGCCTATATCCTATGTCTTGAGAGGACTATCCATCTTCGAGATTCTCAATCCGTTAAGCAGATTTCTATTGTTTTTAATGATTTTGATTTCCAAATTCGGTGGCATCATTTTATTCTTTAAACCCACTTGATAAGGAAAGTGTTATTTCTCTCATTCAAGTAGTTTGTGAATTTTCCGGTATATTTGAGCTTGTCTTAGGATTACCACCTAAGCAATCTATTGAGTGGTGCTAAGGTCTTTTCAGCTCGACCTTGCCATTGGTTTTTATCAGCTACGAGTTGCAGAGGGTAGCATTCCACTTACCGCATTCCGCACTCGTTATGATTCTTATGAGTGACCCGTGATGTCACTCAGTTTGTTCAGCTTATTTCATCCATCTTATGAATCGAGTATGCGAATATCTCGATGAGACCATCCTTGTATTTATTGATTATGGATGAAAACAATAATTTAAAATTTGAAAATCTTTTTAATAAGATATTTATAAGTATAATTGGATTTTGTTCTTAAAACGAGCAAAGAATATTCGTAAAATTTTTAAGAGACTTGTTTATCATATAGAAGATGATTTTGTGTTGTTTTGCCCATTGAGTGCTTTAAGAATTCTGATCGATGCGCTTGATCAACGTTATCGATAGGAATCTCCTAAACGCTATGATGAGACAGTCGGACATAGTAAATTGACTTGTAATAAGTAATTTTTTCTAAAAAGATGATTACATAAAGTTAATTTTAATTTTGAATGTCTTAGCTTTTCGGGAAAGGGTATCCTTTAAAAGAACTCCTTTCCGATGCTTTTATTCTTGCGATTCCCGAAGGGAACCAAGAATTGATTGTTTATACCGATACTAGTCGTATTTGTGACGCCCCACCTCTATGCTCACAATAACAAAGAGTATTAAAAGAAATACTGTCTGTTATCACGAAGAATAAGGCTGGATAGGAGCGGCCATCCGTAGTTGGCCTTACACTAGTATTGGTTACCTCGATAGGAGCGGTATATATTTTCCATTTTCCATCGTTTCTTTATTTACTCCCATCGACATACCCAATTACCAGTATAAAACGAACTACGATGGTTCATAATAGTTTAGGACAATATATATAATAATAACACAGATACAAAAGAATGCGGAACACAGATAACAAAAAGTCTCATATATAATAACTGATGTCAGTTACAATACAGTTGACACAATACATATGATACAACTACAACTGTCGACTCTGGAAGTTATATATACAGATACATTATCAACTAATGTACATGAATACATATCAACCTAATCAATACACTGACTACTACAAAAAGACGCAGACCACTTCAAATGATATGAAAAGTCTTCATAGCTCAAACAACAACTCAAAGCAGGAAATCTACAACCTGAAATAACTCGGGTCTGACCCGAGTATTACATTCAAAAGAAAATAATACACGGGTCAGTCTAATTCAAACTCAGTTATCAATGCACAAAAGCAATAATAATCAAATATCAAATAGACGACAGTCACAGAAACCTCATATATCCGACTCCTCGATAAAAGAATCGGATAACGGCAGATATAACACTAAACGGTGTTAAACAACAAATCAGCAATCCAAATCAATTTAAACAATTGAAATGTCAATTTAAAAACATCAATGCTGATTGGCTGCAGTACATGCTAACGTGTACTGCCTCGCCAATACAGCCTATGAAATACTCAGAAGATCAATGAATCCAAAAGCAAACGGATCCAACTCAAATCAAAATGAACCATTTCAAAATACCACTTCATAATATTGAATTTAACCAACGAAACCATTTAACAATCGAAATATCAACTAAATCTGTCAATCCTGCTAGGGCTGCAGTACACGCACGTGTGTACTGCCTCGCCACTACAAAACAACCCAAAACAATACCAACAAGATCAGAGGCAACAAGGGAAACAAGTTCAACATGTCACAAAGCAAAGCATAGTGAATTAATAAACTGAAGGTGAGAGCACCAAGGATATGGCACTACAACACTCAACAGAAAAAGACGCAGATCAGCCTCATTAGAAAATAAGGTCACCAGTGAAGCACAATGACCAAATGCAAATGGATACAAAGCATCAATGTAATGTATCAAATTCGAGAACAAAGGCAGCGTAACAACATAAAGCTTCAACTAAGAGAATACGAAATATGTACACAAGTGATGGTACATAACAACTGCACAAGGCAAAGGAATCAGAGGTACAACGGTGAAACAGGACAGTACCCAAGCAACAATAGAAAGGTAATAAACCAACACATGTGCCAGTGGAACAAAGTAATATCAACTCAAAAATCAATATAGTGGATGCTGCAACACACGCAAAAGTCTCAAGACCAATGAATTGTTATGGTTGACCAGGCAGCAACCAAAACAACGCATCATGGCTCGAATAAAAAAATTGACACACATTGAAGTGTCATATACAAACCAGGTATACATGAGCCAAGGTTAACAAGAACTAAATCGAAACCATGGCAGTGGAAGAACAAAAGTCGGAGCTGCCAAAATATCATCGCAATACTATCATAATCAAAAACCAGTAAATTGTGGAAATCATCACATAACAAAATCAAGACCGAATGATATGATGTACAGGAAGGCAATGTTCCAGTAGTGGTCTTAATCAAAGATAAATTTCTTTGTCGAAGTCAACATTAAAAATTTGCAGAGAATTCAAACCAACAACATGAATCAATCAAGAGCAACATCACTATTGTGATACAACAGTCAAGACAAAGTGAAAACAATCTGAGTAAATTTTTCTTTTACCAAGGACAACAGAAAAATGCTCGAAGCTAAAGCCATGTCAAACAAAATGTCGAACAAGTCAAACCATAGCCAACAACATACTGGCAGAAGCCAATGAGAATCAAATGCCCCAAATAGATGACAATGCACATAAAGCAAATAACTCGAATACAATAAAACCAACTCGATGCCTTAGCAATTGCATTTAAGAATGTTAGAGATACAAAAGACTAAGGTACAAGTTATAACAAAGTCCAATGGTCGAATACGACAGTTCAATACTACAGAGAAGACCGAAGTCGAACCAAGTCAAAACTCCTCAACATTGAAACGAAGTAGATCACTTCGAATGGACGGAGCCATTTAAAATGCCAGAAATCGAAATCACTGATGACCACAGAAATCAACAAAATGTTTCGAAACCGTGGTGACAAATGAAAACAAGCAATCAACAGAGCACTCAAGGAAACGACTAAATCGAATAAAATCATCAACATCAAAACCAAGTCAAACTGCCGAAATGAATTACATCACGAAATTAAACGAACAAAATATAGGAATTTAACCCTATATAAACATGAGATTAAACTAGATGTGAGTAATTAAGATTACTCACTTCTTTCATCAATCGAAAATCTAAAGTCGTGGCAATCGAGGAAAACGAGCAAAGTTACCCTAGCAGCCACCATCTTTGATCTCTACGATGCCCAAATTTACAGAGGAACGAAAATGGGGACGGATCCGCCATTTCTTTTTCTTTTCTTCGATCTCGTATGATTTAGGGTTTTGAATGAGAAAAATGAATAAAGGGATGAAATCGTTTACATACCCTTATCTCAAAAAGAAATGGGCTGAATAATTTGAAAAGGGAACGACCTACTATTTTTCTAAGTCCACAAACCCTTTAACAAATTTTATAAAAGAATTTGCAACTGATAAAAACACTTAACATTTTTATAAACGAATTTCAACTCGAATAAAATTCCAATTGCAATTGTCAAACAAATTAAATCGTCATTTGACGATAATCAACAATTATAAAACCCCGGGTTGTTACAGACTCTCCTCCTTATAAAAATTGCATCCCCGCAATTTTCATAAATAAAGTCATCAGTAGCAATTATTTTTCTAAAATAAACTGGTTAAGCTAGAATAATAAAGTCGGGAATACAAACACCAAAGAAATCTTTTAACTTCAATAAAAGAAATTCACAAATCCTTAACAAAATCTAATTATCAAATAGATAATCAGAAAACAACAAAGCTGAATAAATGTAATCATTAGCAATATTTAATTATCAACTAGATGATTGAAATTCAGAAATCACAAAAATAGCAATATCTAATTATCGATACGATAATAAGAAAACAACAAGAAAACACATATCTCAATTCGCAAAACCGCAAATATCTAGTTATCCAACAAATAACTGGAAAACACAAACTTCATAATCAGTAAACTCTAACTACCAACAGAGATAGATAGAAAATCAGCAATTCAATAAAATCAACATAATCTAGACTCAATTTAGAGACTAGAAAGTTACATAATCAGCAAAATTAGCAAATATCCAATTATCCAAACGATACTCAGAGAACAAATCAACAAATATCAAATTATCAAAAACGATAATCGGAAACATTGAATATCTAATTATCAAAAACGATAATTAGAGACATCAAATATCTAATTATCTCAAACGATAATCAGAAAACAAATCAACAAATATTTAATTACCACAAGCGATAATTAAATCTCAAATCAGCAAATATTTAATTATCAAAAGCGATAATTAAATCTCAAATCAGCAAATATTTAATTATCAAAAGCGATAATTAAATCTCAAATCAGCAAATATTTAATTATCAAAAGCGATAATTAAATCTCAAATCAGCAAATATTTAATTATCAAAAGCGATAATTAAATATCAAATCAGCAAATATTTAATTATCAAAAGCGATAATTAAATCTCAAATCAGCAAATATTTAATTATCAAAAGCGATAATTAAATCTCAAATCAGCAAATATTTAATTATCAAAAGCGATAATTAAATCTCAAATCAGCAAATATTTAATTATCAAAAGCGATAATTAAATCTCAAATCAACAATTATTCGATTATGAAAAATGATAATCAAATCTCAAATCAACAATTATTCGATTATCAAAAACGATAATCAAATCTCAAATCAACAATTATTCGATTATCAAAAACGATAATCAAATCTCAATTCAACAAATATCTAATTATCACAAGCGATAATTAGAAACAACAAATATCCGATTATCAAAAACGATAATCAGAACTCATATCAACAAATATCTAATTATCACAAGCGATAATTAGAAACAACAAATATCCGATTATCAAAAACGATAATCAGAACTCATATCAACAAATATCTAATTATCACAAGCGATAATTAGAAACAACAAATATCTGATTATCAAAAACGATAATCAGAACTCATATCAACAAATATCCAATTACCTGCAGATAATTGGAAACAACAAATATCTAGAAATCAATTAAGAAGACTAGAAAATCAACATAAAAGCTTGGATCGATCCCACCAGATGGCGAGTTTTTAATTCGCCGCACGTGCATCAACAAATGGTCGAAGCCTACCAAGTACTCAACATAATTTTGGGGCCCAACAAATGACCCGAAGGTCCGCAGAGTGACCCGAAGGTCTAATACTGGTATTTGACCCGAAGGTCCATCAAAGTGGCCCGAAAGCCCAACAAATGACCCGAAGGTCCAACATAGTGGCTCGAAAGCACGCAAATCATCAGAATCATAAAAACATCAAATATTTCAATTAACGAGTCCGGAATTAACCGAAATAGCAAACGCACATGTCCCATACCACGTGTTTTACTAAATCATTTGATTCTCTTCATCGTTTCCTTGAAAGTGCAAAATTTGTGTATTTTGTAAAAAACACTTTACATTCTCAAACGGACAAGTCCGGAATTAAGCGAATCAGTAAAAGAAAGGGGTCATAATCCTCGATTTTGCTGAAACGTTTAAATTGCTTCCTCATTCTTTTGAAAGCGTAAACTGTAAAATTCCTGAAAACAATTTTATTTATTTTATAAAAATAACAATTCACATTCTCAACTGAACAAGTCCGGAGTTAAGCGAATAAGTAAAAGAAAGGGGTCATAATCCTCGATTTTGCTGAAACGTTTAAATCGCTTCCTCATTCTTTTGAAATCGCAAACTGTAAAATTTTATAAAACAATTCTCATTTTAAAACGATTTTCCAATCATGTGATTAAAGCAACAACATCAGTAGCAATTCCGAAAAGGGAGTTGTACTTCTCAAAACATCGTAAAACGAATCTCAAAATCAGCATTGCGGTATAACCGCTTGAAAATCCACTTTTAAAATTTGACGGTTACTGAAGCCAAAGCGACAGTAATTTTTAAACATCAAAATCTCATCAAAATAATTTACATCAAAATGTAATATCAGTGAATTTTCATTCATCAAAAATGCCACAAAACACCGTGCTTCAAAAATTTAGCATTGGTGTAAAAATCCCGTCATAAAAATAACGGCAACAAAATACGTTTCATAACCTAGCATCGGTTCAACGTAAAATAAATGCAGTAACGCGCAATTCATATTCGCACGCACACTACAATATACACAAAGAAATTACTCTATTATCTTCAATGGAGATAATTTAAAACATCAAAAATCTAATCAATAATGATTAGTATAAAAGAAATCCAGCAAAAATCTCAACAAAAATCACATAACTGCAATCGTTTCGAATCCTCAAATCGGATTCGAAATTCTCAAAGAAACAAAATAAATACAGCTATGTAAATAGCAAATGAAATTTATTTCAATTTCGTATTTTGATTTTTAAATCAAAAAGATTATAAGCTGTAACAACCCTGTATTTTGTGATTATTTTAATTATTTATTTTGGTTATTTTAATTGATTTCCTGATTTAAAAACTTTATTTTATTTATTAAAATGAATAAATTTTGTTATTTTAAATATAAATTTTGATTTTGATGTGAATTAGAATTCCAAACATGACTAAAAAGAATATTTTCCAGAAAAGTGAATTTTGGTCAATATGGTCAAACTTTGACTTTTAATTTAGAAATTTGAAAGTTTGAAAATTTGAATTTTATCTTTTATTATGAAAGTAAATAAAATTTTAAGAATAATGCTTTTCGTTTCGTTGAAATCTGATTTATAATGTGAAAGTTATGCCTTTTTCAATATTGTGTGTAATTTGCTGTATTTAACAAATTGTTTATTTTAAATTGTATAAATAATATTTTATTTGGTCATGTAATGTTCTAATTTATATTTATATGGGTAAAATAACATGTTGTGCATATATTTTGGTTTTAAAACATTTTTTAAAAGTATAATTGACATTTTCCAGTGTTAGTTGTATTTTGCTTACAATTTCTAATTTCCAGTTTCAATTAATTAAAGTAATTCTTTATTTATTTTTCTATTTTTTTCTTAAAATCTTATTTGATTCTCATTCCCACTTTATTTTGTTCCTCATTTATTTTATTTATTTGACCTTTTATTTGTTTTAAAGTGAAATAGAAATTTTCTAAAACTAGTGATATTCTATTTGTAAATTTTAAGTCCTGTTTTGAATTTTTAAGCAATTTCTTTAGTTCTTTTTCTAATTTCTCTAAATTTAATTATTTATTTCATTTTGAAAATATAAATGAATTATTTTACTTCACATTTTTGTTTTAAAATATTTTTAAAATGAAGTTGTTAATTTTTCAATGTCAATAGTGATTTATTTGTAATTTCTAGACCCTGTTTTCAATTTTTAAGCAATTTCTTATATTCTTTTTCCATTTTCTTTAAAATTAATTAATTATTTTTATTTTATATTACTTTGTTTCGGTTTTAAAGTCAATTTACTGATTTTATTTTTGTTTTATTTGAATATAAAGAAAAAGAAATATGAAGAGTTTTAAAAGCTTATTTACCTTAAGTCCTTTCATCTCCTTTGTCCTTTCATTTGCCATAACTCCTCAATTACTATCTTGGCTGTGCATTTTTGGTTTGTAGCCGTGAGTTTTCAGCCTCCATTCACCCAAAAACATTTTACCTTCTCATTCATTCATGGCTTCAAGAAAAATCTATGGGTAATGGCTACTTTTTACACTTTTCTTCTCATTTTTCATGTATTTTGCCTTGTTTTCTTTGCTTCTTTGAATGGCCTCCACTCCATATCCACGGCCACCACCCCCTACATCTCTTCCCTGCCATCACCACCAGCTACTCCTCTGGTCTTGACCAAGGCCGAGCCACCATGATGCCAAAACTCCACAAAAAATTGCAAAACAAGCCATAAAAACATGATTGTTTACCACTATTGCTTCACCACTCCATTTTCCACCACCACCACCACCTTAGGCCACCTCCACCACCTTTGGCCAGACCACCACACACCTTTCCTTCCACTGACCTGATCCATACCCCTCTGACCTGACCACACAAGCCCATGGCCGAGCCATTTTTGTGAACAAAACCCACCTATTTTGCCTTAAACTCTTCATATTCCTTTGTATAAACTTCCTCCTCATATTCTACTACCTAGGCCATGCATAAACATGACAAAACCTGAGCCAAACTTGTTCAAACCAGAGCCAAAACCATCCCTAGGCCATGACAAAAGAATAGAGAAAGCAAGGCAAAAGATTTGGCATTCGTATCTCTTTTTATTTAAAAGTTATTTCATTTCTAGTGTATTGAAATTTATGGTTTGCTTTGATTTTTGTTTGGGTTGTAACACAAGATCTATATCATTGGATTTTCTCTCCACACTCAAATTGTATTAGAGTTGTCGTGCCTTCGTAATATTTGTGTTGTGAGCTTTGTTGGCAAATCTCCAGCTTAACAGGTGAGTTATTCTCACCAGACAATATGTACATATATAACTAGTGAATTGACCCCTTTTGAATCTGTAAAATGCATTATCATGTTACACTTGCTATGTTATGATTTTATGATGTTCACCCATGCTTAAACACCTATTATATTATATGTTACTGTTATATTATGCTGTTCTATTATTTTTATCAGTTTATCACACTGCAAGTTCCCTTTAGATTAAAATCACTATGGGTTGAAATGATACATACCCGAACGGACTTTAGAATAGGAGAAAATCATTATGGGCTGAAATGATAGGCCTGAATGATTTTCAATTATTTTTTTCATTTCCTTGGGATTGCGGGTTTGAAATGATCAAACCCGGGTTTTCTTTGTAAATTACAGGTTGAAATGATATATTACCCGTATCACTTTACCTAGACTAGAAATGAAATACAGACCCGTAGTTAAAATATGACTTATAAATTTTTTTAAAAATATTTTAAAAATGTAAATATTATGATATTTTGATTTAAACTAAATAAAAATGATTTTTGTAAAGCATTATTGATTTTCTGAAAATTTATAAGTGAAATAAATTAATGGTAAAATTAGAAAATTTGAAATGTAAGTTATTTTGGGAAATTTTAATTTGGTGATAATTGGAATTTAAATTAAATGTGAAATGTGATAAATTCATGATAATTTGGATTAAAGTGAATTTAAATGATTTTTATATTATATTAATGATTTTGAATAAAGTTAAAATGTGAAATGAATGAATATTTAAGTTGAAATTTTGAAATATAACTAAAATTGGAAATTTGTGAATTTGGCTTAAAAGTGAATTTTAAGTTAAGTAAATAAAAAATGGAATTAAGTTATATTTGAAAATTTAAACTTAAGTGTTAAGTTAATTTAATTTAATGAATTTATAATTTAATATTGGAATTTAATAAGTGAATTATTATTAAATTTTGATTTTTGAATGGAGGTTTAACTTTATAAAATCATGAATATAAGGGTATTTGAATGATTGTTTTAAAAGTGAAATTATATGATTTTTTAAGTTAAAAATGATTTATATAAAAATATAATTGTTTGTGAAATTATACCGAATATTTGAAGTTAATTAACTGCATTTCTGAAATGCTATTAATTCTAATGTAAATGATAATACAACATTTGTAAATGCTGTAGTTGATAATAATGAACAAAATGGCTAAATTTAATTAAAGGCTATTATAGCATTTTTGTAAATGTTATAATGGTTGAATTTAACTAAGTTTATTTGAAACTAATGTAACCCTATTACAGCATTTTAAATGCTGTCTTTTGTTAAATTGAACTGTTTTAAATGTGACTTTCCGTAGCATTTTTTAAATGCTGCGAAAGTTGAATTTTCATTATTTTAATTAATTTAAGTGAACGAATGAACTTTGAAAGATTAAAATTTTGGAAATTTAATAATTTAATTATTAAATATAATAACTTCATTTTTATGATTTAAAATAAAGTAATTTGTTTCGAAATATAAACTATTTTGAAATATGATATTTTGATATTTTGAAATGGATATTTGAAGGATATTGAATTTTGAAATGATATTTGATTTCGAAGTATAAAATATCATTTTGAAATTTTAACCACGGGATGTATTTAATTTATAGTTTAACTGATCCTTAAAGGATGGGCGATCCCAAGCATCCTTTGAGTTATTATGCATTTCTACTACAGTTCACTTGAGTTGGTTTACATTATATAAGTATATATTGTCCTGACTCGAGTGTTTTGTATTTTACTTTACGCTCGGGTCAGCCTGAGTATTTACAGCTTAGCTTTGGATTTCTTTCTGGAGCTAGGAATCGCTGGAGATTCTGCTTGTCTAGTTATCTGTTCCTTTCAGTTCAGTTGTTCTATTTCAGTTCTGGTATTCATAAACTTCTATTTATTTGAGATTTCTATTGTATATGTTTTCAAACAAATATTATGTATTTTGTTTTGAGAGTTTGTTATAGTAGCTTCATGAACTACTATGGTATTTTTAATTTCCGCTGCGAGTTATTCTGATATGTTCTGTGTCTGTGATTCTGAGTATTTGATTTCATTTGCTCCAAATTTATTTACAATCTGTTATTTTGAATTATGCAAGTCAGACATGTGTGGATTATTGTCGATTTGAATGGTCCAAAATAGTGGGTCGTTACAGTTGGTATCAGAGCGAGGTTTTAGGCAAACCTTAGCCTGCGGAGCAAAAAACTCATTAGAGATAGGGTAGAAATACCCTAGAATAAGTGAAATCAATCTCAGAATCATTTCTTTGTGAGAGAACGTATTTTCGAAGTATAAAATGATTTTCAAATGATTTTTAAAGAATTTTCAAAGATTATTTTGATATAAATTTCCTTGCTTTAAAAGTAAAATATTTCTTAAACTTCATTCCTTTCGTATCCACCTTGTTAGTAATTTCTTTGATTAGGATCCTCTAAAATTTTGAACTTCTCTCTTGATTGATCTAGATCCTTTGTTGATAGGAATCTATTTTGGGTATGGCAAAATCAGTAGTTTGTTAGGATGCTTTGAGTAAACTCTGTTGTATCTTTTGCTTAGCTAAAGTTGTCCAACTAAAGATATTTATGCTTCTGTTTTCGTATGTTATGAATTCGAGTCTTTCCAAATTTTGAATGGGAATTTTTCTGTATCGATATAGGTTATATTTCTCTAATCTTCGTTTGGATTCTTATCGAATAAGATTCCTTTGAATTTTGGAATGCTCACTTGTTCTGAAATCCATTCCTATCTCCCCTAATTGTATTCTTTTGATTTTGGAGCATTGCATCACTCCACTTTGTATGACCTTTATAGGGTGGCGATTCCGCCAATCTTTGAATGATTATAATTGGCATTGATTCATCGGATATTTCTGTATCCTCGGTTTACGATGTTTTCTATCTTCTGCTATATTTAGATTCTATCTCTGGCAATCGAAGGTCGATTTGCCTTAGATTTTCGCATCGATTATATTCCTGAAGTCACGGTTGACCGGTTAAGGTCGCCCGCGATTCATATAGGCTTATCCATCTTCTATTTGGTAATTTAATTATCTTATCTTCGTTTGAGCCTATCTTTGAATTAGAATTCTATTTGATTAGAGTCCTTCTAAATTTGAATCTCTGTTTTGCTTTGAAATCCATCCTTGAATCGTCCCTTGGAAAGTTTGTGGTTGATTGTCTTTTAAAAATTTTGTATTCATCGTAGTTTTATTTTGACAAGGATGACCATATTTTTATATAAAGATGAAATGTTTTTGATAAGGATTATATACCTTTTAAAAAAAATGAGAATTTGAAGTTTTGAAAGGATTTGAAATTGTGAAAATTTTATAAGAAATGGTTTCATATAAAATGATTTATAACTGAAGGTTTTGAATCTGAATTTAAGTGATTGAACTCCGGCATTTTGGAACTGGTTTTAAGATTTTGAAATAATAAATAATATGATTGAAATTATTTTTCCGAATAAGTAATGTTTCAATGATTTTAATGGGTTTTAATGATTTTGAAGGAATTTCAAAGAAGTTTTCAAAGTTAATGGAAGTCCAGAACTCACTTGTGTCGCTGGAAAATAATTTCGGTGATCAGTGCACGCATCATCGACATTGATTTTCGAGTTTCTGAGTGAGGGAGAGGCCACTTCGGTAGCATTGCTATGCGATTGATTTGTGAAACCAATTTAGATTTCAAATTCCGAAGTGTGATGTGATATTCGAAAGATATATGTATATATATTTGTAAAATTTGAAATGAGCCGGTGTTCAGTCCTTGAGTTTTGGATTTGATTTGATATAACCCTATTTTTGGATTTACTGATTTAATTGTGATTTCCAACTCTTGGATTGAAATATGATTTCTTCGACTATTTTAAAGGTTCGAACACTTCCAAATCAAGGTTAACTTTTCAAAGCTAAGAAATTTTGAAAAGTAATTTGATAAAGTATATAAGTTTGTTTTGAATGTTTAAGTATGAAGTAATATGATTTAAATAAGTTGAAACTGTTTGGTTAAGTAAATGAATAAAGCAATTTTAAAATTTTCTAATATGAAATTTAGATTTGAAATGTTTTGAAAAGAATTTGGTCTTCAAAATATTTTGAATAAAATTTAGTTTAAATGTTTTAACTTAGTAACATCTTTATGAAACTATATATTTAACAAGTTGAAATAAATATATAAGTTGTACGTATGGTGTTTTATTCGCATAATTAATTTGATCCAAGTTTGAGTACACAAGTTCGAGGTGGATTACACCATTTCGTGTTAGGATTTTCATTCGATTCTTGATGGCGAATATTTGATATGGATTTTGGGCTTGATTCTAGAATTCTCTATCGTAGTATATGGCTATGCAAGGAGACTGATGGCTTCTAGTTGAGAAACCATATCGAAATCCGCATTAGGGAAGTCGAATGGACAATACTAGTTCGAAAGCGAACTTGTGTGATCGAGCGAGCGATCAAATGTAGTTTTGCGAAATGATGACGTATGTACATCTTATATCCTAATATCATTTATATATTTTGACGCTGAAATTGAAAGCTGTCGAGTTAGAATATCTTTGCTTACTAAAAGAAAATTCCAATTTAAATCACAAAGATATAACCCATAAAAGCAAAGATATTCAAATCCCATATGGCTCTTCATACAGCGAAATTTATTTTGAAAAATTTGATCCTTATATAAGATGGACCTTACATAAGTATAAGATGATTTTGAAAACATTTGATTTTGGAAATGAATTGGTTGACTTAAATTATATTGATTTGGAAATTTGGATTTATTTTCAAAAATCTATTATTTTGGAAACTTTGAAACTAAAGATATTTAATTTGAGAAGAAAATAATTTGGTGAAATTGTATATGATTTTGAAATTGAACTGATATTGAAACAAATTTAAATTTGAGAACCTTATGTTACTAAACACTTGATTTGGGAGTTGTCGAACTTATATAAAATTGATTTGTATGAGTATGAAATTGATTCGAAAACTATAGATTTGAAAAGGTACTCAATTTGAAAGTGAAATCTTATATAATTGAAGTCTATATAAGTATGATTTGATATACTATTGATTTTGGAAAGTATTCGATTTGAAAATTAAATCTTATATATAATGGATTTTATATAAGTACGATATTTGAAAGTGATTTGAAAAGGTACTATATGATACATATTTTCGAAGTAAAGATATGGAAAGTGCCTTCTGCTTGATATCCGATTTGTGGCCACATCTTGGATTCATTCTATCGATATTATTCTCTCTGATTTTTGGTTTTCCGGATATGATACTCGAGTGTCCTTCGAATTCCATGGCGTTACCCATGGTCTTACGATCGTGACTGCATAGCGCAACTGCCTGGCTGAGTCTTGCCTAGGGGTACGGATTGTTTCCTGGGGGATCCAGGCATAACCATTGTGTATCCTGCAATCTGTGTAGGTCGCGAATAGTAGCGCAAATGCTTGGCTGAGTCTTGCCTAGGGGTACAGATTGTTTCCTGGGGGATCCAGGCGTAACCATTGTGTATCCTGCATTCTACTAGTCATCATGGCGTAACTCGCAGGGCTGAGAAAGCTTACGGATATGGATTGTTTCCTGGGGGATCCAGGCGTAACCATTGTGTATCTGCGAACCATGGTTAGACAAAGGTTTTGTTTGTTTTTGTTTGGATTGTACTTTCCATATCTGTTTTTAAAAGTTTTTCCAGTATTTTCACTGGGTGTTGAAACAAGTCTACTAAGTACCTGGAGAATTCTAGTTTTGCGCGTGATCAACGCACTACCAGAGTCTACAGGAACAAGGATAAACTTGTTAAGACATCGAGTTATAAAAGTATTTTGATAAAATATTATATAAATGATACTTTGATTAGTTATTTCCTTTTTAAACGATTTTAAAGTGTTTTAAATATTTTACCTCTTCAACCAACAATTTTAAATTAATGGCTCATCCTTGTCTTTCGTCCTATTTTCCCTTCTAGCTATTCCTATTCTCCACCTTATTAAACTTACCCATAACAATAGTTATCAGGTATAATTTTAATCTTCTTGTCATCTTGTCTTAATCCTATTCCATTTTATCTTTTCTGTGTTTTCCGTACCTCATTCCTTTTCGAGGACGAAAAGATTTGAGTGGGGGAGAGTGTAACAACCCTGTATTTTGTGATTATTTTAATTATTTATTTTGGTTATTTTAATTGATTTCCTGATTTAAAAACTTTATTTTATTTATTAAAATGAATAAATTTTGTTATTTTAAATATAAATTTTGATTTTGATGTGAATTAGAATTCCAAACATGACTAAAAAGAATATTTTCCAGAAAAGTGAATTTTGGTCAATATGGTCAAACTTTGACTTTTAATTTAGAAATTTGAAAGTTTGAAAATTTGAATTTTATCTTTTATTATGAAAGTAAATAAAATTTTAAGAATAATGCTTTTCGTTTCGTTGAAATCTGATTTATAATGTGAAAGTTATGCCTTTTTCAATATTGTGTGTAATTTGCTGTATTTAACAAATTGTTTATTTTAAATTGTATAAATAATATTTTATTTGGTCATGTAATGTTCTAATTTATATTTATATGGGTAAAATAACATGTTGTGCATATATTTTGGTTTTAAAACATTTTTTAAAAGTATAATTGACATTTTCCAGTGTTAGTTGTATTTTGCTTACAATTTCTAATTTCCAGTTTCAATTAATTAAAGTAATTCTTTATTTATTTTTCTATTTTTTTCTTAAAATCTTATTTGATTCTCATTCCCACTTTATTTTGTTCCTCATTTATTTTATTTATTTGACCTTTTATTTGTTTTAAAGTGAAATAGAAATTTTCTAAAACTAGTGATATTCTATTTGTAAATTTTAAGTCCTGTTTTGAATTTTTAAGCAATTTCTTTAGTTCTTTTTCTAATTTCTCTAAATTTAATTATTTATTTCATTTTGAAAATATAAATGAATTATTTTACTTCACATTTTTGTTTTAAAATATTTTTAAAATGAAGTTGTTAATTTTTCAATGTCAATAGTGATTTATTTGTAATTTCTAGACCCTGTTTTCAATTTTTAAGCAATTTCTTATATTCTTTTTCCATTTTCTTTAAAATTAATTAATTATTTTTATTTTATATTACTTTGTTTCGGTTTTAAAGTCAATTTACTGATTTTATTTTTGTTTTATTTGAATATAAAGAAAAAGAAATATGAAGAGTTTTAAAAGCTTATTTACCTTAAGTCCTTTCATCTCCTTTGTCCTTTCATTTTCCATAACTCCTCAATTACTATCTTGGCTGTGCATTTTTGGTTTGTAGCCGTGAGTTTTCAGCCTCCATTCACCCAAAAACATTTTACCTTCTCATTCATTCATGGCTTCAAGAAAAATCTATGGGTAATGGCTACTTTTTACACTTTTCTTCTCATTTTTCATGTATTTTGCCTTGTTTTCTTTGCTTCTTTGAATGGCCTCCACTCCATATCCACGGCCACCACCCCCTACATCTCTTCCCTG
This sequence comes from Allium fistulosum, assembly GCA_030737815.1. Lineage (NCBI taxonomy): Eukaryota > Viridiplantae > Streptophyta > Magnoliopsida > Asparagales > Amaryllidaceae > Allium > Allium fistulosum. The sequence continues at coordinate 206,407,953 of CM060908.1, forward strand.
CCATCACCACCAGCTACTCCTCTGGTCTTGACCAAGGCCGAGCCACCATGATGCCAAAACTCCACAAAAAATTGCAAAACAAGCCATAAAAACATGATTGTTTACCACTATTGCTTCACCACTCCATTTTCCACCACCACCACCACCTTAGGCCACCTCCACCACCTTTGGCCAGACCACCACACACCTTTCCTTCCACTGACCTGATCCATACCCCTCTGACCTGACCACACAAGCCCATGGCCGAGCCATTTTTGTGAACAAAACCCACCTATTTTGCCTTAAACTCTTCATATTCCTTTGTATAAACTTCCTCCTCATATTCTACTACCTAGGCCATGCATAAACATGACAAAACCTGAGCCAAACTTGTTCAAACCAGAGCCAAAACCATCCCTAGGCCATGACAAAAGAATAGAGAAAGCAAGGCAAAAGATTTGGCATTCGTATCTCTTTTTATTTAAAAGTTATTTCATTTCTAGTGTATTGAAATTTATGGTTTGCTTTGATTTTTGTTTGGGTTGTAACACAAGATCTATATCATTGGATTTTCTCTCCACACTCAAATTGTATTAGAGTTGTCGTGCCTTCGTAATATTTGTGTTGTGAGCTTTGTTGGCAAATCTCCAGCTTAACAGGTGAGTTATTCTCACCAGACAATATGTACATATATAACTAGTGAATTGACCCCTTTTGAATCTGTAAAATGCATTATCATGTTACACTTGCTATGTTATGATTTTATGATGTTCACCCATGCTTAAACACCTATTATATTATATGTTACTGTTATATTATGCTGTTCTATTATTTTTATCAGTTTATCACACTGCAAGTTCCCTTTAGATTAAAATCACTATGGGTTGAAATGATACATACCCGAACGGACTTTAGAATAGGAGAAAATCATTATGGGCTGAAATGATAGGCCTGAATGATTTTCAATTATTTTTTTCATTTCCTTGGGATTGCGGGTTTGAAATGATCAAACCCGGGTTTTCTTTGTAAATTACAGGTTGAAATGATATATTACCCGTATCACTTTACCTAGACTAGAAATGAAATACAGACCCGTAGTTAAAATATGACTTATAAATTTTTTTTAAAATATTTTAAAAATGTAAATATTATGATATTTTGATTTAAACTAAATAAAAATGATTTTTGTAAAGCATTATTGATTTTCTGAAAATTTATAAGTGAAATAAATTAATGGTAAAATTAGAAAATTTGAAATGTAAGTTATTTTGGGAAATTTTAATTTGGTGATAATTGGAATTTAAATTAAATGTGAAATGTGATAAATTCATGATAATTTGGATTAAAGTGAATTTAAATGATTTTTATATTATATTAATGATTTTGAATAAAGTTAAAATGTGAAATGAATGAATATTTAAGTTGAAATTTTGAAATATAACTAAAATTGGAAATTTGTGAATTTGGCTTAAAAGTGAATTTTAAGTTAAGTAAATAAAAAATGGAATTAAGTTATATTTGAAAATTTAAACTTAAGTGTTAAGTTAATTTAATTTAATGAATTTATAATTTAATATTGGAATTTAATAAGTGAATTATTATTAAATTTTGATTTTTGAATGGAGGTTTAACTTTATAAAATCATGAATATAAGGGTATTTGAATGATTGTTTTAAAAGTGAAATTATATGATTTTTTAAGTTAAAAATGATTTATATAAAATATAATTGTTTGTGAAATTATACCGAATATTTGAAGTTAATTAACTGCATTTCTGAAATGCTATTAATTCTAATGTAAATGATAATACAACATTTGTAAATGCTGTAGTTGATAATAATGAACAAAATGGCTAAATTTAATTAAAGGCTATTATAGCATTTTTGTAAATGTTATAATGGTTGAATTTAACTAAGTTTATTTGAAACTAATGTAACCCTATTACAGCATTTTAAATGCTATCTTTTGTTAAATTGAACTGTTTTAAATGTGACTTTCCGTAGCATTTTTTAAATGCTGCGAAAGTTGAATTTTCATTATTTTAATTAATTTAAGTGAACGAATGAACTTTGAAAGATTAAAATTTTGGAAATTTAATAATTTAATTATTAAATATAATAACTTCATTTTTATGATTTAAAATAAAGTAATTTGTTTCGAAATATAAACTATTTTGAAATATGATATTTTGATATTTTGAAATGGATATTTGAAGGATATTGAATTTTGAAATGATATTTGATTTCGAAGTATAAAATATCATTTTGAAATTTTAACCACGGGATGTATTTAATTTATAGTTTAACTGATCCTTAAAGGATGGGCGATCCCAAGCATCCTTTGAGTTATTATGCATTTCTACTACAGTTCACTTGAGTTGGTTTACATTATATAAGTATATATTGTCCTGACTCGAGTGTTTTGTATTTTACTTTACGCTCGGGTCAGCCTGAGTATTTACAGCTTAGCTTTGGATTTCTTTCTGGAGCTAGGAATCGCTGGAGATTCTGCTTGTCTAGTTATCTGTTCCTTTCAGTTCAGTTGTTCTATTTCAGTTCTGGTATTCATAAACTTCTATTTATTTGAGATTTCTATTGTATATGTTTTCAAACAAATATTATGTATTTTGTTTTGAGAGTTTGTTATAGTAGCTTCATGAACTACTATGGTATTTTTAATTTCCGCTGCGAGTTATTCTGATATGTTCTGTGTCTGTGATTCTGAGTATTTGATTTCATTTGCTCCAAATTTATTTACAATCTGTTATTTTGAATTATGCAAGTCAGACATGTGTGGATTATTGTCGATTTGAATGGTCCAAAATAGTGGGTCGTTACATCAGCTGTATTCAGCGAAGACAGTTTCACTGTTTCCGCTGCGCACTCTGATAAACAGTCCACAAATCAATCAAATCAACAAAACACGGTTTAACTTTTATTTTTAAATAAAGATATTTAAAAATTTCATCCAAATTTCAAAACTTTAGTTTTGACTCAAAGCACAATTAAAACATCGACCAATAGTTGTAACATATGTTCCATCTAAGTTATGTTTTATATTATGTCCATAAACCCCAAGCTCTGATACCAACTGTGACGCCCCACCTCTATGCTCACAATAACAAAGAGTATTAAAAGAAATACTGTCTGTTATCACGAAGAATAAGGCTGGATAGGAGCGGCCATCCGTAGTTGGCCTTACACTAGTATTGGTTACCTCGATAGGAGCGGTATATATTTTTCATTTTCCATCGTTTCTTTATTTACTCCCATCGACATACCCAATTACCAGTATAAAACGAACTACGATGGTTCATAATAGTTTAGGACAATATATATAATAATAACACAGATAACAAAAAGTCTCATATATAATAACTGATGTCAGTTACAATACAGTTGACACAATACATATGATACAACTACAACTGCCGACTCTGGAAGTTATATATACAGATACATTATCAACTAATGTACATGAATACATATCAACCTAATCAATACACTGACTACTACAAAAAGACGCAGACCACTTCAAATGATATGAAAAGTCTTCATAGATCAAACAACAACTCAAAGCAGGAAATCTACAACCTGAAATAACTCGGGTCTGACCCGAGTATTACATTCAAAAGAAAATAATACACGGGTCAGTCTAATTCAAACTCAGTTATCAATGCACAGAAGCAATAATAATCAAATATCAAATAGATGATAGTCACAGAAACCTCGTATATCCGACTCCTCAATAAAAGAATCGGATAACGGCAGATATAACACTAAACAGTGTTAAATAACAAATCAGCAATCCAAATCAATTTAAACAATTGAAATGTCAATTTAAAAACATCAATGCTGATTGGCTGCAGTACACGCTAATGTGTACTGCCTCGCCAATACAGCCTATGAAATACTCAGAAGATCAATGAATCCAAAAGCAAACGGATCCAACTCAAATCAAAATGAACCATTTCAAAATACCACTTCATAATATTGAATTTAACCAACGAAACCATTTAATAATCGAAATATCAACTAAATCTGTCAATCCTGCTAGGGCTGTAGTACACGCACGCGTGTACTGCCTCGCCACTACAAAACAACCCAAAACAATACCAACAAGATCAGAGGCAACAAGTGAAACAAGTTCAACATGTCACAAAGCAAAGCATAGTGAATTAGCAAACTGAAGGTGAGAGCACCAAGGATATGGCACTACAACACTCAACAGAAAAAGACGCAGATCAGCCTCATTAGAAAATAAGGTCACCAGTGAAGCACAATGACCAAATGAAAATGGATACAAAGCATCAATGTAATGTATCAGATTCGAGAACAAAGGCAGCGTAGCAGCATAAAGCTTCAACTAAGAGAATACGAAATATGTACACAAGTGATGGTACATAACAACTGCACATGGCAAAGGAATCAGAGGTACAACGGTGAAACAGGACAGTACCCAAGCAACAATAGAAAGGTAATAAACCAACACATGTGCCAGTGGAACAAAGTAATATCAACTCAAAAATCAATATAGTGGATGCTGCAACACACGCACAAGTCTCAAGACCAATGAATTGTTATGGTTGACTAGGCAGCAACCAAAACAACGCATCATGGCTCGAATAACAAAATTGACACACATTGAAGTGTCATATACAAACCAGGTATACATGAGCCAAGGTTAACAAGAACTAAATCGAAACCATGGCAGTGGAAGAACAAAAGTCGGAGCTGCCAAAATATCATCGCAATACTATCATAATGAAAAACCAGTAAATTATGGAAATCATCACATAACAAAATCAAGACCGAATGATATGATGTACAGGAAGGCAATGTTCCAGTAGTGGTCTTAATCAAAGATAAATTTCTTTGTCGAAGTCAACATTAAAAATTTGCAGAGAATTCAAACCAACAACATGAATCAATCAAGAGCAACATCACTATTGTGATACAATAGTCAAGACAAAGTGAAAACAATCTGAGTAAATTTTTCTTTTACCAAGGACAACAGAAAAATGCTCGAAGCTGAAGCCATGTCAAACAAAATGTCGAACAAGTCAAACCATAGCCAACAACATACTGGCAGAAGCCAATGAGAATCAAATGCCCCAAATAGATGACAATGCACATAAAGCAAATAACTTGAATACAATAAAACCAACTCGATGCCTTAGCAATTGCATTTAAGAATGTTAGAGATACAAAACGACTAAGGTACAAGTTATAACAAAGTCCAATGGTCGAATACGACAGTTCAATACTACAGAGAAGACCGAAGTCGAACCAAGTCAAAACTCCTCAACATTGAAACGAAGTAGATCACTTCGAATGGACGGAGCCATTTAAAATGCCAGAAATCGAAATCACTGATGACCACAGAAATCAACAAAATGTTTCGAAACCGTGGTGGCAAATGAAAACAAGCAATCAACAGAGCACTCAAGGAAACGACTAAATCGAATAAAATCATCAACATCAATACCAAGTCAAACTGCCGAAATGAATTACATCACGAAATTAAACGAACAAAATATAGGAATTTAACCCTATATAAACATGAGATTAAACTAGATGTGAGTAATTAAGATTACTCACTTCTTTCATCAATCGAAAATCTGAAGTCGTGGAAATCGAGGAAAACGAGCGAAGTTACCCTAGTAGCCACCATCTTTGATCTCTACGATGCCCAAATTTACAGAGGAACGAAAATGGGGACGGAGCCGCCATTTCTTTTTCTTTTCTTCGATCTCGTATGATTTAGGGTTTTGAATGAGAAAAATGAATAAAGGGATGAAATCGTTTACATACCCTTATCTCAAAAAGAAATGGGCTGAATAATTTGAAAAGGGAACGGCCTACTATTTTTCTAAGTCCACAAACCCTTTAACAAATTTTATAAAAGAATTTGCAACTGATAAAAACACTTAACATTTTTATAAACGAATTTCAACTCGAATAAAATTCCAATTGCAATTGTCAAACAAATTAAATCGTCATTTGACGATAATCAACAATTATAAAACCCCGGGTTGTTACAGACTCCCCTTCTTATAAAAATTGCATCCCCGCAATTTACATAAATAAAGTCGTCAATAGCAATTATTTTTCTAAAATAAACTAGTTAAGCTAGAAAAAATAAAGTTGGGAATACAAACGCCAAAGAAATCTTTTAACTTCAATAAAAGAAATTCACAAATCCTTAACAAAATCTAATTATCAAATAGATAATCAGAAAACAACAAAGCTGAATAAATGTAATCATTAGCAATATTTAATTATCAACTAGATGATTGAAATTCAGAAATCACAAAAATAGCAATATCTAATTATCGATATGATAATAAGAAAACAACAAAATCTAATTATCAGCAAGGATAATTAGAAAACACATATCTCAATTCGCAAAACCGCAAATATCTAGTTATCCAACAAATAACTGGAAAACACAAACTTCATAATCAGTAAACTCTAACTACCAACATAGATAGATAGAAAATCAGCAATTCAATAAAATCAACATAATCTAGACTCAATTTAGAGACTAGAAAGTTACATAATCAGCAAAATTAGCAAATATCCAATTATCCAAACGATACTCAGAGAACAAATCGACAAATATCAAATTATCAAAAACGATAATCGGAAACATCGAATATCTAATTATTAAAAACAATAATCAGAGACATCAAATATCTAATTATCTCAAACGATAATCAGAAAACAAATCAACAAATATTTAATTACCACAAGCGATAATTAAATCTCAAATCAGCAAATATTTAATTATCAAAAGCGATAATTAAATCTCAAATCAGCAAATATATAATTATCAAAAGCGATAATTAAATCTCAAATCAGCAAATATTTAATTATCAAAAGCGATAATTAAATCTCAAATCAGCAAATATTTAATTATCAAAAGCGATAATTAAATCTCAAATCAGCAAATATTTAATTATCAAAAGCGATAATTAAATCTCAAATCAGCAAATATTTAATTATCAAAAGCGATAATTAAATCTCAAATCAACAATTATTCGATTATGAAAAACGATAATCAAATCTCGAATCAACAATTATTCGATTATCAAAAACGATAATCAAATCCCAAATCAACAATTATTCGATTATCAAAAACGATAATCAAATCTCAATTCAACAAATATCTAATTATCACAAGCGATAATTAGAAACAACAAATATCCGATTATCAAAAACGATAATCAGAACTCATATCAACAAATATCTAATTATCACAAGCGATAATTAGAAACAACAAATATCCGATTATCAAAAACGATAATCAGAACTCATATCAACAAATATCTAATTATCACAAGAGATAATTAGAAACAATAAATATCTGATTATCAAAAACGATAATCAGAACTCATATCAACAAATATCCAATTACCTGCAGATAATTGGAAACAACAAATACCTAGAAATCAATTAAGAAGACTAGAAAATCAACATAAAAGCTTGGATCGATCCCACCAGATGGCGAGTTTTTAATTCGCCGCACGTGCATCAACAAATGGTCGAAGCCTACGAAGAACTCAACATAATTTTGGCGCCCAACAAATAACCCGAAGGTCCGCAGAGTGACCCGAAGGTCTAGTACTGGTATTTGACCCGAAGGTCCATCAGAGTGGCCCGAAAGCCCAACAAATGACCCGAAGGTCCAACATAGTGGCTCGAAAGCACGCAAATCATCAGAATTATCAAAACATCAAATATTTCAATTAACGAGTCCGGAATTAACCGAAATAGCAAACGCACATGTCCCATACCACGTGTTTTACTAAATCGTTTGATTCTCTTCATCGTTTCCTTGAAAGTGAAAAATTTGTGTATTTTGTAAAAAACACTTTACATTCTCAAACGGACAAGTCCGGAATTAAGCGAATCAGTAAAAGAAAGGGGTCATAATCCTCGATTTTGCTGAAACGTTTAAATCGCTTCCTCATTCTTTTGAAAGCGTAAACTGTAAAATTCCTGAAAACAATTTTATTTATTTTATAAAAATAACAATTCACATTCTCAACTGAACAAGTCCGGAGTTAAGCGAATAAGTAAAAGAACGGGGTCATAATCCTCGATTTTGCTGAAACGTTTAAATCGCTTCCTCATTCTTTTGAAATCGCAAACTGTAAAATTTTATAAAACAATTCTCATTTTAAAACGATTTTCCAATCATGTGATTAAAGAAACAACATCAGTAGCAATTCCGAAAAGGGAGTTGCACTTCTCAAAATATCGTAAAACGAATCTCAAAATCAGCATTGCGGTATAACCGCTTGAAAATCCACTTTTAAAATTTGACGGTTACTGAAGCCAAAGCGACAGTAATTTTTAAACGTCAAAATCTCATCAAAATAATTTACATCAAAATGTAATATCAGTGAATTTTCATTCATCAAAAATGCCACAAAACACCGTGCTTCAAAAATTTAGCATTGGTGTAAAAATCCCGTCATAAAAATAACGGCAACAAAATACGTTTCATAACCTAGCATCGGTTCAACGTAAAATAAATGCAGTAACGCGCAATTCATATTCGCACGCACACTACAATATACACAAAGAAATTACTCTATTATCTTCAATGGAGATAATTTAAAACATCAAAAATCTAATCAATAATGATTAGTATAAAAGAAATCCAGCAAAAATCTCAACAAAAATCACATAACTGCAATCGTTTCGAATCCTCAAATCGGATTCGAAATTCTCAAAGAAACAAAATAAATACAGCTATGTAAACAACAAATGAAATTTATTTCAATTTCGTATTTTGATTTTTAAATCAAAAAGATTATCAGCTGTATTCAGCGAAGACAGTTTCACTGTTTCCGCTGCGCACTCTGATAAACAGTACCCAAATCAATCAAATCAACAAAACACAGTTTAACTTTTATTTTTAAATAAAGATATTTAAAAATTTCATCCAAATTTCAAAACTTTAGTTTTGACTCAAAGCACAATTAAAACATCGACCAATAGTTGCAACATATGTTCCATCTAAGTTATGTTTTATATTATGTCCATAAACCCCAAGCTCTGATACCAACTGTGACGCCCCACCTCTATGCTCACAATAACAAAGAGTATTAAAAGAAATACTGTCTGTTATCACGAAGAATAAGGCTGGATAGGAGCGGCCATCCGTAGTTGGACTTACACTAGTATTGGTTACCTCGATAGGAGTGGTATATATTTTTCATTTTCCATCGTTTCTTTATTTACTCCCATCGACATACCCAATTACCAGTATAAACCGAACTACGATGGTTCATAATAGTTTAGGACAATATATATAATAATAACACAGATAACAAAAAGTCTCATACATAATAACTGATGTCAGTTACAATACAGTTGACACAATACATATGATACAACTACAACTGCCGACTCTGGAAGTTATATATACAGATACATTATCAACTAATGTACATGAATACATATCAACCTAATCAATACACCGACTACTACAAAAAGACGCAGACCACTTTAAATGATATGAAAAGTCTTCATAGCTCAAACAGCAACTCAAAGTAGGAAATCTACAACCTGAAATAACTCGGGTCTGACCCGAGTATTACATTCAAAAGAAAATAATACACGGGTCAGTCTAATTCAAACTCAGTTATCAATGCACAGAAGCAATAATAATCAAATATCAAATAGACGACAGTCACAGAAACCTCGTATATCCGACTCCTCGATAAAAGAATCAGATAACAGTAGATATAACACTAAACAGTGTTAAACAACAAATCAGCAATATTCAAATTCTTAAATTTTATCTTTTATTACGAAATTAGATTTAATAACTTGAATACAACTTTTCATTTTGTTGGAAACGGAGTTAAATTGTGAAAGTTATGTATATTTCAATATTGTGTGTAAATTGATGTATTTAGCAATATTGTCTATTTTAAATTTTATTTTATTTGTCATATTTGTTCTAATATGTGTTGATATTTTATTTTATGTATAATTTTGTCTTTTAAATAATTTAAAGTGATTATATAATTTTTCCAAAGCGTATTGAATTTATTTTCTATTTTTAAAGGCTAGTTTCTATTTTTCTGCTATTTTCTTCAATTAAATTATATTTAATTAAAATTTATTTATTCATTTTGTGAATGCATTTTTATTTTATGTTATTATCTTTGTTTATAAATGTTTTACAAGTCCATATGAATTTTCCAAAATTTATTCTGTTTATTTTCAAATTTTCTAGACTAGTTTTCATTTTTGTGCTAATTTCTTATTTTATCATATATTATTACTATTTATTTATTTATATTTTATATTTCTGTTACATTTTCGAATTGAAACTGAATTTTTAATTATTTTCAGTTATTTAAACTTATTAAAAAGAAATAAAAGTGATTTGAAAGGTTTGTGGCTTTTTATTTCCCAAGGGCTTTTGAATTCCCACCTTTTCACATTTCAACATTACTTTTCATTCAATTAGCCTTAACTCCTCATTCTTTCAGTTGCATATCTCATTTTTCATTCACGTAAACTTTTCTCATCTCATTTCTGAAAGAAAAAAATACAGCTATCATCTTTCTCCTTTGATCAAAGTTTGGTAAATGTTTTCTTCTTTAGCTTGTTTTACATTGTTTTTCTATTGATTTTTGCCATTGCTTTCAACTAGATGTGACCAGCCCCACCTCCTCCAGCAGCTAGGCCAACCCCCACCACCACCACAACCATCCACCACCAACTCCAGATCACCATCCCATCAGGCCGACCATCCCTAGGCAAGAGATCCACCCTCTACTTTCACAAACCATCACTATATGTTCAAGCCTAGCCTTCCCTTCCTCTATCACCACTTCCACCTCCTTTGCCGCCACTTCCACCAACACCCCATGCTCTGACCTGACCACCACTCACTGCCACACCACCCACCACCACCTGAGCACCAGGCCGAACTCATAGGACCCCTTGGCCGAACCCATATTGTGACTTGAATTGACACTAGTGCCTTGTAGTTGTAGATCCATGCACCCACTTTTACACCACCTTTTAAACTATGTTAGGCCGACCATGTGACATCCCGGAATTTCTAGCAATATCAATTTAATAATCTTTATTGAATATTAAATTGATTTGATAATATTTGTTAATAAAATATAAATTGATTTAATAATCTCCTTTTAAATAAATATTTAATTGATAATTTATCTTTTAAAAGCTAATAAATTGTTTTCTATTTATAATATATATATTTGTATATATATTACAGATAGAAATCTTTGGGTTGAATTTAATAAATAAATAAAGCTTGTTTTCTAATTCTAATATATTTTTTGGTAATTTGGAAATTAGGATTTAATATAGAATATATAGTTTTAAAATAGTTAAGGTAAATGTTTAATTGATTTAAATATATATCTTAGCTTAAGTTCAAGAATTAAATAAAAAGGTTTGTTTTAAAATATTGTTTAATAAATATGATATATTAATTCATAATAATAGGAATTTATAATTTCTTTTATAAATTATTTAAATTTGACAAATTGTTATTTTCAAATAACATTATTAATGTATTGTTTTATATATATAAATATAGATAGATTTTTAAATAGAAGTATTATTTTCAAAGCAAATATGTTGTTATATGTATATATATATATGACTTGATTTAAAATTAGATTTTAGAATTTATTTTGAATTTAAAAGTCTTAAAATTTAAAAGAGTAAATATTTAAAATGCTTGGATTTTAAAGATATTGTATAAGCTTTTATTTGTATATATATATACATAGCTTTAATTTATTTTCTCCAAAAAGTAATTCTTAAGAACAAAGTTTTAATTTAAAATATAAAATATGAATATAAAGTAAATGTTGAAACTTAAGTTTTAAAAATAAATATAAATTAGTAGTTAGTAGTAGAAATAGATATATATATATATATATATAGAGTAAAATACATTGGTTAAATTCTTTCATCTTGTCAAGTATAGAAACTTATTTATATTACAATACAAATCATAAGTCAATTGATAGTTCTAGAAACATATGTTCTTGTTTGCTCAGGAAAATAACTATGTACACATAAGAAGAAAAAAATGAATGCTTGGGAAGTTCTGGAAAACAAATGTAGATGCAAGGCTGTAAGTAATTTGTAGGCAAGAATAAAATATCTTTGTATACAAAATGGTTAAGGGAAACATAAGTACGTAGCATTTAATGCTAGCATTAACAAAGGACAACTCGAATTGTTAAAAATAGATTTCAGCCAACAAAATCTCTGAGAAGAAAAAAGAAGAAGCGTACCAGCATAAACATATACCAAGATATCACCTTTCCATGCAATCTTTTCTTTTATATATATTTGTATCCTCCAGTTCATTTTCGTTCACCAAAAATATAAGCAAGCATTATCATTTTACAAACTGGAAACATTATACTACTTCCTCAAATAAAAACAAGAAGATTTAAAGAAGAGCCAATCTGCATATTTTCTAACAAAAGCATTAGCAACTCAAGTATTTAAACCCAGGGCAGGCAACTCAAAGTTTTGAAGTTTTAAAGCAAAGCAATTTCCAGTTTTAAAGTGTTCAAAATATCAAAAGCTTTTCAAGTTTGCAAATCCTGTCTTCATTCATGTTTGGTGAGTAACGTTTTAATTTAAAAGTTAAATAAAGGTTGCTTATGAAATCTCTTTGATAATGATGCCTGCATGAGTATAAATAAGTGTAGAATTCTGTTTATATGATTGTATTCATGTATACGTGCCTGTTATATTCATGTTTTTCTCTGTTTCATATTGCAGAGTTTAAAATTTAATTCAAATTCTACTTTCTTCTCCTCTGATCTGTGATAGGCCTTAGTTTTTAAAACAAATTTAGTTTGTTTAAACTTGAACTTGGATTTAAAAATAGTTTAAACGTGTTTATATATATAGTGTCTAGAAATCAAGCTTTACAGTAAAATAAGAAATTAAATTACAAACATGTCAAAAACTAATGGTTGAAATTCTCTAATTCAAGTATATAACTTGAATTGGCCTGGGAAAATATGATTTTTAAGATCAAAATCAAAATTTTAAGCGAAGTTATGAATGTGAAATTTGGGGTTGTCGTGAACTTGGTTTTTGGGTGGTTTCTGTTGGCCGCAAGGTCTGGGACGGTCGGAATCTTGACTGGAGATAGGTGAGGGTACGGGGAGTACGGCAAAAATAGGAGGGAGGTGGATAATCCACTATGGCGTTGATGGTTGTCGAATCAAGTTTCAACCCTAGTTTTAACTAGGCTAAGAAATTCGATCATCTCGGCTGCTTTAGTCTATCGAGTGTAATGGGATTTTGTGTGATGGAAGTTGGAGTGTTGACGAAGGTGTGGCCGGAGGGGCTGACACTCGGGTGGTCAGAGATGCGAGGACGAGACGTATTCCAGGTTGAGGTGTGTTCCAGGTTCTTGTTTCAGGTTGGTTCGAACTCTCGATTTTGAATTCGAGACGATGTTGGAGTTGTGGCGATCGGAAATTGATGCGTGGAGCATCGTCGACTTACTCGACGATGGGGTGTCGCCTGAAGGTGACCAACGCCATCGTGCATATGCACGGTGCACTTCTGTGCTTCTGATAGTTTGGTTTGAGCAGGAGATGGTACCCGAAGATTTACTCGGGTTAATTCATGTTTTGCTCGAAGTTTCTTGGGTTGTGACTCGAAGCAAAGTGGGAGGCTCGAGTAGATGCTTAGTTACAGGTTTCAAAACCTATTCTGTTTTCTGAAGCATAAATTTAAATTATAAAACAAAGTTAAACTAAGATTTAATCAAAAGTACAAATATAAATTCAAGTTTAAATCTGAAACTTAGTTTGGAATAAATAAAGTTTTGAAATTCAAATTGTTTAACTAACTTAAGAGTGTTTAAGTATGTAAGTGTATTTAAAAAGAATTTGAATTTAAAATGTATTTTGAATTGTGAAGGAAGGATGTAATCAAGTAATCAAATTTGAAACCTGGACTTAGATTTAAATTTGAATTCCAGAATTTTTGAAATAAAATAAAGTTTGATTAATTTAAATGTTTAGAAGGGTTTTAATGTTGAGGTATACTTTAAATATGTGAATTTAAAGAAAATTTGATTTTAACTCTTTAAAATTTCCTTTGTAATAAAAATATCATTTAGCATGTGAAATTTAAAGGTTTTAGAAATTTGTTTTAAACTTTATTAAAGATAAATAGGAGTTCATTTTAAATCTTGAAATAAAAATGAATTTAAAGGGTAAAATTGAAAATAAATGTTTTCAAACATATTTGTGAGTGATAATTAAATCATTAATAAGAAATGAATTTCACTTTAAAGTTAAATGAAGATTTAATGATTTGTAATTCATTAATTATTAAGTAAACTAGAATGGATAATAAATGATTTGGATTAATTTAATTAGTAACTCCAAGTTTAAATTAATTAATTAAGGTTTAAGATTAATTAATTTAAGGAATAATTAATTTGTAATTAAGGATTTTTAATTAGAGATTAATTAAATAAGTAGAGATTAATTAATTGATAATTGAAGATTAATCAATTTGAAATTACATAATGGAGGTAATTAAGAAATTAATCACTTAATGTAATTAATTGAATTTAATTTGATTAGTTTGAGTTAATTAATTAAGTTAAATTAATTTAAATTAATCATTGAATGATTTAATAAGTAATTACTTAAATGTAATTAATGAAGTGAAATTATTTAATGAAATAATTAATGGTAATTACTTTATGTAATTAATTGAAGATGATTTAATATGGAAGTAATTTTGATTAAATTACTTTATGTAATAAATCAAGGGATTAAATAGGATAATTAATTGAGAAGTAATTAATTTATTTAATGAAGTAATTAAGGGGAGTTAATTACTGGTTTGTTATTAATCAAGAGTGATTAATAAATGTGTTTTAATTTAAGATTAATTACTTAATATAATTAATTTATAATGAAGTAAATTAGTTTAAATAAAAATTTGAGATCATTAATTTATATAATTAATGATGTAATTAAGGATTGATTAATTGAGATTAATTAATCAAAAATAAGTGATTTTGAGTAATTAATTAATGTAATTAATTAATGCTTAATGTAATTAATTATAGTTAATTAATTAATGAAGTAATTAAAGGATTAACTACTGTATTGGGTTAAGGATAATTAGTTTGGGAAATTAATTTAAAGGGATAATTACTTGAATGTAATTAAGGGATAATTAATCAAGGGATAATTAATCAAGGGTGATTAATTAAGATAGAAATTTAGTATTGATTAATTTATTGATTTGTAATTAATTAATGGTTGTGTAAGCAAGATTTATAACGATGAAGTAATTAATTTAATTTACTTTAAATTAATTAGAGATAAGGTAATTAATTTAATTCATTTTAAATTAATTATAAATGGTGTGTTTATGAATCATTGCTTATGTATTGATGGATGATATTGATTTCCTTGAATGGGTTGAAATCTCAGATATGAGATAAGTAAGCTGTATGATATGGTTGCTTTGATTGAAGTATATGGATATTGTAGATTATCTATCTGTGATATTGTAAATTATCTATTAGTGATATTGTGAATTATCTATCTGTGTGTATATAGATAATGAAATGAATTGTTTTAACTTTAAACCAACTTGGCCTTAAAAGATACGGTTTGGATTTCGATGAGACCGGGATCGGGTTTCCAGATTTGGACATTCCGAAAACCACATCGATCCAAATTAACGATAGGTCGTGAATCTCAAGTGAAGACGAAGATTCAGAGTGCAAGGGTTATTGTCGATAACTCTGAGGGTGATTCCAAAATGAGTGTAATGAGATAATGCCTTCAGTTTCGTTCGAACCCGGAACGAACTTGTATGGATTGAATGCTTTTAGCACATCGTCAGGTGGACGATGAGCATTCTAAGTGATGAGTTCTGTTAAGGTAATCGTGTCCTCAAGCCTCATCAACCGGGAATGGCTAAAACAGGGGAGGTGCAGCAAGGCTTCGTGGGTAGCACCCACTTGAGAGCGAGATATACCCCTGTCTAGATGTCCCTTTTTATTTTCGGCTGTGTGGGCAGTTTTGAGCTCCAACTGCCGGGCATGTCTTGTTTGGGACTGTCCATTAAGGGATGGTTCCGGCCTTGTGTTGCAGGGGACTTAGGGTGGGTCCTCGGTACGCTGATCTAGGCCAGGTACTGTGACGGGCGGTACCCCAGTAGCCCTGCCATTGTATGGAATCCAAAATCCAATAAGTGCCATCGGATTTGATTGTAAACCTAATATGCTAGAATTTAATGAATGTAACAATTTCGACTATTTTCTATTTACTTGAAAACCCTAGACACTATTATAATATCACTGAATTTCCTATCAAAGTTTTGGTTAGCGTAAGGTAAAAACTTTTCCATGTTTATTTGTGGGAAGTCTTACGTGATACCTTTTGTGTTTCAAATGATTTTCAAAGTTAAGCAACTTTAACCTGTTGCTCATACCAGACCCATGTCTGACCCGGAGTTTATTTCTGTTTTCCTAAACTCTCGGGTACCCAAATTTTTACGGGTAGCCAAGGGATTCAAGTTAGCTTTGACGAATTGTGGAGGAGCAATGGAGCAGGAGGCTTCAGCGTTATAGATATGTATAGTGTTCCGCTGTGTTGGTATCTCTGTGTTGTATTTGAGTTGTATCGAGTTGTATTAACTAGACAGGTGTTTATAACTGTCTAGTATGTGATGTATTATCTGTGTAACTCTGATTGATGTTGTATATTATGTAATATCTATGTGATATATTATATTTCATTCGTTCCGCTGTTGAGATTCTGATGTTGTTTCTTCTTTCTTCTTTATCTTTTCTATTTCTCACCCGTTTCTTTCTTTAAAATGATGCAACTTTCTGGTAGTAGAAAGTTGGGTCGTTTCAGTTGGTATCAGAGCGCTAGGTTGAGTGAATACCTAGGCTCTTAAGTGATTTCTTTCTTGAGAGAGCGTATTTGTATTTTTGATATATATATATATATACATATTCTACCTATTTGTTGGGTTACCTGTTTGGGTTTTCCAATATAAGTTATAAAGGTAGATAGGGTAGTGGTGTGTTTAACACGACTGCTAATGGTTGGAGTTTGTTGAGGTTGGAAGTGTATCTGCCGAGACTGTAGACCCAATACCGTCTCGAGTGAAGTTTTGTTGTGGTGTAAGGATTTCACCTATCTCTGAAGGAAATCTGTTAGAGTTCGGAGTCCATTTTTGAAATGCATGTCTGGATGAGTATAATTTGGATTCTGACAGTGAGCAGCAGCTAGTGATGGTATCTTGATACCTCAGGAATTAGTAGCTATGTGATGGGACACAGTGACTATGGATGTCTCCGAAGATTTTTCTTTGGAACAAGTATAAGGAAGTGTCTGCTTCGGTGTAGAGACTGAGTTCAGCTGGGTGTTTTTGATTGGCTTTGAGGCCTGAGTTTCTCGAAGAGTTTGGATTAGGAAGTCTTTAGCATCGGTGGCAGCGTCGTAGCTCAGATTGTTCTGTGTGCAGGCGAGAAGGTTTTCTGTCAGCAGTTCTCTAGAGGTGAAGTTCAAGAGCAGCAGAGAGGACCCATTTCTTTGATGGATTGGCTAGGCCTAAGCTGTTCTGATTGGTAAAGGGGAAATAGTTTTCTATGGATATTGGATTGGGTGGATCGCAAAAGTGACTTGCGATTGTTGAGTGTTCTCTTGGTTTGTCAGAGATCTTTTGGGATTTTTGAGGTTTCTCCTTATGGATCTGTTGAACCATATTTCTGGGATGTGTTGTCCAGTTTGTGCTCGTGTGTATCATCAGCATTTTCATCTTCTCCGGATCAGAGTTGTGCAGCGGAAGCAGTTTGGGAGTGCATCTGTTTTATCTTTTCGGATAGGAAAAGTAAGTTCAGTCTTATGTTGTTTGAGGAGTAGAGTTTGAGTTCTTGGATTTATGGTGAGTGGATCATTTTGATGACTTGTTTTTGAGGCATCAGCGAAGGTTGAGCTGATCAGTAAAGATGTAGGCAGCCCAGGATCGTCAGATGAGTGTGTGGATAAGAGACGGAGGAATTTGGAGTTCGAAGTCGGGATTTGATTTTGGATAAGTTTTCTCCGATCAAAAGAGTTTTATGTTTGGTAAGATTGGGAAGCTAGCTCCAAGATATTTTGGATTTTCTCTATGTTTTGGTGAGAATAAGTGTTTGATCTTCCGGAGCGAATGGCCAGTTTGGATAACTGGGATTCGATGTGTTTCACGTATCTCTGAGGGAGTACGTGTATTATCTATCTTTGGTTTTGGAATTAGCAATTCTAAAAGGTTTGGAGGTTGAGTCCGACTTATCTATAGTTTGATATTCTGTCTAGTTTGGTAGATCTAGAGGAGTAAGAGCTCTGTAGCTTAGTAGTATAGTTTTGTTTGGATTCTATAGAGCGAGTATCCCGGTGTTTATACTTGGGAAACTCTAGATAGTTCTATCCGGATTTTGTCTGGATAGTTAGATTTGTTTGATTAGATGAGTTGGATGCTATGGTTGTTAGCATATGATTAATATATGCTTGTGTTTTAAAATTAAATCCTTAATTAGATTATTAAATTACCTTTGTTTTAAATTTCGGGGACGAAATTCTTTTAAGGGGGGAGAAATGTGACATCCCGGAATTTCTAGCAATATCAATTTAATAATCTGTATTAAATATTAAATTAATTTGATAATATTTGTTAATAAAATTTAAATTGATTTAATAATCTCCTTTTAAATAAATATTTAATTGATAATTTATCTTTTAAAAGCTAATAAATTGTTTTCTATTTATAATATATATATTTGTATATATATTACAAATAGAAATCTTTGGGTTGAATTTAATAAATAAATAAAGCTTGTTTTCTAATTCTAATATATTTTTTGGTAATTTGGAAATTAGGATTTAATATAGAATATATAGTTTTAAAATAGTTAAGGTAAATGTTTAATTGATTTAAACATATATCTTAGCTTAAGTTCAAGAATTAAATAAAAAGGTTTGTTTTAAAATATTGTTTAATAAATATGATATATTAATTCATAATAATAGGAATTTATAATTTCTTTTATAAATTATTTAAATTTGACAAATTGTTATTTTCAAATAACATTATTAATGTATTGTTTTATATATATAAATATAGATAGATTTTTAAATAGAAGTATTATTTTCAAAGCAAATATGTTGTTATATGTATATATATATGACTTGATTTAAAATTAGATTTTAGAATTTATTTTGAATTTAAAAGTCTTAAAATTTAAAAGAGTAAATATTGAAAATGCTTGGATTTTAAAGATATTGTATAAGCTTTTATTTGTATATATATATACATAGCTTTAATTTATTTTCTCCAAAAAGTAATTCTTAAGAACAAAGTTTTAATTTAAAATATAAAATATGAATATAAAGTAAATGTTGAAACTTAAGTTTTAAAAAGAAATATAAATTAGTAGTTAGTAGTAGAAATAGATATATATAGAGTAAAATACATTGGTTAAATTCTTTCATCTTGTCAAGTATAGAAACTTATTTATATTACAATACAAATCATAAGTCAATTGATAGTTCTAGAAACATATGTTCTTGTTTGCTCAGGAAAATAACTATGTACACATAAGAAGAAAAAAATGAATGCTTGGGAAGTTCTGGAAAACAAATGTAGATGCAAGGCTGTAAGTAATTTGTAGGCAAGAATAAAATATCTTTGTATACAAAATGGTTAAGGGAAACATAAGTACGTAGCATTTAATGCTAGCATTAACAAAGGACAACTCGAATTGTTAAAAATAGATTTCAGCCAACAAAATCTCTGAGAAGAAAAAAGAAGAAGCGTACCAGCATAAACATATACCCAGATATCACCTTTCCATGCAATCTTTTCTTTTATATATTTGTATCCTCCAGTTCATTTTCGTTCACCAAAAATATAAGCAAGCATTATCATTTTACAAACTGGAAACATTATACTACTTCCTCAAATAAAAACAAGAAGATTTAAAGAAGTGCCAGTCTGCATCTTTTCTAACAAAAGCATTAGCAACTCAAGTATTTAAACCCAGGGCAGGCAACTCAAAGTTTTGTAGTTTTAAAGCAAAGCAATTTCCAGTTTTAAAGTGTTTAAAATATCAAAAGCTTTTCAAGTTTGCAAATCCTGTCTTCATTCATGTTTGGTGAGTAACTTTTTAATTTAAAAGTTAAATAGTTAAATAAAGGTTGCTTATGAAATCTCTTTGATAATGATGCCTACATGAGTATAAATAAGTGTAGAATTCTGTTTATATGATTGTATTCATGTATATGTGCCTGTTATATTCATGTTTTTCTCTGTTTCATATTGCAGAGTTTAAAATTTAATTCAAATTCTACTTTCTTCTCCTCTGATCTGTGATAGGCCTTAGTTTTTAAAACAAATTTAGTTTGTTTAAACTTGAACTTGGATTTAAAAATAGTTTAAACGTGTTTATATATATATAGTGTCTAGAAATCAAGCTTTACAGTAAAATAAGAAATTAAATTACAAACATGTCAAAAACTAATGGTTGAAATTCTCTAATTCAAGTATATAACTTGAATTGGCCTGGGAAAAATATGATTTTTAAGATCAAAGTCAAAATTTTAAGCGAAGTTATGAATGTGAAATTTGGGGTTGTCTTGAACTTGGTTTTTGGGTGGTTTCTGTTGGCCGCAAGGTCTGGGATGGTCGGAATCTTGACTGGAGATAGGTGAGGGTATGGGGAGTACGGCAAAAATAGGAGGGAGGTGGATAATCCACTGTGGCGTTGATGGTTGTCGAATCAAGTTTTAACCCTAGTTTTAACTAGGCTAAGAAATTCGATCATCTCGGCTGCTTTAGTCTATCGAGTGTAATGGGGTTTTGTGTGATGGAAGTTGGAGTGTTGACGAAGGTGTGGCCGGAGGGGCTGACACTCGGGTGGTCAGAGATGCGAGGACGAGACGTATTCCAGGTTGAGGTGTGTTCTAGGTTCTTGTTTCAGGTTGGTTCGAACTCTCGATTTTGAATTCGAGACGATGTTGGAGTTGTGGCGATCGGAAATTGATGCGTGGAGCATCGTCGACTTACTCGACGATGGGGTGTCGCCTGAAGGTGACCAACGCCATCGTGCATATGCACGGTGCACTTCTGTGCTTCTGATAGTTTGGTTTGAGCAGGAGATGGTACCCGAAGATTTACTCGGGTTAATTCATGTTTTGCTCGAAGTTTCTTGGGTTATGACTCGAAGCAAAGTGGGAGGCTCGAGCAGATGCTTAGTTACAGGTTTCAAAACCTGTTCTGTTTTCTGAAGCATAAATTTAAATTATAAAACAAAGTTAAACTAAGATTCAATCAAAAGTACAAATATAAATTCAAGTTTAAATCTGAAACTTAGTTTGGAATAAATAAAGTTTTGAAATTCAAATTGTATAACTAACTTAAGAGTGTTTAAGTATGTAAGTGTATTTAAAAAGAATTTGAATTTAAAATGTATTTTGAATTGTGAAGGAAGGATGTAACCAAGTAATCAAATTTGAAACCTGGACTTAGATTTAAATATGAATTCCAGAATTTTTGAAATAAAATAAAGTTTGATTAATTTAAATGTTTAGAAGGGTTTTAATGTTGAGGTATACTTTAAATATGCGAATTTAAAGAAAATTTGATTTTAACTCTTTAAAATTTCCTTTGTAATAAAAATATCATTTAGCATGTGAAATTTAAAGGTTTTAGAAATTTGTTTTAAACTTTATTAAAGATAAATAGGAGTTCATTTTAAATCTTGAAATAAAAATGAATTTAAAGGGTAAAATTGAAAATAAATGTTTTCAAACATATTTGTGAGTGATAATTAAATCATTAATAAGAAATGAATTTCACTTTAAAGTTAAATGAAGATTTAATGATTTGTAATTCATTAATTATTAAGTAAACTAGAATGGATAATAAATGATTTGGATTAATTTAATTAGTAACTCCAAGTTTAAATTAATTAATTAAGGTTTAAGATTAATTAATTTAAGGAATAATTAATTTGTAATTAAGGATTTTTAATTAGAGATTAATTAAATAAGTAGAGATTAATTAATTGATAATTGAAGATTAATCAATTTGAAATTACATAATGGAGGTAATTAAGAAATTAATCACTTAATGTAATTAATTGAATTTAATTTGATTAGTTTGAGTTAATTAATTAAGTTAAATTAATTTAAATTAATCATTGAATGATTTAATAAGTAATTACTTAAATGAAATTAATGAAGTGAAATTATTTAATGAAATAATTAATGGTAATTACTTTATGTAATTAATTAAAGATGATTTAATATGGAAGTAATTTTGATTAAATTACTTTATGTAATAAATCAAGGGATTAAATAGGATAATTAATTGAGAAGTAATTAATTTATTTAATGAAGTAATTAAGGGGAGTTAATTACTGGTTTGTTATTAACCAAGAGTGATTAATAAATGTGTTTTAATTTAAGATTAATTACTTAATATAATTAATTTATAATGAAGTAATTTAGTTTAAATAAAAATTTGAGATCATTAATTTATATAATTAATGATGTAATTAAGGATTGATTAATTGAGATTAATTAATCAAAAATAAATGATTTTGAGTAATTAATTAATGTAATTAATTAATGCTTAATGTAATTAATTATAGTTAATTAATTAATGAAGTAATTAAAGGATTAACTACTGTATTGGGTTAAGGATAATTAGTTTGGGAAATTAATTTAAAGGGATAATTACTTGAATGTAATTAAGGGATAATTAATCAAGGGATAATTAATCAAGGGTGATTAATTAAGATAGAAATTTAGGAATGATTAATTTATTGATTTGTAATTAATTAATGGTTGTGTAAGCTAGATTTATAACGATGAAGTAATTAATTTAATTTACTTTAAATTAATTAGAGATAAGGTAATTAATTTAATTCATTTTAAATTAATTATAAATGGTGTGTTTATGAATCATTGCTTATGTATTGATGGATGATATTGATTTCCTTGAATGGGTTGAAATCTCAGATATGAGATAAGTAAGCTGTATGATATGGTTGCTTTGATTGAAGTATATGGATATTGTAGATTATCTATCTGTGATATTGTAAATTATCTATTAGTGATATTGTAATGACCCAAGATTTTAGGAATTTATTCTGGAAAATATAAATAAATTTAAAATAATTTTTAAATAAATTTTGAAGGAGGAATTGATATAGCTTGATAGTGTATCAGTGTGTGTACATGTGTGCACAGGAAATGCACATGAATATAAGCTAAAACCCTGAACTCCAAGAATACATACATATTGATATGTATGGATATATATATATATATATGTAGATTAAATTCTTAAAAGTAGTATGCATGAGTAAATGTATATATATATGAATGCTACTGAATATTTTTGAGTGTACATATGCATATGTGTGTGTCAGCACAGAATGATGTATGAATATATAGGAGGGTGTACTAATTATCTCAGTAAGACCTATATAAATATATATGTGTTAATAAAATACTAGAGTTTAAACTAGTGAAATAAAATATACAGACATATTTTAATATAAGCAGAAATAAAAAGAGTGAAGATATAAAAAGGAATAATCCTCTTATAAATAAATGAAGGAAGTACATACCATTTGCATGAAAGCTAAAAATAGAAAAAAATAAGATAAAACAGGGAAGTGCTTGGTATAGGCAGAATTAGAAAAGAGTATTTAATAAATAACAAAATCAAGTCACATTTTTAGCATGATTGTAGACAAGGGGAAAAGTATTTTCTGAAAAGCAAATTTCTGAAAAAAATGTGTAACCACTTTTCTCTTCACCCAAATTAAGCCGGGAAGGGTAAAACTTTGGGTTTAAAAAATGCAGATAACATGATTTTTCTGGTGGGCAAAAATGGCCTTAGCCAATACCCAAAACCCTAAGAGAGACCCTGTATATATATACATGTATATGCAGCAGCCTCCTCTCCTCCTCAGAAAAGAATTTTGGAAAAAAAAAACAACACCATAGAAATCATAAGACAAGGGAAGGAAGAGAGCTTGAGGCTAAGGGTAGAAGCTCATCAATTAATTAAGGAAACAAAGAAGAGAGCTAGGTGAGAAAACTCACTCAAAAACCTAAGGCAATAAGTCCTAATGTAGGCAGCCAGTTATAAGTATTTTTCTTAAAAGAGTATTTTCATATATGAATGCTTATCTGTGAATTTAAATCTGAAAATGCTTTGATTCTCTTTGGTTGATCACTTGTTTTATTATAACAAAGTTTTATGTGTTGTTAGTATACATATCTGTTTTATACACTCAGATCTCTGATATGTTAATGTTTAGGGATATAAACAAATACCCAGAAAATAAAATGTTGAGAATAGGCAAGTAGTATTGGTTTTGGCTCAACCCAGAAAGATGTAAATAATGTTGAGCTGCAATATACTCATGTATAAGTGCTGAGGCTTGAAATAGAAAAGAATTAGGGGTGCAATAGGGTTGCCTATGTGCTGATGCTCCTGATTCAATAAAATGCATAGCAAACAAAATTTTGTGATTCAGTGAAACTAGGTCATCCTGAGTTTAACTCAAGCACAAATGTTTGCAAAAGAAAAACTCTCCCAGAAACCATAAGCCAATGTTAGTTGCCTAAACTCCTTTTAAATACCAGGATGAATATACATATATACAGAACCTTATTTTGTAATCACCAATGGTTGTTTGCTTGTTTGCCTCTGTATGGTCATGAATAATATGAGATGCCATGTTATGGATGTTTTTAGCTAATGAAATGAATCACTGAATGGTTTTGTCATGAAAAATCAAAAGAGTTATTATTAACTTAAACCTGATTAGGAAATTGGGGTCAAGAACACTGCAGGAATGACTTGTGTGCTTGAGTAACACAAGTTGACACATGGCTTGTTTAAGTCCTGAGATCTTTGTGTAATGGAGTGAATTAGTTCATTACAGTGTGTCCATTGATTCATAAATATTGCAGATGAGACCAAGGATAGATAAATATACCAAGGGAATAATACTTGAGCTGATGAGAAAACTAGAGTTTTTCCCAGATTTGAAATATGAGAATTGAATAAATGATTTAACTCATATTGGTTATTTTCCTGTTTGGTATGAATGATTGTTTGTCTATGATTGAATTGTATGCTTGAATGTATGTGCCATATTTATATATGTAGTCTCTGGAAAGAAAATTAAAGTGTGCACATGCACAAAGACACAGAGCATGCACACAAGTATTTGCCTGATTCCAAAGGGCCGAACTTTTTGTATATGTACTTAACTTGACTTTATCCTAATTAACTAATTATTTTTGTGAGCTTTCTCATACCAGACATGTGTCTGACCCTAGTGTGCTAATGGCATCTGGGGTGTCTCATTTAAAATGAGGCAGTTTCAAATGCTTTTTCAGGGATTGCAGCAACTAAGTAGGAGTAGGAGCAAGGCTTTGAGAAGAAGATATAGCATGCTAAACTTAGTTAGATAAGAGCCTAAATGTTGAAATCTACATGTATTGACAATTTAAATTACTACTTGTATTAAGTGTTGAATATTGGATGGATATTTTGTTAGGTATTTTGTTAAGAGATTGACTTGTATCTGGAATCTATGAACCAAGTTAAATATCTGTTATGTTTAAAAAGAATTTTAATCAAATCTTGTAAGTAGATTTAGCAAGAACACCATGTTAAAATTGAATGATTACATTTTATAAATGTATTAGTCAATCTTGAGTCTTTGGAAAGGATTTAAGTTTTGGAAAATCTGGATAGTTGATTTTCAGAAAATTAAATGGTTTTATTTTCTACCATGGCATATGTATACAAAAGAAAATAGGTATAGGTTGAATGTTTTATATGGCTGCAAGGTTCCCATAATTAAACTTGTTTCATACAAATGTCTCATGTCCTATTTTTAAAGAAAGGATTTGTAATAAGGGAATTGTAAGCCAGACCCAAATAGTTGCAGATATATATGCACATAAACATGTTTAGTGCAAATATTACCACACCTTTTCCTTTGTATTTGTGATAAGAATCTGAATTTCACTCAGATTCTAACCAAATGCATTCTTAATTCCAGACAGATTTTGTGGGAAGAAATTCAAACCTGGATAATGATAAACACTTCTATCATTTACAAAACCCAAGCAACAGACCCTTAATTTACATCAATCATGAAGCCTTCCAGGTTGTAGGAATGGGTTTCAAAAATAATAAAGCAAGAATTATTGTTTTGTATGATAGAATATAGGCAAAAATAAAGTATATATGTGCAGATATAGGTAGATAACAGGTTCCAAACTGTACAGGAGAAAAATGAAAAAGGAAAAAAAAAGAAAAACAAAAATTGTGTTTGAACCGACCAGCATAGCACTCGAACTCGTGACCTCTTGTGTATAAGTTAGGCGCGTTTCCATTACGCCTAGATGTTGCTTGTGTTCACATAGGATCCACTTTCTTTTATACTGAATCTGTTACTAACCAGACTTTAACACAAACATCTATATTAAAAGCTTGCTTTCCACTGATTATTACTTGATCACTTCTTAGTTAGGATAAACAGACTAAAGTATATGTTTCCAGTGGATTGTTTGGTCAAAAAAAAATCAGCAATCCAATATCCTCTTGTTTTCTAGAACTCTAATTCAAACAAGAGAGGCATATACATCCTCACATGTATGTGCTTATCTTTGTGAATGTACTGATATATTTATATTGGTTGATTATTGTGATCCTGGATATATTTGGTTTATTGGAGAAAGATATTGACCCTGAGAATTATAATTGCAATGGATGATATATCTATCTATATATATATATCCTCTTTACCTTAAAAAAAAAAATCCTTATGGAATTAGAGTAAATTTAGGAGGGTCATTTCAGTTGGTATCAGAGCTATGTTATTCAACATAGTAGAAGTAAGGATCAAGTTCTTAGATAGAAATAAAATTTAAAGGAACTAAATATATATATATAACAATGTGTTCAGTGTGAAAAAAAAACCACTGAAACAACCAAATTACCAATCAAACTAACCAGCTATGTAAATTATTATTAGCAAACTATGGTTGGGAGACCACCAAATCAGGGAGCAGGATCTTCCCATGCACCACCAATGGTCAATCTGCAAGACTTGGTGAGAGCATTTAGGGATGGGGCAGGACAAAGGCAAGAAAATCCCTATGAAGAACTCTCAAAATTACTTAAGACATATACTCATTTAGGAGGCAAAAGCTTTGAAGGGACAGAGAGTATCATGGAAATTCAAACATGGTTGAGAACATTGGAAAGAATTTTCAATGACATGCAACTTGATGATCAAAGAAAGAGGCAAGTGGCTTCAAGACAGCTAAAAGGAGTAGCTTTAGGCTGGTGGGAAGTAATCATTGCAGGAAGGAATGAGAATGAAATCACTTGGAATCAATTCAAAGAGATGTTGGAAGCAAGGTTTGTACCAGCATCAGCAAAGACTACCTTGCTAGAAGAATTCATTAGACTTAGACAAGGAACCATGACTGTCACAGAATACACTCAAAAGTTTGAGGGGCTTTCCACATATGGAGCAATGCTTGTGGCAGATGAGGCATCTAAAAATGATAGGTACATAAAAGGTCTGAACCCAGGACTTAGCAGAGCCATGTTACCCTATGCAGACAAGACTTTTGACCATGTGATAGACTTAGCTTTGAGGTTGGAGCAGCATGACAAGGAAAGGGAGAAGTTTAGAAATTTTAAGAGCAATGAGGAAGCTGCTTGTGTGGGATTGGTTTCCTACACCTATCTCATGAATATTTGGATGTGTTTGGTGAGGTCAAGGGTATTCCACACCATAGACCAGTAGAATTCCAGATCAATCTAGTTCCAGGAGCAAGCCCAGTGATTAAAAAGCCAACTAGAATGGGGCCAAATGAACTAAAAGAATTAAAGAAACAGTTAGAAGAATTGGAAGAAAAGGGTTTTATAAGACCAAGTAATTCTTGCTGGGGAGCACCGGTGGTATTTGTTAAGAAGCAAGATGGCTCCTTAAGACTCTGCATAGATTATAGAGAATTAAACAAAGTAACTATTAAAAATAAATACCCATTGCCAAGAATAGATGATCTTTTTGATCAATTAGCAGGGGCAAAAGTATTTTCTAGACTAGACTTAGCATCTGGTTTTCTTCAAATGAAGGTGGAAGAATCAAGCATCAAGTACACTGCCTTTAACACTAGGTATGGGTTGTATGAATTTTTGGTTATGCCATTTGGCTTGACCAATGCACCATCTTACTTTGTAGATTTAATGAACAGAACCTTTAGAGATTGTTTAGACAAGTTTGTGCTTATTTTTATAGATGACATTTTGATTTATTCCAAGACAGTGGAAGAACATAAGCATCATTTGCACCTGGTTTTGTCTAGATTAAGGGAAAAAGACTTAAAGGCAAAATTTTCAAAATGTGTGTTTTGGAAAGAGGAAGTACATTTTCTTGGCCATGTTATATCTGCCAAAGGAATTTCTGTGAACCCCAATAAAGTAGTGGCTATTCAAGCATGGAAGAGGCCAAGCACTGTGAGTGAAGTGAGGTCATTTATGGGGATGGCAGGGTATTATAGGAGGTTTATAAAAGATTTTTCAAAAATTTCTACACCACTCACTAACCTAACCAGGAAGAACCAAGCTTTTGTTTGGTCAGAAAAATGTGAAAAGTCTTTTGAACAGTTGAAGGAGGCATTGGTGAATGCTCCAATTCTAAAGGTACCACATGGAAATGAAGAATTAGTGGTATACACTGATGCTAGTGGATTTGGCTTGGGTGCAGTGTTGATGTAACAAGGCCAAGTCATTGCATATGCATCCAGACAACTTAAACCCCATGAAGTAAGGTATGCCACACATGATCTCGAATTAGCAGCTGTGATATATGCTTTAAAACTTTGGAGACATTATTTGTTAGGCACTAAGTTTGAACTTTACACTGACCACAAGTCTCTAAAATATTTGTTTTCACAAAAAGATTTGAACATGAGGCAACATAGATGGGTGGAGTTCTTAGCTGCCTATGACTTTGACATACTTTATACACCAGGTAAAGCAAACAAAGTTGCAGATGCTCTAAGTAGACAGCATGCTAAATTGGCTATGATGATGATAGAAGAATTTAAAAACTTATCTTTGCTAACTGAGTTAGAAATTGGGGAGAATGGTTGTGTGCACATTAATGAGCAGATGCATGGTGCACAAGAAGATAAAGGGAAGTTAAGCTTAATGACACTTCAACCAGATTTAATTCTGAAGGTAGGAAAAATGCAAGAACAAGATGCTCACTTATTAGAGAAGAGAATGCTCCTCTCAAGAGGGGAGGAAGTAATGAATCACCACATTGATAAAGACGGTTATATGAGATACCAGAATAGGATGTGTGTACCAGAGGACATAGAATTGAAGAAGGAGATATTGAATGAATATCACAGAAGTAAATACTCCATACACCCAGGTAACACAAAAATGTATCAAAATTTGAAAAGAGACTTCTGGTGGAAGGGGATGAAATCTGATATAGCTAAGTACATTGCCAAATGTATGACTTGCCAACAAGTCAAGGCTGAAACTCAAAGACCATCAGGGTTGATGCAACCTCTTAGTGTACCACAGTGGAAGTGGGAAGACATATCTATGGACTTCATAGATGGACTGCCTAGATCTAAGAGAGGTAATACAAGTATATGGGTGATAGTTGATAGGCTAACCAAGGTAGCACACTTCATCCCAGTCAAGTCAGAAAGAACAGCACCAAAACTAGCTCAAATTTTTATAAAAGAAGTGGTAAAGTTACATGGCATTCCCAAAACCATTGTGAGTGATAGGGATACCATCTTCACTTCAAAATTCTGGAGAAGCTTTCAAGAAGCAATGGGAAGTGAACTATGTTTAAGTACTGCCTACCATCCTCAATCAGATGGGCAGACTGAGGTGGTAAACAAAGTTTTGGAGGACATGTTGAGGGCATGTATACTGGATTTTGGGGGCAACTGGGAAGATTATCTTCATCTAGTTGAATTTACATACAACAACAGCTATCAAAGCACCATAGGAATGGCTCCATTTGAAGCCTTATATGGTAAACCCTGTTTGTCACCTGTTTGCTGGGTAGAAGCAGGAGAAAGGTCTATTTTAGGACCTGAGTACATACAAGAAACCAAGGAGAAAATTGAGTTGGTAAGAAGAAGAATGACAGCAGCTCAAGATAGGCAAAAGAAATTTGCAGACATGAGAAGGAGGCAGGTAGAATATGAGGTGGGAAATTTTGTTTTCATCAAAATCTCACCCATGAAAAATGTGCTGAGGTTTGGAAAACAAGGCAAATTAACCCCAAGATATATTGGACCATACAAAATTCTGGAAAGAATTGGTCCCTTGGCATATAAGTTGGAATTACCAGAAAACATGCAAGGTATACATGATGTCTTTCATGTATCACAATTGAGAAGATGGGTCCATGACAAGGCAGAAATTCTTGAAACCCCAACCCAAGTGCAGATAAATCCTAATTTGATTTATGAAAAGGATCCAGTGGGAATTTTGGCAAAAGATGTGAAGAAGTTGAGGAATAAATCTCTGAAGCTTGTGAAGGTACTGTGGAGTCTTGATCCTAGTGATTGCACATGGGAATTAGAAGACAAAGTTAGGATGAATTATCCTAAGCTATTTTCAGATTAAGGTAATTCTGATTTTTGATTGTTTTCTTTATTTTGGATGAATATATTTTTAGTTAGTATAGAACTAAGAATCTATTTGGTAGAGAACATACTTGTTCTCTGAATTAAGTTTAAAATTTATTTTAAGCTTAGGAAAATTGTGGGACACAATTTCTAAAAGGAGGGGTGTATGTAATGACCCAAGATTTTAGGAATTTATTCTGGAAAATATAAATAAATTTAAAATAATTTTTAAATAAATTTTGAAGGAGGAATTGATATAGCTTGATAGTGTATCAGTGTGTGTACATGTGTGCACAGGAAATGCACATGAATATAAGCTAAAACCCTGAACTCCAAGAATACATACATATTGATATGTATGGAAATATATATATATATATATATATATGTAGATTAAATTCTTAAAAGTAGTATGCATGAGTAAATGTATATATATATGAATGCTACTGAATATTTTTGAGTGTACATATGCATATGTGTGTGTCAGCACAGAATGATGTATGAATATATAGGAGGGTGTACTAATTATCTCAGTAAGACCTATATAAATATATATGTGTTAATAAAATACTAGAGTTTAAACTAGTGAAATAAAATATACAGACATATTTTAATATAAGCAGAAATAAAAAGAGTGAAGATATAAAAAGGAATAATCCTCTTATAAATAAATGAAGGAAGTACATACCATTTGCATGAAAGCTAAAAATAGAAAAAAATAAGATAAAACAGGGAAGTGCTTGGTATAGGCAGAATTAGAAAAGAGTATTTAATAAATAACAAAATCAAGTCACATTTTTAGCATGATTGTAGACAAGGGGAAAAGTATTTTCTGAAAAGCAAATTTCTGAAAAAAATGTGTAACCACTTTTCTCTTCACCCAAATTAAGCCGGGAAGGGTAAAACTTTGGGTTTAAAAAATGCAGATAACATGATTTTTCTGGTGGGCAAAAATGGCCTTAGCCAATACCCAAAACCCTAAGAGAGACCCTGTATATATATACATGTATATGCAGCAGCCTCCTCTCCTCCTCAGAAAAGAATTTTGGAAAAAAAAAACAACACCATAGAAATCATAAGACAAGGGAAGGAAGAGAGCTTGAGGCTAAGGGCAGAAGCTCATCAATTAATTAAGGAAACAAAGAAGAGAGCTAGGTGAGAAAACTCACTCAAAAACCTAAGGCAATAAGTCCTAATGTAGGCAGCCAGTTATAAGTATTTTTCTTAAAAGAGTATTTTCATATATGAATGCTTATCTGTGAATTTAAATCTGAAAATGCTTTGATTCTCTTTGGTTGATCACTTGTTTTATTATAACAAAGTTTTATGTGTTGTTAGTATACATATCTGTTTTATACACTCAGATCTCTGATATGTTAATGTTTAGGGATATAAACAAATACCCAGAAAATAAAATGTTGAGAATAGGCAAGTAGTATTGGTTTTGGCTCAACCCAGAAAGATGTAAATAATGTTGAGCTGCAATATACTCATGTATAAGTGCTGAGGCTTGAAATAGAAAAGAATTAGGGGTGCAATAGGGTTGCCTATGTGCTGATGCTCTTGATTCAATAAAATGCATAGCAAACAAAATTTTGTGATTCAGTGAAACCAGGTCATCCTGAGTTTAACTCAAGCACAAATGTTTGCAAAAGAAAAACTCTCCCAGAAACCATAAGCCAATGTTAGTTGCCTAAACTCCTTTTAAATACCAGGATGAATATACATATATACAGAACCTTATTTTGTAATCACCAATGGTTGTTTGCTTGTTTGCCTCTGTATGGTCATGAATAATATGAGATGCCATGTTATGGATGTTTTTAGCTAATGAAATGAATCACTGAATGGTTTTGTCATGAAAAATCAAAAGAGTTATTATTAACTTAAACCTGATTAGGAAATTGGGGTCAAGAACACTGCAGGAATGACTTGTGTGCTTGAGTAACACAAGTTGACACATGGCTTGTTTAAGTCCTGAGATCTTTGTGTAATGGAGTGAATTAGTTCATTACAGTGTGTCCATTGATTCATAAATATTGCAGATGAGACCAAGGATAGATAAATATACCAAGGGAATAATACTTGAGCTGATGAGAAAACTAGAGTTTTTCCCAGATTTGAAATATGAGAATTGAATAAATGATTTAACTCATATTGGTTATTTTCCTGTTTGGTATGAATGATTGTTTGTCTATGATTGAATTGTATGCTTGAATGTATGTGCCATATTTATATATGTAGTCTCTGGAAAGAAAATTAAAGTGTGCACATGCACAAAGACACAGAGCATGCACACAAGTATTTGCCTGATTCCAAAGGGCCGAACTTTTTGTATATGTACTTAACTTGACTTTATCCTAATTAACTAATTATTTTTGTGAGCTTTCTCATACCAGACATGTGTCTGACCCTAGTGTGCTAATGGCATCTGGGGTGTCTCATTTAAAATGAGGCAGTTTCAAATGCTTTTTCAGGGATTGCAGCAACTAAGTAGGAGTAGGAGCAAGGCTTTGAGAAGAAGATATAGCATGCTAAACTTAGTTAGATAAGAGCCTAAATGTTGAAATCTGCATGTATTGACAATTTAAATTACTACTTGTATTAAGTGTTGAATATTGGATGGATATTTTGTTAGGTATTTTGTTAAGAGATTGACTTGTATCTGGAATCTATGAACCAAGTTAAATATCTGTTATGTTTAAAAAGAATTTTAATCAAATCTTGTAAGTAGATTTAGCAAGAACACCATGTTAAAATTGAATGATTACATTTTATAAATGTATTAGTCAATCTTGAGTCTTTGGAAAGGATTTAAGTTTTGGAAAATCTGGATAGTTGATTTTCAGAAAATTAAATGGTTTTATTTTCTACCATGGCATATGTATACAAAAGAAAATAGGTATAGGTTGAATGTTTTATATGGCTGCAAGGTTCCCATAATTAAACTTGTTTCATACAAATGTCTCATGTCCTATTTTTAAAGAAAGGATTTGTAATAAGGGAATTGTAAGCCAGACCCAAATAGTTGCAGATATATATGCACATAAACATGTTTAGTGCAAATATTACCACACCTTTTCCTTTGTATTTGTGATAAGAATCTGAATTTCACTCAGATTCTAACCAAATGCATTCTTAATTCCAGACAGATTTTGTGGGAAGAAATTCAAACCTGGATAATGATAAACACTTCTATCATTTACAAAACCCAAGCAACAGACCCTTAATTTACATCAATCATGAAGCCTTCCAGGTTGTAGGAATGGGTTTCAAAAATAATAAAGCAAGAATTATTGTTTTGTATGATAGAATATAGGCAAAAATAAAGTATATATGTGCAGATATAGGTAGATAACAGGTTCCAAACTGTACAGGAGAAAAATGAAAAAGGAAAAAAAAAGAAAAACAAAAATTGTGTTTGAACCGACCAGCATAGCACTCGAACTCGTGACCTCTTGTGTATAAGTTAGGCGCGTTTCCATTACGCCTAGATGTTGCTTGTGTTCACATAGGATCCACTTTCTTTTATACTGAATCTGTTACTAACCAGACTTTAACACAAACATCTATATTAAAAGCTTGCTTTCCACTGATTATTACTTGATCACTTCTTAGTTAGGATAAACAGACTAAAGTATATGTTTCCAGTGGATTGTTTGGTCAAAAAAAAATCAGCAATCCAATATCCTCTTGTTTTCTAGAACTCTGATTCAAACAAGAGAGGCATATACATCCTCACATGTATGTGCTTATCTTTGTGAATGTACTGATATATTTATATTGGTTGATTATTGTGATCCTGGATATATTTGGTTTATTGGAGAAAGATATTGACCCTGAGAATTATAATTGCAATGGATGATATATTTATCTATATATATATATCCTCTTTACCTTAAAAAAAAAATCCTTATGGAATTAGAGTAAATTTAGGAGGGTCATTTCAGATATTGTGAATTATCTATCTGTGTGTATATAGATAATGAAATGAATTGTTTTAACTTTAAAACAACTTGGCCTTAAAAGATACGGTTTGGATTTTGATGAGACCGGGATCGGGTTTCCAGATTTGGACATTCCGAAAACCAGATCGATCCAAATTAACGATAGGTCGTGAATCTCAAGTGAAGACGAAGATTCAGAGTGCAAGGGTTATTGTCGTTAACTCTGAGGGTGATTCCAAAATGAGTGTAACGAGATAATGCCTTCAGTTTCGTTCGAACCCGGAACGAACTTGTATGGATTGAATGCTTTCAGCACATCGTCAGGTGGACGATGAGCATTCTAAGTGATGAGTTCTGTTAAGGTAATCGTGACCTCAAGCCTCATCAACCGGGAATGGCTAAAACAGGGGAGGTGCAGCAAGGCTTCGTGGGTAGCACCCACTTAAGAGCGAGATATACCCTTGTCTAGATGTCCCTTTTTATTTTCGGCTGCATGGGTAGTTTTGAGCTCCAACTGCCGGGGTTGTCTTGTTTGGGACTGTCCAGTAAGGGATGGTTCCGGCCTTGTGTTGCAGGGGACTTAGGGTGGGTCCTCGGTACGCTGATCTAAGCCAGGTACTGTGACGGGTGGTACCCCAGTAGCCCTGCCATTGTATGGAATCCAAAATCCAATAAGTGCCATCGGATTTGATTCTAAACCTAGTATGCTGGAATTTAATGAATGTAACAATTTCGGCTATTTTCTATTTACTTGAAAACCCTAGACACTATTATAATATCACTGAATTTCCTATCAAAGTTTTGGTTAGCGTAAGGTAAAAACTTTTTCGTGTTTATTTGTGGGAAGTCTTACGTGATACCTTTTGTGTTTCAAATGATTTTCAAAGTTAAGCAACTTTAACCTGTTGCTCATACCAGACCCATGTCTGACCCGGAGTTTATTTCTGTTTTCCTAAACTCTCGGGTACCCAAATTTTTACGGGTAGCCAAGGGATTCAAGTTAGCTTTGACGAATTGTGGAGGAGCAATGGAGCAGGAGGCTTCAGCGTTATAGATATGTATAGTGTTCCGCTGTGTTGGTATCTCTGTGTTGTATTTGAGTTGTATCGAGTTGTATTAACTAGACAGGTGTTTATAACTGTCTAGTATGTGATGTATTATCTGTGTAACTCTGATTGATGTTGTATATTATGTAATATCTATGTGATATATTATATTTCATTCGTTCCGCTGTTGAGATTCTGATGTTGTTTCTTCTTTCTTCTTTATCTTTTCTATTTCTCACCCCTTTCTTTCTTTAAAATGATGCAACTTTCTGGTAGTAGAAAGTTGGGTCGTTTCAGACCATATAGACCCAAGACCAAATGAAAATTCAACCCTTACCAGTACATTTCAGACCTGTAACTAAAATATAGGAAGTTGAAAGCAAGTGCAATGATTTTGGACTTGTTTTATACAATCGTTTCTAGCTTTGTTTATTGAATTTTGGTTGAAATCATATGTATATATGTATTGTTTTATGTAAATGAATTCAAGGGGTATAGCTTTGGCTCTTCCAATCTCAAATCATTATCGTGCTTTCGTGCCTCTGGAAATCTTTGTTGTGTGGTTGTGGTCGTCAACTCCAGCTTGAACAAGTGAGTAATTCTCACCAGACGATGTGTACTTATATAACTAGTAAACTGACACCATTTGAATCTGTAAAATTATACCATCATGTTATAACTGTTATATTATGATTATATGATGTTCATCCCTGTTTGTACACATGTTATATCATTTGTTACTGTTATATATTGTATACTGTTTATTTATATCAGTTTATCACACTGCAAGTTCCCTGTAGATTAGAATCACTATGGGTTGAAATGATACAACCCGAACGGACTTTAGAATAAGGAAAAATCGTTATGGGCTGAAATGATAGACCTGAACGGTTTTTATTTATTTATTATATTATTTGGGATTGCGGTTTTGAAATGATAAAACCCGGTTTTCTTTGTAAACTGCGGATTGAAATGATACATATCTGTATCACTTGACCTAGGCTAGAAAATTATATACAGACCCGTGGTTTATATATTTTCTAAAAATTTGAAAATATTTTAAATGTAAATATTTTGATATTTTGATTTAAACTTTATTAAAATGATTTCTATATAATATTTGTGATTTTCTACAAATTAAATAAGTGAATTAAGTAAATGGTGAAGTAGAATTTGAAATATAAGTTAATTTTGGAATTTATGATTTTGTTTATAAATGAAATTTATGTGAAGTAAGAATATATGACAAATTTGATTTAAAAATGAATTTAATGATTTTATAAAGTGTTAATGATTTTGTATAACTTAAAATATGAAATAAATGAATATTTAAGCTGAATTTGGAAATATAACTTAAATTGAATTTTTGTGAAATTTGTTTAAAAGTGAAATTTTAATTTAGTAAAATAAATGGAAATAAGTTATATTTAGAAAATTTAAACTTAGTTGTTAAGTTAAGAATTTAATTAAAGAAATGGAAATTTAATTATTATTTAATTTGATTTTTGTATGGAAATTTGACTTTATAAAATCATAGAAATAAAGGTATTTAAATGATTGTTTTTAAATGTGAAAATATATGATTTTATAAGTTAAAATGATTTATATTAAAAGTTAATTATGTGTGAAATTGTAAATAAAACTCTGAATTTGATTTGACAGCATTTTTGAAATGTAATGTAAAGATATTACAGCATTGGAAAATGCTGTAGTTGTTTTAAATGAACCAAATAGCAAATTTGAACTAAGGGTTATTATAGCACTTTATTAGTGTTATAGGTGTTAAATTTAACTAATTTTTTTATTGAAACTAAATTAAGATATTATAGCATTTTAAATACCGTCTTTTGTTAATGAACTGTTTTTAAACATAACTTTCGTAGCATTTTCTAAGTGCTGCGAAAGTTGAATTTTCTTTGTTTAATAAATTCAAATGAATAAATGATCTTTGAAAAAGATTAAATTTTGGAAATTAAATATTTAATTATTAAATATAATGAATTGACTTTAAATGATTTAAATGGAATAGTTGATTTGGGAAATACAACTATTTTGAAATATGATTAAATGGTATTTAAATTTAAATTTAATAAATGATGTTTTGAAATGATATTTTGATAATTTGAATGAATTTGAAATGATATTAAATCTTGGAATAAATAATTGAAGTTTATATTAGTCTAAAAAATATTTGGTTTACTTGTAATTTGAATCCATTTAAAAGATATTAGACTTATGAAATATAGGATAATAAAGCTTTGGAATTTATTTTATAATTTGAATAGTTATTTTGTGGATTAAATCTATATTTGAAATTTATAAGATGTGAAATGGTCTATGGAAATTTAATTGAAACAAATGATTGAATTGAATTGAAACTTTGGAAATTTTAATACTTGATTTGAAAGTACAATAATTTCACTTTTAAATGATTTAAATGAATTATTTTGATTGAAATATAAACTATTTAAAAGGTGACTTGAAATGATAATAAATGAATGAGATCTTTAAATTTAAAAAGTATTTAAAGTTGAATATTTAGATTTGAACTCAAATGATATTTTGGTATATAAAAATGATTTGAAATGAAGTTTTGGAAAGATTTGATATTTTGATATATTAAAATGATTTGAAATGGAGTTTGAAAGGATATGATATTTTGATATATAAAAATGATTTGAAATGAAGTTTTGGAAAGATATGATATTTTGATATATTAAAATGATTTGAAATGAAGTTTTGGAAAGATATGATATTTTGATATATTGAAATGATTTGAAATGAAGTTTTGAAATGATATGATATTTTAAATATATTGAAATGGTTTGGAATTGATTTAATCTTTATTTTGATAAAGATTTGGATTTGAAATGATATTCTATTTTGAAGTATAAACTGTTTTTAAATTATAACCACGGGTTATAATAACGATTGGTTGTTAAAGAGACCGGGATCGGATATGGACATACTCTCTGTCGATACCGAAAACCACTTTGACAACTGTGTACGCGGTGGAGTTTCCAGAATGAAGTAGGATGGTGACGACGATCCTAAGGTATATATACGTGGACCCAACTCCCGTGAGTTGGCATAAGGTGGCTAAAACAGGAGCGATTGACGGACCAAGGAGGTAGCACCTTTGATTGGACACACTTCTTCGATACCATTCTATTACTTGTGATTGATTTGGTGCGCACCCTTGATTTGGGAGTGTTGTTCGAGGTGGGAGGTAGTGGCTGCTATGCGTCACCACCAGTCCGGATGCGTAATTGGTATATCTACCCTGGCATTTTCTTGTGTGCCGTGTCACCTACCATATCGAGCCCACTACGATTTTGGTTTAAAGATCCGACCGCGTTAAGGTTCACCATCCCCTTAACGCTATTTTCTATATGATTATACTTTACTAATTAAACACTACCGTATATAGCGTATATTACTACATAGTAAATAGTTTAACGGATTCTTAAAGAATGGGCGATCCCAAGCATTCTTTAAGTTACTTGTACCTTTATTACAGTTCACTTGAGTTGGTTTACATTATATAAGTATATATTGTCCTGACTCGAGTGTTTTGTGTTTTGCTTTACGCTCGGGTCAGCCTGAGTTATTCACAGATTTGGATTTCCACTCTCTTGGAGATTTGAATCACTGAAGATTATCTGCTCGTCTTGTCCTATCTATTTCAGTTCTGTTGTTCTACTCAGCTTGTACTTGGTTATTTTATTGAGACTTTTGTTGTACTCTATTTCTTCTGTTATATCTTATGTAACTCTGACATATTTATATAGTAGCTTCATGAACTACTATTTCTTTTACTTCCGTTGCATTATTTTACTCTGTGTCTGTGATCTGTGATTATATTTATTTACTGTATATTCTGAGATTTGCCAAATAAAAATTAACAATTCGGTATTTTGAGCAATTCAAGTCCGACATGTGCGGATGCGAATGGTTGAAAATATCGGGTCGTTGCAGTTGGTATCAGAGCTTTGGCTTTGAGGCAAAACTCAGCATACGGAGTAGATTTATTTACAGAATCACTTTCGTATGAGTTTGAATCTTTTCCTCTTGATTCGAATTTCCTTTGAATTTTTGGAACGTTCCTACGGTTCCAAAATTCATTCTTGTCCCTCACTATTCATCTTCTTTTGATTTTGGAGTACCACATATCTCCACTTCGAATGATCTTCATAGTGAATTGGCGGTCTCGCCAATATTCTAATTTTCTTGTAAAGGGGTGAAACTCCTTTACAATTAGCATCGATTCACCAGAGATTTATATTTATCCTTGGTTTAGATGCTAATATCTTTTGTTATTCCAAACTCTATCTCTTGAGATCGGATGTAGATTTACCCCAGAAAATCCACATTTGATCTTATTCATTAAGTCACGGTTGACCCGGTTAAGGTTGCCCACGATTTATCTAAGCTTATCCATCTTCATATTTTGTTAATTAATCATCTTGTTTTGTTTCCAAAATATCTCCAAACATTTTGAATTATACTTGCAAATCTATGTTTTGTTTTATATATTGTGTTGTTTGAGTTGTTGATGTTGATT
This sequence comes from Allium fistulosum, assembly GCA_030737815.1. Taxonomy (NCBI): domain Eukaryota; kingdom Viridiplantae; phylum Streptophyta; class Magnoliopsida; order Asparagales; family Amaryllidaceae; genus Allium; species Allium fistulosum. The sequence goes on from CM060908.1 coordinate 206,448,279, forward strand.
TGGGCTTCTGATTGATTCGTCTGATCAACGCTATCGATAGGATTTCTAAAACACTTTGACAGAACAAACTGACACAATATTATTTTAAAATTTGGTTAATGAAATAAATTTTGATATAAGTAAATATTATGGAACTTAATAAATTGATTTAAATTGATTATTTGAAATGATAATACTTGATTTATCATTCTATAAATGAATTTATAAATAGTTGTTTATAAATTTGATTTGGGAACTGAAATGAATTTAAATCAAGAATTTGAGAATTTAATTTCTGATGGTTTCAAACCTTGTGTTTAAAGTTTTAAAAGGACATATTATTTAAAGTATTTTGAACAGAAATTTGTTTCTAAAGAATTTTAAAGTTTTAAAATTTTAGTGCTCTTCTCTTTGTCGCTGGAAAATAATTTCGGTGATGACCGCGGCATCATCGACGTTCATTTTCGAGTTTCGAAGTGAAGAAACCATTCTGTAGTTTTGCTACAGCCTTGTTTTGGGAAATTTAATTGATTTGAATTTCTAAAATATGATTTGATTTATAATATATATAGATATATGGTTTAAATTTGATTTGACAAATTATGTACATACATTTATTTATCTCTAAATGGTTTGAAAGAAATCGGAAATTTTATTCTTAAATTCTATCTTAAATAATAACTTCAAGTATAAAAAGTAAATCAAAATTTTGAATAAATATTCAAGCTTTAAATGATTGAATTAGAATATTTATACTGTATATTAATTTTAGAAAGTTTTATTTGTATAATTCTCAATTGCATTCTATTATAACTTACCTTAATTTTTAGAAGTTAACAATGTAATTGGATAATATACAATATAAAAGGTTTTATAAATAAAATTTGAGTGGTTATAATAAATGTTATACACTTAAATTTTGGTTATAAAAAAAGATTTACAAAGGTAAATAGAATAAAAGGTTAATTGATTAATCTACAATATAAATGATGTTAAAGGAACTAAAAATAAATTAAAATAGTTATAATAAGTGTAAGTATATTTAACATAGATGATAAAAAATATTGAGAGGAATAAATTTAATTTTAATTAGGAATAAAGAATAATTAAATTTATTGAATGTTATACACTTAATTTTAATCAAATCCATGATTTTTGAAATTGTTAGTTTAAGAAAATTTGATGATAAGATAATGAAATTAGAGATAGTAAGATTTATTTAACTTGTGTAAAATTAATTATCTATTTAAGTTGAAATTTCCATGGTTTCAAACTTATTATCTTATTTTGTTTTCAAACGGTCTGTTAGTTGTCCTTATTTTTCCTTCCTATAATCTTTCTGTTTAGAAATCTTTCTATAATCTTTAATAATCTTCGCTACTCATCTTGAATCTGAGCACATCTTTCATCCACGGACCGTCGGTCAAGCGGAAAAAGTGAATCAGATTTTAGAGGATCTTTTCGTGCTTGTGTTCCTGATTCTGGAGAACCTTGGAAAGATCACCACCACCTTGTTAAACTTACCTATAACAACAGTTATCAGGTATAATTCTAATCTTCTTGTCATCTTGTCTTAATCTTATTTCACTCTATCTTTTTCTTTTGCTTTCCCGTACCTCATTCCTTTTCGGGGACGAAAAGTTTTGAGTAGGGGAGAGTGTAACAGCCCTAGATTTTTGCATATATTTGTAAATTTTATTTTATTTTTTTTGAAATTATTTTTAAGCTTGTTTCATTTCAAACATTTCATTTTTAAATATAAATGTTAATTATTATGTGAACTATAATTTCAAACTAGTATAAATTGGTTATTTTACTGAAAAGTGAATTTCTATTCAAACTGGTCAAACTTTGACTTTTGAACTTTAAATTTAAATATTCAAATTCTTAAATTTTATCTTTTATTATGAAATTATATTTAATAACTTGAATACAGCTTTTCGTTTCGTTGGAAACGGAGTTAAATTGTGAAAGTTATGTATATTTCAATATTGTGTGTAAACTGATGTATTTAGCAATATTGTCTATTTTAAATTTTATTTTATTTGTCATATTTGTTCTAATATGTGTTGATATTTTATTTTATGTATAATTTTGTCTTTTAAATAATTTAAAGTGATTATATAATTTTTCCAAAGCGTATTGAATTTATTTTCTATTTTTAAAGGCTAGTTTCTATTTTTCTGCTATTTTCTTCAATTAAATTATATTTAATTAAAATTTATTTATTCATTTTGTGAATGCATTTTTATTTTATGTTATTATCTTTGTTTATAAATGTTTTACAAGTCCATATGAATTTTCCAAAATTTATTCTGTTTATTTTCAAATTTTCTAGACTAGTTTTCATTTTTGTGCTAATTTCTTATTTTATCATATATTATTACTATTTATTTATTTATATTTTATATTTATGTTACATTTTCGAATTGAAACTGAATTTTTAATTATTTTCAGTTATTTAAACTTATTAAAAAGAAATAAAAGTGATTTGAAAGGTTTGTGGCTTTTTATTTCCCAGGGGCTTTTGAATTCCCACCTTTTCACATTTCAACATTACTTTTCATTCAATTAGCCTTAACTCCTCATTCTTTCAGTTGCATATCTCATTTTTCATTCACGTAAACTTTTCTCATCTCATTTCTGAAAGAAAAAAATACAGCTATCATCTTTCTCCTTTGATCAAAGTTTGGTAAATGTTTTCTTCTTTAGCTTGTTTTACATTGTTTTTCTATTGATTTTTGCCATTGCTTTCAACTAGATGTGACCAGCCCCACCTCCTCCAGCAGCTAGGCCGACCCCCACCACCACCACAACCATCCACCACCAACTCCAGATCACCATCCCATCAGGCCGACCATCCCTAGGCAAGAGATCCACCCTCTACTTTCACAAACCATCACTATATGTTCAAGCCTAGCCTTCCCTTCCTCTATCACCACTTCCACCTCCTTTGCCGCCACTTCCACCAACACCCCTTGCTCTGACCTGACCACCACTCACTGCCACACCACCCACCACCACCTGAGCACCAGGCCGAACTTATAAGACCCCTTGGCCGAACCCATATTGTGACTTGAATTGATACTAGTGCCTTGTAGTTGTAGATCCACGCACCCACTTTTACACCACCTATTAAACTATGTTAGGCCGACCATGTGACATCCCGGAATTTCTAGCAATATCAATTTAATAATCTTTATTGAATATTAAATTGATTTGATAATATTTGTTAATAAAATATAAATTGATTTAATAATCTCCTTTTAAATAAATATTTAATTGATAATTTATCTTTTAAAAGCTAATAAATTGTTTTCTATTTATAATATATATATTTGTATATATATTACAGATAGAAATCTTTGGGTTGAATTTAATAAATAAATAAAGCTTGTTTTCTAATTCTAATATATTTTTTGGTAATTTGGAAATTAGGATTTAATATAGAATATATAGTTTTAAAATAGTTAAGGTAAATGTTTAATTGATTTAAATATATATCTTAGCTTAAGTTCAAGAATTAAATAAAAAGGTTTGTTTTAAAATATTGTTTAATAAATATGATATATTAATTCATAATAATAGGAATTTATAATTTCTTTTATAAATTATTTAAATTTGACAAATTGTTATTTTCAAATAACATTATTAATGTATTGTTTTATATATATAAATATAGATAGATTTTTAAATAGAAGTATTATTTTCAAAGCAAATATGTTGTTATATGTATATATATATATGACTTGATTTAAAATTAGATTTTAGAATTTATTTTGAATTTAAAAGTCTTAAAATTTAAAAGAGTAAATATTTAAAATGCTTGGATTTTAAAGATATTGTATAAGCTTTTATTTGTATATATATATACATAGCTTTAATTTATTTTCTCCAAAAAGTAATTCTTAAGAACAAAGTTTTAATTTAAAATATAAAATATGAATATAAAGTAAATGTTGACACTTAAGTTTTAAAAAGAAATATAAATTAGTAGTTAGTAGTAGAAATAGATATATATATATATATATATAGAGTAAAATACATTGGTTAAATTCTTTCATCTTGTCAAGTATAGAAACTTATTTATATTACAATACAAAGCATAAGTCAATTGATAGTTCTAGAAACATATGTTCTTGTTTGCTCAGGAAAATAACTATGTACACATAAGAAGAAAAAAATGAATGCTAGGGAAGTTCTGGAAAACAAATGTAGATGCAAGGCTGTAAGTAATTTGTAGGCAAGAATAAAATATCTTTGTATACAAAATGGTTAAGGGAAACATAAGTACGTAGCATTTAATGCTAGCATTAACAAAGGACAACTCGAATTGTTAAAAATAGATTTCAGCCAACAAAATCTCTGAGAAGAAAAAAGAAGAAGCGTACCAGCATAAACATATACCAAGATATCACCTTTCCATGCAATCTTTTCTTTTATATATATTTGTATCCTCCAGTTCATTTTCGTTCACCAAAAATATAAGCAAGCATTATCATTTTACAAACTGGAAACATTATACTACTTCCTCAAATAAAAACAAGAATATTTAAAGAAGAGCCAATATGCATATTTTCTAACAAAAGCATTAGCAACTCAAGTATTTAAACCCAGGGCAGGCAACTCAAAGTTTTGAAGTTTTAAAGCAAAGCAATTTCAAGTTTTAAAGTGTTCAAAATATCAAAAGCTTTTCAAGTTTGCAAATCCTGTCTTCATTCATGTTTGGTGAGTAACTTTTTAATTTAAAAGTTAAATAGTTAAATAAAGGTTGCTTATGAAATCTCTTTGATAATGATGCCTGCATGAGTATAAATAAGTGTAGAATTCTGTTTATATGATTGTATTCATGTATACGTGCCTGTTATATTCATGTTTTTCTCTGTTTCATATTGTAGAGTTTAAAATTTTATTCAAATTCTACTTTCTTCTCCTCTGATCTGTGATAGGCCTTAGTTTTTAAAACAAATTTAGTTTGTTTAAACTTGAACTTGGATTTAAAAATAGTTTAAACGTGTTTATATATATAGTGTCTAGAAATCAAGCTTTAAAGTAAAATAAGAAATTAAATTACAAACATGTCAAAAACTAATGGTTGAAATTCTCTAATTCAAGTATATAACTTGAATTGGCCTGGGAAAATATGATTTTTAAGATCAAAATCAAAATTTTAAGCGAAGTTATGAATGTGAAATTTGGGGTTGTCGTGAACTTGGTTTTTGGGTGGTTTCTGTTGGCCGCAAGGTCTGGGACGGTCGGAATCTTGACTGGAGATAGGTGAGGGTACGGGGAGTACAGTAAAAATAGGAGGGAGGTGGATAATCCACTGTGGCGTTGATGGTTGTCGAATCAAGTTTTAACCCTAGTTTTAACTAGGCTAAGAAATTCGATCATCTCGGCTGCTTTAGTCTATCGAGTGTAATGGGATTTTGTGTGATGGAAGTTGGAGTGTTGACGAAGGTGTGGCCGGAGGGGCTGACACTCGGGTGGTCAGAGATGCGAGGACGAGACATATTCCAGGTTGAGGTGTGTTCCAGGTTCTTGTTTCAGGTTGGTTCGAACTCTCGATTTTGAATTCGAGACGATGTTGGAGTTGTGGCGATCGGAAATTGATGCGTGGAGCATCGTCGACTTACTCGACGATGGGGTGTCGCCTGAAGGTGACCAACGCCATTGTGCATATGCACGGTGCACTTCTGTGCTTCTGATAGTTTGGTTTGAGCAGGAGATGGTACCCGAAGATTTACTCGGGTTAATTCATGTTTTGCTCGAAGTTTCTTGGGTTGTGACTCGAAGCAAAGTGGGAGGCTCGAGTAGATGCTTAGTTACAGGTTTCAAAACCTATTCTGTTTTCTGAAGCATAAATTTAAATTATAAAACAAAGTTAAACTAAGATTTAATCAAAAGTACAAATATAAATTCAAGTTTAAATCTGAAACTTAGTTTGGAATAAATAAAGTTTTGAAATTCAAATTGTTTAACTAACTTAAGAGTGTTTAAGTATGTAAGTGTATTTAAAAAGAATTTGAATTTAAAATGTATTTTGAATTGTGAAGGAAGGATGTAATCAAGTAATCAAATTTGAAACCTGGACTTAGATTTAAATTTGAATTCCAGAATTTTTGAAATAAAATAAAGTTTGATTAATTTAAATGTTTAGAAGGGTTTTAATGTTGAGGTATACTTTAAATATGTGAATTTAAAGAAAATTTGATTTTAACTCTTTAAAATTTCCTTTGTAATAAAAATATCATTTAGCATGTGAAATTTAAAGGTTTTAGAAATTTGTTTTAAACTTTATTAAAGATAAATAGGAGTTCATTTTAAATCTTGAAATAAAAATGAATTTAAAGGGTAAAATTGAAAATAAATGTTTTCAAACATATTTGTGAGTGATAATTAAATCATTAATAAGAAATGAATTTCACTTTAAAGTTAAATGAAGATTTAATGATTTGTAATTCATTAATTATTAAGTAAACTAGAATGGATAATAAATGATTTGGATTAATTTAATTAGTAACTCCAAGTTTAAATTAATTAATTAAGGTTTAAGATTAATTAATTTAAGGAATAATTAATTTGTAATTAAGGATTTTTAATTAGAGATTAATTAAATAAGTAGAGATTAATTAATTGATAATTGAAGATTAATCAATTTGAAATTACATAATGGAGGTAATTAAGAAATTAATCACTTAATGTAATTAATTGAATTTAATTTGATTAGTTTGAGTTAATTAATTAAGTTAAATTAATTTAAATTAATCATTGAATGATTTAATAAGTAATTACTTAAATGTAATTAATGAAGTGAAATTATTTAATGAAATAATTAATGGTAATTACTTTATGTAATTAATTAAAGATGATTTAATATGGAAGTAATTTTGATTAAATTACTTTATGTAATAAATCAAGGGATTAAATAGGATAATTAATTGAGAAGTAATTAATTTATTTAATGAAGTAATTAAGGGGAGTTAATTACTGGTTTGTTATTAACCAAGAGTGATTAATAAATGTGTTTTAATTTAAGATTAATTACTTAATATAATTAATTTATAATGAAGTAAATTAGTTTAAATAAAAATTTGAGATCATTAATTTATATAATTAATGATGTAATTAAGGATTGATTAATTGAGATTAATTAATCAAAAATAAATGATTTTGGACTTGTTTTACACAATCGTTTCTAGCTTTGTTTATTGAATTTTGGTTGAAATCTTATGTATATATGTATTGTTTTATGTAAATGAATTCAAGGGGTATAACTTTGGCTCTTCCAATCTCAAATAATTGTCGTGCTTTCGTGCCTCTGGAAATCTTTGGTGTGTGGTTGTGGTCGTCATCTCCAGCTTGAACAAGTGAGTAATTCTCACCAGACGATGTGTACTCATATAACTAGTAAACTGACACCATTTGAATCTGTAAAATTATATCATCATGTTATAACTGTTATATTATGATTATATGATGTTCATCCCTGTTTATACACATGTTATATCATCTGTTACTGTTATATATTGTATACTGTTTATTTATATCAGTTTATTACACTACAAGTTCCCTGTAGATTAGAATCACTATGGGTTGAAATGGTACATACCCGAACGGACTTTAGAATAAGGAAAAATCGTTATGGGCTGAAATGATAGGCCTGAACGGTTTTTATTTATTTATTATATTATTTGGGATTGCAGGTTTGAAATGATAAAACCCGGTTTTCTTTGTAAACTGCGGATTGAAATGATACATATCCGTATCACTTGACCTAGGCTAGAAAATTATATACAGACCCGTGGTTTATATATTTTTCTAAAATTTTTAAAATATTTTAAATGTAAATATTATGATATTTTGATTTAAACTTTATTAAAATGATTTCTATATAATATTTGTGATTTTCTACAAATTAAATAAGTGAATTAAGTAAATGGTGAAGTAGAATTTGAAATATAAGTTAATTTTGGAATTTATGATTTTGTTTATAAATGAAATTTACGTGAAGTAAGAATATATGACAAATTTGATTTAAAAATGAATTTAATGATTTTATAAAGTGTTAATGATTTTGTATAACTTAAAATATGAAATAAATGAATATTTAAGCTGAATTTGGAAATATAATTTAAATTGAATTTTTGTGAAATTTGTTTAAAAGTGAAATTTTAATTTAGTAAAATAAATGGAAATAATTTATATTTTGAAAATTTAAACTTAGTTGTTAAGTTAAGAATTTAATTAAAGAAATGGAAATTTAATTGTTATTTAATTTGATTTTTGTATGGAAATTTGACTTTATAAAATCATAGAAATAAAGGTATTTAAATGATTGTTTTTAAATGTGAAAATATATGATTTTATAAGTTAAAATGATTTATATTAAAAGTTAATTATGTGTGAAATTGTAAATAAAACTCTGAATTTGATTTGACAGCATTTTTGAAATGTAATGTTAAGATATTTCAGCATTGGAAAATGCTGTAGTTGTTTTAAATGAACCAAATAGCAAATTTGAACTAAGGGTTATTATAGCACTTTGTTAGTGCTATAGGTGTTAAATTTAACTAAATTTTTTATTGAAACTAAATTAAGATATTACAGCATTTAAATACCGTCTTTTGTTAATGAACTGTTTTTAAACATAACTTTCGTAGCATTTTCTAAGTGTTGCGAAAGTTGAATTTTCTTTGTTTAATAAATTCAAATGAATAAATGATCTTTGAAAAAGATTAAATTTTGGAAATTAAATATTTAATTATTAAATATAATGAATTGACTTTAAATGATTTAAATGGAATAGTTGATTTGGGAAATACAACTATTTTGAAATATGATTAAATGGTATTTAAATTTAAATTTAATAAATGATGTTTTGAAATGATATTTTGATAATTTGAATGAATTTGAAATGATATTAAATCTTGGAATAAATAATTGAAGTTTATATTAGTCTGAAAAATTGTAACAACCCAGGGTTTCGCACAGATTTATTATCGTCAAATGACGATTAAAATTGTGGGCAAATTGCTGGTAAAACGTTTTAATCAGTGTAAATTCTTTTGAAAAATTTGTTAAGGGATTATACGGGCTTTTCTTTATTAATTCAGCCCGTTTCCTTTTGATTGAGAGATGGTTATATTCAGTCCCCTTTCCATATTCGTTCGCTACCCAACCCACTCTCATTTTTGAAAACGAAAACCCTAAGACATAACAACGAAAATAAAATGGCGGCATTTTCTTCGTCCTTGTTCAATTCCTCTTCGTCAAGACTTGGGCTTCACGAATTCGAAGGCGCCGCTGCCTGTTCGATCGAAGTGTTTGCATCGGCGGCGACTGGTTTTGGGGTCTTCGAACCTAAGGTGAGTGAATATTCACTCGCATCTAGTTCTTCTTGGTTGCTGTACGTCGACTGTTCGTTTTTGTTTTAAAAGCTGATATTTTCTCTCACTTAATCAGATTCTTATATATTGATACTTGTTTCTCGTGTGATTTGGTACTATCGTTTTGAGTGATTTTCTTCACTCACATCTTTTTCAATCTCATGTGTATATAGGGTTTGAATTCTTATATTGTGTTCGTTTGAATCCTGTGATTTTCTTTGGATTCAAGTGTTTAAGTTGTCGATTCATTTTACTCTCCGTTCGAATTATGTGTTGCTGAAAATCTTCTGACTTTGCTTTGTTGACATCGTCTATGAATTCTTTTGGCTTTGAAATGATTTTTGGACTTGTTCTATTCGTATATATTTAGTTGTTCCATTTTGGATACTCACGTACTTGAGTTGAAAGTGTTGTAATTGATTTACTTGAACGATGTCGATTTCGTTCGACTATTGTTCCGATGTTGGTAATTTTATTAGACTGGGTCAGGATTCTTGTTGCATTCAGCTTTAACTTGATTTAATTCATTTCGGCAGTTTGACTTTGTTTTGATGGTTGATGATTTACTCGATTCAGTCGATTCCGTGATTGCTTAGTTCCATGGCCACCACGGCATCATGTAACTTCGGTCATATGAATTTTATGTGTTGATTTGGGTTAATTTCGTGTTCATCACAACTTTGATGTCTGTTGTCTTTGCTCACTTGAACTGAGTAGGTTGATTGTACGCGAGTACTGAATTTCCACTATATGTATACATATGTGAACATATGTATATATTTGTGTGCCTTCAATTTACTCTTTTACCTGGTTGCATTGGTCATTCTTTTGTTTGCTGAGTCTCTGGCTTATAGCACCCGATTTCAACAACCGGATCACTTCTCTGTTTTACTTGAGTTGAATTGTGGTATTCGGGTCTCCACCTGATCACTGCTATTGTTGGAGTTCATTTGATTGTCAATACATATGTATACATATGTGAATGCTTGTCTGCACCTTGCTTGTGGCGTTGCAACTTGTTCAATTCTTTTTAAGCTGGGATCACCAGTGCTGCGTTGTTGCATATGTATATACCTGTTCCATTTTCATGTTCTTTGAAGTGTTTCCGCACTTAATTGTTTCGATTGTTGTATTAATTGGTTTTGGGAATTTGGTTCATTGTGGTTTCTTGTTTGCAGTGTGTCATAGTTGGTTTGTATCACACTGAGTTAACACTCATGTGTACTGGGGCATTGTACTTTCTTTTAGTCTCGAGCCTAGGCAGATTGTACAGTTGGGTCTTGCAATGCAATGACCACTGATTGCTATTGCATTTCCTTGCTGAATTATCCTTGGTGTTTTGTGTACATATGAAATCGATTCATATGTCTGCTGAACGTCGCTTGTTTCAACTGCAGTTTTATCGTGCAGTTGTTTCTTGCTTTCTTTTGTGCAGTTTCGCCTTTGTGATCTTGTTGGTAATTGCAGTTTCAGTGTGACAGTGGCTGTAGTTTCATTTGGTTGCAATTTGTCCTTGTTGGTTTGCATGGCATTAATGCATTTGGTTTTGTTTTCGAACTTCCTTGAGTTGAACCCGATTTCGGGGTTTGACCTTGTGATCATTTGTGACTTTCACTGAGCTTTTGTGTATCTCATGCGATAGTGGCAAGGCAGTACACGCGTGCGTGTACTGCAGCCCTATCAGATTTGACAGTTTTAAATTGATGTTTCAATTTGTTGGATTGCTTCGTTGGTTAATTTCAATGTTTTGGAGTTGTATTCTGATTTGGATTGTTGATTTGTCGTTTAACACTGTTTAGTGTTATATTTGCCGTTATCCAATTCTCATAACGAGAGATTGGATATACGAGATTTCTGTGACTGACATCTATTTGATATTTGATTATTATTGCTTATGTGCATTAATAACTGAGTTTGAATTAGACTGACCCGTGTATTATTTTCTTTTGAATTTAATACTCGGGTCAGACCCGAGTTATTTCAGGATGTAGATTTCCTTCTTTGAGTTGCTGTTCGGGCTATGAAGATTTTCCACATCTTTTGAAGTTGTCTTTGTCATTTTGTAGAAGTCGTGTCATTGTATAGGATGATATGTATTCATGTATATTAGTTGATAATGTACTTGTATATATAACTTCCAGAGTCGACAGTTGTAGTTGTATCATATGTATTGTGTCAACTATATTGTAACTGACATCAGTTATATATATATATGAGATTTGGTTATTTGTGTTCCGCATTCTTTGTGTATTTGTGTTGTTTTTATATATATTGTCCTAAACTATTATGAACCATTGTAGCTTGTTTTATACTGGAATTGGGTATGTCGATGTGAGTAAATAAATAAGAGATGAAAAATAAAAATATATATCACTCCTATCGAAATAACCAATACTTGTATAAGGCCAACTACGGATGGTCGCTCCTATCCAGCCTTATTCTTCGTAATAATAGATAGTATTTCTTTTAATACTCTTTGTTATTATGAGCATAGAGGTGGGGCGTTACAGTTGGTATCAGAGCTTGGGGTTTATGGACATAATATAAAACATAACTTAGATGGAACATATGTTACAACTATTGGTCGATGTTTTATTTGTGATTTGAGTCAAAACTAAAGTTTTGAAATTTTGATGAAAGTTTTTAAATATCATTATTTAAAAATAAAAAGTGAATTTATGTTCTGATGATTTGATTGATTTGAGTACTGTTTATCAGAGTGCGCAGCGGAAACAGTGAAACTGTCTTTGCTGAGTACAACTGATAATCTATTTGATTTAGAAATTAAAATAGATTTCATTGGTTGTTTACATAGCTGTAATTATTTTGTTTCTTTGAGAATTCCGAATCCGAATTGAGGATTCGAACCAATTGCAGTTATGTGATTTTTATTGAAATCTTTGCTGGTTTTCTTTTATGCTAATCATATGTTGATTAGATTTTTGCTGTTTTGAATTATCTTCATTGAAGATATATTCGAATGATTTCTTTGTTCATTTTATAGTACGTGCAAATTTGAGTTGCACGTTATTGCATTTATTTTACATTGAACCGATGCTTGGTTATGAAACGTATTTTGTTGCCGTTATTTTTATAACGGAATTTTTACACCAATGCTATATTTTGAAGCACGGTGTTTTGTGGCATTTTGATGAATGAAAATTCACTGATATTACATTTTGATGTAAATTGTTTTGATGTGATTTTGACGTTTTAAAATTACTGTCGCTTTGGCTTCAGTAACCGTCAAATTTTAAAAGTGGATTTTCAAGCGGTTATTCCGCAATGCTGATTTTGAGATACGATTTTACGGTATTTTGAGAAGTACAATTTCTTTATCGAAATTGTTACTGAATTGCTGCTTTAATCACGTGATTGGAAAATCGTTTCAAAATGAAAATTGTTTTATAAATTTTTAACAGTTTGCGTTTTCAAAAGAATGAGGAAGCGACTTAAACGATTCAGCAAAATCGAGGATTATGACCCCTTTCTTTTACTATTTCGCTTAACTCCGGACTTTTCCAGTTGAGAATGTGAATTGTTATTTTTACAGAATAAATAAAATTGTTTTCAGAAATTTTACAGTTTGCGCTTTCAAAAGAATGAGGAAGCGATTTAAACGTTTCAGCAAAATCGAGGACTATGACCCCTTTCTTTTACTGATTCGCTTAATTCCGGACTTGTCCGTTTGAGAATGTAAAGTGTATTTTTACAAAATACACAATTTTGCACTTTCAAGGAAACGACGAAGAGAATCAAACGATTTAGTAAAACACGTGGTATGGGACATGTGCGTTTGCTATTTCGGTTAATTCCGGACTCGTTAATTGAAATATATGCTGTTTTGATGAATTTTCACTTTCAAGGAAACGATGAAGTGAATCAAACGATTTAGTAAAACACGTGGTATGGGACATGTGCGTTTACTATTTCGGTTAATTCCAGACTCGTTAATTGAAATATTTGATGATTTCGTGTGCTTTCGAGCCACTTTGTTGGACCTTCGGGTCATTTGTTGGACCTCCGGGTCAATACCAGTACTAGACCTTCGGGTCATTTATTGGACCTTCGGGTCATTTGTTGGGCGCCAAAATTATGTTGAGTACTTGGTAGGCTTCGGCCATTTGTTGATGCACGTGCGGCGAATTAAAAACTCGCCATCTGATGGGATCGATCCAAGCTTTTATGTTGATTTTCTAGTCTTCTTAATTGATTTCTAGATATTTGTTGTTTCCAATTATCTGCAGGTAATTGGATATTTGTTGATATGAGTTCTGATTATCGTTTTTGATAATCGGATATTTGTTGTTTCTAATTATCGCTTGTGATAATTAGATATTTGTTGATATGAGTTCTGATTATCGTTTTTGATAATCGGATATTTGTTGTTTCTAATTATCGCTTGTGATAATTAGATATTTGTTGATATGAGTTCTGATTATCGTTTTTGATAATCAGATATTTGTTGTTTCTAATTATCGCTTGTGATAATTAGATATTTGTTGATATGAGTTCTGATTATCGTTTTTGATAATCGGATATTTGTTGTTTCTAATTATTGCTTGTGATAATTAGATATTCGTTGATTTGAAATTTGCTAATTTGAGATTTAATTATCGCTTTTGATAATTAAATATTTGTTGATTTGAAATTTAATTATCGCTTTTGATAATTAAATATTTGTTGATTTGAAATTTGATTATCGTTTGTGATAATCGAATATTTGTTGAATTTGAAATTTGATTAGGTCGCTCACCACTATTAGGTCGCTTGACCCCTTTCACTTCCTTTAGGTCGCTCGACTTGTTAAACCCTTTGGTCGCTCGCGTGTTAAACCCTTAGGTCGCTCACGTGTTAAAACCTTAGGTCGCTCGCGTGTTAAAGCCTGAGGTCGCTCGCATGCTAAAACCTTAAGTCGCTCGCGTGTTAAACTCTTAGGTCGCTCGGCCGATTCACGCGCTAGGTCGCGAGTACTTAAGTTGCTAGGTCGCTTGGCATTGTGCCGCTAGGTCGCTCGACACTTTAGGTTGTTAGGTCGCTCGGGATGGTACCTCGTTAGGTCGCTCGGCACTTTGGTGTTAGGTCGTTAGACCTTGTTTTCTACTAGGTCGTTTGGCTTTGTTTAATACTAACCCGCGAACACCTTTAGGTCGCTAGGTCGTTTGACCTGCTTGCAATTCCTTAGCTCGAGAGTGTTAGGTCGCGCACCTTTTTAGCTTGGTTTTGTTAGGTTGAGACACCCTATTATGTCGCGCAGCAGCTTAGGTCGCATCACTTATAGGTCGTTCGACCTATATTTCCTTAGGTCGCTCGCATGTTAGGCCGCACCACCTATTTTCTACTTGGATGCATTTGAGCTGATTTCCATGGATTTTTTCTCACGTCTTCGAATGTGAAATTTTGTGGTGCGATTTGTTTCAACAATCGTTTTGTGACTTGTCACTTTAAAAATGTGAAGGCTTCAATACTAGTAGTGAATATCAAAACTCTTTCATCAAAGCAATTTCAACACTGTTTTAACTACAAAGCTCTTTTCCTCAAACCGTTTTCCAATCTACTAGTATATACAAGCCTTTAATTCACTCGGATGAGAAATCTAATTAAACGGCTTAGTAAAACGAGTGGTATGAAAGGCTTGCGTTCACTTCGTCGGTTAATTCTTGGACTTGTTCGATTGAACTCTTTTGTGACAAATTTCTAGTGAAGATCTACAGCTTGTTCGTAAATATTTAAGTTAAGCAAGTGGTTATGGGACATGAAGCTAAACTCATATATTTACTAGCTTGGTTTGATTGACACTTCTCGATGATCATGACGATCATTTTTGTGATTTGATTTAGACTAGCGATTGTGCGATGTCTCTTTGTCTACGAGGAGACTAGACCCCGCTTTTGTGATGTTTCACCATCACATATATGGGGTAGCACCCCATGGTCTTCGGGCCGTTCATGTGTTAAAATTTAATGGATAGCTTCCATGAGATAGCTTCTCGTTCATGTGTTATACGCGTTGGTGAGTTTTCATGCTCCCGTTCATGTGTTAGGCCTCCCCCCTTTTTATGTGTTTTCTGGATTTCGTGTGTTGATTTCTGGAAGTTGTGCTTCACCAATTTTCATTGATATGATATTAGTTTTTGTGCATTGGTGAATTCATGTGTTATTGACTTGTTATGAATACAAGTTTAGGGTATGATACCCTATTTTATCTTTGAGAAGATTCTTGTGATATTGATTAATCTCTTGTTGATTTTCAATTACATACTTATAGTAGTATGCTACGATGGTTATTACATGTTCATGTCATGTCTTTTACTTTATACCATATCATTTGATATTTATAGCTAGACTGATCCGTTTATTATTTTCTTATAAATAATACTCAGGTCAGACCTAGATGTTACAAGTGCTTCTGCTTGACTTCTCTTCAGGATTATTCTGACTTTTGGCACTACTTAGATTAGTAGTTTTTGGATGTACGCATTTGAGATATAGACTCTATGTTGTGTACTTATTCTTTTGTATAGCATGTGTTGCTATTCTTTTGTATTATCGTGGATCTTTCTGACCACTACTCTGATGTACACTTTCACGTGTTATATACATATTCATATCTTCTTCCGCCCTTGTGATATGGATCTCTGTGACTGATTTATGTTATGATTATTTTTATGTTTGTTTCCGAAGATTATATATAGCCACCGTGTGATAGCTTTGAGTTTGTATCGGTATGTCGGATTTCCTCCTTAAATGATATGCATTTTATTCTATCTGACATATCGGTGCTCGCACAAAGAAGTTACATGGATGGTTGCTCCTCCACAGCCTTATTCTCCATGCTAATTGACAGCACTACATCGTAGTGTTCTTAGTTAGCATGGGTATAGAGGTGGGGCGTCACAGCTTGGTATCGGAGCCAAACTTCGAAATAATGTAGAATAACTTAACAAGGATCATCGTCCTAAGTCCACCTTAGGAGTTGTGTTTCAGGATTTAGTTCGAGTCTTCGAACCGATTCATCCTTTTTTCTTTATGATTCCTTGTTTCATCTATCAAGATTGCTTGATATTCCTTTCGTGAATAACCTTATTCTTCTTCTCTCTTTCTTAAAGAAGATAATGTCTAGACCAGGCCGTCCCAGAGCTGGACCATCTACTGTTACTCCCCAGGATGGAGTTTTTATGATCGCTCAACAGCTTCTTGATTTAGTATAGAATGCTCAGGCAGCTGGTCCTAATCCGGAACCAACTCACCCTAAGTCTGGATTTGCACGTTTGTGCAACGATTATACCAACTTGGGCGGGAAACCGTTCAAAGGTTCCGAAACTATTATTGAAGTCCAGGCTTGGTTAAGAACATGCGATAGAATCTTTTCTCGCATGAATCTTGTCGATCTTCACCGTGTTCAGGTGGCTTCCAGTATGCTCCAAGAAAGAGCACTGGATTGGTACGAACTTCTCATTTCTGAAATTAATGAAGCTGATCTCACCTGGGAGCAATTCCGGGAACGCTTCGAATTAAAATTCGTATCAGAAGCAGAGAAAGTGACATTGGCTCGATGTTTCATAGACATTGTTCAAGGTGAATCTTCCGTGACAGATTATGTCGCATCCTTCGAGTCATTGTCTAAATATGGGGTTGAATACATCAACACCCCATTGAAGAAGAACCAGAGGTTCGTCTATGGCTTAAACAAGAATCTCAAGAAGCCATTACTTCTAAAATTAGAAGTTTCTTTCGATCAACTGATTGATATCGCTCTTCGTCTTGAAGAGGCTGATAAGGACAGTGATGTTGAAGTGGTGGCTGCCAAACCAAACTTCAACAACAAGAAAAGGCCTAACAAGTTCAAAGGTCCTTATCCCAACAAAAAGGGTAAGCAAGCAACTCCTGCTGCAAAGGCATTTTCCCCCAGTGATAGGAAATGTTTCAACTGTGGTGCTAAGGACCATTTTTCGAACAAGTGTTCAAAGCCCCGCTCTTGTCGCTATTGTAAAAGTTCAGATCATTTTATGCACCAATGCCCTAAGCTTCAAGACAAGGAGGGAAAGTTAAACGTTGCTCAAGCCCCTGGCAACACATCTCGCGTTCAAGGTATGTCTCATTCTGTCCTTGATGGCATTATTATATTTCATGATCAACCTATTAGAGTTCTCTTTGATACGGGTGCATCCCATTCTTTTATATCAAAGGAACGTGTCGATACTTTTTCTTTAAGTGTTGTTGCTTTAATGACTTCTTTAAGAATTGCGAATCCGGTTGGTGGATCCGCAACTCTTAGTTTACTTTGTAAATACGTGGAGATTATTTTGTGTGATTTATCTTTCCTAGCCGATTTGCATGTCATGCGTTACTTAGGCTTTGGAATAATTTTGGGTATGGATTGGCTTACTCGTTATGAAGCTCATATCCTATGTCCTGAGCGGACTATTTATCTTCGTCATCCGCAATCTATTAAACAAATTTCTATTGTTCTTAAAGATTCGGATTCAGCTTTGGTTGCATCTTTATATTCTTTAAATCCTCGTGATGATGATAATGATGACGAGGAGGATGTCATTTCTCTTATTTGCGTCGTTCGTGAATTTTTCGACATCTTTGAGCCCGTTTTAGGACTACCACCTAAGCGAGCAATCGAGTTCAAAATTAATCTTATACCTGGAGCTCAACCTATTACCCGTCCTCCTTATCGCATGTCCAATAAGGAGAATGAAGAGATGCGCAAACAATTATCCAAGTTAGAGAAGAAGCAACTTATTCGCTCTAGTTCCTCACATTGGGGAGCTTCAGCTATTTTCGTAAATAAGTCCGATGGTACACTTAGGCTTTGCATCGACTACCGCAAGCTTAATGATCTTGCTATTAAGAATAAGTATCCTTTACCTCGGATTGATGATCTGTTTGATCAACTTAGTGGTGCTAGAGTCTTTTCACAATTGGACTTGGCTACCGGTTTTCATCAGCTTCGTATTGTAGAGGATAGTATTCCTTTGACTTCATTCCGTACTCGTTATGGATCTTATGAATGACTAGTTATGCCATTTGGTTTAACGAATGCTCCGGCTTATTTCGTTGACCTTATGAATCGAGTTTTCAAAGATTTTCTCGATCGGTTTGTTCTCATCTTTATTGATGATATTCTTGTGTATTCAAAAACCGAGGAGGAACCTGTAAAGCATCTTCGGATTGTATTGGAAACTCTTAGAAGCAATCAACTAAAAGCAAAATTTTCCAAATGCCACTTTTGGCAAACTAATGTAAAGTTTCTCGGTCATATTATTTCCGAATCCGGAATATCAGTGGATCCTTCAAAGATTGAAGCGATTCAAAATTGGAAGAGACCGGAGAGCGTGACTGAAATCCGTAGCTTTCTCGGATTGGCAGGTTATTACCGCCGTTTTATAAAAGACTTTTCTAAGATTGTCGTGCCTCTTACTGGCTTAACAAAGAAAGGTGTTAAATACATTTGGTCGGACAAATGTGAAACTTCTTTTCAGAAATTAAAAGAACTCCTTTCTGATGCTCCTATTCTTATCATTCCCGAAGGGAATCAAGATTTTGTCATTTATACCGATGCTAGTCGCGTTGGTTTGGGTGCCGTTCTTATGCAAAAAGAACGTGTTATTGCTTATGCTTCTAGGCAATTGAAGCCGGTTGAGACTAGATATGCCACACATGATTTAGAACTCGCGGCTATCGTTTTCGCCCTTTGAATTTGGCGACATTATCTTTTGGGAGAAAAGTTTATACTTTATACTGATCATAAGTCTTTAAAATATTTATTTTCTCAAAAGGAACTTAATTTGCGTTAACAGCGTTGGCTCGAATTCCTTGCCTCTTATGATCTGGATATCCTTTATACTCCCGGAAAGGGAAATCGAGTTGCCGATGCACTTAGTCGCAAGCAACAAGCGGTTGTTTCCATGATGATATCTGAATGGAGGGATCTCGAGGTTTTATCCACTTGTGAAATTCGAGATCGTGTCTCTGATTTATGTTCATCTCTTGTTTTATGTAGCCTTGAGGCTCATCCTTCTATTTTAGACCGCATTCTTGAAGCTCAACAGCTAGATCCTGAATTGGCTTTGCTTGGCCAAAATCTTAAGGATAAAACCGATATTGAAGGTTTGAAAGACTTTGATATCGATTCTCGTGGCGGCATTCGAAAATTTGGTAGACTTATCGTACCAAATATTAGTGATCTTCGTAAGGATATTCTAGAAGATTCTCATCATTCCAAATATTCTATTCATCCCGGTAGCAGTAAAATGTACGCAGATACGAAGCGACTTTATTACTGGGAGGGAATGAAATCTGATATTGCTAACTTTGTTAAGTGTTGCATGACTTGCCAACTTGTTAAGGCTGAACATCAAAGGCCTGTTGGGTTATTGCAACCATTGGAAATTCCAGTTTGGAAGTGGGATCAAATTTCCATGGATTTTATTGATGGCCTTCCCCGTTCTCGTTCGGGTCATAATAGCTTATGGGTGATTGTTGATAGACTTACTAAATCTGCCCATTTTATTCCTGTTCGGTCGAACCGAACCGTTCCTCTTCTGGCCAAACTCTTTGTCAAAGAAATTGTTAAACTACATGGAGTTCCTTCTTCTATTGTTAGTGATCAAGATCCATTGTTTACTAGTGGATTCTGGAAGAGTCTTCAAAAAGCTTTGGGAACGAAGCTTAATTTTAGCACCGCTTATCACCCCCCAGTGAGATGGACAAATTGAGCGTGTGAATCAAACACTTGAAGATCTTCTTCGTGCTTGTGTTCTTGACTTTGGTGGAAGTTGGGAAGATCATATTTCACTTGTTGAATTTTCCTATAATAACAGCTTCCAATCTAGTATTGGTATGGATCCTTTCGAGGCAATCTACGGAAGACCATGCCGATCTCCTTCTTGTTTGCTAGAGGTCGGTGAGAAGCTGGTTTTAGGACCAGATTTTATTTGAGATTCCACAGAAAAGATCGAACTTATTCGACATAGGATGAAAGAAGCCCAGAGTAGACAAAAATCCTATGCCGATAACCGAAGAAGGAAATTAGAATTTTTTGTTGGTGATCTCGTATTTATTCGTGTTTCACCTATGAAGGGTGTTGTACGTTTCAGTCGATCGGGAAAGTTAGCGCCTCGATATATTGGGCCATTTCCTATCACTGAACGTATTGGTTCCATGGCTTATCGCCTTTTATTACCGGCTCAGTTTTCTGCCATGCATGACGTGTTTCACGTTTCTCAATTACGGAAGTGCCTTCGAGATTCCGATTCTATTCTGGAGCCCGGTGTTGTGGAAGAGATTGAAGTTTTGCCTAATTTAACTTATGAGCAGCAGCCTGTTCGAATTATTGCTACGGAGATCAAACGACTTCGAAATAAAGACGTTCCGCTTGTTAAAGTTCAATGGTCCTCAAATCCTAAGGATTGCTCTTGGGAAACCAGAGAATTCATCGAGCGTACACATCCGGAATTACTTTCTCATGCTCTTTGAGGTAAACTTCTTATTTCAAATTTCTTTTGTGTTAATATGCATTTATGGTTGTTACTTCTTATTTCCATCTTATATATTGCGAGGACGCAATTTCTTTAAGGAGGGGAGTCTGTAACAACCCGCATATTTAACGACTTTATATTTAAATATTTTATTTAAATATTTTATCGTTAATCGGATTTTGGTCCGAAAAGCTACTTTTCGCATACGGTCAAATTAGGACTCGAGACCACTTCCATTGAGTTCAAAATGACGTCTGCGATCTTTTTGAGTGTAAACTTCGATATGTTTGGAGTTAGTGGAATTCTCGCTACTTTTTCCCGCTTGTGACTTTGGTTTGGACTGCACCTTCTTTAGTTCAGCCCAACCCTCTTCCTCACTTCATTCATCATTTGTTTTAACATTCAAGCTTCATCAAAAATGGTGGTGGGAAGGGGAAATTAAAACTCCAAACTCAAATTCAATTGCAAATCCAACATTCAACTCCAAATTCAAGTAGAAGATATTGGATTCAAGCTTTGGATTGCTTCTCCTTGCTTTCAAGCTTCATCTTCATCCATTTTAGTGAAAAGGTGAGATTTTTAATCTCACATCTTGCCTATAACTGTCATTGGGTTGTTGGGAATGATTCCCCATCACTTTAGCATGCATATTTGCATTTAGTTTGGATTGGATTGGCGAAAGACTCCTATTTTCAGCGTTTTTGGTGAAAAACTGCACTTAGGTCGTTCTGCGTATTTAGGTCGTTCGCCACAGGGTCGTTAGGTCGCTCGGCAATGGCTCCGCCTGCATTTCCTTAGGTCGCTAGACCTTTAGGTCGATTCAACTTTAGGTCGCTGGCCTTAGGTCGCTCGGCCTCCCCGCTGTTAGGTCGCTCGGCATGTGCAGCCTAGTTAGGTCGCTCACCACTATTAGGTCGCTTGACCCCTTTCACTTCCTTTAGGTCGCTCGACCTGTTAAACCCTTAGGTCGCTCGCGTGTTAAACCCTTAGGTCGCTCGCATGTTAAAACCTTAGGTCGCTCGCGTGTTAAAGCCTTAGGTCGCTCGCGTGCTAAAACCTTAAGTCGCTCGTGTGTTAAACTCTTAGGTCGCTCGGTCGATTCACGCGCTAGGTCGCGAGTACTTAAGTTGCTAGGTCGCTTAGCATTGTGCCGCTAGGTCGCTCGACACTTTAGGTTGTTAGGTCGCTCAGGATGGTACCTCGTTAGGTCGCTCGGCACTTTGGTGTTAGGTCGTTAGACCCTGTTTTCTACTAGGTCGTTTGGCTTTGTTTAATGCTAACTCGCGAACACCTTTAGGTCGCTAGGTCGTTTGACCTGCTTGCAATTCCTTAGCTCGAGACTGTTAGGTCGCGCACCTTTTTAGCTTGGTTTTGTTAGGTCGAGACACCTTGTTAAGTCGCGCAGCAGCTTAGGTTGCATCACTTATAGGTCGTTCGACCTATATTTCCTTAGGTCGCTCGCATGTTAGGCCGCACCTCCTATTTTCTACTTGGATGCAGTTGAGCTGATTTCCATGGATTTTTTCTCACGTCTTCGAATGTGAAATTTTGTGGTGCGATTTGTTTCAACAATCGTTTTGTGACTTGTCACTTTAAAAATGTGAAGGCTTCAATACTAGTAGTGAATATCAAAACTCTTTCATCAAAGCAATTTCAACACTGTTTTAACTACAAAACTCTTTTCCTCAAACAGTTTTCCAATCTACTAGTATATACAAGCCTTTACTTCACTCGGATGAGAAATCTAATTAAACGGCTTAGTAAAACGAGTGGTATGAAAGGCTTGCGTTCACTTCGTCGGTTAATTCTTGGACTTGTTCGATTGAACCCTTTTGTGACAATTTTCTAGTGAAGATCTACAGCTTGTTCATAAATATTTAAATTAAGCAAGTGGTTATGGGACATGAA
Organism: Allium fistulosum; assembly: GCA_030737815.1. Lineage (NCBI taxonomy): Eukaryota > Viridiplantae > Streptophyta > Magnoliopsida > Asparagales > Amaryllidaceae > Allium > Allium fistulosum. Next base: position 206,471,046 of record CM060908.1, read on the forward strand.
GCTAAACTCATATATTTACTAGCTTGGTGTGATTGACACTTCTCGATGATCATGACGATCATTTTTGTGATTTGATTTAGACTAGCGATTGTGCGATGTCTCTTTGTCTGCGAGGGAGACTAGACCCCGCTTGTGTGATGTTTCACCATCACATATATGGGGTAGCACCCCATGGTCTTTGGGCCGTTCATGTGTTAAAATTTAATGGATAGCTTCCATGAGATAGCTTCTCATTCATGTGTTATACGCGTTGGTGAGTTTTCATGCTCCCGTTCATGTGTTAGGCCTCCCCCCTTTTTATGTGTTTTCTGGATTTCGTGTGTTGATTTCTGGAAGTTGTGCTTCACCAATTTTCATTGATATGATATTAGTTTTTGTGCATTGGTGAATTCATGTGTTATTGACTTGTTATGAATACAAGTTTAGGGTATGATACCCTATTTTATCTTTGAGAAGATTCTTGTGATATTGATTAATCTCTTGTTGATTTTCAATTACATACTTATAGTAGTATGCTACGATGGTTATCACATGTTCATGTCATGTCTTTTACTTTATACCATATCATCTGATATTTATAGCTAGACTGATCCGTTTATTATTTTCTTATAAATAATACTCGGGTCAGAACGAGATATTACAGGTGCTTCTGCTTGACTTCTCTTCAGGATTATTCTGACTTTTGGCACTACTTAGATTAGTAGTTTTTGGATGTACACATTTGAGATATAGACTCTATGTTGTGTACTTATTCTTTTGTATAGCACGTGTTGCTATTCTTTTGTATTATCGTGGATCTTTCTAACCACTACTCTGATGCACACTTTCACGTGTTATATACATATTCATATCTTCTTCCGCCCTTATGATATGAATGTCTGTGACTGATTTATGTTATGATTATTTCTATGTTTGTTTCCAAAGATTATATATTGCTACCGTGTGATAGCTTTGAGTTTGTATCGGTATGTCGGATTTCCTCCTTAAATGATATGCATTTTATTCTATCTGACATATCGGTGCTCGCACAAAGAAGTTACATGGATGGTCGCTCCTCCACAGCCTTATTCTCCGTGCTAATTGACAACACTACATCGTAGTGTTCTTGGTTAGCATGGGTATAGAGGTGGGGCGTCACACTTTGTAAAATAATAGTTAAACAAAATACTTTGTTAAAATAATAATTAATAAAACACTTTATTAAAAATAATAATTAAGCAAAACACTTTACTTCAAATTATAAAATTTGAAGTTAATTTAAATCCATAATTTTCAATTTTAGAAAGAGGCTTAGCGACCAGAATGGTACTTAACCAAGCTACCATTGAATTAAATTTAACTTTCCAAGTAAAATTACAGGTATTTACATAAGCACGTGATATGTAAATGAAATCTATAATTAACAATCAATTGTTAACACATCTGTAATGACCCACCTTTTTGAACGGTTTAAATCGACAATAAACCACACTTGTCAACTCAAACCATTCAAAAGGGAGGATTGTTAATGGGGTAAATAAGAAAATAAGAGAAATGAAGGGAAAAAAACAAATCACAGAATCTCACAGTTGAATGACAAAATATAATAATCAGATAAACAGTTCATGAAGGTGTTTTACAAATAACATTTTATTACAATTTTATAATATATCAGAGTTATACATACAATAGGAATAAATAAATAATGCAGCGGAACAACATGATGTAGTGGAATAATATAATAAATAGTAGACTAATCTCTGTCTTCATCCTCCAAATAAAATGGTCTTCAATACACTGAAAAGCTCTGACTGACCTAAGCGTAATGAAAAGACAAAACTCTCGAGTCAAACCTAAAAGATCTTATGTAAGTTAAATCAAAATAATAAATATGAGTGTAACGGCTTCAGAGATTTTTGCGGGATTTTACATCTTCTATCCAATGTATAACGTGCGTGCAATAACTTAAGAGATGTTCGGGATTCCATCTCCTAAGGATCCGTTAAACTATCTACATATGTAATACAATACACTATTATAATATGTCTACCATAAAATATTAAAATAGCGTTAAGGCGTTACCCATATCCCCCTTAACACATTTTTATATAAATATCGTTGTCTATACAGATACTGTAAGCTCCACCAAACCGTTGGGATACTCAGGGAGCACTCCATAGGTATGATACAAACCAAAGTTGTAATAGGCTCGATTAGGATAAATATGACAAGGCACACGAGGCAATGCCCAGGGTAGGATACTACCATTTTGTAGAACCGGGCTAGTGGTAATGCATAGCAGCTACTAACGCCTACCTCGAGACACACTCCCATAATCAAATCAAAGGGTGTCCACCAATCAACTCACAAAATAATAGATATGGTTTTGAAGAAGCATGCTCAATAGGGGGAGCGACCCCACTTGGCCCAAGTATTGCTCCTGTTTTAGTCATTTTAGTTATGACCCGAACGTCAAGGCTATCCATCATCGTTCTCTTACTTCATTCCAGTAGCGTTCTCCAACCATCCTACTTCATTATGGATTCTCCACCACGTGCATAGTTTTTAAAGTGGGTTTCGGTATTGGCAAAGAGTATGAAAATATCTCATCCTGGTCTCTTTAATAACCAAGCGCTTATTTCACACCAGTTGGTTCTTTTACATTTCCAAAACCAATTCATAATTGATACCAAAATATCATATTCAATTCAAAATATCCCTCATTTCAAACCCATCATATTTACTCAAAATATGGCATTTCACTAGAAAATATCATTTCAAATTCCAACGTAGGTCATAACGTCATTTAACCACATTTGCCTTTAAATCAAGGATTAAAATATAAACAATTCAACCTTGCACAGTTTGAATTTTTGAAAATAGTTTGGATATTTATAAATAGTTTAAAATAGTTTTAATAGTTTTAATAGTCTAAGGATTTTAAAATAGTTTAAAGATTTTAAAACAGTTAAAAATAGTTGAATATAAAATGGTTTGAGTATTGGAAATGGTTTATATAGAAAAATAGTTTGAAAATCTAAATAATCTAAATTTTAAAATTATAGATTTTAAACAGTTTATATTAAAATAATTTATTTTGAAAATAGTACCAAATCAAACCATTTCTTCCATTTCAACAAATCTAGTTATAAATCTGGCCTATATCCAGATTTCAAATCAACAAAACTCAATTTTAATCTTTCAATTCAAATGACTCAATTTTGATTTAGTTCCAAATCAAAGTGATTTCAATTTCAATTTGAAATAACTTCAATCTCTGAAACATTCCTTTTTAACTTCAATTTCAATTCAACAATTCAAATTAATGATTTAATTTCAATTCCATTCTTATTTAAAACCATTTCAAATCATATCAATTTCAAGCCCAATTTCAATTTACTTATTTAAACCACTCAAATCGGATTAACTTCATTGTTAAATTTTAAGATCTAATCTTCAAAATAATTCAAATTCCGAATTAAAGTCATATATCGATTTTAACTTTACATTTCCAAATTTACTTCTTAAACAATTTCTTTTTAACCATTTCAATTTCAACTTTCAAAGCTTGAATTAGAAAAATAATTAAATTCATATAAATCTATAATTTAATTCCTTTAAGACAATAACATTTAATAAAAAAATCTGAATTCAAGATTTTGAACCATTTAATTTAACTAATCCGGTGTTCGTGTATAATTTTCTATCCTATGGTTAAGTGATACGGATATATATCATTTCAACCCACAATAAATTAAAATTTTCGGATATATATCATTTCAACCCATATCCCGAATCACAATTTTCCAAATCCATAAAATTTCTCGGGTTTATCCGACCCATAACGATTTTTCCCTAATCTATAAGATTGTTCAGGTATGTATCATTTCAACCCATAGTGATAACAGGGATATAAACATCAAATCATCCAAAATCTCAACAATAAAACATCCACCACAATCACCATTCAAATCAACCAATAAATCACAACAATTAACTAGTTATCATTATCAAGTATTTAACTAACCAATTTAAAATTCAATATTAATTTAAATGGGCAATATAAATTCAAATTAAATTTAAATGATAGTTTAAAATACCAAACAACAATCAATAAATTTCTAATCACATCATAAATTTAATTTAACTAACATAAGATAGTTTAGTATTTGTGAGTGGGTTAAATCACTCGCCTTTGCTTTCTAGTCGATTAAAAATTCAAAAAAGCCTTAATTTTTAACAGTCTCGAATGCAGCCAAACAAGTTCCATATTGTCCGAAATTTTGATACGAACCCAACGCAAGAAACCGCGTCCACAACAGAGCTTGTATGAAAAAGTTATTGAGGTTAGAACGATTGAATTTTGAATTTTAATAAAAGAAAAGGAAATAAGGGCAAAAGCGTAATTCTTGATACCTTCACTAGAACCCTAGCCCACGTACGCACATTCGAACCACCCAGTAGCAGCCGCCACGCCTTCATCCACCTACCACGCTGCCTGCACCGAGCTTTGACTCGATCATACTACACCAGCATCTCGTCCATGCCGAGCCGCCTCCATTCCCTAGGGCACGATTGCCGCCGGCCAGCCTTGGTCGCCACCGCCGTTTCTATTCCAAGGCCAATTCTGGCAATCTCTTTCGACTACGGCCAGAACTAAACCATTGGATCACCACTACTTGGCCTCCTCTACCGACTGGTCACCTCCGATCGTCGTAAGGATAAAGATCCACCGTCGAAAAGCAAACCCTAGTTTCGGCGGTCGAGACTTCTCCAACGGTTTTTGGCCAAAGGATGCATCAAATCGAAAAATGAATTGTAGCAGTAGATTGTGCTCATTAAGAGCTAACGGTATATAATTTGCTATGGTTTGAGGAGTTTGGATTTTGAAATTAAAATTTTGAAATTGAAATTAGGGTTTGGAATTTGGGAATTAGGTTTTGATGTTCTGTCGTTTGAGAAGGAGGAATATGAGAAGTAGAGGTATGTACAGAAATAATGAAATGAGAAACAGCTAGGGTTTATAACAACCTATATATATGCAGAGATAGATAAGAAAGACTGGACATATCAAACTGGTTCGAAACGATAACACGACCCGAAAAGCCCGTTTTGTTTTCGAAACGAAAATGGGTCATCCAATATACCAAAATATAGGTTTTCAATATTTTTAAACTCAATAGAACCAGTTTCAAATCCTAATTCCATTGTATACAGAAGTTAGCTTTTAAAAATCAGATTATATCAATTTAAATTCCATTAATTTATTTCTACGCGTTTCAAGCTCGCACGATCAAACGACAAGTCCGATCGCTACGAAACCTGAAATCCTACAATAATTCACTCTTACGGATCTGATGAAACTAGTTTCATCGAAATCTAAGACAGTGGCCAAAATGGCTAATTTTCACGTTAATTAAATAAATTATTATTAAATTGATTTAATCACTTTTAAATTTAAATTAAAAATTAAAAATCTTATCATTCTTGATTAAACAGAAATTTATAATCTTTTTAAAATTAAAGTTTTCATGCTAATCCAATTTTTAAATATTACACAAATTTCAGAGTTCAATTGCAATGGTAATAAATTCATTAATTACAATTTGAATTCCAACAAACTCTTTTGTTTTGATTTACATTCTTATTTTAAAATTAACCAAAACCTTGAATATAATTAACATTAGTTTACACTTTATTACATTCAAATTTTACAGTTATCATCTTAACCATATTAATTATAATATTTCAATTTTATTAATTCCATTAATTACCAATTTCATTCCTTATTTACAATTATAACCAAATTAACTTTTTAATTATTTCAGTTGATTGAAATTAAATTAAAATAGTTGTCAATAACATTCAAACATCATTATTAAATCAAATTATAATTATTTTCCTCATTAATAAATCAAAATTTTAATTTATCCCAACATTAAATTTCAAGATCTTACTTAATTTAATATTTTAAATTTTCAAAAATTACGGGTCGTTACACTCTCCCTCACTCAAAACTTTTCGTTCTTGAAAAGGAACAAGAAGGAATTAAGAAACTTAATATAATTTTATTCAAATAATCAATTTATAAACAATTAAATTTACATAGTTAATTATTTTAGATAAAATATATCAATTTATAAACAATTATATCTTCCATGTTCAAGTTTAATAAAAGTTTGAAAATATTTTCACTTTCACAAAATTTTCTAAGTCCAAAATTCACGAAAAATTCTGGTAGAGTCTCCTTTGTACAAATAGGTCCGGAAAAATAACAATATCAATAATTACAATATATATATCATATTTCAAAAATAAAACATCCCAAACCATGGGAGAACAATTAAAATATCGTTCCAAAAACTGTAATCCGAAAACGTACCTAGTTGTCAGGCAAACAACTTTATTTATGAAACCAAAAGCAGTAGCCATTGGTTCCTTAAACCTGTATTTCACTTATATAATCCAAAATAGTGAGAATTATGTACAAGAGAAATATTTAGTTCTTTCAATTAGTAACAAAAGCAAATCAACCCAAAAGATATGCAAACAAAACCATACAATCATTATATGCAACAAGGAATCAATCATATATCCACAGCAATCAGAAACTAATGGTTTGTTCAGGTTCAGAAAACTTCTCATCATTCAAGGGTGATAAATAAACTACCAAGTGTACCTTATGCTCAACAGCCTTAGATAATAACTTAATAGAATATTCATACAACCTTAAACAATTTGAAGTATCCTTTCCCAAACTCCCCATAAGCCAAAACAACAAAGAATTTAACACATTATTATTTAAGTTTATGCTATTGTTTCTTTTTTTTCCATCATTTTACTTTTCATTTATTTTCATTCATTCATACAATGTCATTTTTTTCATTCATTTACTTACACAAAATTTTTCCATTCAATATTTGAAATCATCAATGAATTATTAAAGTATTACATCCATTTCATTGCAGTTTAATTCACACTTATTGTTAGCTTGATTTCAATTTAATATTAATATTCATTCATGAATCATTTCAACTTAAGTTTCTTAACTTTTTAATTTACATCCATCCTTTCTTATATAGTATCATTGAATATTAAATCTATTTCCGAATCATTTCAACGTTTTCTGAAGTTATAATTATTTACTTTACATAGTATTCAATTTTATTTTATTCAGTTTAATTATTAAGCATTTCAAAATATTAATTTAAGTTTATAACATTAATTGTAATCTTACTTTTTCATTTATAACATATGTCCATTTCGAAGCATTTTTGTTATTAAGATTTTACTTATATAAGATTCCATTACATATCCAAATCAACATTTCAACTTTTTAAATATTTTGGTAAGTTTATATATGCTTTTAGAATGTAACTGAATGTTATACAAATTATCTTATTCAGTTTAGTAAACAAAATGTTCAACAATTTACATCTTCTTAATTTTCATTATCTCATAATTTACAAGTTACAAATCTTCAATTTACAATTTCATTAATCACTTAGCTTTTAATTTCTTATTTTTCATTTTAGAAGTTTCCACCATCAAAATAGTTAAGATTTCATTTCATTACAATAATTGAAATCCGTAATTTATAGAAAATTAAGAACTAAATGCCGGGTTCATTTCAAATCATTTTGAAATAATATATATATATATATCCATATCTTTTATATATCCAATCATATTCAGAAATTTAATATTAAGATTTATTTATCAAAACATATGTGTAGTAAAGCTACTACAGTGGCCTATCCACTTTGAAACTCAAAATGAATGTCGATGATGCGACCGTCATCACCGAAATTATTTTCCAGTGACAGAAGAGGGGAGTACAGAACTTATTTCCTTTTAAAATTCCTTTAAAACATTTTCTTTCAAATCACATTGAAAATATTTATATCCAAAAATACTTCCAAATAATACTAATATTATATTCCAAAATCTTTTGAAAATCAATTTCAAAACCCCGGAACTTAAGTTCTCAAACTTCCAGTTCATATTTAATTTATTTGAAAATTTTATTTTGCAACCAATATTTATAAAATTTCACTTCCTAACAAACATACACATCACATGCAACTATATCCACTTATAAAAATTATTCTTGTATATACAAAATATAATACTAGGTAAAATTATTTCACTTACCTATATTTCAAAATCAATATTGTGTTGGTCTGCCTTATTAAGTGTTTAGAAATCCATATTGATGCCATAGCGTCCTATGTACCAACCAGAATTTATAAATACTAAATAGAACAAATTAACACAATATAAAAACATTTTTATAACACTAACAAGTACGCTCTCTAATATATATACGCTCAGACAAACTCATTTTAGGGTATTACTACCCAATCTCTAATCAGTGAAACCACATAAAGCTAAGGTTGTCGCTAAACCAAAGCTCTGATACCAACTATAACGACCCACCTTTTTGGATGGTTTAAATCGACAATAAACCACACATGTCAACTCAAACCATTCATATGGAGGATTGTTAATGGGGTAAATAAGAAAATAAGAGAAAAGAAGGAGAAAAAACAAATCACAGAATCTCACGGCGGAATGACAAAATATAATAGTCAAATAAATAGTTCATAAAGCTGTTTTACAAATAATATTTGATTACACTTTTATAATATATCAAAGTTATACATACAACAGGAATAAATAAATAATGTAGCAGAACAACATGATGTAGTGGAATAATATAATAAATAGTAGACTAATCTCCATCTTCATCCTCCAAATTAAATGGTCTACAATACACTGAAAAGCTGTGACTGACCCAAGCGTAATGAAAAGACAAAACTCTCGAGTCAGACCTAAAAGATCTTATGTAAGTTAAATCAAAATAATAAATATGAGTGTAACGGCTTTAGAGATGTTTACGGGATTTTACATCTTCTATCCAGTGTATAACGTGCGTGCAATAACTTAAGAGATGTTCAGGATTTCATCTCCTAAGGATCCGTTAAACTATCTACATATGTAATACAATACACTATTATAATATGTCTACCATAAAGTATTAAAATAGCGTTAAGGCGTTACCCATATCCCCTTTAACACATTTTTATATAAATATCGTAGTCTATACAGATACCGTAAGCTCCAACAAACCGGTGGGATACTAGGGAGCCCCTTGTACAAAACCCCATGATTTGAACTTCTATTTATTGACCTCTTATTTACCACCACTTCAGCATAAGCGTGTCCTAAAGGAAATGCTGCTGGCACAGGTCTTACTTTTATCTTTGCTTATTAACTTAGTATAAAAATAAGTCTCTATATCTGTAAAGGACTACCCCGTTAGGCCTACAATACAGATCTTCTATATCAGTAAAGGACTACCCCGTTGGGCCTACAATACCGATCTTCTATATCTTGCTTATTAACTTAATCCAAGATCTAAGTTTATTAAAATAAGCCTCTTCTGTTATTTCTGCTTTATTTATTTATTAACTTAATTTAAGTCTTAAAATAAGCCTTTTCTGTTATCTCTAATTATAACCTGTGTGTTATAATTCTTTTTGTTAACTTAACCCAAGGTCTAAGTATAAAAATAAGCTACTTTTGCTATTTCTTCTATTTTCTCTTTTTATTACAATTATATGTTATAACTAAGCTTGCAAATATTTTAAATTTGCTTATTTCAGTCTAAGTCCAATTTATTACAGTCTTCTTATTTTACATCCCATTTTCTGTAAATTCAGTGTTCTTATAATTTAGTCCATATTCGCGATTTATTCTATTCTATTTATTTCATTCGTGTAAAAAAGGGAAATTAAAAAGAAAATGACAATTACAAAAGAAATCCCAAACGTAGAATAGATGTAAAGAAAACGTAAATAATAGTAAATAACTATAAATGTTGTAAATAACTGTAAATAATTGGAAAAGCTATAATTAACAATAAATAATTTGTAAATGACTGAAATAGAATAGCTAAAAGAAAATAGACTGAAAAACAAGTCTAAAACTTATTTAAATTAAATTGTAAATAAACATGTATAAAGATTATCCCAAAATTGTAGAAAAACTACAACTATTGAAAACCCTATTATTTTAAATTACTTAAAATTCAAAAGTAATTACTAAACACCCACATGTGGTCCTTTGCTCTTTTCTTTGGCCTTCCCGGATCCACTTGTAGGGTATAAAATATTTTAGTTAAAAAGATCTTCTCCTTGGAAAAATATTCCTTTTAGGGTCCAGCCTCAGGCAATGAACCCAGATGGAGAAAATTTGAATGAGAAAAATAGCTAGGCCTACGGTCTTATTTAAAGTGCCACCTGTGGATCTTAGACCGTTGGATTTGGAGATTAAATCTGGTGCAACCACGTCATAGGCTCGATAGGAACCGTCGGATGGAAGCACGGACGTACATGATTGGATAAAAGTTGCAAATTGACGTGTAAAAATCGATCTGGACGAAGAATGCATTTTGACATACAAAGATTCACACGGGTCGACCTGGGTGTGTGAGGAATGCGGATTACGGATCTTTAGGCTAGGAATAACACTAGAGGGGGGGTGAATAGTGTTTTTAAGAAATTACTAAATCTTTTTGAGTTTATGTTAATTTGAACACAAATGTATGGAATATTCAGACACAGATATAATCACAGAAACAAACACAGATGCGGAAATAAAGTAAATGCAGTAAAGGAAAGAACACACCGGATTTTATACTAGTTCGGAGTTACCCTACATCCAGTCCCGCACAATCAAGTACGGATTTCCTTTCAAAAGCAATTCAACAATTACAACCCTCGGTTTTAAGGCTACGAGGTACAACCTCCAAAATCACAATCCTCTGGGTAGAGATACTTGATTTTCGGGGCAACAAGTTCACCCAATTGATTTCCAAGGCTACAATCACACCTTTTCTCGCTTGATTGATTTCCAAGGCTACAATCACACCTTTTCTCGCTAGATAGATTACAAAGAAGCCTATAACTCTGAATAGAACTTAGATCTTGTTGAGATAGTGATAGAGAATCAAACCAGAGATAATCTAGTTAGATTCAAAGTTTATTTCGGCAGAGTAATGATAGGATTTTGAATAAGAAAATGTGGAAGAAGAAGAGAAGTGAAAAACCAGAAAAACTGATGTTAAATTCGTTGAAACTAACCCCTATTTATAGAGGAACAACAGCCATGTCCATTCGTCAAGAGTTATGACGAATAGACACTTCTTTTGAAATTTGAATTTTGAATTTTAACTGACACTATGTCGACATGGTCACCATGGGTATGTCGACATCCCAAAGCAATTTTTGATGATTTGATTTTCTTTGAAAATAACCTTTATCTTATATTAAAACTATTTTAAACTTTATAAATATACTTGACTATAGTTAAAATACACAAGTAAATATAGAGAATAATATATATATAATTTTACTATAATTTTATCTAAGTAAATATATTATAAAAAAAATAGTTTAAAACAAATGAAGTTTAAAAACAAAGAATATTTTAAGGCTAAAACATCCTTTTGAAAATCATTTGAAAGGATATTTTTTCAGGCTAAAACATTTTGAAATTTTTTTTTGAAAATCATTCTGAAGTAGTTTTGAAAATCATTTTGAAGTAGTTTTGCAAGCTTCTTCCTGCAGAATATCTCATCATGACAGGACTCGAGAACTTGTACAAAACCAGGATGTTCGTGGGTTTGTAAGCCACTTGTCGTAAGTTTGTAATCTACTTGTCGTGTGTTTGTAAGCCACTAAAAGGTAGAAATGGGTTCCATCCCAAAAGAAAAATGGAGTGAAGATTTCAGTGCTATTATGAAGTTTTAACATAATTCTAGACTCAATACTTATCTTGAAATCTTGAACTCTTGATAATCTTGATACTCATGAGTCTTCAATCTTGATATCTTGAATCTCTATACTGTACAGTCTTCATTCTTGGTACCTGCATGGTTAAATCCTGCATATACATATATATCTAAACTATAATGTTAGTATTTATATTTTATAATCTTATTCTAAGGTTGTTATCATCAAAACCATCAACTCATGGACTAACAGGGTGTCGACCCACCACTTGGTAGGGTCGACCTAGCTATGGTGAGGGTCGACCTTCCCCTTATATTTTTTTTCTCGATTCTTGTTTATTCCGTAACTTCTTCGTCTTACCTCGGATTTTGACGTCATATACATGGAAATTGACCAGAAAATTACTACGGACACAATGGTGCAATTTCCATGGCTCAATTATGATAATTTCACAAATTTATTTCATTATTTAATTAATTCGTTAATTAATTACTATATCTTAAATTTCGAGTTGTTACATTCTCCCCTCCTTAAGGGATTTCATCCCCGAATTCTTTAAGGAGAGAAGAATAAAATAAATGTTTTCATCCAAGTTCTACAACCAACTACTCAACCATCATCCATTACATCCATTGTCCTTAAGTTTTTCTAATGCAATTTATGATACATATTCAATTAGTGTAGTGTCAATGTCCCTAACTAATGCAAAAGGTTAGGCCGTCTATTGATTCAGTCGACTTCCTTTTATGCAATAATGTATGTGCCATGTATCCAAATGAATGCAAATTCCCTAATGATAACTGATAGTTCTATATGCGTGCAAAATTCATCATCCAAACACAACAATCATATGATAATCATCCATTTATAGCAACCATAGAAATAAGATAAAAATAAAATGAAAATGCGCACACATCTATATGCATATGCTCTAGTGTCCTAATTAGGTCGATCCCTAAGAGATAATAGTGCCTAGTGTAAGTATATGTGTCCATTAGCATCCACTAGCAACCATTAGCAACCATGAGTATCCATCATACATAACATTTTCTAATAACATGTTTACATCAAATCCTACCATCCATAGGTTAAGTCCTAAGACCTACCCTCCCAAAGGATAATAAAGGAAAGAACCTATTCAAAACTAAAGATGGAAATAGGAAATTCAGAATTTACTATCAAAGTGATGCGGATAAGAGGTACGCATTTTCTCCTAATCAAATCAACCTTCTCTGAAGTCTCTCTAACCATGTCGGGACCAAGTAGTAATCTCTCTGTGGACTCCAACCAGCATAAAGGCGACTTGCATGGTCTTCTATAAAGAGTTTCGAAAGGTGCCATTCCAACGCTAGCTTAAAAGCTATTATTATATGCGAATTCCACTAAAGAAAGATGCTCCTTCCAAGTTCCTCCAAAATCAAGAATACACATCCTCAACCACGTGCGTCTTACTATCTTACTAATATCACCTTACCATTTTTCTATAGTCTACACACATGAGGAAACACTCCTAGGTTCTCACTAGTATCTTATACACTTTACGGAAACTTCTATTATTACTTTTAAAAGTAATCATTGCTATCTCCTACATAGCCTTACCCTTTTTCCGTCACATCTAGGAAATGATTCCTATCTACTCCACATTTAAGAGTTTGGTTTGGTATTTATCATTTTGTTTCAAAAACTAAGGCTTCTAAATTTTTAAACCATCAAATCCCAAAAAAAAAAATTATTATAAAAGTGTTATTTTCAAGTTTCTATTAAATTCAAAGATGCATGGTTACTTAACATTTTATCTTTCTAGACTTGCATCCTTACAGCTTTTTGAATTTACATTATTCCCCGAACCTAGAGGCGAAAACTTACAAATTCGAAGTTCAAAACTTGCTCCTCCTTTTCTTTTAAAGACCTTTACAGCTTTCTCTAAAAATCTGGATTTTTAAATTTAACTATTACTAAGTTTTTCGCTTCCAAAAACTTATTTACTTTTTCCACCAAACCATTTTTCTTTAAAATACCTTTAAAATGTCCTTACGTGTTTTCAAAGCATCTTCTTATTTCACCTAATGGTTTTATACCTTAACGTATTAAAACTACTTTCTCTTATGAGAAATTATTAATGATAAAACCGTTTATGAATCCTTTAAAAGAGGACTTCATGTTTATGTGAAATTACAAGGAACTTATTTTATATTTCTCGAAATAAGCTATACAAAATATGGTGCTTCCCTTACCTTGTACATCTCTTTCAAGTATTCCTTATAATTTGCACAAAACATCTTTATTTGCGATTTGGTTTCATAGAAAATTTTACCACTATTCATTTCATTCCAATTGATTAAAGTATGTTTAATCTATATTCTCTTACAATAGACAATTTCTATGAAATTTATTAATTTCCTAATATTTAACTTACACTTTTCTTTTCAGGAAAACTCATTTTCAAAACTGTTTTAATATATCCATAACTAGAAAACATTTCCTTATACATATTTAAATAATAAATGTACTTACAAACCACTTTTTATTATACTTAGAAATTATTTTCAAAATACATTTTTATTTGGGTCAAAACAGATGTTGCGTAAAACACCATTACTACAACCCAAAAATACTAGTGTACGGATTTAATTAAAATAAATACTAATAAATCTCGCATACTATGTAAAAACATTTCCCTTGGGAGTCACGTACTATAACAATGGTGTTATAGTCTATGCTCCCATTATTTTTCACGAAAACATCAATTACAACAATAAATGTTGTAACCTATATTTCCGATACTTAATACACTGTAGGTTTTTATATTTAAAATCTTTGTTTACCTACAAAAAAACTAGCGAGCTATATATGCTCTATAATTCTTCAAAAAGAATTTCACTTTTAACAAAATCATATAAAAACCAATTTAAATCTCATACCACTTTTTTCTTCTAAAACCCAATATTTACTTTCTCAAAAATATTGACCATTATATTTTTCAACTTTTCAATTCTAACTATTTCATTTTATTGGGCTAAACATAAAGTTGATTTTCTTCTTACTACCCTACGAGTACCCTTCCTAAACTTTGGTAATCTCATTACTAAAGTGTTTTATTCCTATTCCTCTCTTATACTTATATTTATTTCAAGGCACTACCGTTAAATCCACTTATCTGAAACAATTATTTTTTTTCAATTATCTACACATGGGCTTTCTTCTTTTCAACTGAATCTATTGTACATCTCCAATCTTTGCCTGCAACCTTTTGGATTTCTATAATCCGAAGCTAAACGTACAAAATTGTTTCTTAAACCCTTTCCATGTGTTGACCTTCTCTATGCCCCAAGAAACACGCTTCCTTAAGCCAAAAGTGACACTTCGAGAACTTTGCCCTCAACTGATGAACACGAAGTGTGCAAAGAACCTCCTCTAAATGAACAGCATACTCCTTCATACTCTTGGAAAACACCAAAATTTCATCCACAAATACCACTATGAATTATTTAGGACATCTCTAAAAACACGGCTCATCAAATCCACAAAATAAGCTGAGGCAGTAATTAGCCCAAAAGGCATAACTAACCACTCAAAGAATCCATAAGGTGTCCTAAATGTCGTCTTATCAATGCTATCGTCAGCGACCCTAAGCCGATGAAATCCAATGGCTAAATCAAGCTGAGAAAAGACCAAAGAGCTAACTAACTGGTCGAAAAGATCATCTATCCTAGAAAGTGGATAACGGTTCTTCTTCGTGAGCTTATTCAACTCTCTATAGTCTACGCAAAGTCGAAGGGAACCATCCATCTTAGTAGCAAAGGCACCTGGTGCTCCCCACTCAGATATGCTCCTCCTGATGAAGCCTTTCTCCAATAGCTCACGAATGTTCTTACTCAACTCCTTCCTCTCCCTAGGTACCATATGTCTCACGGGCAATTCCACTGGTTTAGCATTATCATTAAAATAGATCCTAAAGTCGATCTCTCTCTTAGGGGGTAGTCCCCTAACCTCCTCAAAAATGTCTAGGAAATCTCTAACGACTGGAACGGATCTAGCTCTCCTAGTGATGAATCAAGAGAATAAAGGAAGCTCAATATGACTAATCCCTGTGGCTTGCAAGAAACCACGAGAGTCATATTGTTGCATGTCTCTAGTCTAAAGACTCTCCTCTTACAGTCCAATATCGCTCCATAAGTGGATACCCAATTCATCCGAAAATCATCTCATACCCCGATAATCCTGGTACACAAGCATCACAGTCAAACTCTACGCCTAGGATAAAAATTTTCAAACCCCTACAAACCATAGATAAATGTGCCGATCCTCCTATGGGGTTTGAAACAACTATGGGGTCTACTACTAAGGAGATATCTAAGTGCAAACAATCTACCAAAGAACTAGAAATGAAAGAGTCCGAATAGGAAAAATCCGAAATAGAGATCAAATCTTCTACAGAGACTTCCCTACCTCGATTCGGTCCACTACTAGAAGGTGATGCATTTAAAGCCTATACTCGTGCTGTAGGTGTGGCTGCTCTCTGCCCCATCCTGTGAGGACAAGCTCTACTAAGGTGACCAGGCTGCGCACACTTGAAACACTCCCCTTCATCATTTTATTCTTACAGTCCTTTGCGTAATGACCAACCAACCCATAGCTACGACATCCCTCGCTTTTCTTGATCCTCTTCCAAGGTCCTCCTTCTTTCCTCTTGTCCTTATCCTTCTTGTTCTTCCACTACGGCTTCTTAGAGCTTTCTAACTTAGGAACCTCTTTAAGCTCTCCCTTCAACTGCCAAGATGCAGGCTGAACTCTCTTTCGGTCTTTTAATCCTAACTACCTAAACATTCGCTCTGTGTCCTAATTCATGCCTCCTCGAAATCCTCTATACCAGAAAACGTCTTGCCTCCAAGACTAGCGAAGTCCTTGCATAGCTTAGAAAAATTAGCTGATGTTGGTGGATTAAAGGGATCTCCACCTACCAGTGGTGTATTGGGAACTTGCCCTTGCACCTCTGGTACTGTAGGTCTATGGAACCAGTCAGCCATACTATGCAAAGAAAAGGAAACTTAGGCTCGAGAGAATCGAAAGAAGGTTGAACTGGACTTTTGAGGGGATTTTTTTTTATAAAAACTCTTTTATACTTGAAAATTATTTCTAAGAGTTTATTTCTGAAAAATACTTTTAAAACAAGTTATTTTGAAAAATACTTTATTTTTAAAAAAACAAAATTTTAGGAATCCTGGAACCTTAGGCTCTGAAACCAAATGTAACACCCCACCCCCCTTAGTATACCCAAAAAGGCACACTAAAAGATGTGGTGCATTGTAGGTATAGCTAAAAACTTACAGAGATTAAGATTCACAAGACAAAATAAATGAAACAACGGAAACATTTAAATAGTAATCTCATTATTCAAAATCAAATTTCATAAAATAGAGTCATAAAACCAAATACATAAGATGGCTCAAAATACCAAATACATGTCTTATGAAAAGGAAAATACCATCTTAGTCACATTATCAAAGTAAATAAATAAAATCATCCCTCTCATCAGTACCGGTACATCCAAACTCAAATAAAAAGAAAACTGGAAAAGAAAAAGAAGAATACGTGAAGAATCTCCAAGAATATCTCTCTAAGAAAGCTGAAATCTACTGCCCTTGTCTCTGCTGGCTTATGGGGAAAAAGGGAAAATAGAGGAGTGGGTCAGACTAAAAGT
This sequence comes from Allium fistulosum, assembly GCA_030737815.1. NCBI lineage: Eukaryota > Viridiplantae > Streptophyta > Magnoliopsida > Asparagales > Amaryllidaceae > Allium > Allium fistulosum. The sequence continues at coordinate 206,488,524 of CM060908.1, forward strand.
CTGGTGAATGAGAGTAATTACTAGTATTTTTAAGCAAGGTAAAGATAATAGACTTTGCAACAGTTCTAGTATAAAAGGAAGTAAAGGAAAAAATAAAGCCGGAATAAAATATGGTTTAACTGTTTGCTTTGCTTAGATAGTTCGATTAGATTGTTTGCACTTTTCTTAGATAATTACTTTGATTAGGCTGAACCCTAACCCTACTATAATTAGGCTGAAGTCCTAATTCTACCCTTTCATGGGCCTTCTATCTCTATTGTGCCTACTGCGGACTAGACCCATTGGCCCCTACGCAAAAGACGCGGACTAGACCCTGTTGGTCCCTACGCAAAAGATGCGGACTAGAACCTTTTGGTCTCTACGTAAAAGATACGGACTAGACTCTGTTGGTCCCTACGCAATAGACACCTACTACTGCAGACTAGACACTGTTGGTCCCTACGCAATTGATACCAACTTAGCGCTTGGAACTCAATAACGACTTATCAGCCAGCACCGAGGCCGCACGCTCAATCACCATAGGCTCGCGCTATCTGTTGCTCACTCTCGTTGACCTCTTATTTACCACTTCTCCAACATAAGCGTGCCCTAGCCTCACCTGTGCTATTGTGAGACCACCTATGTCTGACTAAAGGGAATGCTGTTGGTACATGTCTTATCTAACAAACAAAATCTAGTTGCATCCCTTGTACAAATCCACATGATTTGAACTTCTATTTATTGACCTCTTATTTACCACCACTTCAGCATAAGCGTGTCCTAAAGGAAATGCTGCTGGTACGGGTCTTACTTTTATATTTGCTTATTAACGTAGTATAAAAATAAGTCTCTGTATCTATAAAGGACTACCCTGTTGGGCCTACAATATAGGTCTTCTATATCAGTAAAGGACTACCCTGTTGGGCCTACAATACCGATCTTCTATATCTTGCTTATTAACTTAATCCAAGATCTAAGTTTATTAAAATAAGCCTCTTCTATTATTTCTACTTTATTTGCTTATTAACTTAATTTAAGTCTTAAAATAAGCCTTTTATGTTATCTCTAATTATAACCTGTGTGTTATAATTCTGCTTGTTAACTTAACCCAAGGTCTAAGTATAAAAATAAGCTAATTTTGTTATTTCTTCTATTTTCTCTTTTTAGTTACAATTATATGTTATAACTAAGCTTGCAAATATTTTAAATTTTCTTATTTTAGTCAAAGTCTAATTTATTACAGTCTTCTTATTTTACATCCCATTTTCTGTAAATTCAGTGTTCTTATAATTTAGTCCATATTCATGATTTATTCTATTCTGTTTATTCCATTCGCATAAAAAAAGGAAAATTAAAAAGAAACTGACCATTACAGAAGAAATCCCAAACGTAGAATAGATGTAAATAAAACGTAAATAACTACAAATGCTGTAAATAACAGTAAATAATTGGAAAATCTATAATTAACAATAAATAATATGTAAATGACTGAAATAGAATAGCTAAAAGAAAATAGACTGAAAAACAAGTCTAAAACTTACTTAAATTAAACTGTAAATAAACCTGTATATAGGTTATCCCAAAATTGTAGAAAACCTACAACTATTAGAAACCCTATTATTTTAAATTACTTAAAAATCAAAAATAATTACTAAACACTCACCTGTGGTCCTTAGCTCTTTTCCTCGGCCTTCCCGGATCCACTTGTAGGGTATAAAATAATTTAATTAAAAAGATCTTCTCCTAGGAAATATATTCCTTTTAGGGTCCAGCCTCAGGCAATGAACCCAAATGGAGAAAATTTGAATGAGAAAAATAGCTAGGGTCTTATTTATAGTGTCACTTGTGGATCTTATACCATTGGTTTGGAGATTAAATCTGGTGCAACTACGTCATAGGCTTGATAGAAACCGACGGATGGAAGCACGAAAGCACAAGGTTGGATAAAAGTTGCAAAATGACATGTAAAAATCGATCTGGACGAAGAATGCATTCTGACGTACAAAGATTCACATGGGTCAACTTGGGTGTCGACCCACCACTTGCTAGGATCGACCTAGCTATGGTGAAGGTCATCCTTAGGGTCGACCTTCCCCTTATATTTTTTTTCTCGATTCTTGTTTATTCTGTAACTTCTTCGTCTTAGCTCGGATTTTGACGTTCTATATATGGAAATTGACCAAAAATTACCATGGACACAATGGTGCAATTCCCATGACTCAATTCTGATAATTTCATAAAGTTATTTTATTATTTAATTAATTCGTTAATTAATTACTATAGCTTAAATTTCGGGTTGTGACAATGCTCAATAGGGGGAGTGAACCCACTTGGCCCAGGTATAGCTCCTGTTTAAGTCATTTTAATTATGACCCGAAAGTCAAGGCTATCCATCATCGTTCTCTTACTTCATTCCAGTAGCGTTCGACAACCATCTGACTTCATTCTGGATTATCCACCACGTGCACAGTTGTTAAAGTGGTTTTCGGTATTGGCAGAGAGTATGACAATATCCGATCCCGGTCTCTTTAACAACCAAACGCTTATTTCGCACCGGTTGGTTCTTTTACATTTCAAAAACCGATTCATAATTGATATCAAAATATCATATTCAATTCAAAATATCCCTCACTTCAAACCCATGATATTTAATCAAAATATGCCATTTCACTAAAAATATCATTTCAAATTTCAACGTAGGTTATAACATCATTTAACCACATTCGCCTTTAAATCAAGGATTAAATATAAATAATTCAACCTTACACAGTTTGAATTTTTTAAAATAGTTTGGATATTTATAAATAGATTAAAATAGTTTTAATAGTTTAAGTAGTCTAAGGATTTTAAAAGAAGTTAAAAATAGTTTAAATAGTTTAAAATAGTTTAAAATAGTTTAAGGATTTTAAAACAGTTTAATATAAAATGGTTTGAGTATTGGAAATGGTTTATATAGAAAAATAGTTTGAAAATCTAAATAATCTGAATTTTAAAATAACAGATTTTAAATAGTTTATATTAAAATAATTTATTTTTAAAATAGTATCAAATCAAACTGTTTCTTCCATTTCAACAAATCTGGACTATATCCAGATTTCAAATCAACAAAAATCAATTTTAATCTTTTAATTCAAATGACTTAATTTCTATTTAGTTCCAAATCAATGTGATTTCAATTTCAATTCGAATAACTTCAATTTTCGAAACATTCATTTTTAACTTCGATTTCAATTCAACAATTCAAATCAATGATTTAATTTCATTTCCATTCTTATTTAAGACCATTTCAAATCATATCAATTTCAAGCCCAATTTCAATTTACTTATTTAAACCACTCAAATCTGATTAACTTAATTGCTAAATTTTAAGATCCAAATCCTCAAAATAATTCAAATTTCCGAATTAAAGTCATATATCGATTTTAACTTTATATTTCCCAATTTAATTCTTAAACAATTTCTTTTTAACTATTTCAATTTCAACTTTCAAAGCTTGAATTAAAAAAAATTAAATACATATAAATCTATAATTTATTTCCTTTACGATAATAACATTTAATCAAAAATCTAAATTCAAGATTTTAAACCATTTAATTTAACTAATCCGGTGTCCATGTATAATTTTCTATCCTATGGTCAAGTGATATAGATATATATCATTTCAACCCGCAATAAATTTAAATTTCCGAATATATATCATTTCAACTCGTATCTCGAATCACAATTTTCCAAATCTAGAAAATCTCTTGGGTTTATCGTTTCAACCCATAACAATTTTTCCCTAATCTATAGGATCGTTCGAGTATGTATCATTTCAACCCATAGTGATAGTAGGGATATAAACATCAAATCATCCAAAATGTCAACAATAAAACATCCATCACAATCACCATTCAAATCAACCAATAAATCACAACAATTAACTAGTTATCATTATCAGGTATTTAACTAACCAATTTAAAATTCAATATTAATTTAATAGAGCAATTTAAATTCAATATAAATTCAAATTAAATTTAAATGACAGTTTAGAATACCAAACGACAATAAATAAATTTATAATCACATCATAAATTTAATTTAACAAACATAAGATAGTTTAGTATTTGTGAGTGGGTTAAATCACTCACCTTTGCTTTCTAGTCGATTAAAAATCCAAATAAAGCCTGAATTTTTAACAGTCTCAAAATGCAGCCAAACTAGTTCCATATTGTATGAAATTTTGATACGAACCCAATGCAAGAAACCGCGTCCACAACTAAGCTCTTATGAAAAAGTTATTGAGGTTAGAATGATTGAATTTTGAATTTTAATACAAGAAAATGAAATAAGGGCAAAAGCGTAATTCTCGATACCTTCACTAGAACCCTAGCCCACATATGCACGTTGTTAGCGCCAAAATTGGTCACTAACACCCAAATGTAAAGGAAAGCACCAACTAACAGTCACCGATAACAGATAGAATGTATGTAGAGAGTAATAATATGAAGAACAGTCAAAATTAAAATGAAAGCAGTAAAGAACAATAGATTTTATAGTGGTTCGGCTAACTCCGGCCTAAGTCCACTCCAGAAGTTTTCTTTTTATTGATATGAGAATCGATTATGGTTACAATCCGGAGTTTTCAAAGCAATTATGGTAGAGTAGCCTTCATGAGGAAGAAGAAGGGAAACAGAAGGAAGATCCCCTTTCTGAACCCCCTCATGCTGTATTTATAGGCAAATCTTGAGTTATTCGGCTTCCTTAGCAGTCCGGGCGACTTCCTGTACCGAGCGACTTCCTGTAGCGACTTCCTATGCCGAGTGACTTCCTATGCCGAGCCGACTTCTGTGCCGAGCGGCTTCCATGCCGAGCGGCTTCCATGCCGAGCGACTTCCATGCCGAGCGACTTCCATGCCGAACGACCCATTCCTTCCTCGAGACTCCAACATCCCGACTCCCTCGAGACTCCAACATCCCGACTCACTTGAGACTCCCTCAAGACTCCGACATCCCAACTCCCTCGAGACTCCAACATCCTGACTCCCTCGAGACTCCAACATCCCGACTCACTCGAGACTCCCTCGAGACTCCAACATCCCGACTCACTCGAGACTCCCTCAAGACTCCAACATCCCGACTCCCTCGAGACTCCAACATTCCGACTCCCTCGAGACTCCGACATCCCGACTCCCTCGAGACTCCGACATCCCGACTCCCTCGAGACTCCGACATCCCGACTCACTTGAGACTCCCTCGAGACTCCAACATCCCGACTACCTCGAGACTCCGACATCCCGACTCCCTCGAGACTCCGACAACCCGACTCCGTCGAGACTCCGACATCCCGACTCACTCGAGACTCCGACATCCCGACTCACTCGAGACTCCGACATCCCGACTCCCTCGAGACTCCAACATCCCGACTCCCTCGAGACTCCAACATCGAGCCACTAGCCTATGCAGATCCACTTCATCCAATCCAATATCCATCTTCCAAGCGCACTACATCATCTATCCGTCCAGTCGACTTAAACCTGTCGTATTCCAGTCTTGACAAACGAGTAGTCGATTTAGTTAAAACCGCCGGTCCGTGGCCTTGCCAAAAGGCGGGTTAAGACTTGCCTCCCAAAACATGCCTTCTGATAGGAAGCCGTGTTTTGAATAGCCTTCAATCCATCGTCCACATTCCATCTATAGCCATACAATTCGATCTGCAATCCAATCCGTTTTATCCTAGTGCCATTGCCGTATCCTTATTCGAATCCGCAACTGTGCCGAGTTGATATCCGATTTCGAATCCAACCAAACCCTGAGCCAATTTCTTAGCCATCTGAACCTGTCAACCAAGTTTTAATCAATTCAAATCCAATAACCAATAACCAAATCCATCACCATTCCGGGCCGATATCCTGTTCCGACCCCGACTCTCCGATCAAGAGCTTTTATGTTCTCCGACCTTGGCACTCCGGCCAAGGACTTTTAGATTCTCTGACCTCGGCTCTCCGGCCAAGTACTTTTTATATTCTCCGGCCAAGGACTTTTACATTCTCCGGCCTCGGCCCTCCGGCCAAGGACTTTTATATTCTCCGGCCAAGGACTTTTACATTCTCCGGCCTCGGCTCTCCGGCCTAGGACTTTTATATTCTCCGGCCTCGGCTCTCCGGCCAAGGACTTTTATATTCACCGACCTCGGCTCTCCGGTCAAGGACTTTCATATTCTCCGGCCTCGGCTTTCTGGCCAAGGACTTTGATATTCACCGGCCTCGGCTCTCCGGCCAAGGACTTTCATATTCTCCGGCCTCGGCTCTCTGGCCAAGGACTTTTATATTTTTCGACCAAGGACTTTTACATTCTCCAGCCTCGGCTCTCCGGCCAAGGACTTTTATATTCATGGGCCTCGGCTCTTCGGCCAAGGACTTGCATATTCTTCGACCTCAGTTTTCCGGCCAAGGACTTTGATATTCACCGGCCTCGGCTCTCCGGCCAAGGACTTTCATATTCTTCGGCCTCGACTCTCCGGCCAAGGACTTTGATATTCTCTCCGAGTCCATTCCATCGCTCTCCGACAAAGGGACTCATAACTTGCGATCACTGCCCCATCTCACCGGTCAGGACCATGATCGCGAGACCTGTATTACTGATCCAAATCCAATTGTTATAGAATTTAGTTATCAAAGCAGAAGTTCGTACAACAGAAGGAATTAAATGTCCAAAGTACCACTGAAGAAACCATACTTTGTAGAAAAATATAAAGAAAATAGGATTTCATAGACTCAAGTAGTATGGTTTTTTGTCATCTCAGAGCTTGCCTAGGGACCGTCCTCGATCCCGTACGTGTGTAAGTGACCTAGCCGTATTTCTTTGAGTTCTATTACTTATTCAAAACCATAAATCTGTTTAGCTGATAATGAGATGACGTTGCCTAGGCCTAGTGCCATCTTCGTTCGAGGTAGGTGGTGGTCACTCCTGTCCTACTGCCACAGCTCGATTCCTTACATACTGCTGTAGATGACCATTCCTTACATGCTCCTCAATGATATCTTTCAGATGCCTGCAGTCGTTTGTGTTGTGCCCATCCAGCTCATGGAATAGGCAATGCTTTCCCGAATCCCCCTCGTATTCAAAAGGCTCTCTCTTTGCCGGCCTTCGATATTGGAGGCGCCCTCGAGTATCCAAGTAAATCCTTTCTAGAGTCTCAGTTAAATCTATGTAAGAAGAAAACTTTGACTCCCTTCGAGGCCTCTTCGAAGTGCCACTGTTGCCATTTGTTTTCCTTTTTCCTTTATCATCTTTGCTTGGATCCTCCCTGGGTGGACCTCCACCCCTCACTGCATAAGCTTCATCCTCTCTCCCTACTCTCTCAGCCTGCGCATCTTCCTGCCTTAGGAACCTTTCTGCCTCATGGTAGAACTCTCCGAGATCCCTCAGTGGGTCCCGTTCCAACGATATCTTGAAATTCGAATTATCTGCAATTCCTGAAACTGCTGCCATCAAAACCATCGACGGATCGGGTCGATCCACTGAAGCTACCACTGCGTTGAATCTGGTTAAGAAATCCCTAAGCGACTCTCCCTTCCATTGTTTCATCGATGTCAAGGTCATTACGTTCTTGGGTCTGACTATATAGACCCAAAATTGCCTCATAAACCTCTCAATCAGCTCTGTCCAAGTGTCAATAGAACCACTCTCCAGCTGTCTGAACCACATAGCTGCGATATCCGTCAAATACAAAGGGAAACATCGAGCCATGACCTCATCCGATACCCCCAGTACCTCCATATGCCTCATGTACCTTGTCAGGTGAACGGCAGGATCCGTTCTCCCATCATACATCTCCAATGCTGGTAGCTTAAAATCCGGAGGGTTCCTAGCTTGCCTGATAGTAGGAGTAAAGGGACTCCTATTCACATCCTCCAAGTCTTTATTTACCAATCCATCTCTGACAGCTCGTCTGACCATCTCCGCTAATCTGTCATTGTCGCCAAACTGTAATCCTTGTCTGCTACCTTTGATTTGTCCCCCGAGTTCACGAGGGAATCCTGGCACATACTCCTCATCACGTACTCCTGCACTCCTGTTGGTGTCGGGTTGCATAGCATCATCTGGTATCCCTCCATGGATTGGTCCAGCATTTCCTAGTGGTGTGCCCCCGAGTCTAGGTCCATCCAGATTGATAGTCGTCTGCTGATTGGGGGCTACCCCCTGCTGAGCCACTCCCTCTGCTTGCTGGTTGAGCGCTTCTGATCCAGCTCCACGGACCTGAGCTCCTGCATTTCTTGCTTGTGCAAATTGTCTGACAAGAGCCTGCATCATCTCCTCTTGTCTTTTTAGCATCGCTTCCATCTCATCTCTGGTGATGTAGATGGATGCTTGACCTGCTCCAGCTCTAGAGGAAGCCTCTTGACTTCCCTCTTGATTGCTCCTTTCTGTCACTTGCTTCCTTGTTGGTGGCCTAGCCATTACTTCCTAGGATCCAAGTTCCTAAGCTTTTGAATCCAAAATCCTAGCTCCGAAATCCCCGAGTGCTTGCTTCTCAGTGAAAGCACCAAAATGTTAGCGCCAAAATTGGTCACTAACACCCAAATGTAAAGGAAAGCACCAACTAACAGTCACCGATAACAGATAGAATGTATGTAGAGAGTAATAATATGAAGAACAGTCAAAATTAAAATGAAAGTAGTAAAGAACAACAGATTTTATAGTGGTTCGGCTAACTCCGGCCTACATCCACTCCAAAAGTTTTCTTTTTATTGATATGAGAATCAATTACGGTTACAATCCGGAGTTTTCAAAGCAATTATGGTAGAGTAGCCTTCATGAGGAAGAAGAAGGGAAACAGAAGGAAGATCCCCTTTCTGAACCCCCTCATGCTGTATTTATAGGCAAATCTCGAGTTACTGGGCTTCCTTAGCAGTCCGGGCCCATTAGGACCATAGCCGAGCCAACATCCATCACCATGGTACGAGGGACTTCCTGTAGCGACTTCCTATGCCGAGCGACTTCCAGTGCCGAGCGACTTCCTGTGCCGAGCGACTTCCTGTAGCGACTTCTTGTGTCGAGCCGACTTCCTATGCCGAACGACTTCCATGCCGAGCGACTTCCATGTGTTAGTCCTTGAGATGATGGTTTTGATGACAACAACCTTAGAATAAGATTATAAAATATAAATACTAACATTATAGTTTAGATATATATGTATATGCAGGATTTAACCATGCAGGTACCAAGAATGAAGACTGTACAGTATAGAGATTAAAGATATCAAGATTGAAGACTCATGAGTATCAAGAATGTGAAGATTATCAAGAGTTCAAGATTTCAAGATAAGTATTGAGTCTAGAATTATGTTAAAACTTCACAATAGCATTGAAATCTTCATTCCGTATTTTCATTTGGGATGGAACCCATTTCTACCTTTTTAGTGGCTTACAAACCCACGACAAGTAGCTTACAAACCTACGACAAGTGGCTTACAAACCTACGAACATCCTGGTTTTGTACAAGTTCTCGAGTCCTGATATGATGAGATATTCTGCAGGAAGAAGCTTGCAAAACTACTTCAAAATGATTTTCAAAACTACTTCAGAATGATTTTCAAAACTGCTTTTCAAAATGTTTTAGCCTTAAAGATTATCTTTTCATATGATTTTCAAAAAGATGTTTTAGCCTTAAAATATTCTTTGTTTTTTTTAATAAACTCTTGTTTTAAACTTCGTTTGTTTTAAAATATCTTTTAATTATAGTATATTTATACTTAGATTTAAACATAAAATTATAGTAAAATTTTATATATATTATTCTCTATATTTATCTATATACTTTATCTATAGTCAAGTATTTTTATTTGGTTTAAATAGTTTTTAATATAAGATAAAGGTTATTTTCAAAGAAAATCAAATCTTCAAAAAATGCTTTGGGATGTCGACATGCCCTAGTACCCCATGTCGATATAGTGACGGTTAGATTCAAAAATTTGAATTTCAAAAGAAGTGTCTATTCGCCATAACCTTTCATGAATAGACATGGCTGTTGTTCTTCTATAAATGAGGGTTAGTTTCAACGAATTATATATCAGATTTTCTGGTTTTTCACTTCCTTCTTCTTCCATATTTTTTTATTCAAAATCCTATCATTACTCTGCCAAAATCAGCATTGAATCTAACTAGATCATCTCTGGTTTGATTTTCTATCACTATCTCAACAAGATCCCAGTTCTATTCAGAGTTATAGGCTTCTTTGTAATCTATCTAGCGAGAAAAGGTGTGATTGTAGCCTTGGAAATCAATCAAGTGAGAAAAGGTATGGTTGTAGCCTTGAGAAATCAATTGGGTGAACTTGTTGCCTGGAAATCAATTATCTCTGCCCAAAGGATTGTGATTCTGGAGGGTGTACCTCGTGGCCTTGATATCGAGGGTTGTAATTGTTGAATTGCTTTTGAAAGGAAATCCGTACTTAGTTGTGCGGGACTAGATGTAGGGTAACTCCGAACCAGTATAAAATCCGGTGTGTTCTTTCCTTTACTGCATTTACTTTATTTCTGCATCTGTGTTTGATTCTTTGATTATATCTGTGTCTGAATATTGCATACATTTGTGTACAAATCAACAATAACTCAAAAAGATTGAGTAATTTCTTATAAACACTATTCACCCCCCCTCTAGTGTTCATTCTAGCCTTAAAATCCATATTCCGCATTCCTCACATTTGGTATCATAGCAAGGTTTTCAAAAGTATCATAATCTGATTTTTGAAAAAGTATTTTTTTAAAATGGATATATTTAAGAAATTTGTTAATGCATGTTTAGAAATATTCAGATCATCATTGTCTCTTGAGTCTGCATATAATTAATATTCAAATACAAGTTGTCTACTAAGATTGTTTGATGTGCAGGAATCATGCTTTATGGGAGTTGAGGAATTAATCCAGAACAAACAAATTGTGCAGATCAAAATGAACAAATGGATACTTGATAGTGGATGTTCTAGACACATGACTGGGAATCCAGATATGCTGAATGATATAATATACAAAGACGGAGGACTGGTTAACTTTGGAGACAATTCAAAAGGTTATGTGATCGACATCGGCAAAGTCGGTAACTCTGAAACTCCTATTATTACTAATGTTTTGCTAGTTAAGAATCTGAAACACAATCTGCTAAGTATAAGTCAACTATGTGATAAAGGATATAAAATTAAATTTGAAAAAGATAAGTGTCACATTGAAGATAATAATTCAACCATAATATTTGAGGGAATTAGGAAATAGAATATTTATATTCTTAGTATGAAAATTTCAAATGATAACTTATGTCTTTTGGCAAATGCAAGTGACCCTTGGATTTGGATAAGAGATTTGGGCATTTGAATTTCAAACTCTTATCTAGACTATCAAAACATGATCTAGTAAGAGGCCTCCCTAAAATGAATTTTAAAGTAGATAGTCTATGTGATGCATGTCAACTAGGAAAACTTAGAAAAAGCTCTTTTAAATTAAAAAATATAATTTCTACTTCAAAACCTCTTGAATTACTTCATATTGATCTATTTGGTCCATCTCAAATTCTATCAATAAATAATAGTAAATATGTTTTTGAAGTTGTAGATGATTATTCTAGATTTACATGGACAACATTTTTAAAACATAAAAGTGATACTTTTGAATATTTTAATAATTTTTCAAAAAGGGTTCAAAATCAACTTTCTCAAAAAATTATAACCATCCGTAGTGATCACGGTGGTGAATTTGAAAATGAAAAGTTTTCTGCAATAATAAGGGAATAATTCACAATTTTTCATTTCCAAGAACTCCACAACAAAACGGAGTAGTGGAACGTAAAAATAGGACGATTCAAGAGTGTGCGAGAACTATGCTTTCTGATAGTAGTTTACCAAAGTACTTTTGGGCAGAAGCAGTTGCTACCGCCTGTTATATTTTAAATAGAATTTTAATTAGACCTTTAACTAATAAGACATCTTATGAACTTATTTACTCAAAGAAACCTAAGGTATCTTATTTTAGAATTTTTGGAAGTAAATGTTTTATTTTAAATACAAAAGATAACTTAGATAAATTTGATCCTAAATCCGACAAAGGTATCTTCATCGGATACTCTAATAGAAGTAAAGCGTATAGAGTATTTAATTTAAGAACTAATACCATCGAAGAAACAATGCATGTTTCATTTGATGAAAATTTCAAAAAATTTGAAGAAATAAATGATGAAGAGGATTTAATCACTCAAAACCAAGAGTCAACTGAAACTAATAATGAATTAAATCATCCTAATAAAAGGATTAAACTTTTAAAAGATCACCCTATAGAAAATATACTTGGAGATATGCAATCTATTGTTAAAACTAGAAACCAACTAAGTCAAATGAGTAATGTAGCTTATATATCAACTATTGAACCCAAAAATCCAAAAGAAGCATCAACTAATGATTCATGGATTTTGGCTATGCAAGAAGAATTAAATCAATTCACTAGAAATTATGTTTGGGAACTTGTTCCTAGACCTGAAAATAAAACAATAATTGGAACTAAATGGGTTTATAAAATAAAATGAATGAACAAGGAGAGGTTGTTAGAAATAAAGCCCGGTTAGTCGCTCAAGGTTATTGTCAAAAAGAAGGAATAGATTTTGATGAAACCTTTGTCCCCATAGCAAGATTAGAAGCCATTAGGATTCTACTTGCTTTCGCAAATCATAATAATTTCAAATTATTTCAAATGGATGTTAAAAGTGCATTTTTAAATGTTTTTGTAAAAGAAGAAGTATTTGTTGAACAACCACCACTTTTTGAAAATGATAAATTTCCAAATCATGTTTACAAACTTAAGAAAGCTCTATATGGTCTAAAGCAAGCTCCTAGAGCCTGGTATGATAGACTAAGATCTTACTTGTTACAATCAAATTTTGAAATAGGTAAAGTAGATAATACTCTTTTTATTAAAATAAATAAAAATGATATTCAACTAGTACAAGTCTACGTAGATGATATCATTTTTGGATCAACTAATTTCGAAATGAATAAAGAATTTTCTGAAATAATGACAAAAGAGTTTGAGATGAGTCATATGGGTGAATTAAATTTCTTTTTAGGATTACAAATAAAACAATTAGATAATGGTATCTTTATTAGTCAAAAATATATGCTAAAAACCTAGTTAATAAATTTGGTTTGACTATTGCGAGTGGAAAACCCACTCCCATGGCAACCAATGAGTACCTTAGTAAAGAAGATCTCTCGAAAGATGTAGATCAAAAATTATATAGAGGAATGATTGGATCACTGCTCTATATCACTGCGAGTAGACCTGTTATCATGCATAGTGTCTGTCTCTGTGCAAGGTATCAATCCCAACCTAAAGAAACTCACTTAAAAGCTGTAAAACGTATTATAAGATATGTTAAACACACCTTTGATTATGGCTTATTTCATCCTAAAAATGATTCATTTGACTTAATATCTTACTGTGATGCTGATTATGCTGGTTGTAAATCAGACCGAAAAAGTACAAGTGGAACTTGTCACTTTTTAGGGCATTCTTTGATTTCCTGGTTTAGTAAAAAGCAAAACACAGTTTCTCCATCAACAACTGAAGCAGAGTATATATTTCTGCTGCTTTGGTTTGTTCTCAAGTAATATATATGCAACAAACTTTAAAAGATTTTGGTTTAAATATCTCAAAATCACCAATTTATTGTGATAATACTAGTGCAATAAATTTATCCAAAAATGCTACTCAACATGCTCGAACTAAACATATTGATATTAGACACCATTTTCTCAGAAATAATATAAGTAGAGAAGTAATTACTCTCGACTATATCAATTCTGAAAATCAAATTGCTGATATCTTAACAAAACCCTTAAATGAATCTACATTTACTAAATTAAGAAGAGAATTAGGTATTTGTTAATTAACTGAAATATAAAATATAAATAACAAAGTATAATTAAAAATTAAATCAAATAGTAAAAATATTGAGAACCATGTCGACATCCCCCCTATACCCATGTCGACATATAACGTTTTTTTAAATTTTAAAATTTTTTCCCACCAAAATTCAAATAATTGGTTATATATTCTTCTTATTTTCGAAATTTTCTTCATTCTCTCTGTTCTCTTTCTGTTCTATCTTCTGAAATCAATTTATCAATGGCCTCCTCTTCCAAATCAAACATCAAATCAACCTTTTCGTTCCCTTCTCCTACCTCTGGTCCGTTCCAACGTACTACGCTCGCCCGAGTGACAAAAATGGAGGATTCTCTGAAGGATGCAATTCAGTTAATAACTGAAATTCAAATAGTGCAACTCCGAATGGCAAAAGAACAGGAAAGGCAAGGGAAAATCCTTAGAAATTTGCAAAAATTTCTAATGGACAATCATGCTAATCCAATCTTGACTGACGAGGACTCTTCAGGAGATCATGAACAAGAGGAAAGTGAAGAAGAAGAAGAAGAACCAATGGAATAAGAGCATGTGAAAGACAATGACAAAGTCATTTGCGTTGGCGAAGTATGTTTTGACAAGGATGGAAACTTGGTTGAACAACGTGGAAATTTCTGTTTCCATTATCCAAATTGTGCGATCCATAGATCTCCAATTGTCAAAGATACTCAGTAGTTTCTTCTTTTTCGTTTTTCATCCTTATGTGTATATTTGTCACGTTGTACGAAAATGTAAATATAAACATATATATATAAATAAATATTGGGTGCTCTTATATATGATTCCTATATATATAAGTATTATATAGGTACTTGGTTAGGAATGTTAGTAGTTTAGGACTAAGTTTTAGGTTTACAAGTAAGTATTGATTATGTATGATAACACTATCATTATAATCATATAGGATATTAGACTAAGAGTTATATAGTTTGGAGTTAGATTGTTTTTGTTGATGACAAAGGGGGAGAAATATAAAATAGAAGAGTTAGGCATAGATTAAGGGGGAGTTATCAGTTTTAGGGGGAGTTATTAGGATAGAAGTAATATTTTATAAACAAAGGTTGTCATCATCAAAAAGGGGGAGATTGTTAGTCCTTGAGATTATGGTTTTGATGACAACAACCTTAGAATAAGATTATAAAATATAAATACTATCATTATAGTTTAGATATATATATATATATATATATATGTAGGATTTAACCATGCAGGTACCAAGAATGAAGACTGTACAGTATAGAGATTCAAGATATCAAGATTGAAGTCTCATGAGTATCAAGAATGTCAAGATTATCAAGAGTTCAAGATTTCAAGATAAGTATTGAGTCTAGAATTATGTTAAAACTTCACAATAGCACTGAAATCTTCATTCCGTATTTTCATTTGGGATGGAACCCATTTCTACCTTTTTAGTGGCTTACAAACCCACGAAAAGTAGCTTACAAACCTACGACAAGTGGCTTACAAACCCACGAACATCCTGGTTTTGTACAAGTTCTCGAGTCCTGATATGATGAGATATTCTGCGGGAAGAAGCTTGTAAAACTACTTCAAAATGATTTTCAAAACTACTTCAAAATGATTTTCAAAACTGCTTTTCAAAATGTTTTAGCCTTAAAAATTATCTTTTCAAATGATTTTCAAAAAGATGTTTTAGCCTTAAAATATTCTTTGTTTTTGTTTTTAATAAACTCTTGTTTTAAACTATCTTTTAATTATAATATATTTATACTTAGATTTAAATATAAAATTATAGTAAAATTATATATATATATATATATATATATTATTCTCTATATTTATCTATGTATTTAATCTATAGTCAAGTATATTTATAAAGTTTAAATAGTTTTTAATATAAGATAAAGGTTATTTTCAAATAAAATCAAATCTTCAAAAAATGCTTTGGGATGTCGACTTGCCCTAATACCCCATGTCGACATAGTGACAGTTAGATTCAAAAATTTTGAATTTCAAAAGAAGTGTCTATTCGCCATAACCTTTCATGAATAGCCATGGCTGTTGTTCTTCTATAAATAGGGGTTAGTTTCAACGAATTATATATCAGTTTTTCTGGTTTTTCACTTCTCTTCTTCTTCCACATTTTCTTATTCAAAATCCTATCATCACTCTGCCGAAATCAACATTGAATCTAACTAGATCATCTCTGGTTTGATTCTCTATCACTATCTCAACAAGATCCTAGTGCTATTCAGAGTTATAGGCTTCTTTGTAATCTATCTAGCGAGAAAAGTTGTGATTGTAGTCTTGGAAATCAATCAAGTGAGAAAAGGTGGAATTGTAGCCTTGAGAAATCAATTGGGTGAACTTGTTGCCCGAAAATCAAGTATCTCTGCCTAGAGGATTGTGATTCTGGAGGGTGTACCTCGTGGCCTTGAAATTGAGGGTTGTAATTGTTGAATTGCTTTTGAAAGGAAATCCGTACTTAGTTGTGCGAGACTGGATGTAGGGTAACTCTGAACCAGTATAAAATCCGGTGTGTTCTTTCCTTTACTACATTTACTTTATTTCCGCATCTTTGTTTGATTCTGTGATTATATCTGTGTCTGAATATTGCATACATTTGTGTACAAATCAACAATAACTCAAAAAGATTGAGTAATTTCTTATAAACACTATTCACCCCCCACTAGTGTTCATTCTAGCCTTAAGATCCATATTCTGTATTCCTCACACCATGCCGAGCGACTTCCATGCCGAGCGCCTTCCATGCCGAACGCCTTCCATGCCGAGCGCCTTCCATGCCGAGCGCCTTCCATGCCGAGCGGCTTCCATGCCGAGCGGCTTCCATGCCGAGCGGCTTCCATGCCGAGCGGCTTCCATGCCGAGCGACTTCCATGCCGAGCAACTTCCATGCCGAACGACTTCCATGCCGAACAACCCATTCCTCCCTCGAGATTCCAACATCCCGACTCCCTCGAGACTCCAACATCCCGACTCACTCGAGACTCCCTCGAGACTCCGACATCCCGACTCCCTCGAGACTCCAACATCCTGACTCCCTCGAGACTCCAACATCCCGACTCACTCGAGACTCCCTCGAGACTCCAACATCCCGACTCACTCGAGACTCCCTCGAGACTCCAACATCCCGACTCCCTCGATACTCCAACATCCCGACTCCCTCGAGACTCCAACATCCCGACTCCCTCGAGTCTCCAACATCCCGACTCCCCCAAGACTCCGACATCCCGACTCCCTCGAGACTCCAACATCCCGACTCCCTCGAGACTCTAACATCCAGACTCCCTCGAGACTCCAACATCCCGACTCACTCATGACTCCCTCGAGACTCCAACATCCCGACCCCCTCGAGACTCCAACATCCCGACTCCCTCGAGACTCCGACATCCCGACTCACTCGAGACTCCCTCGAGACTCCGACATCCCGACTCCCTCGAGACTCCAACATCCCGACTCCCTCGAGACTCCAACATCCCGACTCACTCGAGACTCCAACACCGAGCCACTAGATTATGCATATCCACTTCATCCAATCCAATATCCGTCTTCCTAGCGCACTACATCATCTATCCGTCCAGTCGACTTAAACCTGGCGTATTCCAGTCTCGACAAGCGAGTAGTCGGTTTAGTTAAAACCGACGGTCCGCAGCCTTGACAAAAGGCGGGTTAACACACGTTCGAACCACCAAGTAGCAGCCGCCACGCCTTCATCCACCTACCACACGTCCTCACCCAACTTCGACTCGATCAGACTGCACCAGCATCTCGTCCATGCCGAGCCGTCTCCGTCCCCTAGGGCGCGATCGCCCCCGGCCAGCCTAGGTCGCCGCCGCCATTCCTATTCCAAGGCTAATTCCGGCGATCTCTTTCGGCTACGGTCAGAACTAAACCATTGGATCACTGGTACTTGGCCTCCTTTATCCATTGGTCACCTCCGATCATCGTAAGGACGAAGATCCACTATCGAAAAGCAAACCCTAGTTTCGATGGCCGAGACTTCTCCAATGATTTCTAGCCAAACGATGCATCAAATCGAAAAATGAATTGCAGTAGTAGATTGCGCTCGTCGAGAGTTTTCCAATGACATATAATTTGCTATGGTTTGAGGAGTTTGGATTTTGAAATTGAAATTAGGGTTTGGAATTTAGGAATTAGGTTTTGATGTTCTGTCGTTTGCGAAGGAGGAATATGAGAAGTAGAGGTATGTATAGAAAAAAATGAGAAATAGCTAGGGTTTATAAAAGCCTATATATAGGCAGAGATAGATAAGAAAGAATGGTCATATTGAATTGGTTCGCAACGATAACACGACCCGAAAAGCCCGTTCCGTTTTTGAAACGAAAATGAGTCATCCAATATATCAAAATATAGGTTTTCGATATTTTTAAACTCAATGGAACTAGTTTCAAACCCTAATTCCATTGTATACAGAAGTTAGATTATAAAAATCAGATTATATTTATTTAAATCCCATTAATTTATTTCTACGCGTTTCAAGCTTGCACGATCAAACGACAATTCTGATCACTACGAAACTTGAAATCCTACAATAATTCACAGTTACGGATCCGATGAAACTGGTTTCATCGAAATTCAAGATAGTGGCCAAAATAGCTAATTTTTACGTTAATTAAATAAATTATTATTAAATTGATTTAATCACTTCTAAATTTAAATTAAAAGTTAACAATCTTATCATTCTTAATTAAACTGGAATTTATAATCTTTTTAAAATTAATTTTTCCTTGCTAATCCAATATTTAAATATTACACAAATTTCAGAGTTCAATTGCAATGGTAATAAATTCATTAATTGCAATTTAAATTCCAATAAACTCTTTTATTTTGATTTACTTCTTATTTTTAAATCAACCAAAACCTTATGAATATAATTAACATTAGTTTATACTTTACTGCATTCAAATTTTAGAGTTATCATCTTAACCATATTATTTATAATATTTCAATTTCATTAATTCCATTAATTACCAATTTCATTCCTTATTTACAATTATAACCAAATTAACTTTACAATTATTTCAATTGATTGAAATTAAATTAAAATAGTTGTCAATAACATTCAAACAACATTATTAAATCAAATTCTAATTATTTTCCTCATTAATAAATCAAAATTTTAATTTCTCCCAACATTAAATTTCAAAATCTTATTTAATTTAATATTTTAAATTATCGAATATTACGAGTCGTTACAACATCACTTATCCAATATAAATCAAATGGCACTTAAATGAATATCCAAATTAATATAATAGCAGAACGGGGATTACTTCTTCTAACTAATGTCATTCAGAATAAACACTTTCGTTTATTATTAGACAGTGTTTATTTGGCCAAATAGATAACACCAAAGTAGTATGCTTAAATTAACTAAGTTATTATTTTGACAACGTAATTATATTAAATCAGTATTATTTTACCATTTTGTACATTATCTATTTTCAAAAACGATAATTTATCTAAACCAAACAACCAGCAAATTCAACATCCAAGTAGACAATAAATAAGTTTTATCTATTATATAACATACTAATTAACCAAAAAGGTGAGTTTAATTCACCAAAATTCTAGTTATTGTTTCCGCGTTCTGGTTCCGTCTAAAATCGAACCGCGTTTGATTTTAGCTTGAAATTCTATAAGCTCCAATCTCCACCAATCCAATTTCAAAGCATAGTTATCGACACTACGAATCCAACGCGACTAATTGCACTCGATTTGGACCTCGTATGAGAGAGTTACACGTTTTATAAGTTTGAGATAAATTAAATAATTAATTATTTAATTAACTTCCTTAACAACAATTACCCTTCTTAAACCTTTCTCCTTAAAACACTAATCTCCCCTGTATAGACATATCAACCCATACCACCATTGTTCATGCACGTGACACCTCGCTCCATGATCAACCATTCCAACTTCCGACTTCACCATCAATTCGCTCTCTACTTAAGCATCTGATCCCCCACCACCGCCTCGCCTCCAAAGTCATCCATCAAAATGTGTTATCCACTACCCTCAATGACTATACACACGTCGCTTTCCACAATCCTCCACCGCACCTTCTACGAATCGACCCCGAGCTGCTTCTTTCCACGATAAATCCAAAGCAACCACCTCATGACCTAACTCCTTCTCTATCGGTCGCTAGAGCTAACCCTAACTTTGATTGGAAAAAGTCGATCTTCTCAAACCACATCTCAAGCTACGAGACCTACACCAAGATGAAGCTTGCGCTCACACAATTTCAAAATAGTTTACTTTACATTTTTTAGTTGATTATTGGATTTGATATTGGATTTAGGAGAAGTGGATTTCTTTTTACTGTGAATGAAGAACCAAATTAGAGAAGACAAGGCAAGAAAATATGTTTGTGTGCTGGTGTACTCAAGTGTTTGTTTTAAATTGAAATTTCCAACGCGACGCTGCATAGAGTTCCGTTCTCGTACAAACTGCGAATGCTAGAAAAAAATATGGTTGTGCTCAGAAATGTAACATGATCTCAAATCAATAATAAGATACACTGCTTATTGGATTCTTAAAGATCACAGAAATGCTATCGTTTGCTGAAAATCGTCAAACGATAACTTAAATATTTTCCAGATTAAAAATTATGGAAAAATTAATTAAAAAATACGTCAAAAAAAATCAAGTCGTAAAAATAAAAATAAATATTATGATTAATTATTCAAACCATTTATTATTGTAGACAAATTTATAAACTGAATTCATCGTTATTATTTATTAATTTAAAATGAGTGAAATAAGACCACTAACCCAATAAATTAATATTCAATTCAAAATACCGATATTTAAATCACTATTCAAATATACATTCCACAATTTGAATGTTTTTAAATAATCTATATAATTTAATTCATGTTATTTAACTCAAAAACAAATTATTTCAATAATTAAAATTAATTAAATATTTAAATCTGATGACCAAAATCCTTGGTTGTTACATTCTCCCTCCTTTTCTGGAATTTCGTCCCCGAAATTTCAAAGGTAGAAAAAATGCATCCAAACCTTTAAACTTTTCAAAATCAATTAGTTGAAACTTGTTATTAAATTTTCTAAGTCCTTAAAGTTACGGAAAATTTTGGAAGTGTCTCTTTTGCGCGGCTCGATCAGAAAAACTACAAATCGCTACTATGGGTCCAAACAACAAAAGAAAACCAAAGCCGAGTGGCCACCCATATCTAGGGCATAAAACCATAAATCCAACAATAATATAAACACGTACCTAATTATTGGGCAACCAAACTCTACCCAGGAAACCAAAAGCATCAAACCAGCCTTTGCTTCCATATACATGCATCTTATTTACAATTAATATCCAACTATATAACTCATAGCCATATAATTTGCATTTTCTAATGTCAAAACATAAAATTTATTAAAACCAGTATGATGTACATATACCATCCATATGCAATATCAAATCTGATTGCTCGCTCGATTACACAATTTCACTTCCAAACTAGTATCTCTCGCTCGACCACTCTAGTGCGGATTCTGATCCGGTTCCTAGATTAGAAACCATCGTTCTCCTTCCAAAGCCATATACTATGATAGAGAACTTCATGATAATATCAAAAAATCTGTATCGAGTGTTCGCCATCAAGAATCGAGTGAAAAATCTTTGTTTGGATTGGTGTAAAACACCTCGAAATTGTGTACTTAAAACTGGATCAAACAGTTATGCAAATAAAATGTTATATATACAACTTACATAACATGTAAAATATGGTTCGATAATAATAGTTTTGTAGAAACAATAGCCATAGTAGACACATGAAGCACTAAATGTCTCATAGGACATTCTTTAGTGCCTCTACAACAACAAATACCCTTAACATATGTTATTACTAGCAAAACGGCAAATTAGAGTTTTATGAAAATGACTCATAAAATTCCTGATAACTCCACGATACAATTTAAATATTTTAGTGGAAATTATAGCAGTAAATACGAGTTAGGACAATGTACTATTGCTCCAAAAGAAATTAAAAGCACTGAATTTCTTTTAGGGTTGAATTTCATTTTAAATTATAGAGGGGCAATCACAATCAGTAAGAATAGTATTACGTTCAGTAAAAATAATTACACATCACCAACCAATTATAACAACTATACATCAGAGTTTGCTCGAAAGAGTGGTGGACAAGGAGAGATAGATTTTTTAAAACATCCAAAAAATAGGCTCAACGATTTTCATAGGAAAGAACATAAATCAGCATTAGCAACACTTGCTTTTGAAACAATAAGAGATTTAGAAAAGGGCAAAGAAGCAAAATTTGTTCCTTATCAAATTATATCACGATTAGAAAAACTAGGACTCATAGGAGACGACGTTACTAAAAACAAAGTTAGGCAAATTTGTAAAATTAAGATTATTAATCCAGAGTTAACTATAAAAACGGCAAATATAGATTATTCGCCAGCTGATATTAAAGAGTTTAAATTACAAATAAATGAAATGCTAAACCAAAATTTGATTAGACGATCAGAGTCAAAACATAGGTCAGCAGCATTTATTGTTAGAAACCATTCTAAAGAAAAACGAGGTAAACCTAGAATTGTTTATAACTACAAATGACTTAATGACAACAATGAAGACGATGGATACAACATACCTAATAAAGACACTCTTATTAATCTCATTCAAGATAAATGAGTTTTTAGTAAATTTGATTTAAAAAGTGGTTATAATCAGTTAAAATTAGAAGAAGATTTTAAACAATGGATAGCGTTTCTGTGTTCAGAAGGACATTTTGAATGGAATGTTCTTAGTTTTGGCTTAAAAACGGCACCCTCTTTATTTCAACGTTTTATGGACAATATTTTTAAGAAATATGAATGTTTTTTAGTATACATTGATGACATTTTAGTTGCTAGTGATAATATAAAACAACATGAAGGTCATTTAAAGACAGTTTTTAACGAAATTGACAAAAATGGTTTAGTTATTTCAAAGAAAATGATGGAATTATACAAACAAAAGATTTCTTTTTTAGGTCTAGAAATTGGAAAAGGAAAGATAGAATTACAACCACATATTTCACAAAAAATAATAGAATTTCCAGACAGACTAGATAACAAGAAAAAGATTCAAGCCTTTCTAGGACTAGTAAATTATGCAAGAAAGTTTATACCAAATTTGGCCAAATTATTTGGTCCCCTTTATGGTAAAATTTCAAAAAACAGAGAAAGTAGATTTAATATAGAAGATAAATTAGTTCAGAAAATAAAAGAAGAAGTTAAAAACATCCAGCCACTAGAATTACCATTATCTATAGATTATGTTATTATAGAATGCGATGGATGTAAATAAGGATGGGGAGCCGTCCTTAAGTGTAAACCATCTAAATATTCAGATAAATCAAAAGAAAAGATAGCTGCTTATACCAGCGGCAATTTTAACTCAGTATCCAGTTGGACTTCATTAGATTATGAAATCCAAGCTGTAATTAATTCTTTAGATAAATTCAAAATTTTCTTGAATAATGATTTTACTGTTAGAATAGATTGTGAGGCAATAGTAAAATTCATTTCAAATGAAAATTAAAAAAAGATTACTAAAACTAGATGGTTAAACCTTCAGAATTTAATTCAAGGAAATGGATATAGTATTCATTTCGAACACATCAAAGGTAAAAATAATCATTTAACAGATATGCTTTCAAGAAAATTATTATCTATTTTTGATGTTTCTAACAATATTTGTCTTATGAATCAGGAATTATGCAAACAGCCAAGTCCAACGCCTCAACAAACGAAAAAAGGAAAAGAGCCTCTAGTAGAAATGAAAGATAACAAAACGGTTGTGGATGTCAAAACCTTACTGTTACCAGTTAAGGTTGAAGCACCATCAAGTAATTCAACGGATAGTAAAACGATGGGTGGTAATTCCCCTATAGTATCTCCAGTTGTAAGCCCGGTTAGATCACCAATAAATAATCAAACGGCGGTGAGTAATATCCCGTGCATGACCTTTGGTCAGCAGTCTCTTGTTATTTTCAAAAACGATGATCCAAGGAAGTTTAAACCCCTTGTTCGTATAAACGACCCTTCTCAACAATGTTTACTTGATCACTTATGGAATTTAAAAATGATTGAGCCCGAGAGGCGAAATAAACAAAAGGTTGGAAATGCTTTTGCTTTTTATTTTTTCAAAATTCAACAAAAACCGTTATCCAAAAATTTCTTTTGTTATATTGTCTTTAGAGGAAATTTCACAGGAGTTTTCAAAACATATAGCCAAGTTCAAATGGCTATAAATAATTTTCAAAACCCAATTTTTCGATGTTTCTATAATTTAAATGATGCTTTACAAGAAGCTAGAAATTTTTTCAGTCCAAATTACTACGTTGATCCGGATTGTCGCCAAATTTATGCACAAACGGCCTCTTTAACTCCACAAAACCCAAATGACCTTATTAATTCCCAGGCTAGTCAGTTAAACAATCTTCAACGCCCCTACCAAAATAGCCAAATACAAGTTCAAAATTATATCCAGAAAACTCAAGAACTTGAGCAGCAACTACAATAGTTGGAGGACTATAAAAAGACGACAGAATATAAAAAAACCCAACAAGCTTTATGAAGAACGTATAAAGAGATTAGTCCTAGAGAGAGAGATGAAGTTATAGCATGGATTCCAAAGCCCTACACAAACTTATCATATGAACAACTTCAGAATCATCTAAAGCTAAGAACTCAGAAAACGTTAGAGCCTCTCTATAAATATTATAGTCCAGATATTAAACTAAAGATAGACAAATTGGTATGGCAAAGATGGGAACAAGAGCTAGCAGACTTACAGGATTTATTAAAACATTTTAGCAAAATGTGCGGTTGGTTTAAAGTAGTTCAGGACAGACGCAACAACATGTTAAGAGCCAGACATGACGATAAAGGTCTCATGCTTGAATGGGACACCATAATCAAATTATATGACAATGGGATGCTTAGCAGGATTAAATTCAACAAAGGCATCACTAACAAAAGGACAATCTTACGCTTTGGTACTAAATTCCAACTCTGCTTATCTACACTTTTAGAGTTCTATGATGCAGTAACCGTTTGTTTTAACTCTACTACACCTCAATACATATTCAATGACGACCACGAAGTAAGATCAGTAAAACATTATATATCCATGATTGTCCATAAGAAGAAAAAAGCAAAAATGATTTATCAGCCATATGACGAACAACCTATTTGGTTTAGTGCTAATAAACCATGGGAATTTCACCAATCTATAGTAACATTAAATCCTCAGAATCCACCATCAATGTGGAAAGAATTAATGTTAATGACAGAATCATCAAGGATGCAAATTTGGGGTCTGTTAGATGTTAAGATCCAGATACCCTTACAAGGTGCAGAATCTACTTTTAATTTCAATGACGATGTATTAAAATACGATGAATTACCTAGTGATATTAGTGGAGACGAAGAAGAAAAAAGGCTAGATAATAAAGTCAGTATAAAGGGAAAAGCAATTATTGAAGAATTAAGTCCAGAACAATCCTACCTTGGTGAAAACGATGAAGATATGATTAAATAAGACAGAAAGCAGAAAATATTCTCCACTAAAGAACGAATCTTCCAGCACATCAAAGATAGCCATCTTTAGTCAAATCATCTTTATGAAGTGGAGCACTACTACGTAAATTATTATGTATGATATATTTGTTAAATATTAAGTGCGGAATCTTACCGCTTAGTGTATGTGATATATTACTGGGAAAACCGGCTATGTTTTCCTATAAATATTGTTGTGATATGTAAGCCCAAGATATCTGAAAAATATTAGGTTCTTTTTTATCTATCTCTCAAAATATTAGCTCAAGATAAAAAAAGAACCTAATATTTTTCAGATATCTTGAGCTTACATATCACAACAATATTTATAGGAAAACATAGCCGGTTTTCCCAATAATATATCACATACACTAAGCGGTAAGATTCCGCACTTAATATTTAACAAATATATCGTACTTAATAATTTACATAGTAGTGCTCCACTTCATAAAGATGATTTGACTAAAGATGGCTATCTTTGATGTGCTGGAAGATTCGTTCTTTAGTGGAGAATATTTTCTGCTTTCTATCTCATTCAATCATATCTTCATCGTTTTCACCAAGGTAGGATTGTTCTGGACTTAATTCTTCAATAATTGCTTTTCCCTTTATACGGACATTATTATCTAGCCTTTTTTCTTCTTCGTCTCCACTAATGTCACTAGGTAATTCATTGTATTTTAATACATCGTCATTGAAATTAAAAGTAGCTTCTACACCTTGTAAGGGTATCTAGATCTTAACATCTAACGGACCCCAAATTTGCATCCTTGATGATTCTATCATTAACATTAATTCTTTCCACATTGCTGTTGGATTCTGAGGATTTAATGTTACTATAGATTAGTGAAATTCCCATGGTTTATTAGCACTAAACCAAATAGGTTGTCCTTCATATGGCTGATAAATCATATTTGCTTTTTTCTTCTTATGGACAATCATGGATATATAATGTTTTACTAATCTTACTTCGTGGTCGTCATTGAATATGTATTGAGGTGTAGTAAAGTTAATACAAACTGTTACTGCATCATAGAACTCTAAAAGTGTAGATAAGTAGAGTTGGAATTTAGTACCAAAGCGTAAGATCGTCCTTTTGTCAGTGATGCCTTTGTTGAATTTAATCCTGCTAAGCATCCCATTGTCATATAATTTGATTATGGTGTCCCATTCAAGCATGAGACCTTTATCGTCAAGTCTGGCTCTTAACATGTTGTTGCGTCTGTCTTGAACTACTTTAAACCAACCGCTCATTTTGCTAAAACGTTTTAATAAATCCTGTAAGTCCGCTAGCTCTTGTTCCCATCTTTGCCATACCAATTTGTCTATCTTTAGTTTAATATCTGGACTGGAATATTTATAGAGAGACTCTATCGTTTTCTGAGTTCTTAGCTTTAGATGATTCTGAAGTTGTTCATATGATAAGTTTGTGTAGGGCTTAGGAATCTGTGCTATAACTTCATCTCTCTCTAGGAATAATCTCTTTATACGTTCTTCATAAAGCTTATTGGTTTTTTCTGTATATTATGTCTTCTTTTTATAGTCCTCCAACTGTTGTAGTTGCTGCTCAAGTTCTTGAGTTTTCTGGATATAATTTTGAACTTGTATTTGGCTATTTTGGTAGAGGTTTTGAAGATCGTTTAACTGACTAGCCTGGGAATTAATAAGGTCATTTGGGTTTTGTGGAGTTGAAGAGGTCGTTTGTGCATAACTTTGGCGACAATACGGATCAACATAGTAATTTGGACCGAAAAGGTTTCTAGCTAACCAAAGGTCATGCACAAGATATTACTCGCCGCCGTTTGATTATGTATTGGTGATCTAACTGGGCTTACAACTGGAGATACTATAGGGGAATTTCCACCCATCGGTTTACTATCCATTGAATTACTTGATGGTGCTTCAACCTTAACTGGTAACAGTAAGGTTTTGACATACACAACCGTTTTGCTATCTTTCATTTCTACTATAGGCTCTTTGCCTTTTTTCGTTTGTTGAGGCGTTTGACTTGGCTGTTTGCCTAATTCCTAATTCATAAGACAAATATTGTTAGAAACATCAAAAATAGATAATAATTTTCTTGAAAGCATATCTGCAAAATGATTATTTTTACCTTTGATATTTCGAAATGAATACTATATCCATTTCCTTGAATTAAATTCTGAAGGTTTAACCATCTATTTTTATTAATCTTTTTTGAATTTTCATTTGAAATGAATTTTACTATTGCCTCACAATCTGTTCTAACAGTAAAATCATTATTCAAGAAAATTTTGAATCTATCTAAAGAATTAATTAAAGCTTGGATTTCATAATCTAATGAAGTCCAACTGGATACTGAGTTAAAATTGCCGCCGGTACAAGCAGCTATCTTTTCTTTTGATTTATCTGAATATTTAGATGGTTTACACTTAAGGACGGCTCCCCATCCTTCTTTACATCCATTGCATTCTATAATAATATAATCTGTAGATAATGGTAATTCTAGTGGCTGGATGTTTTTAACTTCTTCTTTTATTTTCTAAAATAATTTAATATCTTCTGTATTAAATTTACTTTCTCCGTTTTTTGAAATTTTACCATAAAGGGGACTTACTAATTTGGCCAAATTTGGTTTAAACTTTCTTGCATAATTTACTAGTCCTAGAAAGGCTTGAATCTTTTTCTTGTTATCTAGTCTGTCTGGAAATTCTATTATTTTTTGTGAAATATGTGGTTGTAATTCTATCTTTCCTTTTCCAATTTCTAGACCTAAAAAAGAAATCTTTTGTTTGTATAATTCCATCTTTTTCTTTGAAATAACTAAACCATTTTTCTCAATTTCATTAAAAACTGTCTTTAAATGACCTTCATGTTGTTTTATATTATCACTAGCAACTAAAATGTCATCAATGTATACTAAACAAAATTCATACTTCTTAAAAATATTGTCCATAAAACGTTGAAATAAAGAGGGTGCCGTTTTTAAGCCAAAACTAAGAACATTCCATTCAAAATGTCCTTCTGAACACAGAAACGCTGTCCATTGTTTAAAATCTTCTTCTAATTTTAACTGATTATAACCACTTTTTAAATCAAATTTACTAAAAACTCGTTTATCTTGAATGAGATTAATAAGAGTGTCTTTATTAGGTATGTTGTATCCATCGTCTTCATTGTTGTCATTAAGTCATTTGTAGTTATAAACAATTCTAGGTTTACCTCGTTTTTCTTTAGAATGGTTTCTAACAATAAATGTTGCTGACCTATGTTTTGACTCTGATCGTCTAATCAAATTTTGGTTTAGCATTTCATTTATTTGTAATTTAAACTCTTTAATATCAGCTGGCGAATAATCTATATTTGCCGTTTTTATAGTTAACTCTGGATTAATAATCTTAATTTTACAAATTTGCCTAACTTTGTTTTTAGTAACGTCGTCTCCTATGAGTCCTAGTTTTTCTAATCGTGATATAATTTGATAAGGAACAAATTTTGCTTCTTTGCCCTTTTCTAAATCTCTTATTGTTTCAAAAGCAAGTGTTGCTAATGCTGATTTATGTTCTTTCCTATGAAAATCGTTGAGCCTATTTTTTGGATGTTTTAAAAAATCTATCTCTCCTTGTCCACCACTCTTTCGAGCAAACTCTGATGTATAGTTGTTATAATTGGTTGGTGATGTGTAATTATTTTTACTGAACGTAATACTATTCTTACTGATTGTGATTGCCCCTCTATAATTTAAAATGAAATTCAACCCTAAAAGAAATTCAGTGCTTTTAATTTCTTTTGGAGCAATAGTACATTGTCCTAACTCGTATTTACTGCTATAATTTCCACTAAAATATTTAAATTGTATCGTGGAGTTATCAGGAATTTTATGAGTCATTTTCATAAAACTCTAATTTGCCGTTTTGCTAGTAATAACATATGTTAAGGGTATTTGTTGTTGTAGAGGCACTAAAGAATGTCCTATGAGACATTTAGTGCTTCCTGTGTCTACTATGGCTATTGTTTCTACAAAACTATTATTATCGAACCATATTTTACATGTTAATGTAAGAAGGTTTGTGTTATATTTATTAATATTTGCTGTAAATATTTCCTGTTTTTCATTATTCAAATTTTCTATATTTTCTATTTCTTTACTAGCTTCTCCTGGTTCGTGCAAGGAATAATCCTTTTTTTTTCTTTAATTTGGTTTATATCTATTTTAATCATTTCTAGGTCTAATTGTATCAGTTTAATTTGAGCATCATGTTTTTCTATACTTTCTTGAAATATTGTTTTTTCATTTGTATTTTGTTTTTTGATAACTAATTCTAACTCAAAATGTTTCTTTCTACAGAGAAAACATATTTCTATAAAGCAAAAATCACATTGAAAGCGTTTATTAATCTCTGGATATCTGGTACGGAAATAACAAGGAACATGGTTATTTCCTCGTCCTTGTATCCAATTGTGATTACATTGTATTTCTTTGTCTTTATTCATTAATGTATATGTGAAGTTATTTAAAGAACTACCTTCTTCATTGTTTGTGACAATGCTATAAACTGATTCATTGTCGTTAAAATCTTCTTCATGAACTGATTCTATCTCGTATTCACCTATCTCATCGACTAAGTTTGATCGTTGTCTATTATTCTGTATATTAGGACATTTATTGGCTAAATGGTTGGGATCGCCACAAATAAAACAATGGCATTTTCTATTGGGTTTTCTTTGTTTTATATATCTATCCTTTTTATATTTGTTAAACTTTTTCGATTTTCTTAAATATTTACGTGGTTTATGATATCCATAAGCTTGAGGAGTATAGATGGCAGTTCTACAAAATGCCCAAGCCTGTCGTTTAATTTGTTCTTGTAGAGTGGCTTCTCTACAACGTTTTTCTAATTCTTCAAATACAAACATAATACGTGGACCTATACCTAATTTTGGTATTATACCGTATAATTCTTCCCAATTTTTAAGTAATTGTCTTCCTAAGTCTCCTGGTAATTTCGTAAAATATCTGTTACATAATTCTTCGTCCCTAGCTTTCCCTGTTTGAGCTATCATTGTTGCAAAGTCTTGGGAAAATTCTTTTATATATTTAAAGTCTTTTATACTTAACTGTTCTAAATTTCTTAATGCTATTTCTTGTAAAGTTGTTTGACCTTTTCCTGGATCTGTTCCTATTAGTTGTAGTCTCATGAAACTAGTGAAATTGTAGGGATTATTTCCTAGTTGCTTTTGTTCTGTTATTGTTTCTGGACTATCTTTCTTTACTGATAAATAGATACCTAATGCTAATTGCCCTAATGTTGTTTCTAACACAGCCCATATATCCATATCAGGCTTTTTGTTTGTTTCCCAATATCGTACTACATTTTGTTCCCAAACTAAAATTTCTTCTGGCCATAATTGTGGTGATTGGTTTTCCAATAAAAGCATGTCTCTACTATAAAGTCTTCCATACGGTTTCCTAGTTCCTCTTCCTATAAATGGACTTTCTTGATATTGCCAATCATCTACCGTTTCCCGTGTTTCCCATTCTAAGGGTCCTTCTCTATATTTGCCAAAATCTATAGGATCATTATCTAGTCGGTTTCGTTTATTAATTGGGACCATTGCTTTATCTGTCATATAATTTGTATCTAAAAATAAATCACTTAATGGTATATTATGGTTGGCAATGTCATTTATTACGGGCATATTAAAGTACTTACTTAGCGTTGTGAAAGATTCTTCATAGTCCATATTCAAATCTTGCATACATGCTATGATCATGTTATCTGATTCTTCCCTAATGTTTTCTACGGTAATCTTTCTATTAATTATTTCTGGGAGTGTTTTCTTAGATTCTATTTTGAAATTTTGTACTTCTAGATTTTTATCTTCTTCATATTCTTCATCATCTACAAGATAGCCTAGAATATCTTCTTCATTTATATTTAATTGTTCTAAAATTTCTGTTTCTAATTCTGGTTCAGAATCATAAATAGGACCATCGTCCCAATTCATGTTATTAGCTTGCTCTAATGGTTCTTCTGAAATTATTTCATTAAAATTGTGTCTAATTGATCCTTCTAATTCTGATTCTATATTTGTTTCTTCTTCATTTTGTTTAAATTTATAGCTTCCAAATCTTAAGCTAGGTTTTCCAAATTGATTATTGTAAATAACATGACTTTCTGGTATTAGGATACCCTTTTCATTTGTAACAAAGTCTTCAAGATTCCATTCAAGACCAGCTAGGTCTTGTGGATCAAACCTACGTGGTTCTATCATCTTAATTCCTTTTGATGAAATATTTTGAACGATTCCTTCTAAATTTATTTTAAATTTTATACCAGATCTGTTACTAGCTTTTCCTAAAATTCCTATTCTTATAATTAAATTGTTTCCTATATAATTTTCAAACCCATTTGTTGAAAATTCTAGTTTTACTTTTTTTAAATCTTTTATGGATTTTAAGATATCTGGTACACAATAAACTAATGCAGATTTATCTTTTAAATCTATTTCCATTCCTGATAGTAATGCTTTTTCTATATTTGAGGTCCAACTTTTATCTAAAACTAGTGTTAACAATTTTGTACCCGTTCCCTTTCGTGTAAGTACTTTAATACCAACAACAATCAATCCTAAATGAAAAAAATCTTTTTCCAGTATTTTTAAGCTTTTGAATAGTTTCTGGACTTAAAATATCTAATGTTACACTTATTTGCGCCAAAAATGGTCACAAACCCCAAGTATTGTGAAAGCACCAGTGTATGAATACAAATCAGCAATATTCAAACACAAATCTCAGATCTAAGCTAGCATCAAACAACAATCCAGAAATAATGAACAGTGGTACACAATTTATAGTGGTTCGGCTATCTCCGGCCTACATCCACTTCAAGGTTTTTATCTTTTATTGATGTTCTTTGCTGATTACAAATGATTACAGCAGGTACAATGAATGAATTTGAGTATAACAGCGATGGAAAGAAGTAGAATTGAATCCGGCAGAGTCTATACGTTGAATGGCCAAAAAGATCCCCTTTCTACAGGCTTCAGGGGGCTATTTATAGGCGTAGGAGGCTGAGATCGCGCTCAAACTTCGGGAGACTTCTTCTGGCACGTGAGGGGGCCCACGCGACCGACCCCACCAAGTTTCGACTTGATCTGCGATCGATACGAAGCAATTTTGTATCCATCAAGAATTGATCCAATCGAGCTGAAGCTTGGCAGGATCGTTCTTTACCTTGTATGCAAGCTACTGCGAAAATTTCATTGCATTTGGATCAATGGTTCGTGAGATATGATCGATACGAGATTGCACTTCCATGAACACTGCTGCGTTCGAATCCAAGTTTCGTATCCACCTGTTCGACTCGATCAGAGCACGTGCGCGTGCAATGATGTGTCGCGAAATCCCTGGGTCGATCCGATTTACATGCCGAGTTCGACCAAGCAACCCGCATCTAGCGCTTAAGTTTCGCTCGTATCGGCTATTTATTCGCATCCAGTTGTTTTAGTCTTTATTCGAATCACTGTGATCGATTCGAAGTATCTTGACCACGATGGATACGAGTTCAACCGATACGAACAAAGCTTTGGGATGGATTCGAATAGACCGAGGCGGTATCCTTGTGATGGATACGAAATCGATTGATTCGAACAAGCTAGTACTGATCGATGCAAGTATGATGGATTCGAACTGCACTAAACCTGATGGATACGGAGGTGATCGATGCGAAGCGGTGTGGTCTAATTGATGCGCACGCCATCGATTCGAACCCAATGGATACGAACAGAGCTAAACTCGATGGATTCGAACATGCTGAGGCACTGTCATGATGATCGATGCGAACCTGGTGGATTCGAACAGGACATCGCCTAGACTAAACGATGGATACGAACAGCATATCCGAGCTAACTTGTACCGATCATATCTCACTCATACGAGCTCCGGTTAACCTGAAATTTGGACCGCTGACTTTCATGGCTTTGCTTGTCATGTCCTATCAATTGTAGCTTGATCCGGGCTCGGACAAAATTCATCGATATTCATGGTGAAACAGTGTATAACAAACTTTTACAACGAACTGTCTTTAGTTTTCCAGTCAACTTTTTGGTGTCACGACCTTGCCAAAAGGCGGGATAACATTTGCCCCCCAAAACATGCCTTGCGATAATAAGGCGTGTTTTGAATAACTCCGAATCCAATATCCAAAATCCATAGCCAATTCCATATCCATCCGAACTCGATGACTGAGTTTTTAGTCCATCCTTATCCAACAATCGAATCTAGGACCTCTCTAGGTCGATATCCAAATCCATAACCTCTCTGGGCTCATGCCAAGCGCTATCCACACCTGATGACCGTGGTCCAGTATCCCTGGACGTTGAGCTAACCTCTCTGGGTTCTTGCCAAGCGCAATCCACACCTGACGACCATGGTCCAGTATCCCTGGACGTAAGTAATACCGTGGCTTAAGTCCTAAGTCGAATTCTGGTCGCTCTGGACCCTTATTGAGCATAGTCCATACTCAAAGACCTGAAACAATAATCGATAATAGGGGGCCTAAGTCCTAGGCCGAATCCTGGTCTCTCCGGACCATTATCGAGCATAGTCCATACTCGATGACCTGAATGAGTCACTTTACCGCGTTCGGGCAAAACGACTCACCCCTTGCCAGGCATAATCCATACCCAACGACCGTTTATCAAAAACCATAAAAAATCCAAGTAAAACCAAAAAATCAGAAATCCAAACCAGCATCCAAAACAGGAACCAGTCATCCAAACGAAAATCCAAAACAGAAAGCAAACAAAACCAGGAGTTCAAACCAAACTCCGAAACCAAACCAGAAAACCACGTGTCCAACCCAAAACAAAAAATAGATTTCGCAAACCATAGCTTCGCGTTTTATCGTCATTCAGAGCATGCCTAGGGGCTATCTCCGTCCCCATACATGTGTAAATGACTTGGTTGCTTGCCAATGGTTTGTTACTTATTTCATGTTATCCTAGTCAATGGATAACCAATCGACCGTCATTCCTGGGCCTCACATCATCATGGTTTTAGGTAGGCGATGGTTGCTCCTGCTCCACTGCTGCATTCCGTTCCCAAACATACTGCCTCAATTGTCCATTCCTCACATGCTCCTCAATTATGTCCTTTAAGTACCTGCAGCTGTTGGTATCATGCCCGTCCAAATCGTGGAAGAGACAGTGCCTTCCTGATGCCCTCTCCCGCTCGGATGGTTCTCTCCTAGCCGGCCTCCGGTAAGGAAGGCGATTCCGGGTTTCCATGTATATCCGCTCCAGTGTCTCGTTTAATCCCGTGTATGTGGAAAACTTCGGATCCTTCCATCTTTTCCTGTCTTTTCCTGAATCGTCATCCAGTTTCCTCTTTCCTTTGTCTTTGTCCGGGTTTCCGTTGGATGGTCCTCCACCCTCGGTTGCATTCACCTCCTTTAACTTTAAATCCACACATGCGTCTTCTTGCCGAAGGAACCTCTCAGCCTCATGAAAGAATTCTCCGAGATCCAGTAGTGGGTCTCGTACTAAAGATACCTTGAAATCCGAATCTTCTCTGACTCCCGACACCGCCGCCATCAAAACCATCGATGGATCCAGCAAAACCACCGAAGCAACCACCGCATTGAATCGAGTTAAAAATGCTCTAAGTGATTCATCTGTCCTTTGCTTTATCGATGTTAACGTCATCACGTTCTTAGGTTTTTTGATATGAACCCGAAACTGCCCCAAAAACCTATCCACCAATTCCCTCCAAGTCTTGATAGATCCTTCTTCCAACTGCCTAAACCACATTGCAGCTAGATCTATCAAATACAACAGGAAACATCTGGCCATCACTTCCTCCGATGCCCCCAGCACTTCCATGTGTCTAGTGTATCTCATCAAGTGATTAGTCGGGTCAGCCTTGCCATTATATACTTCCACGCTAGGTAACTTGAGCTTAGGTGGATTCTGAGCTATCCTGATTTCCCGAGCGAACGGACTCCCGTTCACTCCTTCCAAATCTCTATTGGTCAAACCTCCACGCATAGTCTTCCTAATGATTTCCACTAATCCAGCATTGTCTGTCAGGGGTTGCCCCCCATGCTCCCGAGGGAACTCCGGCACATATTCTTCATGTGGCTCATTAGCAGCAACGTCGGCCCTAGCCTGTTGAACTCCTTCCAAAGGTCCTCCTGTGTTGGATCCGGTGGGCCTGCCCCCAAGCCCTTGTTGATTGCCTTCCGGTTCTGTAATCTGTCCTCCATTGGGTTCCATGACTCTAGCTCCTTGTTCCACATTAACAGCCTCTGTAGCTGGTCCAAGGTTCTGTGTCCCTGCAGCTCTCATCTGCTCGAAGAATGGCTGCATCATATCCCGTTGACTCTTCAGCAACCTCTCATGCAATGAATTTGCCATAGCTTCCATTACGTCTCTAGTAATGTAAATCGAAGCTTGTCCTTCTCCAGCCCCGGAGGATGCCTCTTGACTTCTTCCTTGTTGACTTCTATCAGCTCTTTGTCTTGTTTGTCGAGTCATTGTCTTTCAAATCTCAACTCTTCACGCTTTCCAAATCTGAACTTCAATCCGATGTAGCGGGTGCTAGTCCTTCTCAGTGGAAGCACCAAAGTGTTTGCGCCAAAAATGGTCACAAACCCCAAGTATTGTGAAAGCACCAGTGTATGAATACAAATCAGCAATATTAAAACACAAATCTCATATCTAAGCTAGCATCAAACAGCAATCCAGAAATAATGAACAGTGATACAAAATTTATAGTGGTTCGGCTATCTCCGGCCTACATCCACTTCAAGGTTTTTATATTTTATTGATGTTCTTTGCTGATTACAAATGATTACAGTAGGTACAATGAATTAATTCGAGTATAACAGCGATGGAAAGAAGTAGAATTGAATCCGGCAGAGTCTGAACGTTGAATGGCCAAAAAGATCCCCTTTCTGCAGGCTTCAGGGGGCTATTTATAGGCATAGGAGGCTGAGATCGTGCTCAAACTTCGGGAGACTTCTTCTGGCACGTGAGGGGGCCCACGCGACCAACCCTACCAAGTTTCGACTTGATCTGCGATGGATACGAAGCAATTTCATATACATCAAGAAATGATCCAATCGAGCTGAAGCTTGGCAGGATCGTTCTTTACCTTGTATGTAAGCTACTGTGAAAATTTCATTGCATTTGGATCAATGGTTCGTGAGATATGATCGATACGAGATTGCACTTCCGTGAACACTAATGCGTTCGAATCCAAGTTTCGTATCCACCTGTTCGACTCGATAGGAGCACGTGCGCGTGCAATGATGTGTCGCGAAATCCCTGGGTCGATCCGATTTGCGTGCCGAGTTCGACCAAGCAACCCGCATCTAGCGCTTAAGTTTCGCTCGTATCGGCTATTTATTCGCATCCAGTTGTTTTAGTCTTTATTCGAATCACTGTGATCGATTCGAAGTATCTTGACCACGATGGATACGAGTTCAACCGATACGAACAAAGCTTTGGGATGGATTCGAATAGACCGAGGCGGTATCCTTGTGATGGATACAAAATCGATCGATTCGAACAAGACCTTGGGATGGATTCGAATAGACCGAGGCGGTATCCTTGTGATGGATACGAAATCGATCGATTCGAAAAGCCAGTACTGATCGATGCGAGTATGATGGATTCGAACTGCACTAAACCTGATGGATACGGAGGTGATCGATGCGAAGCGGTGTGGTCTAATTGATGCGCACGCCATCGATTCGAACCCAATGGATACGAACAGGGCTAAACTCGATGGATTCGAACATGCTGAGGCACTGTCATGATGATCGATGCGAACCTGGTGGATTCGAACAGGACATCGCCTAGACTAAACGATGGATACGAACAGCATATCCGAGCTAACTTGTACCGATCATATCTCACTCATACGAGCTCCGATTAACCTGAAATTTGGACCACTGACTTTCATGGCTTTGCTTGTCATGTCCTATCAATTGTAGCTTGATCCGGGCTCGGACAAAATTCATCGATATCCATGGTGAAACAGTGTATAACGAACTTTTACAACGAACTGTCTTTAGTTTTTCAGTCAAATTTTTGGTGTCACGACCTTGCCAAAAGGCGGGATAACATTTGCCCCCCAAAACATGCCTTGCGATAATAAGGCGTGTTTTGAATAACTCCGAATCCAATATCCAAAATCCATAGCCAATTCCATATCTATCCGAACTCGATGACTGAGTTTTTAGTCCATCCTTATCCAACAATCGAATCTAGGACCTCTCTGGGTCGATATCCAAATCCATAACCTCTCTGGGCTCATGCCAAGCGCTATCCACACCTGATGACCGTGGTCCAGTATCCCTGGACGTTGAGCTAACCTCTCTGGGCTCTTGCCAAGCGCAATCCACACCTGACGACCGTGGTCCAGTATCCCTGGACGTAAGTAATACCGTGGCTTAAGTCCTAAGCCGAATTATGGTCGCTCCGGACCCTTATTGAGCATAGTCCATACTCAACGACCTGAAACAATAATCGATAATAGGGGGCCTAAGTCCTAGGCCGAATCCTGGTCTCTCCGGACCATTATCGATCATAGTCCATACTCGATGACCTGAATGACTCACTTTCCCGCGTTCGGGAAAAATGACTCACCCCTTGCCAGGCATAATCCATACCTGACGACCGTTTATCAAAAACCATAAACAATCCAATCAAAATCCAATCCAAAATCCAAGTAAAACCAAAAAATCAGAAATCCAAACCAGCATCCAAAACAGGAACCAGTCATCCAAACGAAAATCCAAAACAGAAAGCAAACAAAACCAGGAGTTCAAACCAAACTCCGAAACCAAATCATAAATCCACGTGTCCAATCCAAAACAAAAAACAGATTTCGCAAACCATAGCTTCGCATTTTATCATCATTCAGAGCATGCCTAGGGGCTATCTCCGTCCCCGTACATGTGTAAATGACTTGGTTGCTTGCCAATGGTTTGTTACTTATTTCATGTTATCCTAGTCAATGGATAACCAATCGACCGTCATTCCTGGGCCTCACATCATCATGGTTTGAGGTAGGCAATGGTTGCTCCTGCTCCACCGCTGCATTCCGTACCCCAACATACTGCCTCAATTGTCCATTCCTCACATGCTCCTCAATTATGTCCTTTAAGTGCCTGCAGCTGTTGGTATCATGCCCGTCCAAATTGTGGAAGAGACAGTGCCTTCCTGATGCCCTCTCCCGCTCGGATGGTTCTCTCCTAGCCGGCCTCCGGTAAGGAAGGCAATTCCGGGTTTCCATGTATATCCGCTCCAGTGTCTCGTTTAATCCCGTGTATGTGGAAAACTTCGGATCCTTCCATCTTTTCCTGTCTTTTCCTGAATCATCATCCAGTTTCCTCTTTCCTTTGTCTTTGTCCGGGTTTTCGTTGGATGGTCCTCCACCCTCGGTCGCATTCACCTCCTTTAACTTTAAATCCACACATGCGTCTTCTTGCCGAAGGAACCTCTCAGCCTCATGAAAGAATTCTCCGAGATCTAGTGGTGGGTCTCGTACTAAAGATACCTTGAAATCCGAATCCTCTCTGACTCCCGACACCGCCGCCATCAAAACCATCGATGGATCCGGCAAAACCACCGAAGCAACCGCCGCATTGAATCGAGTTAAAAATGCTCTAAGTGATTCATCTGTCCTTTGCTTTACCGATGTTAACGTCATCACGTTCTTAGGTTTTTTGATATGAACCCGAAACTGCCCCAAAAACCTATCCACCAATTCCCTCCAAGTCCTGATAGATCCTTCTTCCAGCTGCCTAAACCACATTGCAGCTAGATCTGTCAAATACAACGGGAAACATCTGGCCATCACTTCCTCCGATGCCCCCAGCACTTCCATATGTCTAGTGTATCTCATCAAGTGATCAGTCGGGTCAGCCTTGCCATTATATACTTCTACGCTAGGTAACTTGAACTTAGGTGGATTCTGAGCTATCCTGATTTCCCGAGAACGGACTCCTGTTCACTCCTTCCAAATCTCTATTGGTCAAACCTCCACGCATAGTCTTCCTAATGATTTCCACTAATCCAGCATTGTCTGTCAGGGGTTGCCCCCCATGCTCCCGAGGGAACTCCGGCACATATTCTTCATGTGGCTCATTAGCAGCAACGTCGGCCCTAGCCTGTTGAACTCCTTTCAAAGGTCCTCCTGTGTTGGATCCGGCGGGCCTGCCCCCAAGCCCTTGTTGATTGCCTTCCGGTTCTGTATTCAGTCCTCCATTGGGTTCCATGACTCTAGCTCTGTTAGCACCAAAATTGGTCACTAACCTCGTAGAGAAAGATTGTGTAGAGACATAAGTGATGAAGATAAATTAAACAGAGAAGACAATGCTAATTTAAATGCAGAAAGTAAGAACACCAAATTTATAGTAGTTCAGCGTAATTGCCTACGTCCACTGTGAGATTAAACTTTATTGATCTTCCTTATTGTTGATTACAAATACAATTCGTGAATCAAATGCTTGAAGGAAGTTGTTAAGTAGAGAAGACAATTCTCAAAAATGGCAGAGTCTCCCCGGTGTTCTCTCCCAAAAAAAGGATCC
Source organism: Allium fistulosum (assembly GCA_030737815.1). Lineage (NCBI taxonomy): Eukaryota > Viridiplantae > Streptophyta > Magnoliopsida > Asparagales > Amaryllidaceae > Allium > Allium fistulosum. The sequence continues at coordinate 206,528,622 of CM060908.1, forward strand.
TCTTCACTGTGACCCTGCCCCTCTATTTATAGGCAAATATGGGCTGGACTTCCCAAGTGGGCTTGATAGCCGAACGCTCTAGCCCAGGTGTAGTGGTCGCTGCATGCCGAACTAAGTATGCCGAACGCTATGATGCCGAACAGTCCTTTCCGTGCCGAACGGTCCCTTCTATGCTGAATGGTTCGTTTGATGAGTGGGAAGTGATGGACGGTTTCAGTTCTAGCCGAACGTGCCTCTGTCTGAAGCTCTAAATCGAACAGTGCTCTCTGGCCGGACGACGCATTCTGGCCGAACGATACAGTCATGTTGAGTGTTCGTGTGCACCGAACGTCTTCTGGATGCCGAGTACTCCTATCGCCGAGCTCTACTGGGCGCTGTGTGCTTCGCCGATTACCATGGGATGTCGAGTATTCCTGTTGCCAGGTTCTACTTTATGCCGAACACTAATTGATGCCGAGTACTACGCCGAACGCCGAATACTATCTGATGCCGAGTCTTCCGAATGCCGAGCACTACGGATGCCGAGCACTATGGCTGTCGAGTACTTCTCCGAGTACTCCTAGATGTCGTGTGTTACGCCGAGTACTATGAGACGCCGAGCGCTAGTTGACACCGAGTAGTCCTGTATGCCGGGTAGCCCTGTATGCCGGATACTACTAAATGCCGGACACTACTAGATGCCGAGTACTAAGTTACCTGGTCAAATCTCCAGGAAACACTTGCCCCCCAAAGTGTATTATGTGGCCGAACGTGATGCGCTTTGAACCTAGTCCTTCTTACCTCGGAGGTGCCTTCTCGAGAGTGTTAGTGAAGGAGGTGTGAGACGAGCAAGGTTTGGATGCCGAACGATACGTTCGAAGCCGAACAACCCTCATGCGCCGAGTGACACTTCGCTTTGAAAACGAACGCTATGACTTTGACCGGTTCTACCGGATATAGCCTTTTCAACTTCCATCTTCTCCCTATAAAACAAGGCGCCCTTCCACCATTTTCCTTTTCCACCTTCATATCTGTCACTCCCCAGAGACTTGCAATTCTCGCCAGCCTATTAGATATAGCGCCTAACTGATCTTTCCTCAACTTCGATTGTCGAACTAGGTATCATTCCTTCCACGATTACATTACTTCAACATGAAACTTAGGTTTATCATGTGGAAAATGGGGCACTTCTATGGTTGTATAATATGTGGCGAGTAGAAGTGGCTCGCACGTTTGGAGTCGTCGAACGGTGCATGGTAGTTAGGCCTAGCTCCTTCGTGCCGAACGAGACTGGAAGAAAAAGGAAGATGGGGTGTCGAACGGCGTAATCTTCGCCGGGCGATCTGACCCTGTCGTTCGACGTAGATGGAGAAGGAGTAGGGTGGAATTGTAATTGAGGGCGGAGTTCTACTTTAGCCGAACGAACTAAGACCGAACACTACCCAAATGCCGAACAGTATATGCGCCGAGTAGCATTTAGACCGAACAACATAATTGCCGAGCAACTGACATGCCGAACAGGCACATACATGCCGAACAGAACTTAGACCGAACAATATAATTGCTGAACAACTGACATGCCGAACAGACACATACATGCTGAACAGAACTTAGACCGAACAATATTAATGCCGAGTAATGCACATGCCGGACAATTATAAATGCCGATCAGTGACAAATGTTGAACCATACTTAGGCCGAACACTGTAAATGCCGAACGAACAATTGCCTTGCCTAATCAATACCAAGACAAAGATCTAAACACACCATCATGTGAAACTGACCCGAATCATTAACTCCCTAGCTTTAGTAGACTTAAACCTGAATTTTGATTAACAATCGAATTCTGAATTTGAAGCTGTAATCACTTCAAGGCGGCTTTTTGAGACGGTCAGCGATGACGGTCTTCGAAGGCGACGATCCGAAGCTCACTTTCATATCTTTGACATCTTTAGATTTTTATTGCTTGTACACAATTGCTTGTACTAGTTCACACACCACGTGGGGGGAAAACTCGTGTTGCTAATTCTAACGTTCAACGTTTTTTAAGTATAGTTTTCTCAAGCACTTAGCCAGGTTCGTTATTTATTTGGGATGTCGAGAAAATCTAGCTCCGCCACTATATCCGACAGGCCTGGGTCGTCATCAAGGCAAGGAGCCGCTGATACTTCTAATCCGTCAACTTCTCCTGCTCATAACTTGGCACCTGATGCTCTGGAGGCAACAATCCTACTAGACAATCCGATCGATTCACAAGCTTCGAAGATCAACGAAGCTGCTCTGCGACGGATATGCTCCATTCATGGGATCCCTTTTGCCGACGTGTTAGTTCCTTCGAGACACGATCGTCCTCAACTGCCCCCAGTCGGGTACACTACCTGCAACAAGTTCATGTGTTGGATGGGCAGCGTGCCTCCATTCAATTTATTTCTCCGGGATGTACTGCAGTATATTGACATAGCTCCATCGCAGCTGCACCCAAACGGCCATGCATTTCTATATGGGACTTACTTACTTTTCATGGCCGTCTTCTCCATACCTCCAACCGCCGGTGATATCAGATACATCTATATGTTCAAGAGACGGAAAGACAGTCCTTCCTTTATGTTCCTCGAGCCGTACCACAAATGCCAGATCTTGACAGGGGCATGCAGTAAATTCGCCCTGTACAAACAGGAATGATTCTATGTGCGCTGCCCTCCCGGTTTTGCGAGGAGATGGGTTGAAGGCAGTAAGTTTCTCTGCTGAGTCACCATTCGCATTTAACCGGAGTCATGTTTTTCCTAACTCTCTGTTTCATCTTTTCAGGTATCAACCCGCGTCCGGAAAGCCGAGGATATTCTGAGGCTGTCGATGCCATTAGAGCTCTTCCTGCCGAGGATCGAGACATCCGAGCTATCATTTCAAATGAATCACTGTCGGGGTTTGGCTTGCTAGCTCCTGGTCGTCGGATCAGCCTTCCAGAAGGTGTCACCATTCCCAAACCTCCGTCCGGTAAAGGGAAAAAACAGGCCGGGTCGTCGTCGTGCCGCATTCCCGATATGCATGAAGACAGTAAGCGCAAAGAAGACGAAGCTCCTGAGACTCAGGGCGAGAACGTGGGTCCCGCTTGGAATCCGACAATCGAAGTTCAAGATATTGAGACGTCATCCTCCCCTTCGAAGGGAAAGAAGAAGTTAAAATATACAGTTCAAAAGGAGAAAGTTGGTGGCACTTCAAAAGTCACGCCTATCCCGCCTGAGAAAGAGGCTTCCTCGCAACACCTGGAAAGTTCCTTGAGGGGTCTATCGAACCTTTCTATTCCCGAGGATATACTTAATTACGGGTTTGATGATCCTGAAGCCCTCAAATTTTCTTCACCCGCTAGAGGCCATGCGGGAGTTCAACTCCCGATCTAAGGAGACAACACTCCGATTAGTGAAGATAAACGAACTGGTCCGTCGGGGGGAACACTAGGACACACACGCACATACGCATTCCATCATACACTTCAAGTTTTTTCTTATCTCACGGATTTTTCTTAACTCGTTGTTATCTCCATTCTTTGCAGGTGATATGGGGCGTTCTCACGGACTCGATCGCCTTCATGGCTCTTCCATATTTCATCACTCTGGACAAGACTCTGGTTCAGGCAGACGTAGGGGCAGAGACGATTATGAAGATAGAGACAACCGTCCCCGTGAGTCATCTCACCGCAAGAAGGCATATTCTCAATCTTCGCAGTCTCGTGATCCTCTTCCTCCAACCATGCCGGATAAAGATAAAACTTCACAGAAGGGTTACCACTCTGATGCTCCTCGAGAACAACATTCCGGTTCATCGAGTACGAGGCAAGTTCGGGAGCAACGAAAAAGAGCGGAACTTTCAAAGCCTCATACTCCTGCGGTGGACCCAACTGTTGCGGAAAAAATGGTCGATCTTAAGGCCAAGTTTCCGAAAATTTGCTTCGACGGTCTGAAGTTCCTCCCAGCCATTCATCATATTCCCGGGCATGTAAAGCAGAGTGCCATTGCCTGCAATAACGACGTCTATGTTCAACATGACGCGTTTGTGCACTTGGTGGAGAAGGTCTCAGAGGTATCCGTTGAGCGTCAACATGAGATTGATCGCCTGAAACTGGAGGCTGGCTGCAACAAAAACATCATCGAGCACCAAGACATAGAGCTCGCTTCGTATAAGTTGAAGCTGGAAGCCGCTGAACAAAGCGCAAAAGATACTGCTGAGGCAGTTACTCGTTTAGAGGCGGCTCACAAAAAAGAGCTTGACGAAGCAGTCCAGCGCAGCAGTGCCCTCGCCCTAGAGAAAGACTCTGTCCAAAAAGAGAGGGATACGCTCGTCGTGCAAGTCAGAGAGCTGAAAGAATTACTCTCCAAGGAGAAGGAGGACAAGGTAGCTGCTCAAGAAGAATCACAACGATACTGTGATGAAATCGTCGCTACTCGTCTCCTGAAAGCGAAGCTCGATGACGAACTTGCCGGGGTTGAGAAAATGAAGGATGAGGCCCATGAGGAGGGCAAAAGAAAGGCTGCGGATGAGATCGATTCTCGCCTCGAGGCGGCCGTAGAAGCCGGCAGGGAAGAGGTCAAATGCATGTTTGACCCGTTGACTGCTGAATACGGAGCCCGCGTCCTCATGCATCGCGACTTAACATTCTTGGGCGACGGCTATCTCGAATCCCTAGCTGAGGCCTGGGAAACTTTGATAAGGATCAGGAAGATCGAGTCGGGCTCCGAAGAGGTTGATGAGGAGGCCTTGGTGAAGGAGTTCCTTAGGGGGAATGAGCCATCGGATTTATCCGCAGCATTGGCACTTTACAGCAAAGGCTCTCCCCTCCCAAAAGAGAAAGATGATGAAGCTGGCCCGTCTGAGGCCAATATTACTGCTCTTCATACTACTGCTCAATCCGCTGCTCAATCAGCCGGTCGGCCGACACTTGATCCATTCGAGCAGCATGTTGGTTATGACCCCGAAGACCCCGGGCTCGGTGCTCATGTGTTATCACCTATCCTGGAGGGTGAAACCCCACGCGCCACCGATAGCCAACCGGAACCTGGTAGGAAATTCTTCTTTCTCTAGAAGTTGAAAGATCCCGTCTTTTTTTAGCAGTGGCTACTCGTTCTAACGCTCATTCTTTATGTTCCCGTGCAGGTTGTTCTGACGCCGAGCCAACTCCGAGGAGCGATGACGTCAAGGAGGAGGCAGGGAAAACAAGTGATGCTGTCCATGCGGGAGTACTCCCTGGTCCCGATGCTCAGGTGATCGGGGCGCTGGATGATGATAAGCTCGACACTTCATCTCCTGCCGAAGGGAATGATGAAATTGAAATCACCGGCGCCTCTGAGCATACCTCGCAGATGAGCATGGAGGACCGCCTTGCCGAAGAGGAGAAGAAAAAGGCCGAGGTCAAAGTCGAACCTGGAATCCTGGAACTTACCGACCCGCGGAACAGACCTTTGAAAATCATTCTCCCGGGCAGGTCCAAACCACTAGATGTTCCGTCTCCTACTCCTGACTTCGCTTCCTTAGCAAGCAAGAAGTCCAAGAAAAAGCGTGAGGGAGAGGAGTCATCGGAAAAGACAAAGGAAGACAAGAAGAAGAAATCGAAGAAATAATCGATACACTCGTTCAACGAGCTTCTTGCTTAAGTCTTGTAATTGCTTTTATCTTCTGTAGCTTGTAGTTTGTATAGACAGGTCTGAATTTTGTAGGAGTGATCATGTAACCCCATTTTGGACTGATCGAACAAAGTTTTTAGTTTCTTTTTCGTTCGAATGATTCTCTTGCTTTTCTTTGGTTTGATGACTAATTGTAGCCATAACTCAAGTTCTTATGAGTTGCCTTATTTCCCAGTCCATTTTCATGTTGTTCAAACATCTCCGGACGTGGCATACTCCTTATTCCACATTTCTCGAGTACTTGGACCTTTTTTTTCTAAATCTGCGCTCCAGGGATTTAGAGTAAGTTGATCCGCGTTCAGGGGATTCGGAGGTTCGAAATCGTTTATACTCTAGTCCGCGCTCTGGGGACTTAGAGTACTCTGATCTGCGCTCTGGGGATTCGGAGATTTGGAATCGTTTATACTCCAGTCCGCGCTCCGGGGACTTAGAGTATTCCGCTCCGCACTCTGGGGATTCGGAGGTTCGAAATCGTTTATACTCTAGTCCGCGCTCTGGGGACTTAGAGTACTCCGATTCGCGCTCTGGGGATTCGGAGATTTGAAATCGTTTATACTCCAGTCCGCGCTCCGGGGACTTAGAGTATTCCGCTCCGCGCTACGGGGATTCGGAGGTTGCGAATCGTTTATACTCTAGTCCGTGCTCTGGGGACTTAGAGTACTCCGATCCGCGCTCTGGGGATTCGGAGATTTGAAATCGTTTATACTCTAGTCCGCGCTCCGTGGACTTAGAGTACTCCGCTCCGCGCTCTGGGGATCCGGAGATTTGGAATCGTTTATACTCTAGTCCATGCTCCGGGGACTTAGAGTACTCCGCTCCGCACTTTGGGGATTCGGAGATTGCGAATCGTTTATACTCTAGTCCGCGCTCTAGGGACTTAGAGTACTCCGATCCGCGCTCTGGGGATTCGGAGATTTGAAATCATTTATACTCTAGTCCGCGCTTTGGGGACTTAGAGTACTCCGATCCGCGCTCTGGGGATTCGGAGATTTGAAATCGTTTATACTTTAGTCCGCGCTCTGGGGACTTAGAGTACTCCGATCCGCGCTCTGGGGATTCGGAGGTTCGAAATCGTTTATACTCTAGTCCGCGCTCTAGGGACTTAGAGTACTCCGATCCGCGCTCTGGGGATTCGAAGATTTGAAATCGTTTATACTCTAGTCCGCGCTCTGGGGACTTAGAGTACTCAGATCCGCGCTCTAGGGATTCGGAGATTCGAAATCATTTATACTCTAGTCCGCGCTCTGGGGACTTAGAGTACTACGATCCGCGCTCTGGGGATTCGGAGATTTGAAATCGTTTATACTCTAGTCCGCGCTCTGGGGACATAGAGTACTCCGATCCGCGCTCTGGGGATTCGGAGGTTCGAAATCGTTTATACTCTAGTCCGCGCTCTGGGGACTTAGAGTACTCCGATCTGAGGGTAGTTCCTCTCTGCCCCCGTTAAACGCTTGCTAACATAATACACCGGCTTCTGGACTCGATCCTCCTCACGAACCAAAGCCGCACTTATCGCATGTGGGGATACAACCAAGTATACATATAACATTTCGTGGTCAACTGGTTTTGATAGCATTGGTGGACTCTCCAGATGCCTCACCAGATTCTGGAATGCTTCCTCACAACTAGACGTCCATTCAAAATTTCTTTTCCCTTTCTTTATTATATCAAAGAATGGGATGCACTTGTCAGTTGCCCTGGATATAAACCGACTTAGCGCAGCTACTTTTCCATTTAAGCTCTGTACTTGCTTTATAGTCCTGGGCGCTTGCACATCTCGAATAGCTTGGATCTTTTCTGGGTTGGCTTCAATTCCCCTAGCATTGACGATGAATCCCAAAAACTTCCCTGATGCAACGCCGAAGGAACACTTCAGAGGGTTGATCTTCATCCCATAAAACCTGAGTATGTCGAACATTTCAGCCAAGTCTCGAATGTGGTCGTTTGACCGTCGTAACTTCACGAGCATGTCATCCACATAGACTTCCATCGTTCTACCCAGCTGGTCCTTGAACATTCGATTCACTAAATGCTGGTAAGTTGCTCCTGCATTCTTCAATCCGAAGGGCATCACTACATAGCAATAAAGCCCGACATTCGTAACGAAACTGGTGTGTTCTTGGTCTGGAATATGCATCGGGATTTGGTTGTACCCGGAGTATGCATCCATGAATGATAACAGCTCGTGTCCTGCGGTGGAATCGACCAACTGATTGATCCTAGGCAACGGGAAACTGTCCTTAGGGCATGCTTTGTTCAAGTCGGAATAATCTACATAAGTCCTCCATTTCCCATTCGCCTTTTTTACTAGCACGGGGTTGGATACCCATTCAGGGTAGAGGGCGTCGCGGACGAAACCATTTGCTTTGAGTTTGTCCACCTCCTCTCCAAGAGCGGCGGACCTCTCCGGATCCATTCCTCTCCTTTTCTGTTTAACTGGAACATATTTCGGGTCTATGTTCAACATATGACTCGTGATGGCAGGGGAAATCCCACACATATCAGAATGCGTCCAGGCGAAAACATCAAGATTCGCCCGGAGGAAGTCGCTAAGGTCTTCAGTCATCGCGGGGCCAAGCTGTGATCCGATCTTTAGTATTCGCGAAGGGTCGTCATGGCTAACTGAAATGTCAATCGTTAATTCATCCGGTGCCACCTTCTCTTCCCTGGGTTTCTCATCGTCGTCTCTCGGATCTATATCTCCGAAGATCCGAGAACTATGCCCGAGCCAGGGCTCGGGCACTACTTGTCAATTATTCGCATTAAGGATGCGGACGGGATTGTCCACAACCTTTCCCTTCTCCCTCCGATGGGCCTCTCGGAGCTCAGCCACATAACAGGAACGACCAGCTGCTTGGTCGCCATGAACAATACCTACTCCTTTGTCAGTCAGGAACTTCAAAGTTAAACACCACGGGGCTAATGCTGCCCTAAACTCAGCCAGGGCTGGCCGGCCCAAGAAAACGTTATATGGACAATCCACATCCTAAACTACAAAGGGTAGAATTCGCACTCTCCGACGCTCGCCTTGTCCCAGTTCAACTGGTAACTCAACATACCCTACGGTATCGGTCGCTGCGCCGTTAAAGCCGTGTATACGAGCCTAGGACGGTTTCAAGTCCTTTGTTTCCAGTTTCATTTGGTCATAAGCCTTCTTGAAGATGATGTTGACTGAAATTCCGCAATCAATCAGAATTCTTTTCACATATGCTGGTCCGATCATCGCAGATATGACCATCGGGTCGATGGTCGGAGCCTCTACTTGATCAGCGTCTCTGTTTCTGAACACTATATCGTCTGTCATTACGCGCTGCTGCTTAGCAGGGGTTCCATCCTCCACGTTCGAACAACACTCAAAATCTGCATGCTTCAGGGAGCGTGCATATCGCTCCATCTCTTGCCAATTCTTATCTGTGGGGTGAGGTCCGCCGATAATCGTATTTATGACTAGTCTACCTACGGTTCGGGCAGGCTCCTCGGGATGACGCGGAGCTGGTGCACGACCTGGGTTGGACCTTCCCTGTCCTCCTTCCTGTAGATCCTTCACAAATTCTTGCAACTTCTTTTGCCTGATCAACTTCTCAATAGCGTCGTGCAGGTGCCTGCACTCCTCCGTATTGTGCCTATAAGTCTCATGGAAGCGACAATATTTCCCAGTCCGCTTTTGTTCCTCGGTCGATTCTTTCAGACGTGGCTTTCTGTATTGAAAAGTATTGCAGGTGGATAGGTAGATGTTCTCAAGTGGCGCGTTCAGTGGAGTATACTCGCTGTAGCTTGGAATTCTCGACTTCCACTTCCCCGCTTCTCTCTTCTTCCCTTGATTTCTTCCTCCGGACTCCTTAGGCTGCCCAGGCTTGTTCTGGACGTTGACTTGGACCTTTCCCGAGCTGTCTCCGGACTGCTTCATAGCAATGTTGCTCTTCATAGACTCTTGGATAGGTCCTGGTGCCTTATCTCGTCGTACCCACCTAGCTTCCTGTCTTCTTATGAATTGGTGTGCCTTTGAGTAGAAACGCTCTAGCGTAGCCGGAGGCTTTCCTGCCAACCAGTCTCCAAACTCAGAATCTGGATCCACACCTCTCATTACAGCCATCAGAATTGCATGGTCATTGGGGTTACTGACTTCAGTTGCCGCAACGTGGAATCTCTGTAAATATTCCTTCAATGACTCCCCGGGATTTTGGATTACACTTGACAAAGACATTACGTCCTTTTGGCGTGTAGTGTGTATTCTGAACTGCTCAATAAACTTCCTTGCCAACTCTTCGAAATTTGATACGGACCGCGGAGGAAGTCGGGTGAACCACATTGTAGCGATCCCAGAGAGAGTAATCGGAAAGCATCTACACTTGGTGGCATCATTTGCTCTAGCTGAATCCATCATCCATTCGTACCTCATGACATGCTGCCTGGGGTCAGTCTTCCCTTCATACGCAGGGATAGTAGGCATACTAAACTTCCTGGGGTACGCCGCTTGCAACACAACATCCGTGAATGGAGTATGACTTCTTGACACTCCCCAATCATCATTTGATAAGCCCTGATTTTCTTTCATCAATTGCCTGATCATGGCTGTCAGATCTGGTGTCTGTATGGAAGGTGGGAGGTTAAGGTTTGTTCTACGCGCCTGTCCATGCTGATGCCCCCTCTCCTGGTGGCCTGCCACTCGTGCTTCTTGAGGTTCGACATCGTTAGCGTTTTGATGGACTGGGCCTCCATCCTCCGTTTGCACTCCGGTCCTGAAGTTTCCATCTCTTGCTTGGTTACGATCTCCAGCTGTTTGAACATCAGCTTCTGCTCGTGCAGCTTCAGTCTTACGTCGTCTGCGCCTGGGAGGTTCATCAGAGGAAGTTGAGCTGTCAGATGAAGAGTAAGGAGCGGGATTGCCCCCAGTAGTCTGTTGCTGCTGTTGAGTGAGTTGTGCCATCAGGTTGGCGTTAGCTTGCATCTGCTCTCCTAGTTGTCTCCTGCTTTCCCTAAGTTCTCTCATCAAGTCATTGAACTCTATTCTGGTGACAACTGGAGTCTGTTCTTGAGCGGCAATCCCTGCACTCGGAATCGCTGGTTGATTGCTAGGTCCTTCTTGTTGCACGCTAGCAGTCTCATGGGCATCCACATTATGAGAAGCTGACCTGGTACGTGGTCCTGTCATTGTAGAGTTATCGGTATGAACTCTGAGTAGAATCAATGGATGTCCTATCAGTGAGTCGGATCTTCCTTGGGGGATTTGTTCAATCCAGTAGCTTCAAAGCAGATCCTTGAGGTCTGAGAATTCAATTCTCAGTGAAAGCACCAAAGTGTTAGCACCAAAATTGGTCACTAACCTCGTAGAGAAAGATTGTGTAGAGACATAAGTGATGAAGATAAATTAAACAGAGAAGACAATGCTAATTTAAATGCAGAAAGTAAGAACACCAAATTTATAGTGGTTCAGCGTAATTGCCTACGTCCACTGTGAGATTAAACTTTATTGATCTTCCTTATTGTTGATTACAAATAAAATTCGTGAATCAAATGCTTGAAGGAAGTTGTTAAGTAGAGAAGATGAGTCTCAAAAATGGCAGAGTCTCCCCGGTGTTCTCTCCCAAAAAAAGGATCCTCTTCACTATGACCATGCCCCTCTATTTATAGGCAAATATGGGCTGGACTTCCTAAGTGGGCTTGATAGCCGAACGCTCTAACCCAGGTGTAGTGGTCGCTGCATGTCGAACTAAGTATGCCGAACGCTATGATGCCGAACAGTCCTTTCCGTGCCGAACGGTCCCTCCCATGCTGAATGGTTCGTTTGATGTGTGGGAAGTGATGGATGGTTTCAGTTCCAGCCGAACGTGCCTCTGTCTGAAGCTCTAAACCGAACATTGCTCTCTGGCCGGACGACGCATTCTGGCCGAACGATACAGTCATGTTGAGTGTTCGTGTGCACCGAACGTCTTCTGGATGCCGAGTACTCCTATCGCCGAGCTCTACTGGGCGCTGTGTGCTTCGCCGAGTACCATGGGATGTCGAGTATTCCTGTTGCCGGGTTCTACTTTATGCCGAACACTAATTGATGCTGAGTACTACGCCGAACGCCGAATAATATCTGACGCCGAGTCTTCCGGATGCCGAGCACTACAGATGCCGAGCACTATGGCTGCCGAGTACTTCTTCGAGTACTCCTAGATGCCGTGTGTTACGCCGAGTACTATGAGACGCCGAGCGCTAGTTGACACCGAGTAGTCCTGTATGCCGGGTAGCCCTGTATGCCGGACACTACTAAATGCCGGACACTACTAGATGCCGAGTACTAAGTTACCTAGTCAAATCTCCAGGAAACAAGCTCCTTGTTCCACATTAACAGCCGATGTAGCTGGTCCAAGGTTTTGTGTCCCTGCAGCTCTCATCTACTCGAAGAAAGTCTGCATCATATCCTATTGACTCTTCAGCAACCTCTCATGCAATGAATTTGCCATAGCTTCCATTTCGTCTCTAGTAATGTAAATCGAAGCTTGTCCTTCTCCAGCCCCGGAGGATGCCTCTTGACTTCCTCCTTGTTGACTTCAAATCTCAACTCTTCACGCTTTCCGAATATGAACTTCAATCCGATGTAGCGGGTGCTAGTCCTTCTCAGTGGAAGCACCAAAGTGTTTGCGCCAAAAATGGTCACAAACCCCAA